>OX104129.1:11711096-12911096 GCA_944470555.2 Heterobilharzia americana
TGTCCCTGCGGAAGAGTTCCATGCCAGCAACACGCATCTCTTCGTCGGAGATGTCCGATGAGAGCCAGGATTCGGTGATGAATATGATGTCGTAGTGCTGATGTTCACGCAGCGTCCTCATTTTTGCTACCTTCCCTTTTAGCCCCCTAACGTTGCTGTACATACATATTAGAGTGTGCCTGATGAGAGGGGAGGTCTGGATGTGTATTTTCGCGGGATGAGCGCTTACGTGGTTGAATTTAGCCTCGCCAGTCCTCATAGGACTGGCATTGTTCCGTTTTTTTGTGTTTTGTTCTTAACTTGGGTGGGGGCTGTAGCAGTGGTGGCTTCTTTACTTGATGTATCTAACTCACTGGTCAGCGCCTGTGTGACGACCACTGACTCCAGAGGTCTTGGTGGTTGCCGTCTCTCCTCTTGCCTTGTGGGTCTAGGCTTACTTTCACATATACGTATTGAGCCACCCATGCGATCCTTCGCATTATACCATGCGTGCAGAACGTCTGTGAGGGAGGCATATGAGTCGAACTGGACGGCAAGTAGTCTGGGATTGGGTATGGTCTTCAGGTGCGCTGGCCTTGGCAGTCTACTGACGCTGTTGGCCGGTATACTGTTGAGACCAACTTTGGTTGAGAGCCATTGCCATTGTTGGACGTCGTGAAAGTACCGATCTTTGACCGAGCTGTCACTTGGCAATTCTGGAATCCCATGTACAACTATAGTGTTGTTTCTGTTGGGATTTCCAACCGCTGACTTTCTCTCCTCCTCTCTTACTGACCATGGCTTGTCAGGCCTGGCCCGAATTTTACAGGCATTAACAACGTCCGGTTGTCGCGAGAGGAGGAGTGTGTCTTCAGCCTCTTTGGCGGTATTTAGGGACACACGTAAAGGGGGTGGCTTATCTCGGGGTGCACGGCTTCCTCGAGAAAGGCGACATAAAGTTGCAGGGAGGGGAGGGAGTCCCAGCATCTGACAGTAGTCGGTCCACATTCGGCTGTCAAATTGTTCCCTCTCGACCAACAATGAGTCTGTCGATACATCGACGTTGAACAAAATGATCGAGTTGGTCCTCCTGTGACCTGGGTTCGTTGTGGGTGGCACGCCCGACTTACCAATGGGTTTGAGTAATTCCACTGGTTGTTTCTCAGTCACGGTGTGTGGGGTGTTCGGAATGGGTTTCGTAGAGGCTTCGGCGGTCGATGTCTTTGGCCATGCGCTTGACGTCCCCTGGGGCCGGGTAGGGGGTATGGAGACTTGACCTAATATGGTCCCCACGCGAGGTGGCGTGCCCACAGCTGGAGCTCTAGGTCTGTTTCCAGGTCTCTCTGTGTTATCCTTTGGTGTTAACCCTACCTTATTCGAGGATGCTGGTAGCTTTTGCGTGGCGGAGAGCATCTCCTTCAGGCTTTCTGTGCGGAGTGCGGGCATTTTCCTGCACTCTGGACAGATGTACCAGAACCACTTGCATGGTTGTCTCTTCATCAGCTTATAGTATTGTCGGGGGACTTTGGTATCGCAGTGGCAATGCACCCATCGTTGACACAGGTTGCATGCAAATGCCTCATCGACTACCGAAACAACTTTGGTGCAAACACTGCAGCCATCGGGTGTCGTAATACAGCCTTCCTTCCATGAATAAGGTGCTACGGATTGTGGCGAACTGCTTGTGGCTGCCTTGTTCTGAAGCCTTTTACGTCGTCTTCTATTTCAGGCATGGTATGATCCTTGCTCAAGATAGGACTAGTTTGTGACGGGCTAGTGCTTCTCTGTGTCACCTGTCTGATGGCGACTGGAATTCTAGAAAAATGGGTTGGCCACTTCTTCAGAAGTTCGATGTTCTGCCCTACCTCTGTTTGTCTTCTAGTACAGACTAGTGTGTTGTTTCGGGTGTTACTGGCCGTTGTTGTGCACGACCGCGTTATCCGTGTCAAAGCTTCAGACCTAGCGTTTTGGGCAGACATGTCGCTATGATATAAACTTCTTGGGAAAACAAGTAGTTAACAACAATAAGAGGGTTGAAGACTGAATGCAGCAAAAGGACAGAATAGAAAAGGGAAGATAATTTATGTTGGCTCACCTTCAGACACTTGTCACTTGATCCTCTGCTCTTGACCAACGAGTTTAACCGTAAGCTCCAGATGCGTATGTATAACCAGGAAAGATATTTCCTGGGGAATGACCTCCGAGGAGAACCGAGAGCTAAGGCAGTTTGGCAGTTGAAACGCCCAAGAACCACTGACAGGAGGTAGACCGGTTGGTTCAAAGGAATAATAATGCCAATTTTCAACTGTTGAGGAGTGAGCTGACGAATGCGCAGGGGTGAGGTGCGTGGATGGACAGAAGTGCTGCAAACGTTCGATGTTTTTAGATTGAGTATTGCAAGTGGGAGTTTTTCATTGTGGAAAAATCCAAAAGCTGAGAGACGAGCGAAACACGTCACTTCTTAGCCCATTCAAACAAACCGCTCATGAAACCAACGTATGACAGCAAGAAATGGAGATTGAGGATCTGAGACACCTTGTTCTCGAAAATCGGCCTCGGCATATAGAAACCATTTTAGGATTTGCCCTGGTGCGAACTTGACAAATGCAAAGACCAATCACTAATTATTCGAACTTGTTATATACCCACGAATACGAGACCAAGGAAGAACACCATAGCGTAGTTGCATGGAATAGTATATTTGGATGGTTATGCCAAAATACAGATGCGTTCCAACTAACTGGCTAGATAGTCGAATACGAGCAGTGCAACGTAACATGACAGCGTGCCAAATGGCGAGGATGCTTGACCGGGTACCTTCAGCTTAGCGAGTCCAGTTAAACTATCAAGGTCAGCATCAATGTCGAAAGTCGTCAAACCCTAGGCTATTGATTTTAGGGAAGTGTATGATGCTACACCATGTTTCTGCATTTTCTGGCCGATATGGCACGAGTTGGATCGTGTTCGAGGTCGGCTTAATGCGAATAAGCTTGGGAGTGTGGTCGGACATGAGAAAGTGTAGTAAATGGATATATAAATGTTATCGAAATGAAAACAATAAACAAATATAAAATGGAACAGGCTCACCAGTTCAATATTTGTTATTGGTGGGGATATGTGATCACGTCGGGCTCACCAATTTAGGATTTGCCCTGGTGCGAACTTGACAGACGCAAAGACCAATCACTAATTATTCGAACTTGTTATATACCCACGAATACGAGACCAAGGAAGAACACCATAGCGTAGTTGCATGGAATAGTATATTTGGATGGTTATGCCAAAATACAGATGCGTTCCAACTAACTGGCTAGATAGTCGAATACGAACAATGCAACGTAACACGACAGCGTGCTAAATGGTGAGGATGCTATGAAGAGAAATAAAAAGTGAGGAAGACAATGTTTCCCTGCAAGTAGATTTAACTCTAGAACTGGGCTGTCAGCAGCGGGTTTACATTTAATTCCGAAGGATGCAAGGTGATAAACGTAAAACACGATGCATATCATATATGTAGCCTCAACGACATAGAACTTGAAGAGTCACTGACGGAGAGGGATTTGGGCGTTCTGGCTTCTGAAGACTTAAAATTTCATGCGAGCTGAGACAGAAACGCAATTCGTGGAAACCTGTCGAATTTTCAGACAATTCGACTGTAGATGTTTCCGCCAAATTTCCAGCAGCCTAGAAGGCATCCAGGGGCGCTCGACCAAAATGTTTGGGGACCTACGTCTAAAACATAAGAACAGCGACTTTATGGGGTGCGTGTTACAATTCCGTAACGTTTGATCAACCCTACTTAACTTGATGTGCTCTAGTACCTGCTTAACCAGTACTTTACCTAACGTGTAAGTACTGATAACAAAACACAAATCAAAAGAACTGATACGGAATATATTTGAAGGGGCGATGGATTCGATTAAAGCAAATGTAATAACAATGAATGGGGAAAGGTTTAATCAACTTATCTGGCTTGTAAGGCTGAACTAGGGACTCGGAGTACGTGCATGTTAAGCACCACAATGGAGCGCAAAATGGCGTCCAAGCCTGCTTGGGTGCCTGCTCGTTAAGACAAGACATAAAAAGCCCTGAGCATCTAGAGGCAAGCTAGAGGTTTATTTAGTTAATTTAATTTAATCTATTTATTTTAGCCCTAGTTGTATTTTGGTATCAGGAAGGTGCACTGCAGGTTATCCCCCTCCTAGAAGGTTGTTGGGAAACCGGCAACCTTCGATCTCAGGAGGTAACTGGAGGAGGACACGCAATACCCTTCCGTACCGGTGATGGGTAGATGACGTGTGGGTCTCCGAAGCTAGTGCAACTATGCACACCTACGATGTAAGAGAACTTTGCTTCTAAACGCAGTCCTTCTCGCAGTGGTGGAAAATGACCCAAAGCCTCCATCTACTCTTCCCCATTGCTTCTTAACCTGCCGGGGAGTGTACAAGGGGAAAGTGGCACAAAGGGAACCGAAGAACGATCCAAGTAGCGTCGTCAGCGGCCAATTGTATCCAATTTTCAACGCATTTCCTGAGTTCTGCAGGAAGAAAGAAATAGGACATTGGAGTGCTAAGAAAAGAAAAACTAAACAATTCGAAGTGGGAGGAGTACAGAAAATAAAAAACAAAATAATAACCAACTAAAAAAGTTTTTAAAATTTTAATTGCATTTTTGGGTTGTTTTCTTTTGTTCTGAAGAAGAACTTTGTTTTCAAAGTAGTGAACAAAACTTGTGAAAACTTCAAACATGAAGACCTATTGATAGTGTGTGCAAAGATAAAATAGTTGAAACTGCGAATTTACCAAGTGCGAAGTTACCCTGAAGCTAATTAACGGAATCGGCGTATCGCTTGTGCCAATGTACACTCCACCCAGTGCTTGTAGAGGGTACTGGATCAGTGCTGCTAGAGGTGGCTCTTTTAGAAGATTCTGGGAAAGCACGATTGCACGAGTCTGTTTGAGAGTCTGGCGGCAGGTGTTTTTCCACTTGTGTCGGTGTAGAGGAAGGTGGGTCGCCCTCCATATTAGCTGCCTTCAAGCGATCGACACTTATGGAATCCTGCCGTCCAGATCTGTCAGTGACGAAAAACTTTTCTTTCTTGCTGAGAACCTTGAAAGGTCCGTCGTACGGTGGCTGTAAGGGTTTGCGTACACCGTCACAACGCACAAAGACGTGGGCGCAATCTTGGAGTCTTTTATTCAACTGCGCCCGTCTACATTGTGTCCGTGTGGATGGGGTTTGGAGGCGACGCATGTGTAGCCTAAGAGTTCGAGCATAGCCATGGATATCGGTAGGAGTTGGGTCACTACAATCTGAAGTGACCATTTCACCCGGTAAACGGAAGTTACTGCCGTGAACTAACTCAGCAGGAGTACACTGTATATCCGTCTTAGGTTAAGAAAGCATGCTGAGAAGAACCAACGGCAGAGACTCGGTCCATTTTATATTGTCGACTGCCATTAGTGCGCTTTTAAGGTGTCGGTGGAATCGCCCCACCAAACCACTGGAAGCTGGGTGGTATGCCGTGGTGCGGATGCGTTTGCATCCCAGCAAATTCATCAGCTTCCGGAAGGTAGCGGATTCGAACTGTTGGCCTCTGTCGGTTGTCATTGTGGAAGGGCATCCAAATTGTGAAACCCATCCTTCGACGAAGACCCGACTTACTGTTTCGGCAGTAATGTTGGACAGTGTGATGGCTACCGGCCAGCCGGTGAAACTATCGACATATGTCAGTAGGTAGCTATATCCATCGGGGGTGGAAGTGGGCCTGCAATGTCTAAGTGGATATGGGCGAGTCGTGAGTCCGGTTTGGCGAAAGTTTCAAGTGGTGGGATGTTGTGACGATTCACCTTGTAACGTTGGCACTGAACACAAGACCGTGTCCAGTTTCGAACATCACGGTTAATACCAGGCCAAACAAGCCTAGCAGATATTAGTTTGTCAGTAGCACGGATGCCAGGATGCGAAAGATTGTGCAAAGCATCAAAAACATCCCTACGCAAGGGTAAAGGAACGACCGGTCTGGGTGTGTCTGTGGAGATGTCGCATAATACTGTCACTTCACTGTCCAGGAGCAGTAAACGCTGTATCTTAAGAGGGGGTGAGTGTTGGTTTTTCGATCTCCTCGTCTGAATCCCGAAGTTCGGAAATCTCCCGTAAGTCGACCGCTTGAGGTAAAGTAGTGGTGCAAACGCGAGACAGTGCGTCTGCGACAGAGTTATTCACACCAGGAATATGACGGATGTCCGACGTAAATTGCGAAATATAGTCTAGGTGACGTAATTCACGCGGTGAATATCTGTCTGTGGTGGTATGTAAGGCATACGTCAAAGGTTTGTGGTCGGCAAAGACAATGAAATCACGACCTCCCACTAAATGACGAAAATGTTTGACTGAAGCGTAAATGGCGAGCGATCCCCTGCCAAAAGTGCTGTACCGCATTTCGCAGGCGGATAGCTTCCCGGAGAAGAATGCAACTGAGTTCCAAGTGTGATCCGAGAGTTGTCGTGACACAGCTCCAATGGCCGTGTTAGAGGTGTCAACAGCAACGCTAAGAGGTAGGTTTACGTCTTGTTGCATCAGCATCGTGGCGTCTGCAATTGCGGTTTTGATCTTGCGAAATGCTTCTGGTGCCTCAGGAGTCAGGCTAAAAGCTTTGCACTTACTTTTCAGCAGGTCGGTCAGTGCAGTCAAAATGTGCGCACACTGGGGGATGAAGCGACTGTGATAGCTCACCATCCCCAAAAACGCACGCGGAGCTTTAAGTGACGCTGGGACTGTAAAGTCTTGGACCTCCTGTACCATTTCAGGCAGTGGGCGAATGCCTTGCTCGTCGATAATGTGCCCCAAAAATTTTAGTGAACGAACGCCAATCTGGCATTTGGCCAGGTTGACTGTCATCGAATGCTCTGACAGTCTTGCGGAAACCTGTTTCAAGTGGTTAAAATGGGTGTCTGCGTCTGGACTAGCGATTAGTATGTCGCCTAGGTAGGCAAAGGCGAAGTCGAGTCCGCGTAAAACATCGTGAATAAAACGTTGGAAAACTTGCGCTGCGTTGCGAAGACCAGAGGGCATACGAAGAAACTCAAAAAGGCCAAACGGTGTAATGACCACTGCCTTGGGAACATCATCAGGATGGACCGGGATCTTATGATATGCAAGCGTCAAGTCAGACTTACTGAAGATAAGCGAGTCTCTTAAAGATTCAGTCAAGCCGTGTATGTGAGGGACTGGGCAACTATCTGGAATCGTTTTAGCTTTGAGCCTTCGGTAGTCAACACAAGGCCTCCAGTCCATACCGTTGTTCTTTGGTACCACATGCAAGGGTGAAGACCATGGACTGTTGGGTGGTCTGATTATTCCCATTTCAAGCATGTATTCAAACTCGGCTTTTACAGCAAGCAGTTTCCTCGGGGATAATCGCCTTGGTTTCGCAAATACTGGAGGGCCAGTCGTCGTTATGTGATGAGAAACGTTCGAAGTCACACAAGGTACACAACGACTTGGCTTAAAGACATCCGGAAAGGACTGAATGATGGACGCGTGGGGACTAGAAGCGTCCTCCGTGGAGTACACGGGATTGAGGGGTGGCGTCTTTGTGACAATACCGGAGACAGAGGCCGTTGTGGTAGAACCTATCAACTTATGCTTGCCAGCATCTGCCAGCATCTGATAGTGCTGTAAGAGATCCATGCCAATAATGCCGGCGGTCACATACGCGTCACACGTTTCCCGCCTGGTTAGCCTCGAAGGTGCAAGGTCGAGTGCACCTTTTGGCATTGGCACCATGACGTTTATGGTACCAGCACAACCTGGGTTGCGATTGTCGCGATTTGGAACGCCTGCTACCGGTACGGGGGCAGACCCTTTGCGCAAGCGAGACGTGCGACCGTTGGAAGAACTACCAGACCGCACTTCTTTCCTGATGCCACTTAACTCCCTACACAATTTCGAGATGTAAGCTATAGCATCGAAACTTGTTGGCTCACCAGCCGAGGGAGGATGTGAGTTTTGGACGAGTCCGTGGCAGCAGACAGTGCAGCTGAGACACTAGTGTTGGGCTTCGTAGCGTCCACAGCTCTGTCGGCCGCTTCCGCCAGTTCTATCAAGGGACACTTAAGGAAGGGTGCAAGGATCCCTTGAACCGACTGTGGTAACCTCTGCAACCACAGTCGCCCGAGAAATGCTTCACCAATGTTGGAGTCAGCAACCGGCTGCTTCATCTAACGAAGCGGTTGCGTCGGCTTACGATCACTCAGATGCACATCCCTGAAAAGTTCTTGCACTTTCTGCAGGTCAGTAAATCCAACGCGTTTGATGAGGGCGGTTTTGAGGCGATCGTAGAGATTCGGTGCCGGATCGACCAGCACGTCTGAGACGCCTTCGATCACATTTTTTGGTAAGCTGACGATGACTAAGTTGGACTCAGTTTCTTGTGATTGAGTGTGTCTCAAGGCAAACCGGGCCTCCACATAGGAGAACCATGCAGATGGTCTGTGGGCCCAGAGGGTGGGAAGCTGGAGGGTTGCGACCATCTGCGCGGTGGAGTCGTTATCAGCCATTGACAAGGGAATTAACGAGGCACGATGATGATGGAAAATTACAATGCAAAAATAACCAATGAGGCGTTCAATAAAAAAACGCAAGACCGTGCCAAGAACAAAATGAGCCACATAAATCAACGCAAGTAAAGCAAAGGTACTAGACAAAGTAAGAAGTGATACTCGGGCTCACCAATTTGTAGGGGTCCGTGTAACAATTCCGTAACGTTTGATCAACCCTACTTAACTTGATGTGCTCTAGTACCTGCTTAACCAGTACTTTACCTAACGTGTAAGTACTGATAACAAAACACAAATCAAAAGAACTGATACGGAATATATTTGAAGGGGCGATGGATTCGATTAAAGCAAATGTAATAACAATGAATGGGGAAAGGTTTAATCAACTTATCTGGCTTGTAAGGCTGAACTAGGGACTCGGAGTACGTGCATGTTAAGCACCACAATGGAGCGCAAAATGGCGTCCAAGCCTGCTTGGGTGCCTGCTCGTTAAGACAAGACATAAAAAGCCCTGAGCATCTAGAGGCAAGCTAGAGGTTTATTTAGTTAATTTAATTTAATCTATTTATTTTAGCCCTAGTTGTATTTTGGTGCCAGGATGCTGCACTACAACTGTTTGCGCTGGATCTGTATCCTCTAGATTGAGGAAGGCTAAGAGGTGACTCAGTAATGACTCATAACATTCTGAGCACCTCTAGACACCCACTGCATCCCTTATTGAATCTTAGTCACAGCACTACTCTTAAAGGGTGGATACAGAAACCAAGCCTGAAACATAGTAGGCCAGATATCAGACACAACTTCTATCCCTAATAGTTGTTAAACTCTGGAACGCTGTCCCAGCGAACATGACACGGACCACTGTTGCGTCACACACTTCCCCAAAATCAATAGCCTAGGGTTTGACGACTTTCGACATTGATGCTGACCTTGATAGTTTAACTGGACTCGCTAAGCTGAAGGTACCCGGTCAAGCATCCTCGCCATTTGGCACGCTGTCATGTTACGTTGCACTGCTCGTATTCGACTATCTAGCCAGTTAGTTGGAACGCATCTGTATTTTGGCATAATCATCCAAATATACTATTCCATGCAACTACGCTATGGTGTTCTTCCTTGGTCTCGTATTCGTGGGTATATAACAAGTTCGAATAATTAGTGATTGGTCTTTGCATTTGTCAAGTTCGCACCAGGACAAATCTTAAACCACTTCGCCTGAGTTCTTTAAACACCGGCTGGATACTTATTAGACATGTAGCTGGGTTCTAAGCAGTACAAATTGTATTTTCAAATTGTAAGCGCCACTTTCTCCTCTCTTTCTACGTTCGCACAGGTTGAAAACTGCAAAAGTAGTGACCCACCGTTTTTGGACTCAGAAACCAGATAAGTGAAAGCTTTTCTATTCCGTCAGTGACTTTTCGAATCACTTGGACCATTTGGAAACTGGATTAGCGCAATAAACAATAGATGCGCTACCTCATGTGAAAGTAGCCTGACTAGCTAGCCTTCGGGAATACATTACAAAGTGAGGAGATCTGTGTTGATTTTTCGGGTGTTTGTCCATCTCGGATGTCATTCTTTCAAATGACTAAATTTCCTGAAGCAAATGATATCACTAAATCTCCATAGGTTTACTGATTGCGACTGCAGTCTATATTAAGGGGCAGCGCACCGACTTCAGCGCCCTGAACCAGTGGACTATTATTCATGTTAATGATAATATATTTACACTCCAACTTGAATTAGATGAATTGATCAAATGAGATAAACCCTGGATTCTGGAAGCTAACTGCAGCGAGAGCGCAGTGATGCACATTGGTTAACAGTTTCAATTCCATTGTTAGTAATTGATACAACTACTTTGTGTTAGGGAACAAAAGGGTTTAGGAGTTTTTCTTAATCAGAACTTGGAGATAACAGCATACTTTGACACTATGACAGCTAAATCGTTCAGGGTGCTGTGGTTTTTTCGCGTGGCCTTTTAGTGTTTTGATCAAAAACTATTTCAGAGCAACTTACTGGGTGATCCTAAACTATCCATACTATTGCTGAACTAGTTGTTAGATAGCTTGTAATATGTAAGTATGCGCTTGCCAAATCGCGAAAGAAAGACTCTATGATAGTTCTGTGCTGATTATCATGTCTGTACGATTTTCTAGACATTTCTTATTGTCTTAAGGTAGGTGGATGAGAAGTAAATAACTTACAATTGATACTGTTTTTCAGTGAATTTTCTATAATTACGTGTAAATCAAAATTTGATTTCAAATAGAATAACAGTATCAGCTACCATAAAAATATACTCTCTGCATTTTGCTGCTTTATGACCTTATTCTTGATGACTACCCAAGAGTTAAATCTTGGCTTTCTAAATCTAATTGTCAGGCCCGTGCGGTATATAATGATCGCAACCTAGTCATAGCTATGGATCTCTTTTTCGCCACAGAAATCTAACTGCTGGCGAAACCACTAATATACATATAAAAAGAACAACCGGAATTTCTAAATTTTTAGTCTCCTAAAGGTTACTAGATGACCCACTTACTTCCGATTGATCACCTAAGTGCCACCCAGCCAGTTAGGCACAATTTTTTTATTCCTGCTTCATATAAAGCATATGCAGGTAGTGTTTTGTGTCTAAACAATATTACTATCGGAGCATTTCAAGCATTTCCTTCTTGAATTTGAAAGACAACTCTTTTTATTGTGACATTGTCCATCCTCATTACTGTGCCTTTGAAAATCCAAATTAGTTCCTGTGAAAGTTATTAGGTGGGATTCGGAACTTGTGTATGCTTTTCGAAGATTAAAATACTTTTGGACTGATTTTGGTTAAGGAATAACTACAATAGCAACATACTGCAGTGGAGAGCAGGCAAAAGTTAATATCTAGTATGCTGAAACAACGATTTTGAAGTTCACAGGAAGGTAAAGTTCTTCCAGTATTCCTTTACGGGATTAAAGGTCAGACAACTGAGTCTGCAGCTCATTATTTTTAAAGCTACAACCAATCTATCATCTTGTAAAATATTTAGGCCTCTCTGAGGCATCCATGTAGGGCTACGGCTCATCGGTTTAAAAAGGCAGCTTTCAACCAAATGGGCCATGGATTCAAACCCCGCTCCACCTACTGAGGTTTGGGCAACCAAGTAGTATCACCAATAGGACACACAATAGGTTTGGCTCATTGTCTGCTGCACGAATGTACACAAGGTTTCTGAGTTCATTTCGATTCGATTCAAAGGGATTTATAACTATGATTTCCTGCTAAGAAATGATAACCTCAATTTTCCGACTGACCATATCCACCAACGTGCTTCCATGTTCAGGAAACGAGGCTCATATCAAATAAGTTCGAGTAAGAATATTCTGCTCCTATATACCACTTACGATCTTAGTTCTTAGGAGACATAATTGGTCGTCTCTGTCTTTCTGTTTCTGTCTTTAGGTCGATCAAATTGTTACCAGTATTGTAAAGATAAACTCACTACAGAATAGGTGATTGTGATAAACTGTTAGATCCATCTGAAGATAATGATTGCGTATCAGTAGAATAATGTCACGTAAGGGGTGTTACTTTAGAATATGAGAAAGTGTAACAGGTTTCCGGAAAATTGACGTTATGATGGTGATATACACAACGTGTAAAAGAATAATTCCAACCGAACTCACTCAATATCTTATAAAGATAAACGTTTGCCGTAAGTCCACATTACTATAACTCCTTAGTGTAACGAAGTGATTCACCGGTCAGCCTTTTGTAGGTTGTATATGCAACTTTGTATCCTACCAAGTATATCCTTGTGGTAGTTTACTTGATAGCCCATAATGAACCCTGGCATCCATTTTGATAAGGATTCTCTTCAGCTCTGCAACTTTTCCCGTTGGATAATTATATTATTTATCCTTTCGGTTCCTTGTGGAGCATAAGGCTTGAGTAACACGTCACCATTTTACTCCCTTCTCTGCAGTCTTTTCAACCTGAGTCCACAACTGCCCATAACCTTTCATTTTTTCCTCACACCATCTTCTCCATATCACCCTCGGACGCCCAACTCATCGTCTCCTCTTTTGGCTCCACTCAAGGCCCTAGCCTGGAGGTTGATGTTTCCAAATGGTCTTCTCAGTGTATGTCCAATCCAGTCCATTTCCACTTTCTTCTGCATATTTGTTGGCGGTGGGTTGTTGGTTGGTTCGTTGCCAGCCAGCCAGAGCTCTTTGTTGTTTGTTCTTACTATTCTGGCCATCCATCTGATCTTCAGTATGGAGTGAGCGTAGGCGGCAGCTGTTGATGATTTATGTCTGCAGTTTGTTTGAAATGCGTTTCGTGACACGCCAAGTCTCTCAAGCATCACATAGAAGCACTGACTTTAATTTGACACCAGTGCCGAAAATGCGGATCTTGTTGTTTATGCTTAGTCCAGTACAGTGCAGTAGATCTCGACACTGATTTCAGTTTAATGAAGGAAGGCCTGTCTTGTCTTGATGCGTTTCCGATGTTGACTTTGACATTCGGATCTGTGCCTGTGTCGTGTGTATTTGAAACGATGCTGTCTAGGTAGGTAGGTAGGTAGGTGAAAGAGACAACTTGCTTTAGATTTCTCCCGTTGATGTTGACTGGAGCTTGTTGTTGATGCTGTTGTTGGTTGGGTATCTTCATCACCTCTGTCTTCTCTACGTCCACCTGAAGGAGGTCCCGTCTTCTCTGCCCTGTCTCTTCTGCCAACTTGTTGGTTGTCGCCTGTAGATCTTCGAGTTTGTGCGACAGGACATTATATATAAATCATCATGGGCGAAATCGGTCATCGGTCAAGCATAGTATACCCTTTTTCTCGCTCTTCACAGTTTGTTGCATGATCCAGCCCACCTCTCGTAGTTTACTACCCGGTCCTAAGCCCGGATAAAGAGGGAAGGTTGGGCATAGGGCTAGCAACCCTACCCCGTAAAACCATTTCAGTCACTGAAGAAACTTCAAAGCACAGAAAAAACAAAAAATAAAAATAAACTGATTCGTTGCTGGAATCGGGGAGACGAAATGATGCTGGTTGGCGAAGGCCTTCGGGAAGCCAATTGGCCTATGTGTCTCGTCTCTCTCTAGATGAAAGCAAAAGTAAACATAGGGTAGGGACATGGAATGTCCGCACAATGTTTGAAGCTGGCAAGGCTGCCCAGTTTGTAGGATAATTATATTTACCTAAAGTAATAAGTGAGACGATTTTCAATAAGAGAAAATGGGAATTTTTTCGTAATTGTCTATTTTGAGTGCTGTACATTGGTGAAGTGACAAATGTAATAAGTTAATACTTAAAATATAGTACAACTCACTGACACCTTCCACTGTAACTCGGACAATTAAAGTTGGTTTTTGCTTGCGGTATATCGTGATTCATGTAGAAGCAGATATTCATATGAATAAAACTGTGTTGAAAGTATGTGGTGTAAAAATCATTCCTAAAAAGGTTCAGAAGAGGCAAATAGACAGCGATTAAATATTTACAATGACTTTAAGTGATGCATTTAATCTGAATATATGTGCGGAATACGCTAAGGAATAATTCCTTTTGGTTCCAATTTTTTACAAGTTACTGGTTGAGTTTGACAATTATTGATCCTCAGACTTCTTGAAGTAATTAATAACAACTGTAACACTAGTAGTTGTAGTTTGGAGTTACTGACTAGACTGCCTATGGTATTGTACTGGCAGGTAGGTGTATAGTTGCATGGATTTGGTTTCGATTGTTTAATGAAATTTTTCGTCAGATGAAACTGATATCCTCATATAGTAACTTTAAAAGAGTCAGTTTAAGTAGAACTCCATGTTTGCATATACTGAAGAACGATAAGGTTCGTGAAAACAGGCAATTTCCTGTCGATGGTCTATTTTTTAACCATTCGTCCTCCAGATTCTAAAACAATCATAGGCATTAACTTATCACAAACGTCGTATCCCCTAATATGAATGTAAAGTTGGACTTATGGTTACAGCAAGGAAGCCGGCATCTGATGATTTAAAATGACCCTATTGTCATAGATTCAGTTTAGGGCTTATCTATCACTGGGTCTCAAACATCTCATTATTCTAAGTTGGTTTTCATCATGAGCTGACATCAGTTGAAGGGACATCGGAAACCTGGGAGCACTGAACAACTGTTTTCTCCTAGTATGGGACTGAGCAGTGCGCACCCGCGACCTTTAGGTTCCGTGGCCAGCACATTACCACTGAGCCACTATGTCGGAATCCAGTGGTCCATATTTCAACTTTTTCAGTTCACGACATAGCGCGACCATCACCCAGTGCCATCGTTCAGTATTTGTCCTCACAACAGAAGTCGGAAATATGGACCATTGGGTTCCGATCCAATGGCTCAATGGTAACGTGCTAGCCGCGGGTTCGATTCCTGGTAGGGCCATGAGTGCGCACTGCCGAGGAGTGGGATACTAGAACGGAACAGATGTCCAGTGCTTTCAGATAGGTTTCCAATGTTCCTCCGATTGATGTCAGTCCATGATGAAAACCAACTTGAAATATTTCTAAATCCTCACAAATCTCGAAATTCAATCTTATTATTCAATAGCTGATTGCTTTCATCTCACTGATTTCTGTTAATAGAAGTTCACCTGATTTGTATCCTTTTTAAGTTTTCTCTTTTCACACATCAAAAGTATGAATACTTGGACTCATGCAAAAGATGTAACTCAAAAGCTAGATGCAGGTTCACGCATCATCCATAAACCATCAAAATCAGCATAGGTCTAGGCATAACTGCGTAACAGTCCGAGTTGCCACACCTCATATCAGTACATCAAGTAAGAAGGCAGTGTAGTGGGAGATGACGAAAAGAAAATTCAGTCAAAAGAAATACAAAGAACTAAAAGAGAGAAAGGAAGAATGAGATGGTGAGATTCGGTATAGCGTCGTTAATATGAGGATAATGTGTGTATACATCTGCGCCACTGACATCGGTTCTGAGCCATGTGATCACCTAGACTCTCCAACCACCGGTCCCTCTTGTCCCGTGGACCTCAACCGGCTAGTCTGCATCGCTCCACATGGCTCAAAACAACATTCAAAGACTTCATACATTGATGCCATGTTTAAGTCTGGCCGCCTCAGGTCTTTTTCCAGCCTGAACCTATTTCGGCCAACATTGTGTGACGAGGCAATCGGTGACTAGGCGTACGTAACATGTGTTTACGCACCTCCTATGTAAGGGCTAGTGATACTACCTGAATGACTAGACCTCAGTTAGTGGGGTAGAATTCTAACTCATGACTCATTGGTTGAAAGTCGATTGTGTAGATAAGTGAGCCGCAAATTGAAGTGATGTTTAAGATCTCAGTCTTTTTCAATATCTGTTTATAGTAACTTGAAGAGGACTTTTATTCCAGATTTTGAATAATTGATTTCCTATCTGAAATCATTATAATACAATTGTGTATACTAAACTATAGGATATGCTATTTGTGGGCTAATCCCAGGCACCTCAGTTACTCGAATTCAAGCATATGTTCAAGTCTATGAGTCGCTGTTTAGGAGTTGTGCTCCCTATTATTGACCTACATAGAGATATCTTTTGGTTGACTTATTGAACTGTACACCAAGAAAAAAGTAATTCCAGTCATACATTCTGATAAAATTCAGGTTTACAAGGGGTGAGCCTGCTAAAATTTGATATTTAAAAAATCGCAACTTCTACAGACCTGATAAATTTATCACCGACAAACCTGAAGTTAAAAGCCATAAAGGTTGATCGTTCTTCATGTAATCCTAATTCTGGTCCATGTGTATAGAATAGGCACTTAACACCTATGGAACTATCAAGTAACTTAGTGCAAACAGAATCTTGTCATAGTTCGTTCTTATTCGAAATTGTAAATTTATATTCATTTGAAAAATTAATTAACTGCGTCGTATAAAATATATTGCATGTACTTATCATGATTTACTTTGGCTACATCAAGGTCTTTTGCTTAAGAATCTTTTGAATGTTCTGTTTTTCACTTGTTTTATATCCATTTTCCATCTGTAGACTTATCATGCTTTTTATTTCATATTACTTAGTGATTTCATGGTATGTTTTAGAGTTTATTCACTCATGAATGAAACAATCACTGTTCCAGTAACTTTTATACGTTCATTTAAATACCGTACAACGTTTTACCTACCGTTGACAAATGTTCTTCAGTCAACCACAATTAAAGAATTATTCAATCGTATACGTCATGGTGAGTAATTTTTCAAATATCGTCCATATTATTTACATTTAGAGATGAAGAATTCTCCTAGTGTACCACCACCTTTCAAAAATTATTCTTTCGGTAAGCGAGAAACTAAAATATTTTTATCTTGTCTTTATTTAATGTTCACAAACATTTTTAGTCTCGTTCATTTAATTTCCCAGTGTTTTCGGTAGAGATTCCTGTTGTGTTAAGACATTTTAATCGATTCCAATTTGCATAGGATAATTAGAAGACAAAGTTTATCTAAACAATACATTTTAAACAGTGTGATCACGCTAAGGATGGATCGTGGCTAGCAATGGAATCCAGGATGTGCATTTCGTCCTATTTGGGACTCGTCAGCCGAATGTACTTGCTTCTCAGTGAGTGTTGTTCCCACCGGGATTCGGACTCGAAAGCGATCGCTTCAAACGCCACATTCCATCCTATTTGGGACTCGTCAGCTGGATTTGTGGTCACACACTTACTTGTCTCAAGCCAGTATGTATTAAAAACACTTGTTTCCCGATACAAATTTAAAACGCAACGAATATGAGAAAAACGGGATTTGATGTATTCATAAATTCACTAGTACTCGTCATCTGGATACTCCACATACCTGGTTATATATAGTTAAGTAATGGAAAAGAAAATACATACACACATGCATATATGACGTAGAATGTGACATAGGTTCAGGTGTAGGAACACAGAAATGAAGGCCTTTTAAAGGTCAATTGGTAATGAAAAAGGTAGGAGTGGATGTTCAAAACTAAATGGGTTGGGGATTGGTTACACTATCGAGCTCTAAAATCTGACTCCAAATTTATATACACTTTCAGATACACTATCACCTATTTGTAATTCCAGACACTGCTGATCCACCTGCGTCAGACAGTGTAAATATCAGGAGTTAACGCGAAGTATATATCAGGATGTTGTATTAGTCAACGAGCGAGCAAAAAGTCTTTTCAGTACAACTAAACAAAAAATGTTCAATGAGTTGTTACATATATCAACACAATACAGTGAAATAAAATGCTACATAAGTCCCTCCCCAGAATACAGATATAAAAGGGAATATCTGTGTTCGATATAAAATATTATGAGAAAGGTAAATTCATTTTGAAGATATTAAAAACATAGAAGGAATGTTAAGGATATCTATTATCAGGATGAAAACTGATTGGAAGTGTTTATATAAAAATGAAGTGTATGACATTCGAAACACTAAAATAACTTTACCAAAGTAATAATATATCCGGATATAAAAAAATTAACAACCAAAATCGTATTACCTGGAACATTTTTGAGAAATAATAGATTCGGAAGTCCGTGGTGCCCGGAAAAAAATTTTTGTTTTGTGTATGCGGAAAAGTCTGACAAAATCATGTGGTCATGTTTTCAACAAGGTAATGAGCAAAAACGATAATAATGTTACTAGGGAATTGGTTTTATGAAATGTAAATTGTCTGAAAGTAACGTCGTGGCCAACGGACTCTTCTTCCGGATCTCGTGGTTCTGCTACCGTCTCTATATTGGGTGATTCCGATGCCGTTGTTTCTGTTTTGACGGTGGTTTTCGGTGTTTCCGGTTGCTTCACTGCGGGTTCAGACTTGGTATCCGTGACATCTGGTTCCATAAACGCTGGTTTGACTCTATCAATGCTGACCGTTTCTCGTCTACCCGAGCGTTCGACCGTGACAACTTTGTCTGATTTACTAATTACCTTGAAAGGTCCTTCATACGGGGGCTGTAAGGGTTTTCGTACGCCGTCGTGTCGGACGAAAACGTGAGTGCAGTTTGAGATGCACTGAGGTACGTAAACTTGGTTGTCTCGGTATCGTGGGGACTGAGGTCGAAGTGTGCTCATGTGTCGCCGTAGTTGTTGTACATAGTTAGTCAAGTCCGGTGGAACGTCTGTTGCCGGGTTAAAATACTCTCCTGGCAATCTTAAAGTAGTTCCATAAACTAACTCAGCAGCCAATGTCCTGCTTGACACTCGAACGTATACCAAGGAGTACTAGTGGTAATTTGTCACTCCACTTGTCATCAGTCTTTACTGCCATCAGTGCTGCTTTTAGTTGTCGATGGAACCTTTCGACAATACCATTGGATGCAGGATGGTACGCAGTGGTTCTTATGCGCTTGATCCCGAGAAGTTCAGTTAACTGTTGAAATAGACTACTCTCGAACTGCGCACCTCTATCTGTGGTGATGACACCAAAGTTAGAAATCCAGTGTTGGATGATATTTCTCGCTACTGTTTCGGCAGATATATCCTGCAGAGGTATTGCCACTGGCCATCTCGTGAATCGGTCTACACATGTTAAAATGTAGCTAAAACCATTTGACGGAGGTAGTGGTCCAACGATGTCAACGTGTATATGGTCAAATCTGCCATCCGGTGCGGAAAATCTTCCCGTAGGTGAAAGAATATGTCTTTGCACTTTCGATCGCTGGCACGCTAAACAAGCTCTGGACCACTGTCGAAGATCTCGATTCATCTTTGGCCAGACGTATCGGTCAGTAATTAACTTCACCGTAGCTCGAATACCAGGATGTGAAATGCCATGCATCTTAGAGAAGACTAATCGTCTCATTGATAACGGCACAAACGGGGCGGTTTACCCTTGGATACATCACAGGTGATGGATACAGAGTCATCAAGTGTCACTTCTTCAAGACGTAATGAGGTGTTCACATTGTTTTTCAAATGTTTCAAGTCCTCATCCGTCGCCTGCAACTTTGCCATTTCTGCTAGGTCAATACGGTCACGTTCTAAGACGTTTACGTACATACGAGACAAAGCATCAGCTGCCTCATTTTTGCTGCCTTTGATATACCTTATATCTGAAGTGAATTGTGAAATAAATTCTAAATGTCGAATTTCTCGGGGCGAGTAGTTGTCATGCTTTGCATCAATTGCTTTTGTGAGTGGCTTATGGTCGGTGAATACTATAAATGAGTACCCTTCGAGCATATATCTGAAGTGCTTGATAGCCAAGTAAATCGCCAGTAGCTCTCTGCCGAATGTACTGTATCGCGATTGAGAAGCATTAAGTCGTTTCGAGAAGAAAGATAATGGTTCCCACTGACCGTGAACAAACTGTTGTAGTACTGCGCCTACCGCAACATTTGAAGCGTCTGTCATGATGGCTAGTGGTGCTTCTGAATCACGACGAGAGAGAAGAGTTTCAGAACTTAGAGCCAGCTTCAGTTTGTCAAAAGCATCATGGGCCGCTTGGGTCATGTGAAACACTTTGGCTCGTCCTTGCAATAAATCTGTCAGCGGTTGGGCTACTTCAGCACATTTAGGTATGAAACGTCGATAGAAGTTTATTAACCCCAGAAATCTTCGCAGCTTTCGAAACGAGTCTGGAACAGGATATTCTCGAATTGCATCTACTTCTTGCGGAACCGGTTTAACACCGTTGGCATTAACAATGTGACCCAAAAACTGTAGGGATTCCTTGCCAAATTCGCATTTCTGCGGATTGATTGTAATGCCATATTCACGCAGTCGTTCGAAAAGCGTCCTCAGATGTTGCAGGTGCTCTGTTTCAGATGCGCTAGCTACTATTAAGTCATCTATGTATGCACTGACGAAAGGTAAGCCATGGAGTACCTGATCTATAAATCTTTGGAATGTTTGAGCAGCATTTGTCAAACCAAACGGCATACGAATAAATTCGAATAGTCCGAAGGGGTAGTGATGGCCGTCTTAGGAACATCATTGGGTTCCACAGGAATGTGATAGTAAGCTCGCACGAGGTCAATCTTGGAAAAAATATTTACTTTTGTCATAGAGTTCATAAAATCATGTATGTGAGGAATTGGATACTTATCAGGGACCGTACGCTTATTCAACGCTCGATAATCACCGCAAGGCCGTATTTCCCCTGATGCTTTTTTAGGTACCATATGCAGGGGTGATGACCATGGGCTCTTGGAAGGGCGTATAACTCCCAACTTTAGAAGTTTATCAAATTCCTGTTTTGCTATCTGCAGCTTTTTAGGGTCTAAGCGTCGAGGTTTTGATGAGACTGGAGGACCTTTTGTAAGAATATGGTGCGTCACCGTATGTTTTGGAGAGGACTTCGTGTAATCCGTTTGAGTGAGCTCGGGAAATTCTCGCAGAAGGATATCGTACTCGGAAGTGTTGTTTATTGGAGCTACGACTAAGTTTATTGTTTTTGTCTCCGTAGCGATACCGGTGATAGAAAATTCACCATTACGGCTGACTAGTCTATGGCGACTAGAGTCGACCAATAGTTCGTAGTGTTGAAGGAAATCCATGCCAATGATAGGCGACGATATGTCAGCTATGACGAATTCCCACTGGAATGGTGTATGAAAGCCAATGTCTAGGATCAAAATTCTGGTCCCATATGTAGTAATAGCAGATCTATTTGCCGCTTGTAGTACCAAAGTTGGGTTGGGATGGCGTTTTTCGGAAGGTGTGGGTGGGATCACGCTCACTTCCGCTCCAGTGTCAACCAGAAACTGAGCTCCAGTCTTCCTATCCGTCACTCGAAACAAACGACTGTGTTGTTGTACGCCGGCGACAGCAGTCGTCACTGATCGCCGGCCTTTCCGTTTCCCGATGAAAAGGTTTTAAAGTCGCATGGTAACAAACAACGACGTGCTTTACTGCCAAACTTCTTGTGATACCAGCACGTGCTACTTTTAGACGCAATTCTACTCGTGGTCCTATCACGACTACGGGATCTGCTTCTACAGAACTTCGGTGACCGTCGGTTTAACTGCAAAGCCGTCAGTTGTCCTGTAAGTATGTCTATCTTCCTCTCTAAAGCGGCCACTCGGTCGTTTTGCGTTGGCTCAGCAATACTTTCAACCGGTTTAGGCATCCTTTCGTACATACGGTCAGCGATGTCAGCCAACCTGTCAATGTCAATGTCCGCATCTCCGACAGCTAATATCTGCTGAATGCATGAAGGAAGTCTCCGCAGCCAGAGCTGGTAGAATAAACGGTTGTCTACTTTCCTATCTTTCAGCAGACTTTGCATATGTCGCTTAAGTTGTGAAGGTGTTCTGTCACCGAGGCATATGCTACTTAGTAGTTGATCGACAGCCTTCTGGTCAGATAACGAAGTAGCTTTCAGCACCTCCTGCTTCAAAACATCATAAGGTGTGTCTGGGTGGGGCTTTAGTAGTGTCTCCCTTACTTGTTCAGCCACTTCTTCCGGCAAAACAGAGCTTGTGTATCCGAACTTTGTGTTTTGTGAAGTTATATGATTGGCCATGAAGAAATGTTCTAGACGGACAAACCACAATTGCGGGTCATTAAACTTAAAACAAGGCATAGGAAGATTAATGGCACCCACGGACCCTAAATTCGAAAAGTCTTGATTATGAGAGTTTAAGGACATCAGTACTGGTACAGAAAAAAAATTAAGAACAAGAGCAGGAAAAATACAATAAACAAGTATGTCAATGCCTACCACAAAGCAGCCAGAGGAATTTTCAGTATATATATATATATATATATATATATATATATATATATATATATATATATATATATATATATATATATATATATAGTACCAAGGTAGGGTCGGGATGGCGTTTTTCGGAAGGTGTGGGTGGGATCACGCTCACTTCCGCTCCAGTGTCAACCAGAAACTGAGCTCCAGTCTATATATATATATATATATATATATATATATATCCGTATTGTATACAGTTATTAATGACTGGTTGCAGTATTCAACTGAAAACAACAATAATATCCACCCGTGAAACTTGCGAGAGTTTAATCACGTCGGGCTCAGCAGTTTGTCGAGTTCTGAAATCTGACTCCAAATTTATATACACTTTCAGATACACTATCGCCTATTTGTAATTCCAGACACTGCTGATCCACCTGCGTCAGACAGTGTAAATATCAGGAGTTAACGCGAAGTATATATCAGGATGTTGTATTGGTCAACGAGCGAGCAAAAAGTCTTTATCAGTACAACTAAACAAAAAATGTTCAATGAGTTGTTACATATATCAACACAATACAGTAAAATAAAATGCTACAACATGGTTAGCTGAATTTTGATGATAGTGGATTGCAAGTAGAAAAATAATGATAGTAATATTGTTGACACAGGGGTGAGAACTGAATCGACTGAGCGTCGATCATATCATTCAAAACAAGATAGTTGGTAGTATTTATGCAGACATAATAGGAAAACTATATGTATGTTGAGACGATTAATATTGATAACAACGATAATAGGAATAAGGTTAATTGGGCGAAACAAATCAGGGAAGTAAAACCAAAATATCAGACGGGTAATAATTAAGAGCGAAGAGCAAGTAGGAAAGATTGAGTATGATTAGACAATGTTGTAATTCCTACCATGACAGATTCAAGCTGACTACCATTTCCTTCTGAATGCAGAAGTTTTGCTTGACAACTCGAATCGTGCAGGCTTCTGCATATCCAAGCAACTTTTTATTTCGCTGTCTACTGATAACCGTAAAGGACTTACAGGTATCAGTATCATGTCCATAGTCCATTAGGTGTTTCGTTATTGAGCTCCTCGGGGTCTTCGTCTACTCATGCTTCAACCATTGGGTAGGTGTTTAACCGAAGAGTGAGATGACAAATACAACAATTAACATAATAGGGGATTAAAATTAAGATGGATGAGAATAAACAGTGAGTAATATAGTTGATCCTATTCAGGGTAAGAAAACGAAGTTCACCAAGGTAGGCGTAGTGTAAGAACAAGTTATTTTTGTACACACAAAGGTGGTTTAAATTTGTGTATGGCTATGGCTTCTGGAAATATCAATATACGTCCCTGAATGTTTCTATATAAAACTTTGGAAGTTGGGACAGGATTCACACCTTTCACTCAACGGTTGATTGTCATATCTTTAAACCACTAAGCCACAGCTCCACTGATCTTTGCCTACCGTTTGGTTATTCCTTATCTGTACCTACTTCGTTGTACATTCACCATTTCGTTATCTTCTATGTTTAGCAATTCCATATCATATGGAGTGTTTGTTCGTGGAAAGATGGATTGTGTCCATGTATAATATGGATATTGATGATCTGGAGAGTGTTTCACACATCGGATAAAGTGTGAAAGCTAAGCATGAAAACTAAGGCTTTGTTTTATCACTCGTATGTGCTCCACCACTTTCGAATATTTTTGTATGGTACTCAGTTCTTTGATTTGAAGAGATCCTTTATTTCATTCTTGAATGCATTTATCTTGATCTGTATGTCTGGTGGATTTCTCTAGCGTACTTCGTTTGTGTTTAGTGGAGTTTGGGGCTCCTTGGGTTGGAGAGTTGACTTCTAACCATTGGGTCATGGGTTCAAGCCCTGTTCCACCCACCAATGTTTGCACAGTCAGCTAGTATCATCAATAGCCTTCATACAATAGATGTGGGCACTCATTGCTTACTGGATTTCTCTGTCATTTGGGTTCGTTGTTTATGTTTTCTTTTTTTCCTTCTTTTGAAGATGCATTGAAGATTCGTCACAAAGCTTTCACAACAAAAGTGAGATTTTCACACCTTATAGAGTCATCGTTATCATTTTCTATTTTTATAGTCTGGGGAATTGTTGGTTGATGTGGACGGTGATGTTGTTTCAGATAGTTCTGAGGAAACATTACAATCTCTTGGAATAGGTATGTTGTATAAAAAATCTTCAAACTTTTGTCATTGATAATTGACTGGAGGCAATAAGCATGAAGCCCTTTACCTAAGTTTCTTGCCTTTTGGCACTCATCGGTAGGGCGTATCTCCAACCTCGATGGGACTGATATCTCGCCTGGGACTCGAACTCGGTGTTGTGGTCAAAGACTTTACCACTGAGCTATTCGAGCCGCGATTGATTAACCAACTAACGTCTACTAATGTCCACCACAATGCTGAGCCTCCTAACTTGGTGGTCCCATTGCAAATATGATCGATAGGATTCGATCTGCACTCAGGACTAGAAAATATGAAATCAGTTACTCTCCCGTGACCAATCAGTGCACTTTTGTCACTACAATTAAAGATAGACTTAACTCAACCATTATTCCACACTTCTCGAATGTTTAGTACAGTGTCTGTATTATATATGTGTGGGAAGAACCTCTCACAGAAGTGAATCTGTTGAAGTTGCTACACCTCACAGCAACCTTCAAAGAAAAAGTCAATAGAAAAATTGATATTAAGGTGGATAAGAATGAATGGATGGAGACAGGAAATAAATGAAGGTTATTGAAAATACCCAAAGAGTGGATCCGATTGCACTGTTGTGACTGGTTCTCAACTATGTCATGTAGAGTCTGTAAGCATTGATTCCTCTTATTATTGACCCTAACCAGGCTTTCTGGACAGCCGAGACTGGTAGGTAGAGACTTCATGGACTGATACTACCCTCAGTCTTCTCGCATCCCAGTTTTACTTCGACAAGCATCTCACACCAAGGTAGGCAGTTGCGTGACCTTCGCCTAAGCCACTCTTGTTGGTGAAGGTTCACAGCCTCATCGACCGACTTCCCTCTCTTGCCTAGTATCTTTTTACCTAACCTCGACATCACTTACACACTGATTCCACCTTACATAGACGTTGCTACCAAGATGCACGTGGTCTAAAACCTATAATCTCTTAATGTCTGCTAATTTTAACGGTCATGTCCCATGGCTATACAGCAGGATAGTGTGGATTCCAACGCAATGTAGTCGTCCTTTGATAGGCAGTCAGATTTCTTCCCGGTAGACACCAGAGACTACGCAAGTTGGCAAATACCAAACTGGCCTTCTGTATCCGAGCTGAGCTTTCGGTAGCAATTAAAGCATTCAGGTTAATAAAATTTCCCAAGTGAAGGAACCACGTATTCGCCCGATTTACTCCCCAACCTTATACTTGGAGTAGCTTCAGAGCAGTTTTGAAGCATATTCTCTTAAATCTGACAGGTGCGATTATGTCGTATGGGTACTCCAAGTCAATCGGGACTCCTCACTGAGGTAGGCAAATTCGTACAAAGTTGGTGATACGTAGGTGTTATGTCCATAAGCACGTGTATAACAAAATGGAACAAGATGGATAACAGGAGATACCTCTGGTGGACAAATGATTTTTTTTTGCTTATCATAAGCTCCTATATGTCTGGATGAGTTTGGGTAGTGAACTTTGATCAACATTACATACGTGCTCTGTACTCTCCTCACAGTCAGATAATAGCACCGTAACACCTCTGATTTGGCCGAGTTAAGTACCGTCTTTAGATCAAGCACTGTACGCCAAACTTCTTCAACTCATATCTGTGTACTTAAATTTCATTTTTATTTGGCTTATTAGATGCTGCATCAAACAATGGAACAGTATTATTTACTAGTTTGTGTTACGGACATGATTTAACAACCATAGTTATATCAAGATATCGCCAAAACTTTGAGATACGATTTACATGTTTCTAATCCTCTCTTCTTTGTGACACAGGTAGTCGGTTTTTCTGTTTATCTAGAGTCGGTGCTGAGTTGATTCATTCCTGATGTGTGTATTTGATATCGATTCGACAAACAAATATTCGGTTATCAATCTCTCCTTCCATCCGCAGTACGTTAGTTAGTTTCCAGCACTGTCCCATCCTGCTGTGTGTATTTCAATACATGCATATAGCTCGGCTTTTTCTAGATTCCTCATCTTACTACGGCCTACTAATCTTGATTTAGGTGGGTTTCATGTTCGGTCAGTGTTCGAGTGCATGAATTTAGTCGCTCTCAGCTACGCATACTAACAATGGATGGACCAGCAAGCTACGAATTATGTCAGCCGGTGCGTAGAATGTCAACAAATCGTCGAGCATCCTCCACGACTACCACCAATTTCCTGGCCAGATACAAAATTCCCATGTTCGAAAATTCATGCTGACTTCATCGGACCCATTGATGGGAAACATTACCTTATTCTGGTAGATGCTTGTTCGAACTGACCAGAAGTAGCACCTGTCGACCCACCAAATACCACGAGAACGTTAAAAAGTCTACAATATCTTCTGTTGTCATGGCTTCCCAGAAACTGTCGTATCGGACAACTGCCTCCAATTTACCTCAACACAGTTTAGAAATTTTTGTCATCAGAACACCACATAACATGTACTATCTTCACCATATCACCCTCAGTTGAATGGACAAGGGGAACAGTTCGTCGATACATTCATAAGGGCTTTACCTAAAGCAGGAAGGTAAATTACTGGACATGATTCAAAACTTCCTACTCATGTATCGAACAACAGAAACCAACTGACTCCTGAATCAGCAGAGTTCATCAGAAGCACTGATGCTAGAGAAAGCTACGTACAGCTCATAATGCTGTAATTCTGAAAAAACGACTAAAAAGATTACCATGTCAAAATTATTTTGAGAACAAAACACCAGTATTTGCCAGAGACTACAGACCAGGGCATGAAAAGGGATATATAATGTTGCAATGAGAACAGAAAATTAGACGCAGCATAAGAATCAACTACGATAAATAGCATAGTCAATCGAAGAAATCAAATCCAACGACATCCCACTAGAAATCCTACTGGATAAGTTCGCATGCACAGAAGATGCCTAGAAAAACACTAAACCTCCGATAAACAAGGAGCTACTAGTCCGATTTTGTTCAAATCGACTCAGAAAACGGACAGTTTGGTTCTATTTAGATCTTAGGTAACAAACTCACTTTTCTTCCAAAAAAGGAAATGTTAGGGATGGGTGATCCTTAAAAAAGTAACTTGTAATATGTATATATTTTCGTTGTAAAATGTAAACCTTACTTTCGCACCCTTTTTCACTCCATCTTATTTTTACCGTGGTTTCAGATACTAAACGCCGATTGGTCCATTTTATACTTTTAATACGCTATTTTGCCAGCCAGCCAGAGCTCTTTGTTGTTTGTTCTTACTATTCTGGCCATCCATCTGATCTTCAGTATGGAGTGAGCGTAGGCGGCAGCTGTTGATGATGTATGTCTGCAGTTTGTTTGAAATGCGTTTCGTGACACGCCAAGTCTCTCAAGCATCACATAGAAGCACTGACTTTAATTTGACACCAGTGCTGAAAATGCGGATCTTGTTGTTTATGCTTAGTCCAGTACAGTGCAGTAGATCTCGACACTGATTTCAGTTTAATGAAGGAAGGCCTGTCTTGTCTTGATGCGTTTCCGATGTTGACTTTGACATTCGGATCTGTGCCTGTGTCGTGTGTATTTGAAACGATGCTGTCTAGGTAGGTAGGTAGGTAGGTGAAAGAGACAACTTGCTTTAGATTTCTCCCGTTGATGTTGACTGGAGCTTGTTGTTGATGCTGTTGTTGGTTGGGTATCTTCATCACCTCTGTCTTCTCTACGTCCACCTGAAGGAGGTCCCGTCTTCTCTGCCCTGTCTCTTCTGCCAACTTGTTGGTTGTCGCCTGTAGATCTTCGAGTTTGTGCGACAGGACATTAGATATAAATCATCATGGGCGAAAGCCAAATCTTCTTCTAGGGTCTTTTCATCGGTCAAGCAGCGTATGCTCATCTTCTCGCTACTGACATTTTGTTGCATGACAGAAATTTTAGCTGTAATCGTACCATGTCGGCTGAAGTAAATAAACCTCTAATCCCATCCCCTTCTTCTGGTTTCAGGTAAGTATTGTGTAGAGAAGTCACTGAATGTATCTCTTCCTGAGATTGTATTTAGCATTATTATTATGATTACTGTTGTTTTTTGGTCCACAGCTCATGAAACAGAAGTTGCAGTATTCAAAATGACTGACTTTTTGGCTCAACGAAATAATCCAGAATTTTTGTGGTAACCTGTCGCATATAATTAGCCAATCGAATAAACATTGGGAAATAATCACTTGTAACTGTGTGTACATTTTTGTTGTTGTTGTTTATTTCTAACATTTTCTGCTGTTTGATTGATTTCTATGTAGACTTATCTGCTGGTTGACTGCAACCTTGAAATGCAATATCGATCGCATCGCTTAGTTCAGTGGCCAGTTTGGAAGCTTGATCGATAGACATCAACCAGTGGTGTAAGCAATAAAGAGTAGGGAGCGCTACTTTGGTTGCCCAATAAATTTAAAGTGTCTTAAACGCCTCTCTTTTCTATAAAACGCTGTAAATGGATCTAGTTCTGTAAATATACTGACCATAAAGTATATGTGAATAATTCTGTTCTTAAATCAATTGTGTATTATTAAATTTGTAACTATTTCTGTGTTGTGTCAGTTGGTGAAAGAAACAGTTAATAATCAGTGATGCCACACTCTCTCATTTTGTCTGAATGAATTGATTATTGAATTGGATGCTTTATGGGAACTTAGTTGATCTAATAGTGAGAAAAATAAGAACACAGAGACAAAGGAAGGAATGTTTATTACTGACATCTTGTACATTAGTCGCCAAATATTGTACGCCTCCTACTAAGACAGTCATTTGCATAATGCGCTTCATTTCCTCCTCTGCTTCTATCTCCACTTGCTCTTAATATGCCTACATTGTCTCTGGGCAGAATCCTTACCCATTTCAGGCAATTGCCTATTATTTCTGCCACCCTGTCAACATTTATTACTTATATCCATTCCTATCAACAACGCCCACTATAATAGCAGTCTGGGGCACAAACTGATATGTTGAACCAGACGTTACTGAGATTCCCCAGCAGTTCACATGCACAAGCTTGTGGATGATTGACCGAAGAACACGTCAACAGTGAATCAATAGATTAGAATTCAACGGTTGACATCTCCCAACTTCTCTCCATATAATATTTAGCATGATCATCGCCTTGTGCCATTTGTAAAGATCCTTCGTAGCACCTGTATTTGCTGACTTTATAGGTCGGGATTCCCAGCTAGAAATTTTAAAAAATCCTGGTGCAAGACGGATGAATGTTTCAGTTGTATGACTTGTACGGCATTGATTCAGACAACCAGAAATTCAAGGTGATCATCATCATCATTATCAACATAGGACCAGGCATTACTGCGTAACGGTCCGAGTTGCCACACCTCATATCAGCACATCAAGTAAAAAGGTAGTGAGGTGAAGGATGAAGATAAGTGAATGCAGTCAGAAGAAATATAAAGTACGAGAAGAAAGGAAAGAGAAGTGACAAAATGGTGAGATTCGGTATAGCGTTGTTAAGATGAGGATAATGTGTGTATACATCTGCGCCACTGACTTCGGTTCTGAGACATATCACCTAGGGTCTCCAACCACTGGTTCCTCTTGTCCCGCGGACCCCAACCACCTAGTCTGCATCGTCCTACATGGCTTAAACCGACAGTTAGAGACTTCATACATTGATGCCATGTTTTAGTCTGGCCACCTCGAGCCTTTTTCCAGCCTGAACCTATTTCGGCCAACATTGTGTGACGAGGCAATCGGTGACTAGGCATACGTAGTACGTGTCCCAACCATCTCAGTCGATGAAGGTTCACAACATCGTCGACTGACTTACCTCTTCTCCCCAAAACTCTACACCTAACTTCTGCATTACTTACATGGTGACACCACGGAATATGTCCTATACTACGAAGGCAACGGTGGTCAAACACCTGAAGCCTTTTTGTATCCTCCACTTTCAATGGCCATGTTTCACAGCCATATAGTAGAACAGAGCGGACTGCTGTGCAGTACACGCGACCCTTAATAGACAAACGAATATCACGGCGACGCCATAGGTGGCGCAAATTGGCAAAAGCCAATCGAGCCTTTTGTATCCGTGCAGAGATCTCATTGGCAACTAACCCACCAGGGTTGATCCTACTTCCCAGGTAAGTGAAGTGGTCAACACACTCAACCACTTCACTCTCTGTTGGTAGCCGCGGTACCGCTGAAGACCAGTTCTGGAGCAAAAATTTGCATTTGGGTGGTGAAAATCTCATCCCAAACATTCTCAAATTCCCACTCAAAGTGTTCAGAAGACTCTGCATCTTGTCAGCTTCTTCACTTAACAGGACTATGTCATCTGCATATTCTAGATCTAAAGAAAATTCACCTGTGATTGGGTCAACGTTTGTGTAATTAGGTGACGAGCGGGAAACCTCCATAAGAATACCTATGATAAAATTAAATAAGAATGGAGATAGTGGGCATCCTTGACGGACACCACTTGATGAGTATAGCTCCCTGGACAACTCGCCATAGGCTCTAACACACCCACAAGTGTTCGAGTAGAGAGCTTAAATTCAAGGTGAAGCTGGAAACATTTGAAATCGATGGTGTAGTTAGAAATTAGGTCAAAGATATTTCATGAAATATGACATGAAGTAGTGGTGAATGTGAAATTTTCGTGGAAATCAGTAGGGACTAGATAACTTAAACATACCATCTCGGTTCCACTCTTAATTGGTCTCATACTCGTGGTTATTCCACAAATATGAAGAAGTAGTGATTGATATCTAAGTCTGTCAATTTCGCATAAGATCAGTTCGTAAACTGGTTCTTCTTTTTACTTGTGCAACTTTTTTTCCATATTTGCCACTTGTATTATAAAATTCCATGTTGATATGCTACCATACTCGCAAACTTATCTCCATTAGATCAACCATGTGCCCAATCCATCTCATGTTATCCTGGTCAGATAACGTAGAAACATTTTCCGTGCGCCTAAGCTGATTTTCGAGAAGAGGATGTCTCGAATCATTGTTCTCAATTTTCTGCGGTCATATGAACACTACAGCGGGAATTAAACATGCATATTGCAAAACATTTGTTTAACCCAGAAGTATGTGATCGTTATACACCGCCCAAAGAAGCCATTATATAGAAAAGCAGTGTCATAGATAGCCAACGCTCATATGAACTGCTTCGTAACATAGAGCTGGAGAACAAATCAGCTACTTGTATGCTCCTACGCATACGGGAAGTTATTGGCGAACGAACGTTCAGTGGCGACCTTTCTCACAAACTGTTTCCCTCGAAGCTACCAGAGCTGGTTCAAACCGTGCTGATGACAATTCAGTCTGTTGTAATCGATGACCTAGCAGCCCCTATTAGTAAAATGTTGGAGAACTCTAGTATAACTGTCTACGACGTATATTCTGTTCACGAAAAACCTGGGTCAGGAATCCAAACTCACACTGCCATGCAGCTTCTTTGGACTCGAAGCCCTTGCTCATAACACACGAAACAGCAACAGCGTGTTTCACTCCAGCTTTCACAACTTCAACTTAGTTTTAAGTCAACCTCAAGGATTTTACGATTGCAGAAGTTTCTTATGTTCTCATAAAGTGGATAACTTTCTGAAAAGGTTAGGATGGCTATGGGTTGGAAATTTTTAAATGATGCAATTTCAATATTCCTTATTAGAACCTTTAGGGCTGAAATGATGTTGACTGAACTAAGAGTTGGAGGGTTTGGCGTGGCTTTTCCTATGAACCGGGTAGCTCGGCGTTTTTTGAAGGTAACATAGGGCATTTACTCGAGTCTACAAGTTCCTATCCGTTAAGCAAAGTTTTCTTGAGTATCTTTAGATAGATATCTTTCACAAAGAGGTACTCAGATGGACTGGTTTAGATTCTTAGGTATGCAATTAAAGTTTATTCCGAAAAGTACCTACCCTATTTTCTTGCAACCTGAAGTGTGTAGCCAAAGATATTTGCTATCGTAACTCAATCTTTTTACATGCACTGATCCTGAAGTGCGAAATTAAGTGTGTACTAAGATTTTGTTTCAGATACAGAATAAGTAGTTGTTTACGCATTCCTTTTCAGTGGTCACTATGTAAGAGAGTGGATGTGTTGTTATTACGTAATACTTAACCAGTCTTACTAACTTCGATGTCCTCTATTATCTAATTAATCAATACTTTGCCTAACGTGTAAGTACTGATAACGAAGCACATCAAAAAGACTGAGTTGTTTAGGAATAGTCTCCAAAAAGCAATACATTTGAATAGAATAAGGCTTGAGGTGATTTTTAGGGGGAAAGTTTATTCAACTTATCTGGCTTAAAATAGCTGAGCTACGGACTCTGAGAATGTGCGTCTTGACCAGCACAAAGGGAGCGTAAAGTGGCGTCGGAGTCTACTTGGATGCCTACTCATCAAAACAAAACTTAAAGCACCCTGAGCATCCAGAGGTGAACTAGAAGTGTATATAGTTAATTCAGTTTAATCTATTTATTCTCTGCCTTAGTTTCATTTTCACAGGTTATCACCCTCCTAGAAGGTTGTTGGGATACCGGCAACTTTCGAAATCAGGAGATAGCGGCAAGAAGGACACGCAACACCTTTCTATCCTGGGGATGGAGTAAGTGACGTGTGGTTCTGTCAGGATGGACTACCCTTCGTTGTATCAGGTTATATATGACATTCAGCTAGGGTTGATGTCACTATCTGAATGTATCATTAAGGTTAGGATTGCATAGTGAGCAACTGAAGAGTAGCTGGAAATCATTTGAACTATTCATCTAAGTGCTTGCTATCATTGCAGTTGTCTACTGTGAAAGTGAATAACTGACCTATCTTCCTCTGGAGTAGTCTCACCAACCATCAACGTCTTCACCCGTTTCCTTGATAGATCTATAAAACAACATGCTACTCCTTATGGCATCTGCTTTCTTCATCTCTAAACTTCCCTGCCCACCACTACTCAGAGTCTTTGTGTAGACATTTCCTGCATCTGTGGCTAGTTGTTGGTGCCTGCAGCAATCTGTTCACTCACATCCATTAGTTTGGATGAAGCTGCCAGAACCCAGTGATCCGTTTTAGCTTTCTCTGAGGGTCAATGAAGATCTTTTGGATTATTTTAACAGCAGACTAGAGTTGGCACTAGGGCTCTTCAGGATCAATAGCACTGTTATGTCCCGATAACTGTTCAGCCATTCTGTCTTTGAATGAAGCCTTAGCATCTTTACTATGGAGCTAGTCAGGAAACAGTTCTTCCGTCTCAGTTTACCAGCCAACGGTTAGGTATAGAAATCCGTGCTCAAACCGATGTATGATCACTGGAGATTCATATATTCACCTTCGATAACTGATAACAATATGACCTCTCTCTCTCTCTGCCCACCACTGATGTCGGTGGATGGTGTCTCTCTTCATGCCCCAAATGCTTACTGGTTCGAAATAGATGGTTTTCTGAGGATCATTTAAACATTACGCTTTCTACTCTGGGACTGAAGGCTGTTGGTGCCGGAAAAACTAGAGTCGCTTATGCCTTTTCCTTTAATAGACAAATACCATGCTCAATTAAAAAGCAATCACGAAAAGTTATGGGTCTGACAATAACCTAACAGATTTTTAGTAATTGGAAGTCAAAAGAGCCTTGGAAAAACTTGTAATTGGCTGCGATCGTCATTATTGTTCGGATATGATAAAAATGTCATTAAGGTAGATGTAATCAAAGTCTAGACCGCACAAGACATCATAGATGAAGCAGCATTCCATAGTCAAACGGCATGCAACCACATCAAAAATTACAGTTACATACATCAGCGACAGTGCCAGTAAAAACACTCGTACCGCTGACTGCTGTCAGTCTAGTACTCCGTCTACAGCCTCGGCGAATTCTACCAACTGCAGAAGACTGTAGTCACTTTTGTTTTAGGAAGATATCTTCGACTTTGAGGTCCGAAAGAAACTATTTCCTCTTGGGCTGCATTTGTGTCGGCTTACGACCGTTCAGGGAAAAGTCCTGAAACGGTTCCCAAACCTTTCATGAGAAGCTTCTTAAGGTGGTCATAAAACCTCGCATCAAGGTCATCAAGCACAGCTGAGGACCTCTTCGATTGTGTTACTCGAAAAATTGATAGTGACTGCGTCGAATTTATTTTTTTATGAGTTAGTTCGCCTTTGATCAAAGTTGGTTTCGACATGAACGAGGTAGACTGATAATTTATGTTCCCAGAACGTAGAAAGATATATGGAAACAAGCATGTGTGCTGGTGAGTCTTGGATTTTTGCCATTGTTAAGTTATAGGACAAAATCTGAGCAAAAATGAAAAAGACGAAAGAAAAGTAGACAAATACAAGAGTTTGCAAAGACATCAGAAAATCTTGTTTGACACCAGCTCACAAAAATGCCCGAAAACAGCACAAAAGTAGCACTGAAAATTTATAAATGTATAGGAGGCTGGTTGTGCTGCCAGTCTTACATAAAATGACATGCACCAGTACTGAACTCATCAAAACCTCCTTTACGCGTAAGTAATGATAGGAAAAAACAGGTAAGAAGATACGCCGAATGATAAAATCGCTCAAAAGAGCTGTGTGTTTATTAGTCTGCAGTCAGATGGTTATTTTGGAAGAGACTTTATGCTTTAAGGTATTTTTCATCAGAGAATGACATCAGTTGGTGAACGGGTGAAAACCTGGGAGCAGTGGGCAGCTGTCTCGTTCTAGGATGGGACTCCTCAGTAGCACGTGAATAATGATATTTTGAAAATTATGGGTTCACTTCGTGACAATAAAACTCATCGTACACAAAACAATGAAGGTCAATCAAAGTAACAATTTGGACTGAAAAAATTCTCGAATATATGTACATAAGGTAAATGTATGAACAGTAAACTCCATAACATTATGTTCGAAAACAAGTTGATTCCCAAAAAAGCGTAGTCAACTAAAATGCTTTAGACGACAGAAGTATACAATCAGTTTACAGTTGTTTCTAAGCATATCTAAAGTCAGTGAACTGCTTTGTTGTCGTCAGTAGCGCTTTCAGGCTTTCAATTAGCGATTTTATTCTTTTTATGTTTCACTTTGAAGTGAAACGATATCACTTATAGTATGGTCAATAATCATCTTTAGGGTGTTGTCGATAAATAATGGGCTTCACATTATCGATACTGGCGGCCTTCACTTCGTTTCTTTTATTCCTAGGGTTTATTTAATCTCTTCTGTTCATAACTTTACGTTGGCTGCATCTGTACAGGATGTGTCTCATGTAACTTTAGTTGTGTTTTATGGTACCCTCAACAATCATAAAGAGACAAAATTTCCAGGAAAGTTTTTTTTTTGGTGAAATGAATTTTTTTCGAAGACTTTCTTGTGGTATAAATTATGTTTAGTATTTCTGGTAAAATTAAAACAATACGTGTAATCCCATTTCATTTTGTTTATTAGAAACATCACATAGTGAAACAGTATCATATACTGGACTTATACTTCAAATCATCTCAACCCATCTCAGTTAAAGTAGGCTTAGTTGAATGTCTAAGTAAAAAGAAAAGTAAGCTTACTGGTAGGGACACGAAATTGAACACATCAAGAATATCTTACTCCTCAATAATTACCCACCTAAATTTATCAATAACTTAATAAGAAATCGAAAAAAAAATGTTAGCAGTAGTAATGTGAGCAGTTGTACTAGTTGTTTTGTTGGATTTACAGGTGCATATCATTTTTGCAGACATGATTATAACATTTACTAGTGAAAAATCTTTGATAATGTTGTTTACCATTTCTTTTCATCCTAGGTAATGGAAATCTTCAGACTGGAGGAAAGAAGATTTCACATCACATACAAATAATGCACTTTAAGTTAAATGTTGAATTTTTGTTATGTTTTCTGGCAGAAATGAAAATTGTGTCTAGTGAATACATTAAAGCATCATGCAAAGAAGAAGGGGAAACACAATTCACCAAGTTCATTGTCAAAGAAGTAATGCTGGTTCAATTACTCAAGTGTTTTCATTTCGAAGGTCATGAATGTTAAGGGAATTACTATGGAAGATTCTGCGTTATTAAAAAGACATGCATCTCCAGGTTCATTGAAACATTAAGATATACCATATAAGCAATAATTATTATTATTTGTCCCTTGGGTTCCTAGTGGAACATAGGGCTTCACTAGCAAGTCTCCAGTTCACTGTGTTCTCTGCAATCTTCTGAACCTGGCTCCACGACAGCCCATAAGCTCTCATTTCTTCCTCAAACAATCTCCTCCATGTCACCCTCGCCTCTGACACTCAACTCGTCGTTTCCCATCTGGGTTCTACTCCAGCGCCTGACCTGGCGCGTGATGTCCCCAAATGGTCTTCTCAGTGTATGCCCAATCCATCTCCACTTCCTTCCAGTGCATATTTGTTGAGCAATAGGTTCTTGGTTAGTTCGTTTCCAGAGTTCCTTGTTGCTTATTCTTTCTGGCCACCCACCTGAGCTTCAGTAACGAGCCAGTGTAGACAGTTGTTGGTGGATGTCTGTAGTTTGTTAGAAATGCTTTTCGTAACGCGCCAGGTCTCTGAACCACTGCACTGACTTGACTGGATTGATGTTGAAAATCTAGATCTTGTTCTTCATGCTGAGTGTAATAGATCTCCACACTGATTTCGGCCTAATGAACGCCAGTCTTGCTTTCCCGATCCTGGCTTTGACATCCTCGTCTGTGCCGTCACCTGTAGTTGAAACGGTGCTGCATAGATAGGTGGATGAGGCTACTTCCTTTAGGTTTCTCCCGTTGATGGTGATTGGAGCTTGTTGTTGTTGGTGGTGGGGTTGGTTGGGTACCTTCATCACCTCTGTCTTCTCTACGTTCATCTAATGGGAGTCTCATCTTCTCTGCCTCTTCTGTCAACTTGTTGGATTTCGCCTGTAGATCTTCAAGTTTGTGTGACATTAGACACAAGTCATCACTGGCGAAATCCAAATCTTCTAGGTTCTTTTCTGCGGCCCAGCGTATCACCCTCTTCTCACAGCTCCTCACTGTTTGTTGCATGGTCCAGTTGACCACAACACAATCAGGAATATCTTGGGTGATAGTAGACAACCTTGTTTTACTCCTGTCTTCACTTCAAAAGCATCACTGAGCTTCCCATTGTGAATCACTCAGTATGTGGCGTCTTCATATAGTTGTTGAATGAGGTTGATAAAGGCTTATGGTATTCCATAGTGTTGAAGCAGCTGCCAAATTACCTCTCGGTCGACGCTGTCAAAGGCCTTTTCAAAATCGATGAAGTTGAGGTAAGGTGTAGAGTTGACTGCCATTCTATGCTCTGTTCTATGATGATGCGAAGCGTTGCAATTTGATCCACACATGTTTTGTTCTTCCTGAATCTAACCAGCCTGTTCTGGTGGTAGTTTTGAATCCAGCACATACTTAATCTCTCCAGGATGATGCAGCTTGATATTTTGCTTGGTGTGGATAGCAGCATGATTCCTCGCTGTTTCTTGCAAAGACTTAGGCCTCCCTTTTTGGGAATTTGGCAAGGTAGCTCTTCTTCCTTCAATCGGAAGGTACCTTTCCTTCCTTCCAAACCTTCTACAATAGAGGTGTCAGCTTGTCCGCTTCTGCTGTGTCTGTGTCTGTTTTCAGTGCTTCTAGAGGAATTCCATCTGGTCCTGCTGCTTTCCCGCATTTCAGCAGCTTTATGGCATTCAGGACTTCAACTTTCGTTGGAGGGCTTGTATTCACTGGTAGTTCTGTGGCTTGGATGCTGGTGGTACTTCTGGACGAAGTGCAGTTGGTGGTCGGTTCAAGAGCTGTTTGAAGTGGTCAGACCATTATTTCTTTTATTTCTCCCCTTTGGTAATTAGATTTCCCTCACCACCTTTTATTGGTTTCACCTGTGTTGATCTCTTCCTAGATAGTAACCTGTTTATTTGATACAATGTTGTCAGGTTTCTCCTACCTGCAGCCTGTTCTGCTTCACTTTCCAATGTTTCGTAGAAGTGTCTTTTATCTTTCCGTGCACTCTTCTCCACTCCTTTGTCCAGTGTTTTATACATTCTACTCGGTTCCTCATGTCGTTGGGCATCCTAGCACTGGTTTATCTTCTGCTTCACCATCCTCCTCTCCTCTATCAGCTCCCATGTATCCGTCGAGATCCATTCCTTGTCTTCTTTCTTCTTCCTTCCTAATACGGCTGTGCAGGTTTCTTTCCATATAGCTTTCAAAGAGTTCCAGTGTTCTTCCACACAGGTTCCTTCAGAGATGTTGCTCAATATCTCCCATTGTGTCCTGATGACTGACGTGAAGATTTCCTTTGTAGTTTTGTCCTTCAGTTCAGTTTCTGTTCTGGGTGTTCAACCTGAATTTCAACTGTGGTCGTCTACCATCACCAACTTCTTTGAAGGTCTTCAACTTGATTGTGAAGGCAGGTTCATTGCACTAGATAGTGAGTGGTGTGAACCTACATCCACTCCTCTTCTTCATCTGATCTTGTGTCCAGTAGGCTGGCTGCGTCTCCACTTTCTTCACATTGAGATCTGATTTGTAGTGTAGTGTGTCCTGGTGTCTAGTGAAATCCATGTCGCTGCCCTGTGGATATCCTTGTGTTCGTACACACTGCCTCGCCTCTAATCACCAAATCGTTGAATGCGCAGAAATCTGTAAACAGTTCTCTATTCTCATTCATTCCATCGAGTGCTTCTGGACCCATGATTGGTTCTCTTCCTGTGTTGTCCACTCTCAGTTTCGCATTCATGTCACCCATTGGATTTTTGATGCTGCTAACTGGAGTCTTGTCCATTACCGTTTTGCAGTTTTCGGTAGAATTCCTCCTTCTTTTGATCTGCATTATTTGTAGGTGCATAGGGTTGCATTGAATGATTGTGACTTTCCTTCCTTTTGAGTTGAACCTTGCTGCCATGATCCTGATCCTGCAGGAGGAGATTGGTTCTCACTGCATGAGAGCCTTCGATGCTGTTGGGGACATCATGATAGCCACTCCATAACTCAGTGTGCTCATGGTTGTCGTGTGGTTGACAATATCGGAGTAGATTATTGACTGTCCAGTTGACAGTTTGGAGGGTCCACTTCCATTCCACCTGCTTTCCCAAATCCCTACCACTTCAGTCCTATACCTTCTCATCTCCTTTGCGATCTGGGCAGCCTTGCTAGGTTCAAACATGGTGAGGACATTCCGCGTCCCTATTTTTACTCTCGCTTTCATGGAGGGAAGAGAAGGCACATCGGCCAATTGGCTTCCCGAAGGCTTTCACCAACCGGTGTCATTTCGTCTCTCCGATTCCAGCGAGGAATAAGTTTGTCTTTATTTTTATATTTTGTTTGTGCTTTGAAGTTTATTAAGCGATTGATTGGCTTTACGGGGTAGGGTTGCTAGCCCTATGCCCAACCTTCCCTCTTTACCCCGGGCTTGGGACCGGCTAGTAACTAGCGAACTAGTTAACCAGGCGAGGTTAATAATAAATAAGATTGACAATAATATAACACCTCCCTGATGAAACGTTCTGTTTTTGTTTGTTCATGTTAAATGGAACATATATCCACCATAGTCACCATAAAACTTTCCATCGTGCTTAGTAGCTCGATGAATAGTGGTCTCGTTCCGCTGAACTTCGACATCGACTCAAAGATTTCATACCTGTAGATAAAGTTGTGTATAATTTCCTGGATTTTTGTGTACTGCTTATAGCTGCATTGCATGAAATGGTGCTAGTCAACCATCTGGAAGTAAAACATTGCAGTAAATCTGTGATTCCTTGTAACAGTGAGTGAATAAGTGTCAAGAGGCTCCATGGAAGGATCTTCATGTGACATTCATCACAGGTTGCACGATTGTGGAAGAGTTGCTTGGAGACTGAGGCAGTGATATTTAAGAATAATACTCATGAAATAATGTAATTCCAAGATTCTACTTGCAACAAGAACAGAGACTGAGGAACCAATGTACAAGGAACTTATCTACATTTATATGTTTACATAAGTACTTGGAGTGTTATGGCTACCATTGTATGTATAGCCTTAGGTTCCATGTGTATGTTCTTATTAAAAATATGGTATTCATTACATTTTCGTAATGCTTTTTGAGAGGAGGGTATATGCGCAGATGTCTCCATTAGTGACGATAATAAGTGAGAGGTACAGTTGAGCTACTTAATTATAGAAATAGTTCAAAATGTTGTATTCTTATCCATAGGATGTAGTGGAAAAAATGTATGGATTTACCTGTCAGGGTAGGACATCTGTAGTAGTGTAATTAGTAGTAGCGCAGGTGTTATTAATAATAATTCTACTAATAATAGTAATAATGACAGGGTTGGGGAAGAATTCAGAGGCTCTGTTGTTGCCATACAAGGAAGCCACCTCAGAAGGGCTACGAAGAATGCTCAGTAAGCCTGGGATTAAAGTGACATTTAAACCAGCAAACTCGCTCAGAAGCAAGCTTTTTAAGTTAAAAAATCCTATTGATCCAATTGCGTACAATAATTTGATTTACCAAATCCCTTGCAATGATTGCGAGGTCAAATACAGAAGTCAAAGTAGTCAACCAGGGTTAATTAGAGTAACAGAGCACAAAAACTTAGCTAAATCAAGATTAGTAGATCCTAATAAGATAAGAAATTTAGAGAAAAGTTCGGCAATAGCTGTGTAATTGCACACAATACGGTGGGATGGAGTGGCGGTAGTCGAAACTAACTTAGATGGGTGGAGGGAGAGATTGTCAGCCGAATCTTTGTCTATCGATTCAACACCAAATACATGCAATAATAGAAATGATTCTGCATCTGTCCCAGTTAACTTATCCAGTAAATGATACTATTCCTTCACTATGTAACATTTTTAATAAACAGACTAAAACGGCATTACAATCTATCACAGTGCTCAAGTCTAACTTCCATATCAATAAGACGTGTAAGGTTAGATCTCATGTTTCAATAATAACAATAGTAATCCCAATGTTTTAGCATTTCTGTTAGAACAGTAGAAAAAGTGAGTAAACTGCATAAAATCTGAGACTGTCGCGATTCCCTACGAATCATGAAACCTTCAAATCAACACAGTAAATGTGCTCAGTTGTTGTTCATCTTCCTCTTTATTCTTCTCATTTATCTATCCTGGATATCTCTTAGTCTGGATAATGTTCTGTTCGAATCATAAGTCAATTCCGTCCATTCACTATCTATCAAGTTCTACATTAAAATAGGTCACATGTTAATGCTATTTCACGTGGGGACTTATGATACAAAAGATTTCAAGTGCGAATTGTGATTTTTTTTTCTTCTTGATCTAATCTATTGTTTAACTCATTCTATCTCCATTCTGTCTATCTCTCCCTACAGAATTTTATTAGCACTAAATTATTACGTGTAAGATTTTTTTTGATGAAGTTTTCCTCTTGAAAGAAATCGGAGAAGCGTACACTTTGCCATTTATTATTAATATTATAAATAAACCAAAAATACTAACAAAACTAATAAACAGTGATTTAGAATTTTAATGTGTGAAATATAATGCTTTGAGGGAAGAACAAGTATATCTCAGCGAAGAGTCTCTTTTCGGAGATTTTATTTTCAAAACTGTACAGTAGCAAATTTATACATTTTTCTAGTGTAAGGATTTGATAGTTATCAAGCATGGCAACACAAATAGTGTCAATCAATGACCTGTCATTAAAATCAATCAAAATAAAAAGCCAAAAACTGACAAGTAGTGAATAGTCATCAAAATAAGTTAGAACAAGTAGTTTAGATGCTGAATTGTGTTCAGGTAGAACATAGCAACACGAATGGGTAGCAAATTACTTAAGAAGTGAATAGTGTCAAAAGTGAAAGGTGAAAAGAAAAAGTTGAGGAGGGGGGGTGGAGTAGAGGAGACTGAAAACTGAGACCATGAAAGCAGAATGGGTTGAACAATCTTCTTTTGTGTATACAGTTCAGGCTTCTCCATTTGAATAGCAAGAACTTCAGCGATGCAGAGAATAAGAAGACATACAGTCTTTGGGTGGTTTCTTTTCACTGTATAAATGACTTTGAACGAGCAGGTTCCTGAGATAGTGTGATTCGTGTTCACGATATATTCAGTGATAATACTCCATTGTCATCTTTTTGTAACCACACGGGGTAGTGTTCTTGAACCCTTTTGGATAACAGTCGCGTCGAACGACCTAAATACCACACAGGTGGAACGGTCGGAGTAACAACATGCTTATGTCAGCATATCAAGCAACAAAGCAGTAAGCTGAAATATGAAGAGAGAGAAATCGGTCAAAAGCAGTGAGAGAGAGATTCCCAACTCATCTAAATTAGAAGTTACACAGTCAAGCATCCACACTACTTGTCACTTAGTCATGTTACGTTGCGGTGCTCGTATGCGATCTTGTAGATAGCTCAAATGCATTGATACTTTGGCTTGGCTACTCTGTTGTGTTCTTTCTCGGTCTCATACTCATGGGTATAAAATAAATACGAATAATTAGTTATTGACCTTTTTACCTGTCAAGTTTATGTAAGATTAATCCCTAAAGGCAATTTTTTCATAGTAAATTATAGAAACTTTCCACACGAAAGGCAGTACAAGGTAGGTAAGTGGAAGTAATATATAGTATAGTGAATGACGCTCAGCTCATATTACTAGTGTAGAAATGACTTGACAAAAGTATAAGAAATGATAAATGTAAGAAACGCGTCAGCCCTAGATCACTAAGATGAAAATAGTCACTAACTGAATAATCACTCAGGGTATAGTAACCCGTATCATGTCTAGCTACATACCCTTATCTAATTCTGTTGGTGAATTCTCTAATATACACAAAAGGCTAACTGACGTGTTATCACACTGCTCTATATGTGATTGCAAAAACCTTGAAGTATTCAATTAATAGAGAAATAGTCAGTTCCCTTCGAGATGCATAGACACTTTTAATGCCTTGCATAGCAGGTTTACACCTTGTTATCAATTGCCATCTGGAACACTTGAAAATAAGACGAGAACCGGAATAAATCCTGCTACAAATAAGCCTAAATTTGAAATTATGAGGAGGATCATGAAGCACGCGAGATTAAATTCAGAATAAACAAATAAAGACTTCAAAATAGACTGTTACAGTAGCACGGGATCTAATCAACAGAGCTAACCCAGTCTTGTTACAACGTAAGAGGTGGAGTTAAAGTTAATCTGCTGCACACTAGAAGCAAAGGTTTCATAGGACGAATTTTAAAAAATTGAAATTAGGAAGGTTTCGAAACTCCCTCCGAAGAACTGGATAAGCACTGTCACAATCTTGGTTGTATTGTGTTCTCTGAGGTGGGTTGTTTAATCGTGAAGCTTTCATCGCCTTGCTAGACGACATCATCAGCACTAACTTCAGTATGGAGTGAGCTGTCAATATCTCTCCGTGAGTGATTTAGTAGCTTGTTCTGACGATGTGGCCTGTGATTGGTTATTTCCTTCAGTTGTTGTGTCATTGATTGTATCGACTTTCCTGTTGGCTGTTCCTCTGCTTCACCTCTGACCTTTCTGTCGTTTACCATTTTTCTTATTGGTTGATAGATCGGGTCTATGTCTATACATCTATTGATTGCTGACTGACCTGAATGCCAAGTTTCTAGACTATTGGGAGACAACCGCATCAATAAAACCTTGAACAAACTCTTCAAAGCAGAAGAAATAACAAAGCAAGACAAATGGCGTATGAAATAGAATGGACTTATCCTCCTTCTATTCTACGGCAGACCAAAACTACACAAACCCAATATCCTTCTACGACCGATAGTCTCACTTCCGGGAACTCCAACATACAACATATCAAGAGAACTTTCGAGAAAACTGAAACACCTCATCCAATCATGCGGACATTCCATCAAGTCACCAACAGAATTCTTAGAAAAGATCAAAAATATTATCATAGAAAACGATGAGTTAATGGTATCTTTCGATGTTGCAGCGCTATACACATCCATCGAACCTCAATTGGCTAAGTGAACCATATCCCTCCTGGTCAATGGAGACCAAAACCTTTCAGAAGGCACAAAACTCAAATGTTCAAGTCTGATGGAACTCATCGACCTTTATATGACAACATACTTCCAATTCAATGCCGAGATATACAAACAGATTAAAGGAACTCCAATGGGATCACCGATATCCGGATTAATTGCAGAAGCAGTGATGCAGAGACTGGAAGCCATTATTCTACCTGTGATCAAACCAAAATTTGAAATTCACCATGTAGACAACACTTTTGTCATCATTAAAAAAGATGTTATAGAAAACACTCACAGTTTGACCAACAACGTTTCAATGACATCAAATTTACACTGGGGAAAGAGTTGAACAACCAACTACCATTCCTGGATGTTTTAGTCAGTAGGTCTAATACCAGAAAGCTGGAAACTCAAGTGTACTGGAAGCCAACACACACTGAGTAAATCCTCAACTACAATAGCAACAACACACAAAATCAGTTGCGTGCATACTCTATTCAGAAGAGCGAAAACACAATGCAGTACAACAACTCCACAGAGAAACGAAGAAAATTACCTGATATCCACCCTAAAGAATAACGGTTACCCACGAAACTTTATCAGAAGATGCCTATGCCGTGCATCACCAACTACAAAGTCATCGACAGAAATCAACAAACGCATCGTCCTACCATACATAAAGAATATATCAGAAATCACAGCAACATTGCTGAGACCACTTGGAATTGGTGTTGCCACTCATCAACCAACAAATTCCCTCCAAATACTATTATCCAGACCAAAGGATGCAACAAACAAAGAAGACAAACCGAATATCATTTACAAAATCAACTGGAATAACTGTAGTCAACACTACATTGGATAAAGTGGTCACCCTCTTCGCCTTCGTCTACATGAGCACCAATTGGTTATTAAACGCCACCACATTTCATCACTCATTCCAATGCATGTGGATAATTATGGACATGAATTCAATTTCGACAATGTAGAAATTTTGGACAGAGGAAACACAAAGAATGTCAGTGAATTTCTAGAAGCTTGGCATTCAGGTCAGTCAGCAATCAATAGATGTATAGACATAGACCCGATCTATCAACCAATAAGAAAAATGGTAAACGACAGAAAGGTCAGAGGTGAAGCAGAGGAACAGCCAACAGGAAAGTCGATACAATCAATGACACAACAACTGAAGGAAATAACCAATCACAGGCCACATCGTCAGAACAAGCTACTAAATCACTCACGGAGAGATATTGACAGCTCACTCCATACTGAAGTTAGTGCTGATGATGTCGTCTAGCAAGGCGATGAAAGCTTCACGATTAAACAACCCACCTCAGAGAACACAATGCTACCAAGACCATTCACCTTAGCTACAAATATTCTCCATTACTGTCACAATCCTCTACCATAAGGAGACTTTAGAAGAAATAAAAAGAATTCTTAACGAAGATGATATAAAAGTCTATTTTCCTGCAATAAATACCTTACGTTCTAACTTAATGAAAGTTAAAAATGTAATACCTTCATAAAATCAACAGAATCGCGTTTATGAAATCAAATTCAGAGATCGTACTACAGTATATGTAGGGGAGACTGCCATGAAAATAAACGTGAGAGTGAAGGAGCATAAACTATGTTTAAAGCAGGTCCCAAAAACCTCAGCAGAGATTAAGAAACTAGAAATCAAATCCACAAACGCACTACACTTCATAGAAATAAGACACAAAATTGACTTTGACCCAACCAAAGTTCCACAGAAAGGTGTTGAGTTATTGCAAGAAAGATTTACAACCGAACCTTTACATATATGAGTTAATCCAGACAGTTTGAACAGACAAGATGGAGTACAGTTAGCTGCCTCTTGGCAGTTATTAAGCAGAAAGAGTGACTCAAAGCATTTACCGTCAACACCAGTTTCAAATTCATTGTTTCTAGATTAACAGGAACAAGCAATCTGGATTGATTTGCTTCATCATCATCAGTCATTTGCACTCTTTTCTGGTAAATCGATGAGAAAAAAGTTAGTTCATACTATTAACCTGCGATCTTTTTGTCTGATATTTAAAATCAAGGGGAATATCAGCATAGACACACACTTAACGCATACAAGAAAAGACGTAATTTCATACTGAATGATTAGATATAATAGTGATTTACTCTGTTGTATTTGGGATTCGTCAGCTGGATATACCTGCACCCCGGTGAGTGATGTCGTCCCCACTGAGACTCAAACCTCGTACCCATGGCTTCAAACGCCAAGACCTTATCCACTGCACCACGGAGGCAGGATAGTCGTCTCTTGTAAAAACGGATGTCAGTTGTTACCGTTCATGCATGTGTTTGTGATTCTTCTTTGTTTTTCTGGATCGAACTGTTCGACCTCTATTGGTATATGGGCTCTTATGCTGGTGCCTCGATATTGCCTGAATGTTAATTATGGTAATTTACTTGGTTGTGGCTAGAATAATTTAGAAAGACAATGACTATACGAAGAGGATTGGATAAGGACATTAAGTTGCACGTTTTTGGATTTATTTATATTTATGTAGTGCACCTTCCTGGCACCAAAATGCAACTACGGCTAGAATAAATAGACAGAATTAAATTAACTAAACAAACCTCTAGCTCCCTTCAGGATGCTTAAGGTGTTCTATGTTTTGTTTTAACGAGCATACATCCGAGCAGGCCTCGATACCATTTTGCGCTCCCTTTGTGCTGGTTAACACGCACATACTCAGCGTCCTAGTTCAGCCATACTAGCCAGATAAGTTGAATAAACTTTTCTCTATTCATTACTATCATTTTTATTCTAATTAAATATATTGCCTCTTCGAATATATTCTTGAAACCAGTTCTTTTTATTTGTGTTTTGGTATCAGTACTTACATGTTAGATGAGGTACTTGTTAAGCAGGTACTAGAGCACATCAAGTTAAGTAGGGTTGTCTAAACGTTACGTAATAGTAACACAACCAGCAGTCCCTACATATCCTTGATGTTTTAATTTTGGTTATTCCCCTGAAGAAGCTCAGACCAGACTTCAGTGAGAAACGTTGGAATTATTTCACGTTATTTTAAACAGGCTGTGACTTACACAAATGCAAACTATATCAAATGAAGATGTTGTTGCTTGTATTATCCCGTCGTTGATTTGACCGAATTAATAGGTCTCTGTTAGCATATGGGCTCATGTACGAATGCGTCGATATTCCTTGTGTTTTAATAATGTATTATTGATGGATAGTGGCTAGCAGTGGAAGAGATAGTGCAAGCAACAACACCAAAGCTATACCCGTCGCACAGTAAGTGACTATAGTGGCTTGGTGGTCTGGTGGATAACAGACTGGTGTTTGAAGTGATCGGTCTCGAGTTGAAGTCCTCTTGAGAACAACGTCACTCACTGGGAGGTAGTTACATCCAGCTAACGAGGCCCAAATAGGACGAAACACGTGTTCTGGATCCTACTGCTAATCACTATCCATCATTAATAAGACAAATGAAGGCTTCAGAGTAGTTTTCATCACAGATTTATATCAGCTGAAAAACTGGAAGAACCGGAAGCAACTGGTGTCTGATTCATCCTAGCATGGGACTTCCTAACAGTATACTCCCACAACGTCGTAATTCAGTTATTTCGAGGCCAATTATCATTAGTGGACATCCATCCTTAGTCCTTACCTGACTCCATTAAAGTTACAAAAGTGGGGAAATGCAGACACTTGAGCTCATATCCAGTCACTGAATGGCGACGTGCATAATGTAGGATCTGACAGTAGCTTCATATCTGTTAGTGACTGCATATATATGCATATACTTGAATTTCTATTGGAGGAAAGGTGAGACTCTTTGAGATGATCATGGACTTTAAACATCGAGAAAAAATGCAGATGAATCTATCTGTTAAATTTGCTTTTTTTTAATGGATACCGAATATTAAGTAGCTAAAAGATTTACTTAGATTAAGAAGGTTTATCTTTCTATCTACAATCAAACACACTGACGTCAAGAACCACACATGTTCTTCATATACTAATAACTTCTTTGATCAATTTCACTCAAATAGGCATAATATCATTTCCAGTCAACCCTGATGGCAGTATGACACAGGGAAAGGCTAGATCGTTACATCATGCAACGGACTTGTAAACCTCTCTCCCATTCCTCTTGGTTTGTGTGCATTTTCTTTCTTGAATCATGCTGTAAAGTTTGGTAAATTGTTTCTACTAGGACTGAATACAACTACTGAGACCTAGTGAAATTTCAGTCCTTACTTGGATCTTCGTATACTTTTAAAGGAGGATGAACTGCCTTACTTTTTAGTAGTAATGATGGATGGTGGCTAGGAGAGGAATCTAGGAAGTGAGTTTTGTCCTATTTGGGACTCACCAACTGGATTTACCTGCCTTCCCAACAAGACTCGAAGCCACGACCGACTGCTTCAAGCGCCACAGCGTTATCCCTCAGTTAATCGAAGCTACTGGCAATATCGAAGTATCCGTGCAGGAGCCCATATGCCAATAGAGACCGACCAATTCGGTTCAGTCAACGACGGGATAATACAAGCAAAATATCATTTCCTTACTTTTTACTCTTCTCCTCCGCCTCTAAAAATTGCATTCATCGAAAACTAAAACGTTCAGTGTTTGAGGAGGAGAAGAAGAAGAACTGTCATAAAACTTTAGAGAAGAGATCAATAGAAGGGTCTAAACTGCTTTCACCTCTTGTCGCTTAATCATATTCATCTAGAGGCAAACGTTTCTCACTTCAGTGTTTTATCTCAGCTGTTTTATTAGTATCGTAGGATTTCTTTTCTGTGCTCTTCATAAGGTTGCATAGTGTGTGACACAGATTTTGACATAAAATTTAATTTAATTTATAAAACTGACAAGCTTGGGGTACATCGCAATCCTATAAATTTAGTTCATCATTTATACTACTTATAGGCAAATCAATAGTCTGATTGCGTTGATGAATTTAGTTATACTAATGTTTTCGGAATCACGGTAAATTAGTCAATTTCACATCGTTATTAACAGGATATCACTATCAGATAATACGGACTTCTTTACATTCTACCTGTCCATTGACTTTCGTGCACTAACATGAACCTTGAATTGGATGCTTTCTCTATAAGCTGAAATTCAATAAAGGCTTAGCTACTGAAAGTAAATCATTTGAAAATATTGCTTTTCTAATATTTAGGATATTCTGGCTAGATGAAAGTGATTTTCTCAACACCACTTCTGAAAATTTGCATCTGGTCAGCGTTTAGGTGAGGACACTAGCATACTGTTTCACCAATTATTCTAAGTGGTACATATGTGAGTACAAATTGACAAACATTAGAAGAAAGGATATATATAACTGTCAAGTTGTTTCGGGTGGTAGGATCTTTCATCTCATCCAAGTGATCAAATAGATATCGATTTTTATACTGGATGATGATTGGAAGTGAAACAAAAATTTGGACCACGGTCGGATAAGTTTTGACAATTCACTTGCTTCATTCATTATTTAAAAGCCTCATGAAAATTTTATGGTTTATTGACAGGTCACTGGAGAGTAATCAATTTCATGTTTGTTGTCTAGTCATTGGTTATTCACTGAATTCTGCCGGTCATGCGACAAGCGGCGTCTTAATAATAAATCTTGATGTGGCCCAAATTTTCATTTCCCTGCAATTAACACCCAGTAACAATACTAGCCTGCCAAACTACACCTATCACAGATAGCCAAAAAAATGATAATCAATATGATGCTCCTCCTCTCTAATTCAGTTAGATTTTAATTGGGATGAGAAGTCCTAACCGAGAAGCTAGTGTGAGTACGACCAAGCGATGGTAAAGCGTCGCGAATTCAGATGGGAATCAGACAAAATCCTTAGTGAATGGGGTGAAATAAAAATTTGGTCAGCAGTTGGACCTCATAGGTGAGTTGGTAGAGCATAGGGGCGGAAACCCGATGGGGGCTGTTTCGAATCCGGCGGTGGTCCAAATTTTCCTTTCACCTCCAATCATCATCCAGTCAAAATAAAAATGTCGAAAGTCTCTCTTCATTTATTAATTCTTCCCCTTAAATGAATTCAGTTACACTCTAATAATTATCAGAGTCTCTAGTATTTGACCTCTACACTATCAAACCCGAATAAAGAAATATGTGTTGGATGAATATTTGCTCGGTTGATGACTGTTCATGCTGTCACTGGTAGTAAATGCATCTCTAGTAATCTCAAAGAAAGACTACAGCTATGTACAAACTCTTTTTTTAGCCCATGAATATCGGTGATAGATGCCAAATAGTCATAAATTTGATTGTGCAATCAGTTAGTGAATTTACAATTCAAAGCATTTGTTTACAGATGAAGAATAAAACCCCAGATTTCCTAAATTGGAATGCACTAAAAGGAGTTATTTGACAAGTTCACTAAACTATCACCAAAATCGACAGATAATCTTCTTAGTTTATTACGCATAAAAGAACACCGATAGGCTGTAGATGAAATATTTTCCAATTAAAGGTTTTGTTCTCTTTTCCGTTTTGAAGTATGAATGTTGAGTTTAGTTGGTGGTTTGCAAGGAGTCGTTTATTTCCAAGTAGTTTTCATCACAATTTGATATCGTGGATTTAAATTCACTGAAGAATTTGAATTGTAATTTTGGCTATCTGAGATAGTGGTGGTTTGGCAGACTAGTATTGATACTGGATGATGATTGGAGGTGAAAGGAAAATTTGGACCACCGCCGGATTCGAAACAGGCCCATCGGGTTTCCGCCCCTATGCTCTACCAACTCACCTATGAGGTCCAACTGCTGACCAAATTTTTATTTCACCCCATTCACTAAGGATTTTGTCTGATTCCCATCTGAATTCGCGACGCTTTACCATCGCTTGGTCGTACTCACACTAGCTTCTCGGTTAGGACTTCTCATCCCAATTAAAATCTAACTGAATTAGAGAGGAGGAGCATCATATTGATTATCATTTTTTTGGCTATCTGTGATAGGTGTAGTTTGGCAGGCTAGTATTGTTACTGGGTGTTAATTGCAGGGGAAATGAAAATTTGAATCGCTGCCGGACTCGAACCAGCGACCACCGGTGCTCTACCAACTGAGCTACGAGGTCCGACCGCCAACGAAATTTGTATTTTAATTCAATGAATTAGGCAAGAAGAATGAAGTAATCAGAGGAAGAATTCAGTAGTTCGGAAATCCTTATTTAGGCATTTAGCAAAAACAAATAATGTCAGCAAAGATAGATTTCTTTTCAATTCGTCCCTCATCAGTAGTCCTACACTAATATAAAGCATCTTCATAACGTAAAATTACACACCAGTCTAGTGGTAAAAGTTGTTTACTGACTGCTTATCAGTCTCAGAGTGTCAAGAGGGTGATAACTATTCAGGTAATTAAGACAAAAACTAAAGCATAGATTAATTGTAGCGGTAAAATTTTTTGAAATTTTAAAGTTTGTTGTGCATCACTATTTATTGATATACTCGTAATTCTCAGTTGTTTTATTGGGTCGAATTCTCCCACGTGTATTTGGATATGGGTCCTATGAGGATGCCTCGATGTTGTCAGAATGTTAATTATGGTAATTTGCTTGGTTGTGGCTAGCAGAAGAATGCGGGACGTGGCATGGTGGATGAAGCCTTGGGGTTTGATGCGATGGGTAAGAGGTTCAAGTCTCAGTGAGCACAATGTCACTCACTGAGGTGCAGGAACAGCTAGCTGTTTAGTGTACTGTATGATTGGTATTTCGTGCAATAGTAACCAACATCAAGAGAATTGAGAGATGGATTTTTACATCAGTGGTCAGTTGCTGATGGTGATTAGAGACAACTGGGCGAAAAACAAGATGAATGAAACTGTAATAATAATGGTAATAACATCGGAAATGTTAAAATAAGTATTTTAATAGTTATGACCATTTGTGGGATGAATGGATGGAAAGGTCTTGTCTTAACAGATAAACTATACAGATGGTCAAGACAAATGAAGAGGCTTTATGAATTTCTTCTTAACACACGGACTGGACATGTTCAGGTAGATTTTGATGACTTCTGCTGTATGTAGAAGACGAACTCGTAAAGTATGGGTAACACTGAAAGGAATATGTTCAATAAGTTAAAGACGTTATGAATATTAACTCGGTTATCAGTGTCAATCAGATCAGAGAGTACTGAGCTTTATATCGATCTGGTTTGCCCTTTACTTAACCATGAAGGAAGATGTTCGACAATTCGACGACGGATTTGTCTAACTGTACGTCCAATGTAACTAGCTCCACAGGAGCCGTTGAACTGGCAAATGCACATAGAAGAGGCGAAGTCGCGTAGTCTGTCGTTGAGTCACGTGGTCATTATCGGCCGACTGTAGAATACACAACATAACTTTGCTGAATTAAATTATCTTCTTACGGGATTCCTTAGGCGCTGTGTCACAATTTCACTGATGATGACAACTCGAAATTGTAGTCTTAGGAACAAGGGTTTGTTGTAAACTGCTGGTACTCTGGTTTTCATATTAGATGTATCCATATTTTTAGCTAGAAACTTTTATGGACATACATTACCACTGAGTGGATCATGGATAATTTGAAGTTCTTTGTCGAAAGTATCATTTGAAGCGATAAGTCTTACCCAATGCACCAAGAACTGATGGTACGATTGAAAAGACCATCAGTAGAAAAGATGTATGTACTGGAAAATGCCTTAACCATAACACTTTCTGTCCTACCAGCCATACATATCGATTAGTCAAACACTTTACAACAGAGCAAGAAACTTATCTTCTTTGGATAAGTTAGAGGAAGGACTAAACATTACTGGAAAGTATCCTAAGAAGCTTTTTAGGAAGTATGAAAAAGGAATAAGTCAAGATAATACAGCACCCAACTATTGAAAAGATGAAAGCGTCTACTTAACTTACATTCAGGAGAGGTACAATGCTAAGGAAAATAGAAAAAAGAATCAAAAAAACTCAAAAGAAGCTTTTGTCCAAGCAAACTTGCACCATTACACGATACCATATGCTTACTGAACTAGTCCAAATCGGGTAAATATCCCGTTCATGTCATATTCAAATGGATTTATGCATCTACATGAACTAACTGTAGCAAGTAATTGGAAGGACTGAGAGGAGGACGTCTTTTCGGTTTGCTGAGTATTTCCGCAAGATTATGTGCTCGAAAGGAAGTAGAATTTTAACCAGTACAATTGATGGACACTTGGTAGTTACAGAATACCAAGTTGAAACCTAGAGTACTTCTAAAATAATAAATGTACAGAGAATGTCTGGATTACTGCGTATCGTAGAAGTGATTGCAATAAAAATCCTTCAACTTGACCTCCGCATACAGAAGGAGAGTATGGTTAGTCTGTCACTCCCTTAGTGACTATAATTTGATCTCATTTCATTGTAATTACATGATTCTTTGAATCAATTGGTAACAGGAGCGCAACTAGTTTGATGTTGTCTAGTCTTTACAATGTGGCCACCAAAGAATGAGGTTCAGCATCGTGGTGCACATATGTAGATTTTAGTTGGACCAGACGGATTAACTCCTGAGGTGTACAAGGATGGTGGTAGAGTGCTCTTAGTCAGGTTAACGGGAGTGTTAACTAGTATATGGGAATCAAATATGATCCCCTCTGACTCGTCTAAATCACTGATTATCTCAGTCTTCAAGAAAGGCCAGAAGTCCTCTTGTGATAACCACAGAGGAATCAACCTGTGAACATAGTGTCCAAGATCCTAGGTTCTATAATTCTCGGGAACAGCAAGCCCCAGAAAACCAATCAGGCTTTAGACCCGGCCGTAGGTGTATCGACCAAATATTCACACTGCGCCAGGTCCTGGAACACAGACACGCTTCCAGACTCCCGACAACAGCTGTATTTCCCTACCTGAAGGCGGCATTCGACTCCGTTGATCGAGAAGTCTTATGGTAATGCCTCTCACTAAAAGGCATGCCGAGTAAGTACACCACCTTATTGGAGGCTTTCTACTCGAACACTTGTAGGCATGTTTGAGCCTATGATGAGATGTCCAGGGAGCTATGCTCATCAAGTGGTGTCCGTCAAGTATGTCCGCTGTCTCCATTCTTATTCAGTTTCATCATAGACATTCTTATAGAAATCTCTCTCTCATCGCCAGGTTGACCTAATTACAGGAGAGTTTTCTCTAGACGTAGAATATGCAGATCACATAGTCCTGTTAAGTGAAGACGTTGACAAGATGCAGAGTCTTCTGAACACTTTGAGTAGGAATTCGAGAATGTTTGAGATGCGTTTCTCACCACGGAAATGGAAATTGTTGCTACATGACTGGTATTCAGTGGTGCCGCGGCTAACAATAGAGTGTAGTAGTTGAGTGTGTTGAACACTTCACTTACCTGGGAGGTATGATCAGCCCTGGCGGCTGGCTCAGTGGCCAATGAAATCTCTGCACGAATACAAAAGGTTGGGTTGGGTTTTGTCAACTTAAAACACCTGTGTCGCCGCCATGATATCCGATTGTCTATTAGGGGTCGCATGTAGTGCACAGCAGTTGGCTTTGCTCTACTGTATGGCTGTGAAACATAGCCATTGGAGATGGAAGACATGAGAAGTCTTCAGATGTTTGATCATCGTTGTATTCGTAGTATAGGCCGTAATCTGTTGTGTCACCACGTGAGCAACGCAGACGTCAGCTGTAGAGTTTTAGAGAGAAGAGGTAAATCAATTGATGAGGTTGTGAACCTTCATCGACTAAGATGGTTGGGACACGTGTTATGTGTGCCTAGTCACCGATTGCCTCGTCACACAATGTTGGCCGAAATAGGTTCAGGCTGGAAAAAGACCTGAGGCGGCCAGACTTAAACATGGCATCAATGTATGAAGTCTTTGAATGTTGTTTTGAGCCATGTGGAGCGATGCAGACTAGCCGGTTGAGGTCCACGGGACAAGAGGGACCGGTGGTTGGAGAGTTTAGGTGATCACATGGCTCAGAACCGATGTCAGTGGCGCAGATGTATACACACATTATCCTCATATTAACGACGCTATACCGAATCTCACCATCTCATTCTTCCTTTCTCTCTTTTAGTTCTTTGTATTTCTTTCGACTGAATTTTCTTTTCGTCATCTCCCACTACACTGCCTTCTTACTTGATGTACTGATATGAGGTGTGGCAACTCGGACTGTTACGCAGTACTGCCTGGTCCTATGCTGACTTGGATAGTTGGGTGTCAAACGCAGCCCGGATAGCTCTGTAACGCGGGTTTGAATCTCAGGCGGGACAACAGTTTCATCGGGGTTGTGGGTACGCCTTGCTGATGAGTGCCAACAAACACGAAACCCAAGTTCAGGGCTTCCTATCGATTGTCTCCAACCCATATACATAATCCTTTATTTTACTCAACTACTTGTTATCTAGTATTAATTGTTATTACTCTTCTCACTTGTCTTACATATATAGATTATCATGTAGTCTTATGATTACACAACCTTAACCACTGTAGTTTTAGACTGCATGCATCTGAGGAGTGACTGAGTTCTCATGAAATAAAATGAAGTCATTTTATTCTGTAAATCTTATCTTCTTGCTTCGTCCAGATTGACATCAGTTGGAGAACCATTGGGAAACTGGCGGCCCTAGGTAGCTGTTCCGTTCTCATTGGTGACTTCAGGAAATTCTTCAAAATGGAATTTCCAAAGTCCTAATGCGAAGCCATGATGTTTTAGGTTATGTAATTCGAGGTAAATTAAAAAAACTAAACGAATTAGGATAAGTGGACCACTAGATTTCACTCCACTGAGTGGATGACAGCACGCTTCCAACAAGACTGTAACTATTATTTTGTCACTTTCTTAACGAGTTTATAAGTGAACACTACTGACAAGTCTTATACTTGGATGAAACAGCTGTCTAGTACTCTCTGGCTTTCAATGACTCTCAGTGATAAAAAACTACTTTGAGAAGCAAGTAGTATAGAAACAATTAGTATTTCAACGAACGATTCATTTACATAACACGTTACTTTGATGCATCTGACGATTTACTTCCCCGGGAATTATTTACACTGACCCACTGAAATTGCTCATTTCACTAGAAAACAAGATGACGAGGGACATAAAAGGACAGAATATAATTTATGTGAGTAGTATTCTCCGTATTTATTGAATGTGATTCGACAGAATACGAAGTAGATGAGAGAAAGTTAAGCTTCAAACTTAATTATCATTTTCTCACATCTCTTGAGATTTTTGATAAACTTCACAAGGAAGTGAAGTAACCAGTTAATTATAGAAATTAATAACACTGCTTTACCGGGTAACCTGACTGACGAGTCCCAAATAGGACGAAATGCGCATCCTGGATTCCACTGCTAGCCACGATCCATCATTAATCTGACTGGTTGTTTGGTGAGTGCGCCGGCGAACGCCAAATCTGATTGGCCAACTTCCTGCCCCCTTTTTCCTCAGACTGGTGTGAGACTATATGATTGGTTAATTTCTTTTGTTTGCCTGAAGTTCTTTGTGAAATTGTAACGCACTGATGATGATGTCTAGCATGAAAGTGAAACGTTTGCCATTCTTAGGAATTAAATCACTCTGAAAATTCACACCGTAAGCTACAAGTGCTCAATAAAAATTAAGTTGATTTTAGATGAAAATAGCATAGTGAAGATTTTCTTTGGAGATTGTTTATTATGCTTCACTGCCATATATTTATTATTGTTTACTTTAGTCAGTGATTGGCTTCACTTTAGCAAGCTGAAGTATGTTAGACAGATCTATTACAATTTGATTTCAAAACATGCTTACAGATCGTGAGTGAGGCATATCTGCAACCCGATGGAATTGATGTCCTTTATAAGGTTTGAACCTGCTCCACCCAGTGTTGCAGTCAATGACGTTACCAATGAGCCATCCGGGTAGTGATATACCTCCTGTTTGACTGTATTCAATACACTGATGGTCACTGCAAGCTAACTAACTTTATATTGTATATTTTTAAGTGTTGAGCAGATTCTATTGACCAACTTGGAGTGTAGTCACCGGAATATGAGATTCACCAACCGACCTCCTGTAGGACTGAACCGCGTACATTGGTCAGTCACTGTAGTGCATCCGATTTTATGTTGCTCATTTGTGAGTGATGAGTGAGTCATACAGATCATAAAGTGGCAACGCTGATGACTGCAACATTGGGTGACGCGAGGTTCAGTATCAGAGAGAGCATCAGTTCCCTAAAGAATTGGCTATCGTGCCTCAGCCACCTAGTGAATATAGAGATTTGTCATTTGAAGAGATGGATCCTGCGTTCAAGTCTCAGGGGAAACACTATCACTCACTGGGGTGCAGGTGAATCTAGCTGGTGAGTTTCACACAGGCCGAAACTACTACTACTACTACTAGCCCTCAAGTAGACTATACTAGATTTTTTGTTAGATAGATCACTGGAGAAGTACTGTTTTATTTCTCTTAAAGTAACTATAGCAAGCTTTTGCTGAATTACTTTAAGTTGATTACAACACGCTTAGTGCTAGTGTACAAGAACATCTATTTTAATTACTGGTAGCAAAAGTCTGGATGACAATACCTTTCCATATCTAATAATAAAACTTACACTACTGTTATCCTGCTATCAATTACTGGACTGAAACTGATGATTCGGTCACCTAGTTCAGTCGGTAAAGCGCACAGTTCGTAAACCATAAGCTACTGCTTCGCTTTCTGAAGACACCTATCATCTGCAGTTGGTGGCTGCGAAACCTGAAGCGCCTGAGTTCGGCTCCTGATGGAGTCGTTGGTATGCACTGTTCAAGTGTTCCATACAAGGTAGAAATAGACATCCAGTAGTTTTCAATAGCTCTTCAATTGATACCAGTTTATGATGAACATCGCCTAAAAGCAACTCAGCCAGAAACAACAGTAACGTGCTGGACTCGGAACCTGAAGGTTCTGAGTTTGATTCCCGGTTGAGTAGTTGCATACTAGGATGAAACAACCGTCCAGGTAGCCTAAATCATTACTGGTTCTCCAGCCCATGAGGAATAAGAACTTGAAATGAAGTTATAATTTCATGGGCTCGAATAAATGAAGACTATCCTTAATATTCTTATTAACTGATAGTATAATGTTTACTATGATTCAAGTCAATGAAATTATTCCCTCATTTGTTTTTCGTTGCGACAGCAGAGAGGATAAGAAGACAAGAATAAGCAGTGGTACTCTGATTGAAGCGATATGGGATTCTCAATTGAAGACAGTTATCGGAAACCAAGAAACTGACTGCGAAAGAAGAAATCACAGTAAAAGTTTGAACAATTAATCCTTTTTATGAATTTTGATAGAGTAATTAGAAGATGAAGTTTATCTGAACAATATGTGATGTGTATTTGCGCAATACATTTCGAACAGTCTGACAACACACATTTACTTGTGTCAAGTCAGTATATACATGAAACCGAAGAGTGGGAAGACAAATACAACAATTAACATAATAGGGGATTAAAATTAGGAAAGATGAGAACAAACAGGACAAAAAGTGACACAGTTGATCCTAATCTTGGCAACAAAACAACTGATGTCAGTCTTCGATGAATAACAACTTGAAATATTTCCAAATCTCCACAACCCCCTCAAAATTTAATTGAACTAGTGCTCGTTGGTGACTAGCTTCGAGAAGTATTCCCGAAGTTCCACTGACAAGTCGTGACCGGTGGAGTCAGGCCTGATGGCCGTGAGGACAAATACTCACCGACGACATTGGGTGGCGGTTTGCGCTATATCGTGAGCTAACAGAAGTTGGAAATATGGAGCATTGGATTCTAACCCAGTGGCTCAATGGTAACGCGCTGATCGCGGAACCTGAAGGTCGCGGGTTCGATCCCTGTTGGTAGGGTCGTGGGTGCGCACTGCTGAGGAGTCCCATACTAGGACGAAACAGCTGTCCAGTGCTCCCAGGTTTCCTTTGTTCCTCCAACTGATGTCAGTCTTCGATGAATAACAACTTGAAAACAAAGTTCACCAAGGTAGGTGTAGTGTAAGAACAAATTGTTTTCGCGCACATAGAGGTGGTTTAAACTTGTACATGGCTATGGCTTCTGGAAATCTCAACAATATACTTCCCTGACTGTTCCCATGTAAAATTTTGAAAGCTGTTTGAACGCTAACTGTATAACCTCTTTCTATAATATGTTTAGCTATAGATAAAGAGGGTCATCTCCCACCAGCGCTTATCGCAGTTTCATACTCCATTTATTTTTGAAGTCATTTAGGTAAATGTTCTCCCACCCTCAACCGTTTAGCTCAACTACTCTTCCCTATGTATGTGTAACCACAATCACACGTAAATTAGTAAACACATTGGGATGTTACGTAATCACTGATGCAGTGTTTAGGTTTGCGCTGAAGCAAACGTTTTTTTTTCCACAGTGATAAGATTGGCTGCGTACTATGTTTTCTTCATGGCTAAAGTTAGCCTACGTCTCAAAATGATACTACTTAGCTTCTCTCTGTATGGTAGATTGACATAGACGCTTTTCTTAGAAAGTGTCTATACAGTTGGCTTCGGTACTATTTGACCTCTGCATCGGTCTATAAACTTCAACGGATATCCTTTTTCCATATGTGTTTTGGTCAGTACTTTGATATCTTCATCCATCATCGTATCTCATGAACTGATACGATAAGTCCTATTAAAATGTCATTTCACTAGACCTCACTTGTATTGGATTGGACAAAAAGTGTGAAAATTCGGGTATTGTCCTGTTTATTTAGGCTTTCTGTAAACTAACCGTCTTATTGAATCATCTTCTCGTCAACTTGGGAATATGTCTAAGAATGGCAAAAGATTATTATTGTCTTTCTCACAAGTCAGGCTGATGTGAGTTTGTACGGTGTTAAGTCTTTTTAGTAGACAAGCCTTATCCTCATGCCTCTCACAAATCACTATGATGTCGTCAACATATCTCTTGTAAAGAGAAACTTTGGTGATGAGATCATCAGCAAGACTTTCGATGTATGACATATAAATATCAGCCAGTAATGGTCCTACGAGACTACTCATAGCTACACCGTCAACTTGTCGAAAGCATGTGTGTGGTCACACATACATAGGGAGGAGTAATCGAGTTAAACAGTTGAGGGTGAGAGAACACTTACCTAAATGACTTCAAAAATAAATGGAGTATGAAACTGCGATAAGCGCTGGTGGGAGATGACCCTCTTTATCTATAGCTAAACATATTATAGAAAGAGGTTATACAGTTAGCGTTCAAACAGCTTTCAAAATTTTACATGGAAACAGTTAAGGAAGTATATTGAGATTTCCAGAAGCCATATTATTATTATTATTTGTCTATTGGGTTCCTAGCGGAAAATAGGGCTTCAGTAGCATGTCTCCATTCTACTCAATTCTCTCCAGTCTTTTCAACCTGGCTCCAGAACTGCCCACAAGCCTTCATTTCTTCCTCACATGTCACCCTCTGAAGATAATTTACTCTCCTGACCCAACTATTTAATATGCCTTTTCTAAAAACTAAGGAAAAGTAATAGACCATTCAAGAAGTTACTCATAATGTTCAGAAATTTTTTAAGCTGGGGACTAGAACCGAAAAACCCACTTCTCCATAGATCACACCAATCAAAGTACAGTCCACTATCTTTCTGACCAATCAGGCTTTGACAAACCAATTAAGCCGCTGATATTGTCTCCCATGGGAGTGAAAAACCAAATCTGTAATCCCCTAAAAGCATTATAAATTCAATGGGTTATGTATATATGTCCCTCATCTACTTGTCCCCGGCCTCCACCACTGAAAATTCTTAAAACTTAATAGGGAGAAAAATGGGAAATGATAGGATAGGAATTACGGAATTTCAGGCTAGCGAAAAAACACCAATCAAATCTTAGAGACTGTTTTACCCATAGATATACAAATGGCCTACACATATTTGATTATCATTCAAACCTGTGACCTTTATGAATCCCCTGGGTTTTAGCATTGACTCAAGCATTCTGATGAAATCAATGGATGTAATAAAAAGAAGTTTCTTGATGATGATTGGTTGAAATTCCTTCTGGTTTTCAGAGTTCATTTTGTAGATGTGCCTTTGTATAGATTATTAACAAGACAGTCTCCCCTTTCATGTTTCTTTATGGTTTGGTAACCTGTAGTAAACTGAAAATTTGTGAAAGACACAACAACTAGCAGACCCACCACCAACACTAGTTCTATTTCTCCCTGTCTCCCATTTATAGAAGTAAAACTCTGATGAACTTCTCAAAATAATCTATATTGATTACAGTTATCAAGTTTTAATAGACATTCCTTTTTATTTCCCAACAGTCTTACTCCCGAAGGATCCGGTATATACCACATCTCATAACAAGCAAGTGAATCTCTAAGGGTTTGTTGGCCTTACAGTAGTTTCTTGTTCTTCTTCATTGATCGTTGAAAAATACCATCTTCGACTATTTCATTCAAGATTTACTTTTTCCCCTGAGGCTTAACTGAATGAGAACCTAATTACAATTAATACAGAACAACTTTTTATTTACTTTTTTTTACCAATATTCATCGATTAATGATAGTGTGATTATGAAATATGCAAGAACATATCAATTGTGACCCTAGCAGCAAGTGTATCGAATTGTACTCATCTAAACAACTATTGTTATGAATATCCATTGAAGCGTGGAATCAGTCTTGGTGTTATTACTTTCTTCTACTTGTGCATATATTGACAGAAATCCTGTGAAAAATCCCTTAAGATCTGCAGATTATTTGTTACCCCCTTGAGGATTCACATAGATCCATTTTATGCATATACACGTACATGCACACACACATGCGTAAATTTGATCGATTTCTACTGTTCTCAATGAAAAAAGGTGGGTGAATGAAACAATGTTGCTTTATAATTTACCAAAAAGTGGGAGTTAATAACTGTACTTTTCCTGTTTAGTTAATATCATATGTATTTATGCGTAAAGTGTTTGAATCACACCATTTTAGATAAGATTGTTTTGTGTACACTGGATTACTTTTAAACAAGTTTATATATAGATAGATATAGATATGCAAACCAAGTTGGCATTTGTGTGAAGAGTTGTTTCTATGAGACGTTCTTTATAATTTCTAAAGCCACTCTACTTGCACAATTTCGATATTTTCATAATCGACCTTGTGATGCGAAATTATGGCTGAAGTGTTTTCAAGCTTTTTCAGTTCCATTTGATTTCTAGGGGGGTCAGGTGGAAGTCCTTTGGTGTTCATTTCTTCTTAATTTTGATTTAATGGGAAGTTTGTCCTATATATATAACACTCTTATATTGTATTTGTTGAGCACTTTCCGAATTTCATCCATTGTGTGTGACGCCGATGAACATCAAACATATTGCAAAGCACCTTAGCTCATTTGAAGGACGAGATCCCTCTAGATTCCGAATCTAATTGTGTTGATAAAATAAAATACTCCGACTGCGATACAGCATCATAGGACAAACTTACCGTGAAACCAAAATCAGAAAGAAATGAACACCAAAGAGCTTCCACCCGCCCCCCTAGAAAAAGTTTTAAAACACATCAGCCATAGCTATATTTTCAGGTCACAAGTTCGATTTTAACAATATCAAAATTATTTTAGAAAGAACGTCTCCTAGCAGAATCTCTTTGAATTAATAGAGACGACGGGGTAGAACGTGGTTTAACCTTGTCTCAACCCACCCACCAAAAATTGACATAATCAACTATGCATGGGGTAGTAACTATCAACTCCCGTGTACATACGAATCTCAATGTGTAATTCACACACTCTTTATACAGAATATACTACATATGGATATCATCTTTATTCAACAGTTTGATCAGATAGAATCATTCATATACAAGAACGCTTATCAAGTCGAATTTGAGGGATTCAGGGATTTTCCAAGTTGGTGTCCGTCGTGAAATGACATCAGTCGGGATGTTGGAAATCTGGGAGCACTGGACAGTCGTCTCGTCCCAGTGTGGGACTCCTCAGCAGTGACCATTCATGTCCCCGCCAGTGATCGAACCCAGAACCTTCAGGTTCCATGTCCAGTACGTTACCACTGAGTAAGAATCCAGTGGTTAGTATTTCCACCTTCTGTCAGTTCGCAACATAGCGAGACCATCACCCAATGTGGTCGTTGAGTGACTACCCTCATGTTCGACTCCACCGGTCACGATTTCTCATTGGAACTTCAGGAATCACCTCTCGAAGCTAGCCACCAATGAGTACTAGATCATATATAAGCTAAGAGTGGGGGTTATTGTATATTTCGGTTCACTGTAACTTTGGCAAAGCTGTTGGCACTAAATAGCGAAACGTCAGTTGAAACAACTTTATTTTCTTTTGCATTCATTCGTTGGGAAATATAAATATGAAAATAATGAAGTTTGTTTGAAGGTATCCTGACCAACAATGGACTGGATGGTTTGAAAAAACTTGGGCACCGAGTTAGTATGATTCATTGTATAGGATGTGTTTTTACTTGTGTAATCTAATATACTACACCGGGATTACACAAGTAAAAATACATCCCATACAATGAAGTTTGTATTTGTCCAAATCCCTGGGGTTACAGTGATCTGTTTAATATTGCTCAAGTACACCAGAAAAATCCACCATTTCTGAAAACACTGTTTAATAGTGATATTATTATTATTATTATTATCATTATTATTACTAACGATGGTAATAACAGTAATACCAGTTTTATTCTGAAAGATATTTCGTGACCACTGTACAGAATTTCCAGCATGTCGTATAGCATCAGTTGCATAATAAAATGAAATAAGCACAGATTACAAATAGACAATAAGAATATTTACTTCAACTACAAATTTCTTGAGAATGCAGAGTTAAATCATGTTATACAGCCACATTAACAGTTGGATTCATAATGCACAAATACCAGCAAGCTGTAGAAGCTTTAACTGGTTTGCATTACTAAACAAAAGTTGATTAGTGTTATTGCTTGTATTATACCATCGTTGATCAGTCCCAAGTCTGAATCCCGGTGGGAAAAACATCAGTCAATGGGAGGCAGGTACATCCAGATGACGGGTCTCAAATAGTACTAAATGCGCATCCTGGATTCCACTGCTAGCTACTATCGATCTTACCTAAACGTTGATTAGTTCGTTCATTTCTAATACTTTTTTCATCGTACAGGAGACGAGGTAAATAGTTACGGTATTGGAGAGTTTTTATATACAGTAGTACATGCGTGAAGTCTTATATACTTGCTCCTGGTCTTGCGTGACAATTGACACGTAGAGAGCTTTAAGTGAACAGGGTGTTGGTCATCTGACAAAATAACTCCTGTCACATGTTTACATGAATTAAGATGTTTTTCCACAACACAGGCACACCACTAGTTCTGCTGACAATCTTCAAAGTCCTACGCAACACAGCATAGTCTTTTCTCAGCAAGCCAGGAAAGAATAAAGGGGAACAATAGAGGAGAATAGGTAAGATGCAGTAGTTTACAAAACACAAGAGAAGAGGCTGAGTTATACCAAATACGTTCATCTCCCTAATATGGAAGGTTAGGCGTAAGCTCATTTTGGAAATTAGTGAGATATGGGAGGACCAAGAAAGGTCCGAAGGAAAATACGTTCAGAAACAAATCACATCTGTAACATTCTCTAATATAAAGCAATCAGTAGAACGGCAACCATAAGACTTAAGCAGTTTACATAGGCTATTTTCGCATCCGATAGTAAAGTCTGACATTTTTTCAAATGGTATAGAGGAAATCAGTCAGTTGGGAACAATCTGTTGAAGAGGAGACAGGTATAGAAACTGTCAGTTCAAATTGACATGGTTACGAATTTTCAACATGATTTCCTTTGGAAACTAGTATATTCAAATCAGAAATCGTCATTCGTTAGACATCTAGGAACTTGGCAACAGTAAGGGGATGGTAGGCAGTCTGACCACCTAACATATTCAAAACAAAAGATTTGACGAAACACACTTTACTGTTTGAATCTGATCTCATAAGAATCGAGGATATTGTTGACTTACTTTCACAAATACTATTAAGATAGAGAATGTCTGGAAAAAGGATTACTTGAGAATCTGCTAATATAATTCCACCCAAGCACCTTTCAAATAAAATCAACTAAATTACTCTCATGATTTGTAGGGTTCGCATCATAATGTGGGTGGGAACGACATGGCTCACTAGGAGACAGCTGACGATCCCCAAGTGCGACGAAACGTACGTCATGGATTTCATTGATCGCCCCCAAGCTGGAGAATTGTGGAGATTGACTGGTTCATTGTAAGACAGTATTTATGACAGAATGACATCACTTGGAGAAGCACAGAAAACCCGAGAGCCTTGGACAGCTATTTTGTCATACTACCTGGCTCTTCAGCAATGTACACAAACCACCCTATCAAATCTCTCAACGACCTCATTACAATTGAGTCACTGGATCAGAAGCCAATCCTTCCCATTTTCTTGCTTCTATCAATTCGCGATATTGTGCGAAACATTTACGAGTACGCATTCTCACACTTGACTTGATTGACACTAATTAGAACTTCGGGAAATCTTACCTCGAAGTATGTCACTATTGAGAATTGAACAGTAAACGGTTCAATTTGAAGGACTGGGCGGAATGATTGGTTGGTTCCAAGGTAGATTGTATTATTGTTCTGGGGTGAATCCATGGTGAGATTGTGCATGAAAACTGCTGAGGAGTCGTATATTAGAATGAAACGGCTCCCTTAGGTGGTAAGTGTACCCTTAAAATCAAACTTAGCTGAACTCATTGATAATCACCAACAGAAAGTCACATGAAATAGACTGACTGTAACAGAATGTGAAGCTGTCGAGAAACTTGATCAGTCAACTCACCAAACTAGGCTCCGAACTGGTGATTCAGACACGCTTGCTTTGGGTGAACATCATCCTCACCATCTAAGGCTCTTGGGTTCAACCCCTGGTGGGGTCATAATTGTGTACTACTGAGGAATCCCGTACTGGGTTGAAACAACTGTCCAGTACTCACAGGTTTCAACAGCCCCCCTAAATGATATCAGTTTGTGATGAATTATAATGAAATGAAAATTACATAAGAAATATGAAAATATTTGACAAAATTAGTAAGTTGCTGTGAGTTGAATTCAAGAGGTAACGAATCGAGCTGAGCTCCAATGGCCTAGTTTATGACGCAGTGGTATTTGAAGCGATGGGTAGTGGACTGAAATCTCAGTAGGAACATTTTCACTGATTGGGATGTTGATATCTCCAGCTGAAGAGTCTCGAATAGGACGAAACGCGCTGTGACAATAAACAATTATCATTTTGACAAATAACACCCGTTTACACGTCAGCATTAAGCACTTTCTGTATATCTATGTGGGAATCATTATTTCTTGGTCAACCCGAATTCTTGAAGAACTTATTTTCAGGGTTCTCGCTGAATTATTTAACTGATACAAAGAAGAATAGGTGATTCATATATGATAATGATGGATAGCGGCTAGCGGTGGAATCCATGATGTGCATTTCGTCTTGTTTAAGACTCGTCAGCTGGATGCACCTGCCTCCCAGTGAGTGGTGTTGTTCCTACAGGGACAAATAGGAAGAAATACGCATCCTGGATTCTACTGCTAGCCACTATCCATCTCTACTATAATTAGAAAGAACACAAGCAATATCGAGACATCCGCACAGGAGTCCATATGCCAATAAAGACCGGTCAGTTCGATCCAATCAACGACGGTATAATATAAAAACAGTTATACTGATTCATATATAAATTCATAAAATTAATCATGATTTCTTCGACTTCTTTATTACGCATTACATAACAGGTGAGTGAAGCCAGTCACCACTGATAGCACTGTATTCAACGTAAATATCAAACATTATATCAGTGTAATGGCCACAACAATGAGTTTATCTACAAATATTGATTTGTCATCACGTGGACATGATATAATGCTGCAAAGCAATACTAACTCATTAGATCAGTCTATTCCACCACAATTATTCACTCAACTAGGATCGATATCATCAATAACACGCGATTCAAGTGATTTACGCTCAAATCTAAATATGGTGGACAGACATTTAAACAATAATAATAATAATTTCCCATTTATGCATGATTCACAATATTCAATACCGAATCAGTTGACATCGAATTCACACTTGATCAATACACCGAATACTTCAAATTATTTTACACAATCTACGAATTTATCCGCAGCTGCATGTGTAGGGATGTTCCAACAGCAGCAACAACAACACCAACAACATCAGCATCAACATTCAGATTTGAAACGTGATGATTATGAAATGTTAAGTGTGGCAACAGATCCAACGAATCAATTCGGTTTGGTACGTTCATGGATAGCTCAGCAACAACATCATCATCTTCATCATAATTCACCAGAGTGTACAACTTCCTCACCAGATCACTCTAACTTTACGCTAATCACTGGATCAAATCAACTGCATAGTTGTTTTGCAAATCAATCACAAAATAATTTTAATCATATTGTGCCAATATCACCAATTCCTGGAGGGAAACAGAATACTACTACTAATGCCAACAATAATAGTAATGGTAACAACGGTAACGATAATAATAGTAATAGTAATAATAATAATACTATTAGTACGCATAATAATGGTGGAATGGTTTCGGCATATTCAGCCGTTGCAGCCGTACATCATTTAACGCAAATGAGCAATCAGATGGTTGGTGCAGTGGCTGCTAATCATAACCATCACAACAATAACAATAATGGAAACGATCCAATTAGTTGTTTATTTGACAGTTCAACGGGTTCAATGATCAATTCTCATGTTTCATTTACCAACAGAGGTTTATCAAACCACGTAACTACTGGGACAAGGTAATATTTCCCGCCGGGAGTTTGTTCCTTTGCTTTTCTACATATTATTTATCATCATTTCGACTATCTGAGGTAGCCGTGGTTTGGCAGACTAGTACTTATACTGGGTGATGATTGAAGGTGAAATAAAAGCTTTGAACTGCGGCCGGATTCGAACCAGCGATGACCAGGTTTCCGGCCCGATGCTTTTCCAATTGAGCTACTAGTTGGATTCGTCAATAAGGATTTAATATGATGATAGATTGTTTTTGAACACACAGCTAAGGCCTTCATAGATTTACGGATCCGTCCCCAACACGTTTTGTGAGCCGTCTCAAGGATATGTTTCGCGATCGAAAAGCTTAGGCGACTGCTACTAACCAAAGTTTATAGGTTCAGGTGATTGAATTTGCTTCTGGAGCCATTTTGGAATATGCTCCAAGGGGCTTACCTACATGGATCTGTGAGTCACCCATATGTATATGTCACCACACATACATTTGAATTGGTAGATTCAGTGGGATGTGACATAGTCGTTCGCATGCTGTAAGGGATTTGAGAGAATATACGGGCGTTACGGTTTTTGTCAATCGAACCCTAGTTGCACAATAAGTCCTTCTAACAGCTGTGTTAAGTCTCTGCTTATGGATTGTGTTATGAGAGTCACCTTTTCACGGAAGACTGATGAAGATATCTTTCTTTGGAACAAAGTGAAGAGCTGGTTTTGGTGTTCTGATTAGTAAGTTTCTACGGGGAATCATTTTCCAAAAGTGTTTCGCCTCAGTGTTCTTCTCTCATCTTCCAAAGTATCATCTGTGCATGTTTGGTTGTACTAAACTGAACAAAAGCTGTGGTAATCCAAATATTGCCCTGTCCAAGTAAGTTTTATGCATAACAAATCTTTTTATTGGATCCATCCGGCCTATCAACTAAATAACATGTCCAAGAAAGCCAAGGGGTTATTTTCCTTTCCTACACACATCAAGGTTGTGCTGCTCTGCACTTCATTCAGTCGGTTTGCAACTGAAGTAAACTGACTTGAGTTATTATACACAGTTGGGATATCGTCGACATATCTTCGATATAGATGGCCTTACTCAGTTAAGTTCTCCACAAAGTCTTCCACACGTGACGTAAATATGTCTGGTAGAGGGGGGACCAAGGGATATCTCTTGGCAACGCCATCAACCATCAGCCTGAAATGTTGCTTGTACATAAAAGTAATAGTTCTTTTAAGTAATGCTGAGAAATAGGTATTGATAAGTGAAGCATAGAAATATAATCACATAAACTGTGAATTGTCGTGACCATAGGAGACATTGGTGAATAGTCAGTTAATGTCAAATAAAAGCATAATTTTGTACTGGGTGTTGGTTGAAGGAGAAGTGAAAATTTGGATTGCGGCCGAATTCGAACCAGCCACTACCGAGTTACCGACTCGGTGCTCTACCAACTGAGAAATGAGGTCCGACCGCTGATAAGATTTTTATTTCACTCCAAGTACTAAGGGTTTCGCCCAACTATCATATGAATTCGTGACGCGTTACTACCGCTTGATCGTACTCATTCTGGCTGTTCAGTCAGGATTTCTCATCTCAATCCAAATCTAACTGAATTAAAAGGGAGGGCGAGCATCATATTGATTATTATTTTGACTATCTGAGATAGGTGTGGTTTGACTTGTATCCCACCACGGTCCAAATTTTCATTTCACCTTCAGTCGTCACCCAGTGTCATTACTCGTCTTCCAAACCACATCTATCACAGATAGTCAAAAAAAAGATAATCAATATGATGCTCCTCCTCTCCAATTCAGTTAGATTTTAATTGGGATGAGAAGTCCTAACCGAGAAGCTAGTGTGAGTACGACCAAGCGATGGTAAAGCGTCGCGAATTCAGATGGGAATCAGACAAAATCCTTAGTGAATGGGGTGAAATAAAAATTTGGTCAGCAGTTGGACCTCATAGGTGAGTTGGTAGAGCATCGGGTCGGAAACCTGGTGGTCACTGGTTCAAATCCCGCAGTGGTCTAAATGTTCATTTCGTCTTCAATCATCATCTAGTATGAATACTAGACTATCAAATCACACCTACCTCAGATAGTCAAAAATGATAACATAATTTTATCGTTAATGTTGGCATCATCAAGACATTTGGTTACTTCAGTCAGTATTATTAGTTATTTCATTGAGAATGATTTATATGCTTCTTAAATCGGATCATTTTTATGAAGAGATATATACAGATTTTGCTGCTCTGACTACATCTTTATGAAATCCGCTAGAATAATTTCATACTTTTCTCTTCCTTAAAGAAACATCTTGGAAAATAACATCGTACAGAGCAATGCTGAAAATCAATAGCAGGGAACAAGTATTTTGCATAATCTTAGACAAGCTTCTAGAATACACGAATTGGTCACCTGAGGCCAGACCATGGGGCTGTCTGCTGGTCATTCAGCGTCGATCAAAGTTTCTCGATTAAGTCCTGAAAAATGACCAAAGTGAAACGATACGATGGTGTTCTGTATTTCTGTGTTAGATGGTGAGAGTCAACCGACCCAAAGTCTCTATCTTCAGCACCCAGTAACGCAACCTTAAATCCCCAAGGGGACACCAGTCTTCTGAGGATGTCAGGTACGCTCTGGTGATGACTGCAAACAACTGCTAAACCCGATATGGGAGAAATTTCTAGGAATTGACTCCTACGTTCCAACTCCAAACCTTCAGGTGTGTTAACCGTTGACGGTATCACCGGAACACTGAGGATGTTAGCAGTTTGAATTAACTACCAGAACATTGTACTCAAACGAAGAAAATAATATGGTTGTCTCTCGGATTTAATAAAGGTGACCAGAAGCTTAACTCATTTATAACGCACATTAACCGTTTTAAGTTCCATTCCAAGGAAGTTATAGGTTAAAAACGTTTTACAATCTGACAAACTATTGAAATACCTTACTAAACTTAATCGATATTCGGCGACCGATAACTACATCGGTTACTATACGGAGATCCAAACCAGGATAGCTTATTAGTAAAACCTCTAACCATAGCTCTGTAAGAATTGGCTTCAAATCTCCTAATGAATTTTGACAGACATGAAACCTGTATCAAGCAGGACTTCCCATGGATAACATTCAAAGTGTTAAAAGCTAAGCAACTCGCTATTACCAAAAAAACTTTCAATAATCCAGTCAAGTGACATCAGTTTGACATAGAAAACTGTCTGTGAATGTATGCTACATGAAAAAAACCCTTTGTTTCCTTAGCTGTCTTGTACAGTAAGTTAAAATTACGTTAATGTCTGCCACAAATCACTGGTTAGATATTCAGTTTCTATGACACGTAACGGAAGAAAAATTTGGAAGATTTTGTAGGTTTTGGAATATTCATCTTTTGTGTAATTATAGTGAACACTTCCGGACCTTTAACCTTAACTGCCACCATTAACAATAATAATAATAGTAAAAATAGCAATAATAATAATAATATTACTATTATTAATCACATTATTACTGGGAGAGCAATCTAATGATTGTGCAGTCCATTTCTTCCACTTGTCTACTCAACGTTGAACTGAAGTTTTTCCTAGTCTTATCTACTAAAATAACTTAAGAAATGTGTCTGCATGTGTGTCTAACGAAGATAATAGATGAGGAGATGATTACGGGGGGGAGATAGGTAAAAGAAGGAAGTGCGAACATTATGATATATGATGATCACGTCAATGATATGGAGAAAAAGTGAACTTGTTTCACACCTTCATCATCATCACCATCAATTTCGAAATTATGACCCCACGTTTTTTTTTCGCAACCGAATTAATCATATGGTACAAGATATAATTGATTTACACCGGTAACTAGAACTCTGTTATCTCCTGTCTTCTTTTCTTTTACATTATGAAGGTGATTATTATCACCATTCATTATTCGTACCCTATCATTTTTTCAATGTTTTTTTGGTGTTGACGGTTTCTTTTGCAAATCATGATGACGATGTTAGTGGGTTAAAGTAGAAGTGTCTGTGCTGGTGTGTGTGTCTAGCGACTGCATATGGAACTATTGAGGACAAAAACCAAGAGTGATCATATTCACCATTTATAATCAGGTTCAATTAGACTTACTTTAAACGAAAAACAGAATCTTCATCACTTGGGGTTATGTGTATGGCCACAACCATATGAAAACTAAGAATTGTTAGGGGTTAATGTTAGATAATGGTTAGGAGTGGAATCCACGCAGGCACATCCAGCTGACGAGTCCCAAGTAGGATGAAACACGCGTCTTGGCTTCCACTGCCAGCCGCCAACTGAAACTCCTAGTAATATTGAGGCATTCTCACAGGAGCCCTTATGCCAATGGTGGCTGACCAATTTGAACTAGTCAACGAGGTAGACTTACAAGCCGTAAGTCTAGTCTAGTCTAGGATCTTTATTTAGATTTCACAGGAATGTGTGTAGTGTGTAGACTATTTAGATGTTCTAAGCGTTGAGTAACCAAGTAGTGGTAGAGACTGATCAGCTGTGGTTATCAAATCAAATCAATAAAAGGATTTTACTGTTCATGGGTGATTTCACATGGATGTGTCTGGTAGATATAATGAGTAGATCTATATTTGATAGTTGAAATGGTGTCGTCGAATGATAGAAGGGCATATGTTCTTTGGATCTATGGAAAGCCTCTGAAATGATACAGAGACACAATATCTAGTTGCACCAAGTCACCAATGATTTGTACTGAAGAACACCTCTGAGTTAAGAATGCGTCATCGGTTGTAACTTCCTTATATTATTGGGTATTCACAAGAATATAAAGATATTATTACTGGTAGAAACAAACTGGGCACTCTAAAACGTCACGACAAAAACCTTAATCTTTAAATTACTGAGATCGACTTCCCTGACCTTTTCTATCGCTTATGACTCCAAGGGATTGGTGGAAGATTGCCACTCCTTCTAAAGCACGTATATGAACAGTGAATACACATTGATTTGCGCAGGAATATGTCTACCAAAACACTCTTACATCTTAGGCCACGGACGAGTGCTGTATTTCTAACATGGCTATGTGTAACCTTCGCATGGTGGTTTATTTAACCTCGCCTAGTCAATTTGGTTAATCTTTTACTTTCTGTAGATTCGATGACTACTGCTTATTGTTTTGCAGGTATAACTTTTTCGTATTTGATGAATAGTAAAGAACTAGGTCAACCTTAGAAGTCATGACTCTTCTTCAAAACTAACTGACTTTCGTTAATCACTGTGTAACTGATATCAAGGTAATTTTCTTCTCAATGACAAACTGTTCTTATTTAAATTCCTCTCGGTTCGCCTTTATGATTGGCAACAGAAAAGATTGTGTCAATGTGAAAAAGATATTATGCATTCCTAAGCCTTCGTCACCGTGTCCAATGTCTAAACTTCAGCCAAAACCTTCTGCTTCTACACTCAACGACACTAATTTCATGGTTGGTTCATTTGTAGCAGTAGTAAGACTAAGAACCTAGTGAGATGAATTACTCCCTCAAATAACTGATTCACCTATTAAAATCTCAACAAGCCAAGTATCGAAGCGGCGTTCATTCAACCTCTGTATGTATGGTAATCAATCATAGTGACTTCTAATTCCTCTTGTCAAACGATGGTGGATACTACACCGCTCTTATGTTATCCATTCTTTACACCAGTTTTGACGTCAAACAGATAAAGAATTTCATTCAGTTTTGAGGTTTGTGAGGATCTATTTATTTGTCTCACGTTGGTATTCATCATGGACTGACATCAGTTGGAGGAACATTGGAAACCTGGGAGCAGTAGACTCCTCAGTAGTGTGTACCCACGACCCTTCTGCTCCAGGGGTCAAACTCAGGACCTTCAGGTTCCGTGGCCAGCATGTTACCATTGAGCCACTGGGTTAGAATCGAATGGTCCATAGTGCGACTTCCATCTAATCCCGTCGCTGAGTAACTGTTCTCATGTCCGACTTGGTTGGCTCCTCCTCGGTCACCACCCCTCATTAGAACCTCAGGGATCACCTCTCGAAGCTTGTCGCCAATAAGATTTGGAAGATTCTGTTTGTAAAAGAAACAGCGGGACAGAATTTTGCAAGTAAATTCCACCTGATTGGTCAGTGGAGGCTAACCAACTTCATATTTATCTAGTTCTAAGTGATGATCGATTTCCTAAGTCTCTTAACCTGGTGGCCACATTCCAAAATGATCGATAGAATTCATTCAGCACTTCAGATTAGACAACATGAAGGTGGTTACCTTGCGGTGACCAACTAGTGGAGCTAATCCAAACCTACAGGAGGTCAGTAGCACCCTGAGTAGCTCAGTGACATTTCTCACTGCAACACTAGGTGACATGGGTTCAAGTTTCTCGAAAGATATCATTTCCGTCAATGTTACAGATTTGCACTGTTGATGAATCCCAACAAGTACGAAATCTGTCTTGAGCAGGGTTTCTTGTCGATTCCCTCTATCCAACTACCAAGTGATTGTTTTATTCTCATCAACACTTTGAGAATCATGTAAGCATTTTTCGGTTTGATTCAAAATTGTTTGCATTTACAGATTGATAACTTCAATAATACATAAATTAACGTTGATTTATAATGATTCTGTTAATCTGTATCAATATACATATACATTTTTCCCCATAGGTATTCACATTGTACACCACGAATGGAAGTGGCCTGGGCCCGTTTTGAAAAACAACCACCGAATAATTTACGTAAAAGCAATTTTTTCCACTTTATCATTGCTTTATATGATCAGAATCGGCATCCAATAGAAGTGGAACGTGCTGCATTCATTGACTTTGTAGAAAAGGACAAGGTAAGTTGATGATAAGATGTACTTATCTTGGTTAAAGCTTGAATTCAATTGTTACTGTTCATATTTTCATTAAGAGTTAACAAATAAATACTTTAGGATCGATAGTGGTTAGCAATGGAATCAAGGATACGTGTTTCGTCCGAGTTGGGACTCATCAGCTGTACACACCTGCCTCCCAGGTCCCACTGAGACTCGAAACCACGGCCAATCGCATCAAACACCAGATATAATATTTTTCTTTAAAAAATGAGAAATAAAATATCCATAGTTTAGAAGCTGGTGGTGTATGATACCGGTCAGTAGCATAGAACAATAACCGGAATAGCTGATATCCCCTTGGTTAAAAAGTTAAAATGAAGCTGTAGACTATTTTTTTGAATGGTTCATTACATTTGATTGCAGTGATCGAAGTAGTTATCAGGTTGAACTGTAGTTGAACTCATGATGAATTTGGACTGTTTCAAGTTCAAAAAAGATAGAAGAAAATGCAAATTTGTTGCCTTTTTATCAAAGTTGCTCACATTTACCATGCGAATCAGAGCAGATTATCGCTTAAGAATCCTGTGAAGATAAAGCATTGATTATTTTTATTATTTGTCATTTGGGTTCCTAGTGAAACACAGAGCTTCACTAGCACGTCACCATTTCACTCTCTTCTCTCCAGTCTTGTCAACCTGGCTCCACGACTGCCCACAAGCTTTCACTTCTTTCTCACACGATCTCCTGCATGTCACCCTCGCCTCGGAGGCCCAGCTCGTTTTTTCCCATTTTCTTTTTACTCGATGGTATGGCAAAGTGCGTGATGTCACCAAAAAGGTCTTCTCAGTGTTTGTTTAATCCAATCCATCTCCACTTTTTTCTGCATACTTATTAGGTGATAGGTTCTTGGTTGCATCGTTGCCAGCCAGAGTGAGTTCCTTGATGCTTATTCTTATTATTCTGGCCACTAATCTGATCTTCAGTATCCAGTAAGTGTAGGCGGCAGCTAATGATGTATGTCTGTAGTTCTTTGGGAATGCTTTTCGGAACGTGCCAAGTCTTTCAACTATCACATAGAAAAACTGACTTACTTGACTGAATTAGTGTTGAAAATCCGGATCTCGTTCAGGCTTTATGCTGAGTGGAGTGGAGTGGAGTTCAGTGCAGTAGATCTTCATACTGATTTCAGCTTGATGAGGCAAGGCCTGTCTTGCTGTGCTCCCGATCCTGGCTTTCACGCGTTTATCTGTGCCCCCGCCGCCTGTAGTTGAGACGATGGTGCCTAGGTAAGCAGTTAGGTGGAAGAGACAACTTTGTTTAGATCCCTCCCGTTGATGTTGATTGGTGTTTGTCGTTGTTGATGTTGTCGTTTGGGTATCTTCATCACCTCTGTCTTCTCTACGTTCACCTGAAGGAAGTCCCGTCTTCTCTGTCTCGTCTCTTCTGCCAACTTGTCGGTTTTCGCCTGTAGATCTTTGAGTTTGTGCAACAAGACACTAGACATAGATCATCATCGGCGAAATCCAAATCTTCTTCTAGGGTCTTTTCATCGATCAAACAACGTATGGTTATCTTTTCGCTCCTCACAGTTGTCTGTTGCATGATCCAGTCCAGCCTAGTCCAGCCCAGTCGATCACATTGAGGAAGATCATCGGTGATGATAGTAGGCAGCAACCTTGTCTTACTCCTTCCTATCTTCACTTCGAAGGCATCACTGAGCTTTCCATTGTGTTGTGAATCACTTGGCATGTAGCATCCTCATATAGCATATAGCTGTTGACTGAGGTTGATAAAGGTTTGTGGCACTGAAACTGTAGTGTTGAAGCAGCTGCCTGCCAAATGTCTTCTCGGTTGACGCCTCGATCGAAGCAGGGCCTTTTCAAAGTAGATGAAGTTGAGGTAAGGATCCAGTTGTCTGCCATTCTATGGTTCTGTTCTATGATGATGCATAGCATAACGTTGTGATTTGATCCTCACATGATTTACTTTTCCTGAAGTTAGAATATAAAGCATAATCAATCAATAAACAGAATTTAGATTGTTTAAACCATTGGATTCCAGATGGCTGATCGTCATGGAACCTAATGACCCAGTTTGTAAACATCACAAGTGCATACTGTTAGGTATTCTCAAACTAGGCTCAAATAAAAATGGTTTTTCAATGGTCTTTGGTTATCACTTTCTGATCAAAACTATCCTCAGACAGACCAGTTGGTCAGAAAACACGCAATTGAATATCCTAACTGTTTACAAATATTAAGAATCAAATTCATCTGTGGCAGTTGAACCACAGCGGGAATTGAATATTGAACAAATTCTTGTTGATTTTTGCATATATTTGGATCAGCACGCAACCGTATGAATGATTATTACTTACTTTTGTCTGTTAGAGGGGGGGGGGACAAGTAAACCGTAATGAAAACTTTAATTAAAAATCTCCCGATATAATGAAGAGTAATTTTATTTAGATGTGGGTATGAATATAATTCTGGAGACGTTTGAACTTGGCTAGTTATGAACATTAAAAAGCAATCTGTTTAAATCACCTTCTTCTGGTTTATCTCAACGTTTTCGCAAACTAATAGCGTGTGTTGGCTATACTATAAAGCGTGAATATCAAGTCCTATGTAATTGTAGTAACTTTCAAGTTGGTACCCATCATGGATAGATATAAGTTGGAGAAACAATGGAAACCTGAGAGCACTGGACAGCTGTTTCCCCCTAGTATGGGACTGTTTAGCAATGCGCATCTATGACTGCCAGGGCTCGAATCCAGGACCATTAGGTTCCATGGCCAGCATGTTACCATTGAGCCACTGAGTCAGAATCATTTTTATATGAATGAGCATATGTGTATGTGTGTGTGTGCGTGTAAATATGAAAAGTTACTCTGTATGAACTTCCTAGTGTTCTATGGGATTTAAGCAATTCTCACTTTGACTCTCTGAGGTACCCGCTGCTCTAACACCTGAGCTGTGTTATCCAGATGCTAATTTCACTTCATATACATTATATTTATGCTGGGTGATGACTGAAGCTGAGATTAAAATTTGGACGGCGGCCGGATTCAGACCAGCAACCAACGGATTATCGGCCTGGTGCTCTACCAACTGAGCTACTAGGTCCAACTACCGACCAGATTTTTATTCCACCCCATGGCTCTATACTGAGGAGTATACAGAGAAAACCAACGTCTAAAGCACAGTATACTCACTTTCTCAGCTTCGTATCAATGAAGTACAAACGTAGTATAATCAGGTGCTTGGTATTTAGAGTAGGATCGATTTGTTTCGAGGAGTATATGGAAAAAGAACTACTGTGTGGAAACGAATATCCCAATAAGTTCATCAAAGCTAACATCAATTACATTGGTCCTAAAGGAGAACTGATGACAGTGGAGAAGAAACCTTAGTTTCTGTGCTCACAGTTCAGCAGAAATGCTACAAGTGAAATTCTATCACAACGTCTATCTAAACCAGTGAAGAGAACGTTTTATGCAGGTTGGCTTTGCATATCATTCAGTAGTCGAACAATACTCAATCCTAGACTAAAGAATAGCCCACCTAATCGTAGCTCTTCACCTTGCATATATCTATTTACCTGTTCCTGTGAAACTAGTTTCATATGGCATATGATTAAGTAAGTGCGTCTCCGGATATCAGAACATTTACCAGCTTGGTTTAGAAAGGGCTAAGTGAAAGTGATGAAAAGTCCAGTCCTAGTGTACCTGGTCGACGCAGAGCATCATATACATCCTGATAAAGCTTTTGATGTCATTCGCCGTATTCCAAGAACTGTACCACATGTGGCTCGCCATCTCCTGCTCAACATAGAGGAGGCTGTCTCAATATGACTAATCACGCCTAAACTCTGTATTCAGAAAGAACATGTCCAAGTGTTACTTCTTCCATGGCCTTCAGTAAACTAAGGGTCACTCTCGCCTTTTTATTCGTTATCTTTTTGTTCACTGTCATATCATTCATCTGTATATGTATCATCTCAATATTGACAAATTTAACAAAGACAAATTGATTTCCTTACAGTCCCTAGATCTCACTCCATTTTGGAAATGTATCTTCCCCCTAATATATCTTGATTTCATGCGGTACAAATGCATTTTATGATAGTAGATCCTTATAGAGAATTTATTGAAAGAAATATTCTTGGTTCACATTGTTGCCTTTTATAAATATTATGAGAATGTTTAGTTGTTTGAAATTTTACAGTCAAAAAAGAAATTTACTTACGTATAACAGTAGTTGTCAAACAGTCATGAAGTTATGTAATATACTGTTTGAGGCAGACGAACCAATTAGACACATTTAAGGCTGAGATGAACAACGCTACACACATTTCTATATGTCTTCATCATGTACTTTACGAGTATATGACATCTCTGACAATCGATCTAAGCCGTACACAGGAGTTTAGGCTTGATAACTGAGGACTGTAAGACAAAGGAATTTGGGGATTCAAGACTCTAGATGATAGTGGACAGAATAGATTGTTGTAGCACAAATACATCTACCTTATACCTTCCTCTCAGTCTGGAAAATATTTGATATTCACCATCTTCACTTCACTGCGAAAAGTGTGTGTGTTTATGGTAAACTTGACTGATGAACAGTTATACCGACTCCTCTGTTATGATTGTTTATGAGAGTTCAGTGTATAAAATGTCTGTTAGTGAGCTTGATACAATACTACTACTACTACTACTACTACTACTACTACTACTACTAATAATAATAATAATAATAATAATAATAATAATAACAATAATAATAATAATAGCAGTAATAATAACCCATAGCTATATATCTTATTAACTCTGTGTAAAATTTTTATACGTGTTGCTAATCCTCGCTTGATTCGTGTGTTACAGGAACCAGAGGGTGAGAAAACCAATAATGGGATTCATTATCGGATACGTTTACTATTTGCTAATGGTAAGTTCTAAGCTTTTTTTCTTCAGTAAATTCTCATAGGAGTTTTTATAGTTAATTGTCTCATCTTCTATAAACTTCACTCTTTGTTAAGCACTACAGACCAGACAGTTGTATGCATTACCTACTGGCAACTGATTTAAATACATAATACGCTTATACAAAGGGTAAATCATGGCTTGAATGGTTGAGAGTTTAAGTGTCTAACTTCAGCATTGAGTGACACAGGTTCGAATTGCCTGAGAAATACTAGTTTCCTCACTGTAGCAAATAAGCCTTGGTGATGAATTCCAACCGGCATGAAACTTAGATCAAGCAGGACTTCCTACTGAGTGGATTCCAATCTCTAACACGGTTTAATGATAATTTAGTCGGCTATTTAGGTAAAGAAACTTGAAAACAACCTTCAGAAACCAAAATATACACAATGTTGTTTGCTTACCGTTAGCAGTGGAGTCTAGAAAGTGGGTTTTATCCTACCTAGGGCTCCTCAGCCGGATGCACATGTACTTCAGTAAGTAGTTGTTTCCATTAAGACGGGAGCCCAGTACTCATCGCCTCAAACACCAGAGTGCCAACAAATAGGCTTATTGCATACCGATTAGAGATTAAAAGTGTCAATCAAGCACTGATACTCATTGCAGAGGAGGTGGTTTAGTGGATAACCCTCTGGTGCTTGGATCGACGGTACTCGGTTTGGTTGCCAGTGGGAACAAAACCACTCACTGAGGCGACGTTGCAGCCAGTTAACGAGTAGAACGAAACGAGCGTTCGGGATTTAACTTTTAGTCACCAACGAGACAACAACAGAGGTCCAACAATTTAATCTAAAGTAGCAGCGGGAGATCACAAGTATCAACAACAAAATATACATGAGTTCGTTAAATAGTGCCAATCGGTGACCGACTTCATTTCAGTATTAATGATGAATTTTTGTCAATAAATAGATCCTGAAAGAAATCTGCAGAGACTGAATAAGCTTGTAATGTGTAGCATTCAGTAATTTGAGTCCGATTCTCAGGATAAGCCAGGGATGTGTTTCTCTACTGCCAGATATATATATATATATATATATATATATATATATATATATATATATATATATATATATATATATGAATATTACAGGAACCACTGTAGAAATGCAACTCATCGCTGCTCAAAAATTCTGGAACTTTTATAACGAAAACATTTCTTCGTGTATTAGCACCACTACTACTACTACTACTACTCACACTACTACTACTGGCGTCAAATGCTGTCCGCCTGAACTATTAAGTCCACGGTTTGTTTAAAATAGGTTACTAGGTAATCTTCAGGGAAGAAGATCGGACTAGACCTCCGTACAAAACGTTAGAATTATTTCATTTCAAACACGCCGTGGCTTACTGAAATATAAGGGTTATCTAAGTTATTATAAGTCCGACTTTGTCGGTGTCTGTCTACTTATATCTTTTTTATTATCAGAATACAAGCCACAGCATAGATGATGCATCGGTATTTCCAGGCAAATAAGAGATCTCAGGGTGAATGAGCTCAAAACTCGTCGAAAGATTTTTGTATTTACGTCGGAATCATCATCGAGATTTCAGGCTTGAGACTGCCTGGAATTTAGGTACTTTTAGCCTAATAATCTTTCAGTATTTGTCTCAATTTTTTTCAGTTTCTCCCTTATTCTTCATCGTTTAAGGCTGAACTAGTCGTCAAACCTGATATGATACCAACTAAACATCACAGAGTTAAGGGAAACTGTTAAAGCATATTTTTCTTCTGATATTTTTAAAGACTCAAAAAAATGATTCTTGTGCAGAAGAATGATTCCCTCTCAATCTACTCACATTATTTACTTTCACTGAGACTCCATGTGATTAATGAAACTGTTTTCTTTCATTTTGGCGGTAATATTACTCTAATAGTGAATTACAGATTATTTTCTACTTAATAATCACGAGAAACAACGGACAGCCACGTGTTTTGACGTTGGAAGTTAAGATAAGAAGCCACTTCATTGTCTACAAAAGCATTCTTTTTCGAAAATAAGATTTGAGACCTGCCTATTGAATCATATACGTATTCACAGAGATATGTTTATATATTATGGAGAATGTCAATAAATGCGAGTGGTACATCATTTGTAGTCATTCAACTAACTTCTTGGTTGTCAGTTCAACTGTTAATAGTGGTATAAGTAGTCTTTTTTAGCGTTATTTAATGATGTAACATTTATCAAACACAACGATACCGACACTGCACGTGTCTACAGTAAAATGAAAGAGGTAATAATAATAATCATGGTAAAATGACAGTTGTTTGGGACAAGTTCAATAACAGAAAGAGAAAAGAAATGAAAGTAGTTAATTAACTGCATGTATTTGCATCTTGTGAATGATTTGTGCTCATCTTATTTAAATTAATGAATAGACGAATAGTGGTGTTAGTTGGTTGGGGGGAATCGGTGAGGGAGCTTATACATGTGTTTCGTATCTGTTGGCATTCATCACCAAGGCGTATCTGCAACCACAGCGGAACTGATGTTCCACTTAAGATTCATACCTATGTCACCCAGTATTTTAGTCAGCGACGTTACCATCGAGCTATCCGGGTCACGATTGACCTCCTGTGTGGCTAGGTAACATACAGTGACTGGCCACGGGAGAGTAACCAACTTCATCCTGTCTAGTCCTGAGTGCAGATCGAGTTCTATCGATCATATTTGCAATGTGGTCACCAAGGTCAATGATAAACAGTTTACTCCATACAGTAGATGCTTAGAGGTATGGAAACATTGAATCCAGTCTGTCTTGTTTACCTACACTGAACAGCGAAAAATTTCTAATGCTTGAGATTCGTATACGCATCACTGAAGTAGTGTCAAGCTAGAAATAGGAGAATACTTTTCAATCATACATTACCAATTATAAGTGGTATGCGTAATATATATATATTTCTGTTTACTGAATACAACCGGAACTATCGTAGTGATGTAACAGAGAAAACAGAGAAAAAACGTCACGTTATGTGGAAATGGACTTTTCGGAGCAAAAAAGTACGTCAAATTTCTATCCATCAGATGCTTGGCTTGAGTTGTAGATGTTTGTACCGTCTGAATGAACCAGCAGCACCACCAAAATTACATTTACATTTCCACTGATTTTTCATTATGGACCGGATGTCCATCCAGAACCAGCTAGTTACTTCATATTATTATCTTACTGTTTTTATTAACATCATTTCTATGCAATAACCGTTTCGTCTGAAAGTATTGTTCTGGGAGTGATAGAAAAAATGTCATCCAGAGTTTAGGGAATTTGCGTTTTATCAGTTAGACTAAGGTAGGTGTGGCTTGGCAGACTTGTATTATTGATACTGGGTGGTGACTGAAGTTGCTGATTCGAATCCTTCCGGGGCAAAATTTTTATTTCACCTCCAATCATCACCAAGTATCGATATAATCTGGCAAACTAAGGGCAACTTTAAAGGCCATCCTATTAAAGATCGAAATAACCAATTAGGTTCCTAATTTTCGTTTAGGAGGGTAGATTTTTATAAAGAAAGAAGTTTAATTAGTTATTTCAGTTGTTGCTAGGGTGGCCTTTAAAGTCACTCCAAATTACGGCTATTTTAGATAGCCAGATTGATAAACGATATGGTTCTCCCTCTCTCCAATTCAAGTAGATTTAGATCAGATGAGAACTCTGTCCAGAAACTTAACTGAAATGAAAATCAGGTGACATGCTCCAGGAAATCTTAGATCTCTAGTCTTGTATAAGTCGATAGCGATGACGATCTGCCTCACTGTATCATTAAGTACAACAAGGCAATTTAATTTATTGCTTCCAGACCTAAATATCGAAATGATCCAGAACAAAATCTTAAGGCTTCCATTTCAACTCATCTTGCTGGTTAATCATCATACCTAGTCCATTTGTACGGGAGGTCAGTGGTGAACTGAATAACTCAGTGTTAACACCTCTGACTTCAGCATTTAGTGGTGTGAGTTCAAACCTCTTTAGGTACATCAGTTCCCTCCAGGTTGCACACATAAGTTCCCGGTAAGTACCGACAAGTACAAAGCCCAGGCAAATCATACCTTCTTGCCGATCTTCGCCAACCATCTAACACTTGACACCTGTTTGCTTAGAAGTTTTGGCATTACGGGAAAAGGTTCAATTTTGGATAACAATGATATATGATGACTACTAATGTATAGTGGATACTGAGTGATGAACGAAGATGAAATGAAAATTTGGACCACCGTCGGGTTCAAACCAGCGACCACCGGGGTTTCCAGCCCGGTGCTCCACCAACTGAGCTATGAGGTCCAGTCACTGACTAGATTTTTTTCTCACGTTCAGTCAGCCCGACTACCAAGTGAATTCGTAGTGCATTACTACCGCTTGATCTTACTGACACTGGCTTCCCAGTCAGCACAACTCATCTAAATCCAAATCTAACTGAATTAGAGAGGTACAGCATCGTATTGATTATCACTTTTTTGACTACCTGAGGTAGTTATAGTTTGGTTGAAGAGCAATGATACTGGGTGATGATTGAAGGTGTTCAGCAGTCAAAGCTCATGGCTTATTTGGTAGAGCATCGGGCCGCAAATCCGATGGTCATTGGTTCGAATCCCGCTGCGGTCTATAACTTTCGTTCCACCTTCAATCATCATCCAGTATCAGTACTAGTCCGCCAAACCACAACCATCTCATCTTGTTCAGTTTGTTGTGAGTGGAGTTATTTATATTGCTAACAAATAATGTTTTCAATACAAATGTAACCTTATTTTTATTTTAATAAAAAACACTAAACATTGATCCAGGTGTTCAACAAGATCAGGACTTGTATATTCGACTGGTGGATTCATCTACAAAACAAGTGAGTTGGTTTATATTCTCTTAAGACTTTTATCAAAAATATAATAAATAATTTTAGATCCTTTCAAGTTTTCTTTCATAACATATTAAAGTTCTAATTTCTCCAGAAGTGGATTACAGAAAGCGAATTTTCTACTGCGTACTGGTGTACAAAGTCGTTAGTAGGCATATTTCAGTTTTATAATTTCCAGAAGTGAATAAACGGAAAGTATTGTGTACTAGTACTCAAGATCCCCGTGTCTTAATGATACTTTTGTCGTTGTAAGACGTCATCAGTTTTCAAATGAGAATGTATAATGTAAGTAAATTGACAATATATAAATGGTGGTAATAATAGTGTGAATAGTAGTAGCAGTATTAATAGTGTGAGTAGTAGTATTAGTTCTCATTGTCTATCAGTCAATAAGACAATGTCACCATTGGACTGCTACACCTTACATCATCACATCAAGCTGCAGGGCAACAAGAAGAAACATAAAGAGAAACTAAGGAAAGAAGTGAACAATATTAAGTTCATAAGGAAAGGGGTTAGTCAGACATTCAGAGTCTATATGCCACCTGGCATCATTATTTACTTATATTACTTTTCCCTTGGGTTCTTAGTGGAATATACAGCTTCAGCAGCATGCCTCCATTTCACTCTGTTCCCAGCAGTCTTCTCACTAATCCATCTCCACTTTCTTCTGGATATTTGTTGGGTGATTTCGGCATTCATGTCGCCCATTAGAATTTTGATGTCCCCAACTGGAGTCTTGTCTAGTACTGTTTGCAGTTGTCTGTAGAATTCCTCCTTCTTCTCTTCATCTGCATTATTTGTAGGTGTGTGGTGTAGCATTGTATGATTGTGACTTTCCTTCCTTTTGAGTTGAACCTTGCTGTCATGATCCTGATCCTGCAGGAGGAGATTGGTTCTCACTGCATGAGAGCCTTCGATGCTGTTGGGGACATCATGATAGCCACTCCATAACTCAGTGTGCTCATGGTTGTCGTGTGGGTGACAATATCGGAGTAGATTATTGACTGTCCAGTTGACAGTTTGGAGAGTCCACTTCCATTCCACCTGCTTTCGCAGATTCCAAGCACTTCCATGCCATACCTCCTCATCTTTTTGCAATCTGGCAGCCTTGGTAGGTCCATACACGGTGCGGACATTCCATGTCCCCACGTTCACTTTTGATTTCATGGATAGAAGAGAAGACACATCAGCCGACTGGCTTCCCGAAGGCTTTCATCAACTGGCGTCGTTTTGTCTCTCCGATTCCAGCGAGGAATAATTTTGTTTTTATTTTTTATATTTTGTTTGTGCTTTGAAGTTTATTGAGCGATTGGTTGGTTTTCCGGGGTAGGGTTGCTAGCCCTATGCCCAACCTTACCTCTTTATCCGGGTTTAAGACCGGCTAGCAACTAGTGAACTGGTTAACCAGGCGAGGTTACCTGGCATCCTGGTATAAGAAAAATGAAATGCGATATGACAATTAAGATGAGGATAATATGTGGATGCATGTGAGCCACTGAGATCAATTCTCAACCATATCACCCTCACTTTAGGTTGTTATGCAGATTCCAACAGGTAACTTTATATTTTCCCACACAATTCTGACTAATAGTAGGAGACTTAATGAACTGACTTGACGTTTGCTCTGGCTAATTATGACATTTTTTCAGCCTCATATCACTTCAGACAACACTTCATGGCGTAACATGTTTCCTAGCCATCTCAGTCGATGAAGGTTTGCAACCTCTTTTTAGTTACAACTCAGTCTATCCTCCAAAGACAATAGTAGTCCAGCAGTTAAAGTTTCCTATCACATTCTTTACCTTTAATGATGACTTTTCACCACCACGTAGTAGGGCAGAGTGAACTACTGCACCCTACAACCAACCACTTGTTTGCATATCCTACTTATTTCAAAATATGATTCATTTAGCCATTATCAGTTATTGTTCTAATTTTTCTAGCCGATAAATAAACTTGAACATTGTAAAATTCTATCATAGTGTGTCCTGATTTTAAAAAAACAGACTACATAGACAGTAATGAATAGATAAATTAGTTCTCTGATGGACCAATTTCACTAAATGGACGCCCCCTAGATTGGAACCAACTTCATGTTCTTAACTACTGAGTGTTGACCGAATTCTATCGACCACTTTGCAATGTAGCTATAAGATTAGGAGAGTCATCAACATGGTGCACTTTGATTGATGTTAATTGGATAGAAATAATCGGTCGGTAGGAAGCTCTCCATGACCTAAATTTCACACTTATCAGCTCATTAGCTAGATGTACCTATAACATCGCAGAAACTCATGTCCGCTTTGAGTCTCCTAACTTGGTGTCTGAATTGAAATGACGATCGTTATGATTTAGCCAGCCCTTCAAACTAGACAAGATGACGTTGATTATCCTCCAGTGACTGACAAATGTATGTCTATTCCAGTCTTAAAAGACGTCGGTTGTGACCGGAATAACTAAACGCTAACGTCTCTGACTGCAGTACTGGCTGACATCGGTTCGGATCTCTCAGAGAGAATAAGTCCCCTTACGATTGCACATACAACTTGCTGATGAGTGTCAACAGGCACGAAATCTACTTATTTATCTTATTACATTAGAATATTTCAGCAATACATTTATAGTCATTCATCATTGAATTCATAGTCAGAGTATTCGAGTGTATGTATGTTCACACACATTAAAGATCATAAACCCAATGGGTTTATACCGTAATTATCTGCATAATGTTGAGGTTTACGTTAAAAATCTCAGGTCTCACTATCTTGAGAGAAGTGAGTTTGTCTGTATAGTACATTCCTTTTGATAAAGGAATGAATTCTTCGTTTTTAAGTAATACTTTTCATTTTCTCCTAAGTCACAGCTTAGTGCATATGTCTTTTTTTCAGGATGAATTACTGAGTAGGTCTAAACGTTTAGTTGTTTTCTTTTCTTCAGCGATTTGTAAACTCCAACGAGTATTCATTATTCACTAATATCTTTGTCATAAGTTTGTTGGCACCATAGTTGAAAAATGTCAACGTGGGCCTTGCAATTTGTGAATCATTTGCAAATTGATCATCCCATTTTAAGTATATCTGCTCATGGAAGTCAGCTAGCCCGTTTTTGTGAGCTGAATTTATTCGGATACACCACTAATGAGTTAGCTTGGTTACAAAAGAGCAAAATTGCTATCCGGTGTTGAGATCACTCTGATCTACCTAGCGAAACATTACAGATCACTGTGAATGGTTTCCAACTTCTCAAACTGTTCAATAGTATGAAAAGAGTGACTGTTTTCAATTTTTCCGTTGCTTAGACATGTTTAAAGGAACCCCTTTTGTGGTGCTTTAAACAGAAGTGGTAGAAACTCAAGGGATACTGAGTTTAACTAGGCTTCTTGTAGACTAATTTTATCAAACCATCTTCCTTTCCATTTAGTTATATTTCCGGTATGTTGTTTTATATTTCAAAGAATAAGCCGACACAACTTTGAATAGTGTTCAGTCCCTTTAGTAGGCATTCTGTATTGTTAAACTTATTACATACTACATCTCTTCCACGCAGAAGAACAAGAATATCATATCAGTTTATCTACAACTTGTCTTAAGACATAGAATTTGTCTCAGCCATCTCGAACTATCAACCTTTAAAAAAGGAAAAGATATTCTCTTCATGAGTATTACCACAGAATGCTATTTTCTTGGATATAACTTTCCAACCACTAAGTGAACTACATTAGCTAAGGTGTACTAAATCACCGGTAGTTATCATATAAGTATTCTGTTCTTCACTTCTTCTCCTATGTAACTGCCTTTTGGAGACAACTAGTTAGAGCAGAACTCGGTGGTTTAGAAGCAAATGGAAACTGGAACAGTGTATGCTGATCGAAAACCTCCTGAATGTAATGTAAATGTAAATTGCTCAGACAAAATTATATTCCCTTTAGATGTCTCATTATTTACAAGCCTTCCACTGACTGAGAGAATATGTTACATATGTGACTATGTTGATTCTAATGGATTGAATGTTGGAATACCAACCAATTATCTGAAGGAGCTATTATTAAGATCCTTCTTGAACGTCCAATTTTACTTCAATAATGAAATATACTGGCAAAAAGATGGAATAGCAATAGGTTCATCAGTGAACCTTTCACTTGCAGCCTTCTTCATATCAAAGCTAGAGAACTCACACCTTAGCAGAATGATCCTCTTCAATCTTTGTAAGCAATGCACAGAGATACCTTCATCATCTCCGACAGTACGGATAATCTAGAAGATATCCCGTTTCAATTTAGTAACTGCCACCCTTCAGTAGAGTTCACATTAATTCTTAATTCTAAGATATCCTTTTTAGATGTGCAGCTAAAAAAAGACAAGACAATGGATTACTTGAAAGATCTCTCTACAGAAAACCCAGCTGGGAGGAACAACTTACAAATTTTCATAGTTGGGTGCCTCTATGCACCAAATAAAATCTAATCCGTTCTATGTGCTATAGGATCCATACTATCTACAATCCTGATACTTTGGAAGAACTTAATTTTTTCAAAAATGTTTTGGTTGTAAACCAGTAATCCAGAGCGTTTCATTGCTAAAACTATGAAACCAAAAGCAAATAATGATTCTACTTCTACAGCTCCTAAGAAGCCTCTTTTCATGAACTTACAGTTCAACGGGGACACATCATCGAATATATTGAGAAACTCATTGAGAAAGACTTTCTATGCTGCTAAACACAGATTAACTGTGTCTACTTACCCAATGCTTCGATTTTGCATAAAGGATAAGGTAGTTCCCTTGACCACTTCAATGTGTGTTTATCAGTTGACCTGCCCTCATGGAGTAAGGTTTATTGGCTGTACTCGGCGTTCGTTTTCCAAACACATTTCCCAACGTATACCATCCTCGTTCTGCAAAGGAGAAAGGAGGACACTTCATAGTTCTATTTTCGGACATTTGATGGAGCCTCAGTGTCATTATAGAATTCGCACAAATCTCCTGAAAAGTGTATGCCTAAAACTTCTTCAAACTGAGGAAACTATGTTAATTAATATTTTGAAGCCTGAACTCAGCGTTCAAAAAATTTGCCCAGTCGTTTCAGCTCCGATGGACATAACCTATAAGTACATTTTTACCTCTAAAAAATCTCTTCATTCAGATCTCACACATTACATTCTTCTACTCCTACAATCCTGATTTCTCTTTACATCAACCGTGTTACGTAACTCAGCTTAGCAACCAAATACTACTTCCGTCTCGATAAGTCTTCTTCACATTACTATTTCGAACATCAAGTGATTTCTTTTTTTCTTCCGATTGCATGTGAACTTCGTTCAAAATATATCACGAAACATTTTTTTCTGCTACTTCATGTGAACAAAATATTTATATACGATTGTACAGCTTGAGAATGATGTCGGTGAAAAGAATGATGCTTTGCTATACGTCTTTTGTTTTACGACCTCCTGGATTATTGGGAAAACACCTTGTATCAGAGTTTATAATTGTAAGTACACTAGTGGGGGATAAAATTGTTAATTTTCTAGTAGATTCGTTAAAATACCACCAACTTAAGTATGGTTGATTAGGCTGTAAGACATGATTTATTCATATGAATTCAAGTCGAATGGGAAGTTTTGTGAAGTGATCAAGACGGTACATGTAAATCTCACTGAAACTTCAATGAAACTCAGCTAAAATGTTTAAAAAGCAGTGAAAGTCATTTATCTTAGGAGTGTTTAGGTAAGTGGCTTCATTGTTCTATTTAGTTGAAGGAAATAGGTTATGAAATCAGCTTAACCACGTTATTACGGTGTACCAATGCAGGAATTTATTCTCACTTGATATCAAAGTGAACTTATGAATTCATTTATATACCTAATCATCTCTTGTTTTCTCCTTCCTATCTCATTAAGCCTATTGCCTATGAGGGGCAAGATAAAAACCCTGAAATGTGTCGAGTATTACTTACACACGAAGTGATGTGTAGTCGGTGTTGTGAGCGAAAAAGTTGTGGCAATCGAAATGAAACTCCATCGGATCCTGTAATATTAGATCGGTGAGTATATATACCTTTCTACTTTTCCTTTTTTATCTATGAACTTAAATATGACTCACTACTTATAAAGGACTTGTTAGTTTTACAAGTGTACCTCTTCACTTAGGTGAAACGAACTGAGTGGCAGTAGACACTTACATGGAACGTTGACGAAATACTACGTGAATTTTGACGCGATTCAGTTGGGAGGTTTGTGGAGAATGATTAATTTGAAGGTGGTATTCATCATGGAATGACATCGTTTGAACAACCATTGGAAACCTGAGAACAGTGAACAGCTGTTTTGCCCTAGAATAGGATTCCTCGGAACTGTATACCCATGACTGCACTGGAGATCAAACCCAAGACCATCAGATCTTGTGACAAGCATGTTACCATGCTGGAATCCAGTGGTTAATATTTTTCAGCCTCTGTCATGTGGTGATGAATGATGATCATATTGAATCAGGAACTAACTGTAGTAGGAAAATGTTGATCATCTGATTCTGGTCCACTGAGGTACTCGTGACATTTTGTCCCTAGGTTCGGTCCCTGGAGGGGTCGTGGGTACATAGTGCTGAGGAGTCGCATAGTAGGAAGAAACAGCTGTCCAGTGCTCCCATTTCTTCAAAACTGATGTCATTCTGTGATGAATTATTATCATTTGTCCCTTGGGTTCCTAGTGGAACATAGGGCTTCACTAGCACGTCTCCAGTTCACTGTGTTCTCTGCAATCTTCTGAACCTGGCTCCACGACAGCCCATAAGCTCTCATTTCTTCCTCAAACAATCTCCTCCATGTCACCCTCGCCTCTGACACTCAACTCGTCGTTTCCCATCTGGGTTCTACTCCAGCGCCTGACCTGGCGCGTGATGTCCCCAAATGGTCTTCTCAGTGTATGCCCAATCCATCTCCACTTCCTTCCAGTGCATATTTGTTGAGCAATAGGTTCTTGGTTAGTTCGTTTCCAGAGTTCCTTGTTGCTTATTCTTTCTGGCCACCCACCTGAGCTTCAGTAACGAGCCAGTGTAGACAGTTGTTGGTGGATGTCTGTAGTTTGTTAGAAATGCTTTTCGTAACGCGCCAGGTCTCTGAACCACTGCACTGACTTGACTGGATTGATGTTGAAAATCTAGATCTTGTTCTTCATGCTGAGTGCAATGGATCTCCACACTGATTTCGGCTTAATGAACGCCAGTCTTGCTTTCCCGATCCTGGCTTTGATATCCTCGTCTGTGCCGTCACCTGTAGTTGAAACGGTGCTGCATAGATAGGTGGATGAGGCTACTTCCTTTAGGTTTCTCCCGTTGATGGTGATTGGAGCTTGTTGTTGTTGGTGGTGGGGTTGGTTGGGTACCTTCATCACCTCTGTCTTCTCTACGTTCATCTAATGGGAGTCTCATCTTCTCTGCCTCTTCTGTCAACTTGTTGGATTTCGCCTGTAGATCTTCAAGTTTGTGTGACATTAGACACAAGTCATCACTGGCGAAATCCAAATCTTCTAGGTTCTTTTCTGCGGCCCAGCGTATCACCCTCTTCTCACAGCTCCTCACTGTTTGTTGCATGGTCCAGTTGACCACAACACAATCAGGAATATCATGGGTGATAGTAGACAACCTTGTTTTACTCCTGTCTTCACTTCAAAAGCATCACTGAGCTTCCCATTGTGAATCACTCAGTATGTGGCGTCTTCATATAGTTGTTGAATGAGGTTGATAAAGGCTTATGGTATTCCATAGTGTTGAAGCAGCTGCCAAATTACCTCTCGGTCGACGCTGTCAAAGGCCTTTTCAAAATCGATGAAGTTGAGGTAAGGTGTAGAGTTGACTGCCATTCTATGCTCTGTTCTATGATGATGCGAAGCGTTGCAATTTGATCCACACATGTTTTGTTCTTCCTGAATCTAACCAGCCTGTTCTGGTGGTAGTTTTGAATCCAGCACATACTCTAATCTCTCCAGGATGATGCGGCTTGATATTTTGCTTGGTGTGGATAGCAGCATGATTCCTCGCTGTTTCTTGCAAAGACTTAGGCCTCCCTTTTTGGGAATTTGGCAAGGTAGCTCTTCTTCCTTCAATCGGAAGGTACCTTTCCTTCCTTCCAAACCTTCTACAATAGAGGTGTCAGCTTGTCCGCTTCTGCTGTGTCTGTGTCTGTTTTCAGTGCTTCTAGAGGAATTCCATCTGGTCCTGCTGCTTTCCCGCATTTCAGCAGCTTTATGGCATTCAGGACTTCAACTTTCGTTGGAGGGCTTGTATTCACTGGTAGTTCTGTGGCTTGGATGCTGGTGGTACTTCTGGACGAAGTGCAGTTGGTGGTCGGTTCAAGAGCTGTTTGAAGTGGTCAGACCATTATTTCTTTTGTTTCTCCCCTTTGGTAATTAGATTTCCCTCACCACCTTTTATTGGTTTCACCTGTGTTGATCTCTTCCTAGATAGTAACCTGTTTATTTGATACAATGTTGTCAGGTTTCTCCTACCTGCAGCCTGTTCTGCTTCACTTTCCAATGTTTCGTAGAAGTGTCTTTTATCTTTCCGTGCACTCTTCTCCACTCCTTTGTCCAGTGTTTTATACACTGTACTCGGTTCCTCATGTCGTTGGGCATCCTAGCACTGGTTTATCTTCTGCTTCACCATCCTCCTCTCCCTGCTCTATCAGCTCCCATGTATCCGTCGAGATCCATTCCTTGTCTTCTTTCTTCTTCCTTCCTAATACGGCTGTGCAGGTTTCTTTCCACATCTCTTTCTAAGAGCTCCAGGGTTCTTCTACACAGATTTCTTCAGGGATGTTCCTCGATATCTCCCATTTTTTCTTGATGGCTGACGTGAAGATTTTCTTTGTAGTTTTGTCGTTCAGTTTCTGTTCTGGGTGTTAAACTTGAACTGTAGTCTATCACCAACTTCCTTGAAGGCTTTCAACTGGATTTGGAAGGTTCCTTGCACTAGATAATGGTCTGAACCTACATCTGCTCCTCTTCTTGACCTTGTGTCAATTAGGCTGCATCTTCACTTTCTTGAGATTGAGATAAAGTCGATCTGATTTGTAGTGTGGCCATTTCGTTTTGTGGATATCCTTGTGCTTGAACACACTGCCTCCGATCACCAAATCGTTGAATGTACAGAAATCTGCAAACAATTCTCCATTCTCGTTCATTTCACCTGGCGATTCTCTACTCATGGTTAGTTCTCTTCCTGTGTTGTCCCCTCCCAGTTTGGTATTTATGTCGCCCATTAGAATTTTGATGTCCCCAACTGGAGTCTTGTCTAGTACTGTTTGCAGTTGTCTGTAGAATTCCTCCTTCTTCTCTTCATCTGCATTATTTGTAGGTGTGTGGTGTAGCATTGTATGATTGTGACTTTCCTTCCTTTTGAGTTGAACCTTGCTGTCATGATCCTGATCCTGCAGGAGGAGATTGGTTCTCACTGCATGAGAGCCTTCGATGCTGTTGGGGACATCATGATAGCCACTCCATAACTCAGTGTGCTCATGGTTGTCGTGTGGGTGACAATATCGGAGTAGATTATTGACTGTCCAGTTGACAGTTTGGAGAGTCCACTTCCATTCCACCTGCTTTCGCAGATTCCAAGCACTTCCATGCCATACCTCCTCATCTTTTTTGCAATCTGGCAGCCTTGGTAGGTCCATACACGGTGCGGACATTCCATGTCCCCACGTTCACTTTTGATTTCATGGATAGAAGAGAAGACACATCAGCCGACTGGCTTCCCGAAGGCTTTCATCAACTGGCGTCGTTTTGTCTCTCCGATTCCAGCGAGGAATAATTTTGTTTTTATTTTTTATATTTTGTTTGTGCTTTGAAGTTTATTGAGCGATTGGTTGGTTTTCCGGGGTAGGGTTGCTAGCCCTATGCCCAACCTTACCTCTTTATCCGGGTTTAAGACCGGCTAGCAACTAGTGAACTGGTTAACCAGGCGAGGTTACTCTGTGATGAATACTACTCTATAAAGTGCATGAAATTATCAAAACCCATTCTAGTAGATAACACTTTGGCGTTTAAAGGGATGCAAACTAGGTTTGCATCTCACTAGAGATACCATCACTCACTACGGTCCAGGTTTACTCATCTGTTTCCTGAGTAGGCAGAAACGCACACCCTAGATTCCACCAAGCAGACAACAACATAAGGAGAAATGGGACGGTATCCAGGTTTGCGCATAGCAGTCGATCTTCTAATGTGGGCCAAGCAATTTGATCGAGTATAGCAACGGGAAATTACACTTATCAATAAATAAGGCAACTCATAAACCTGACTCGGTGCTCAACTTCTTTCAGAACATTCGTAACAACTATGGCCTGGATATTTATAATATTGCCTCTATGATCTTTTTACCTTACGTAGTTTATTGAAGATGAGAATATTCATGTACATAGAACTCTCACCATTCGCATATACACTGAACTATCTCTTCCAATAAGGAGTTACCTATCACAACACCTTTACTGACAGCAATGAGAGCGGAAAAATGTCAGTCTTTTAGGACTGTGATTTTAGTCTTGTCGTCTGTTGATTTTAGGTTAGTATTCATCACAGACTGACATCAACTGGAGAATCACTGGAAACCTCGGAAACAATGTACAGCTAATTCATCCTAGTATGGGACTGTTTAGCAGTGCGCACCCTTGACTTTATCAGAGATCCAATCAAGGATCTTCAGGTTCCAAGGACAGGATGTCACTGTTGAGTCACTGGATAGAAATCCAATGATCCAAATTTCCTACAGTTTTCAGTTAGCGATATAGCACGACTTCTATCCATTATCATTTGGTAAATTAGGTCAATCAGGTGAATAGCTTATCTCTCATTCGTATAACTGATTGGTGACTGTCCAGGTTCTATATACTAGTCACCAAAGCATTGAAGAAGTAATCTAGAAATTATTGATCTGGATTAATCCAGTGCTTAGGTTTAATCTAAACTTCAGCTGTAAGAGCGGACTGTTTCAAAGCTCAATGAAGTCCTGTAATTCAACCTCACATATATGTACAATAAAAAGTTTGAAGGTAAAATGAAAATTTGGACCGCGACCAGATTCGAACCAAAGAACACTGAGGCCCGACTGCTGAACGCCTTCAATCACCAACCGGTATCAATACTAGTCTGCCAAACCATAGCTATCTCAGATAGTCATAATGATAATAAAAAGTTTATCAAATAGGTCTGAAACTTATAAAATATACTTTCCAAAAAGGTTTAGCATACATTCTACCAAATAAGCGGTTATTCATGTCTTTCATCTTTGTTATTTGTTTAATAGATTTCAAACAGTTTTCAGTATTAACTTCTAGAAATAATATTCTCTCTAACTAGAAGATCCAGCTTAAAAAGTAAATATTTCGTAGAGACACGTGTCATTCCACAAGACACGTATAAAAACTGTCATATCTCATTATAATTTTTCATATTATCGCTGATGCTGGTGTATAAAAATTGTCATACACCTACACAGAGACATATATTTACAAAGACAGACAGAAGCTTCTTAACACTGAGAATAAATGTGGAATTGAAAGATGTGGAAGGAGGCAAGGGGGAACTATGAACTCAATTCATTTTTATGAATCTAATTAGGTAGCTTTTTGGCTTAAATATAACATTGAGTTCATGCACTGATGTGCGTTAGCTTAGAGTATGTAATTAAACCATCAACAGTATAGTAGATTATAAAGCTGACAATGTATACACCTACCTACCTATCTACTTATCTATATATTCATTCGTTCAATACATTCACACACATATAAGAGTGAAAATGAGAAAGAAACTTGTGAAATAACTATATTGTTCATTTACTCTTTATTTTCTTCCCCTTGTCATTTCATTCTTCTGTCTTAATAGTATTCGACATAACCTAAAAAGGTTGATTACATGAACTGGAGTTATGTCAAAGTGAATACACGGTAATTGGGTCATCTTATGAATGGTGAAGATGAGAACAATGCGGATATCTTTATTGGAAGAAGTAAAATGTAGTCTGTTCACCTGGGTTAGTTAGTTAGTTAGTTAGTTAGTTAGTTAGTTAGTTAGTTAGTTAGTTAGTTAGTTAGTTAGTTAGTTAGTTAGTTAGTTAGTTAGTTAGTTAGTTAGTTAGTTAGTTAGTTAGTTAGTTAGTTAGTTAGTTAGTTAGTTAGTTAGTTAGTTAGTTAGTTAGTTAGTTAGTTAGTTAGTTAGTTAGTTAGTTAGTTAGTTAGTTAGTTAGTTAGTTAGTTAGTTAGTTAGTTAGTTAGTTAGTTAGTTAGTTAGTTAGTTAGTTAGTTAGTTAGTTAGTTAGTTAGTTAGTTAGTTAGTTAGTTAGTTAGTTAGTTAGTTAGTTAGTTAGTTAGTTAGTTAGTTAGTTAGTTAGTTAGTTAGTTAGTTAGTTAGTTAGTTAGTTAGTTAGTTAGTTAGTTAGTTAGTTAGTTAGTTAGTTAGTTAGTTAGTTAGTTAGTTAGTTAGTTAGTTAGTATTTTTTGCTTGATAACGACGTTTCGGGCACAAATTATTGCTCGTAATCACACTCCTTTCGATATCTGATTTTTCTAGTCCAGTCATCTCATATACCTTGTTTCCGTTGGTAGTAAAGTTTACCATGTCTCTGGTATAGGTGGTGCGTCATTTATATTACATGTGTTGAGTGTTGATTCGATGAACAAAGATTCAGTGATCACTCTCTCTCTCTCTCTCTCTCTCCATCTAATTATATTGGACTTGAGTACAGTGGCTTTGTCCCACCCGTCATATTGTGTGGTTGTGTATTAATGCGTGCATTGCAATAGTCGAGTGTTTTTCTAGATTACTGATCTTATTCCGTTCTATCATTCTGTATTTAGCTAAATTCCCATGTTCCGTTATTCTAACTGACCCCGACCGGCTGACTGGTTTGATTTATGTAGTTGACCTCACAGTCATTCTATGCAATTTGATAGATTAGATTATTTTGCTTAGTTGGTTCTACTGGATCCAGCCAACAAAGCTTATCTCTGAGTGACTTTGTAGGTTTGAATGACACCCGAATTCCAGCCTTGTTGACAATACTATGTAAACTTTCTGATGTACCTTCCTTATACGGTAACACAATAGAGGCTTTGAACTTATTTCTACTTATGTTGTCACCATTATTTGTATTCGTATTACTGTTATCACTTTGTTTCTCATGTGTCCGTACGAATTTCTTTATAAACTGTAGAGTATAATTATTAATTGTTAACTCTTCTCTAATGTGTTTCGATTCCTTGTTGAAGTCCTTAAAATGACTTGTGAGACTTTTAACTAAACCCGCCTTAACTGACTTTGAATGAGATGACGTGAAGTCGAGATGCCTGTCAGAACGTGTTGGTTCCTTGTATCCTGATTCAGTACTGAATCTTTGTTCATAGAATCTGTGCCCAATATAAAGTTAGGAACATTAAACAGCAAGTATTATTGATACTATTTGGACTAAGATAAGTGGGGAACTGTAGCTGTGATATCAACAATACATCAATAAATGATCCCACATCATTTACTCCCTTCGTTTATTCAGTCTATCAATCAACCAGTTCATCTATCAGCTTAAATACATTGAAATATATGCATATATCGGTGAGTGTAAAAGGCGAAACTGATGTTCATGAATTCCTTTCGTATACATATAATGATTACCTGACAGAAATTGTCAAAAAGAAGAATCAAAATATGATAGACAGTTGTTGTTTCGTTTTTTTCGTTGGGAAATTTCTATTTCCTTCTGTAATTTAAAAAAGAAAAAGAAAATGAAGAGAGAAGTAAAACAAGAATTTCACACTAATACAGGGAAAATTCTCCCAATCATTGTTTTAATGTATTACTGTACATATTTGCGGAGAAAATAGATAGATAGACGAAAAACTGATATCAGACTAACTAACTAACTAACAAACTTTCAGACTATGAAAGCATCTTATTGAATGTGTATATATATTGTAGTGTGAAACTGTAAAACAGAACAATAAGAAATGAACAATAAAGATTCTATGCTATTGACACTTAAACACATGGGAATTTATTTTTTAACAGAAACAAAACGGGAACTTAATAAAGTCACGAACTGGAATGTTAGTTTTAGTTAAAAAAGGCATGATGGATAAATCTCTGTATATGAAAGGATAACGGGGTGTTGAGATAAACAAAAGGGTGGTTGTATACAGACCTATCATGGAATGACATTGTACAGGTGATGGAAATCTGCTTGTCTCTAATGACATAAGATTTCTCTTTTCTACTGAATACACGAAGAATACCATGTAACGGTTTTGTTAAAAGGAATTTAAAACGGGCTGGTGAATAATAACTCTAAGATCGATGAAAACGTCCAACTGTACACGTAATTCAGTCAATAGGAGGGTGATGTAAATAGCTGAAAGATGGTTTAACGATTAACACTAGCGACCACCGGGTTATCGGCCCGGTGCTCTACCAACTGAGCTACGAGGTCCGACTGCTGGTTTGAATCCGACCGTGGTTCAGATTTTCATCTTTCCTTCAATCATCACCCAGTACAAATACTAGTCTACCAAACTACGGCTATCTCAGATAGTCAAATCATAACCAATATGATGTTCCACCTCTCCTCTAACTCACTTGCATTTGGATTAGGGTGAGACGTCCTGACTAGCCAGCCAGTGTGAATACGATCAAGCGGTAGTAACGTGTCACGAATTCACATGGTAGTGGGGCAAAACCCTTGGTGACTGAAGTGAAATGAAATTCTAGTCAGCAGTCAGACCTCGTAGGTCGGTTGGTAGGGCACCGGACTGGTAACCCAGTGGTTGCTGGTTCGAATCCGACTGCGGTTATCTTACCTTAAATCATCACCCAGTACAAACACTAGTCTCTCAAACTACGGCTATCTCAGATAGTCAAATCATAATGATTAACACTAACCCAATACCATCCTGGTATTTGTTTGTAATGATGATTATGCAATCCAACACCTTTTTCTGATGTAGCAGATAATGAACACGACGAATACTAAATGGGCTGTAAAATAGTTTAATACCAAGTAGACTATCTAATTGAAGTGACATACCACTAACGTGAATATTACTGATTCGAGGAATTTTTACTTCTTTTCAAATTCAGTCATAATGATTCTTTTCACTATTTGAAATAGTCATGGTTTGTCGGACAATTATTGATACTGGGTGATGACTGATGGTAGAATAAAAGTTTCGGACCACAGACCATCGGGTTTCTGGGCCGTTGCTCTACCAACTGAGCTACGAGGTCAGACTGCTGACCACCTTCGATCATCACCCGGTATCGTTACTCGTCTGCTAAACCATGGCTATCTCAGATAGTCAAAATGATAACCAATATGATGCCCCCCTCTAATTCAGTTCTGTTTGAATTGGGATAAAAAGTTCTAACTTGGCATCTAGTGCGAATACGATCAAGCGATATTAACGCCTCACGAATTCACATGGTAGTTCGTCAAAATCCTTGGTGATCGAATTGAAATTAAAATCTGGTCAGCAATCAGGCCTTGTATCTCAGTTGGTAGAGCACCGAGCCAGAAACCCGGTGGTTGCTGGTTCGAATCCTACCGCTGTCCAAAACTTTCATCTCACCTCCAATCATCACTCAGTACCAACCAAAATTCTTAAAAATGGATTGTTGTGGCCAGTTGATAATTCAGAATAAGTTGCTTCTTCATTGAGGCGAGTAAACTAGTAGATATTTTCAAGGAATTACTAGAAAGCGCTGCAATAAGCTCATGTTTTTATCTCAACTCATTAGCAAAGGTTAGTAAGTCATTCAGGAAAATTACCACTATTTCAGGCCTCAGGCTTCCCCTTACATTTCAACTCAGTTCATATTGAGATGAATGAGAAGTCAAGCGTCATGAATTCTCAAGGCTGCCGGGCAGAAACCTTGGTGACTGAAGTGAAACTAATATCTGGTAAATAGCTGGGTGGCTTGTCTCACTTGGTAGAACACCGGGTTGGTAACTTAAAAGCCACTAGTTTAAATCCTCCCACTACCCAGAATTTCCTTTCACACCATTGAGTATCCATATTACCAGTTTGCCTAGCCACAGCACTGTTAGTTTTCTATTTGAGTTTGTCCTGTCATCTAAGGTCCAAACATGTAGTGTGCATGCCGGAAGATTAGTGTTTGAATTTGGGGGTTTGTGGGGGTTAAGAGATTTTTAAATTGAAATTCATCACGGACTGACTTCACTTAGAGGAACATTAGAAACCTAGGAGGACTGGGCAGCTTTTTCGTCCTAGTAAGGGCCCCTTCAGCAGTGCGCACCCCTGACTCTGTCAGATATTGGACCCAAATTTAATTGAACTAGTGCTTATTGGTGACTAGCTCCCAGAGGTAATTTCCGAAGTTCCAATGAGAACTCACGACCACTGGGGCAAACCTGGCTGATGTGAGGTCAAATACTCAGCGATGACATTGGATATAGATCGCGCTATGTTGTCAAGTGATAGAAGTAGGAAATATGAACCATTGGATTCCGACTCAGTGGCTCCATGGTAACGTGCTGGCCACGGAACCTGAAGGTCCTGGGTTCGATCCGTGGCAGATGGGGCGTGCGCACTACCGAGGAGTCCCATACTAGGAAGAAACAGTTGTTTAGTGCCAGCAGTTTTCCAGTGTTCTTCCAACTGGGGTCAGTCCATGATGAATACCAACCTGGAAAAAGATTCGCGTTTGTTACACAACCAAAAATGCTTACTGAAACTGGGCAATGTCATTGAGCATTACTGCATGTCTTTTTCAATAAATTCTCACTAGAACGGAAGATCAACCATCTGGACGCGAGTAAAATACTCAATTCGTTGAGTCTTAACAATACTAGTAGTAACTGAAGCAAGAGTAAGTCAGAAATCTAAAGATAGTGGAACCGAGAAATGCCACAAGATCACGTAGTCTTTGACCGGCTGTCTGACTCATGAAGAGAGGTGTAGGCTTTTTCGGTGGGAGTTCACAAGAGATTATCTGAAACATTAATTGAGGACTTTCAGTGATACAAGTGAAAATCGATTACAATGGTGTAGATTTATGCACTCGTTGTCCATCTCAAAAGTTCGGAAGACTTCATCAATCTTAATGCATTCATACCCTCCCCAGCTAAAACAATTTTGTCTACTTCAACTTTATTCTTTGTTTCTTTTCACTTTGCATACTGTTGTAAACTGTGGCAACTTGAGCTGATGCACTATTGTGCTACGTAATACAATAACTTTATCTATCTGTCTTCAAGTAGTACATAATAAATTGCTATTTCTCAACGACATCAAAGGCTGAAATGTGATCTACAGTGGAGGTGATAATGAAAGATATGCTCATTTTCACGATTACTAGACTGTCTAATAACATCATTTCTTCCTTATATGTAAACCGGTAAAGTTTTCCCAGGTCATTACTCTTTATAGTCTATAAACTTTAAAAAATCTCAAGTCACCTAGGTATTTGGTTCCTTACTTACAGAAATGTGAGACTGTTGTTTATAGGTCTAGGTATCCGACTTATTACCTCTGAACCACCAATTCGAATCCAGTTCTACCTATTGAGGTCACGATAAACAGCTGACGTAGTTGGTTACCTACTGCACGAGCTTGCGTAAGGTTGTTGAGTGGGTGTTGGTCGTTCTTTTCAACCTTTAAGAATCTGCCTCTAACAACATGCTAATTCCAAAAGAGATTTAATACTCTTCAAAAGACAAACCTGCTGAAATTGTCCTAATCGAAATGAAAACCAAGAAGGAAGGAAGCAGAACAGTAGTATCTCGCTATTTACTACTAACACTTGATCTGTTGCTTATTCGGTTCAGTAAGACGCAGGATACTCAACTGTAGTAAAATATGAAAAATGGCTATGAATTAGACGACAGCATTACATGACGTACATTACAAGCATGTTAAAATTCCTCCCCGTCGGTTAAAAAGTGCTTTTTATTCACAGACAAACTCTATTACAAATCGACACTATTTGATGGGACACCATAAACTAAGCGTTAATAGAATACTTTTAAGCATTGCATGCTGTTATCACTACTCTGGATCCTGTGAAAAAAACATTAGGACATCTTAATCAGTCATAAAGCGAGAATCTGATAATCAGTCAAATTTTTAACCTTTAAATAACTTTAAGAAAATAGTAGCCAAGTTGAATGAACACGATGAAGCCTTGTAAATCAGAGAATAAACAGTGTAGGGTTATTCAGCGGTGCATAACTAACGCCATCAAACCTCTCCAAGAGCACGTTAATGTTCAACTAATGAGTTCGGAATCCCCCCCAGGTTCACATTTTTCCAATGTACCACGACCATCATTTATTGTCATCAACAAGTACTTGTCGTCACACCTCAGCTATTTACTAAGGAGCAATAGACTGTAATTCAATGTAGAATCAACTATTTGTGATTCTGTTGTCGGTAAAGTGTTTGCCTTATAGTCTTTTTTTTCTTCAAAATAAACCCTTTATCAATGGAAGAAAAATAAAAAGATTTTCATGAGTATTGTACTCTTCATCTTTTCTAAATTAAGTATATCATCATTGTACATTTGATTAAATATTCATTATTGTACTTTTAATATTCTTGAACAACACTGAAAAATAGTGAAGCCTCCTCTGATTTCCCTGTATTTTCTTTTTTTGCTTAAAATGAGTACTAAGCTGTTTTCAAAAAATCAATAAATAAATGAAATCCACCTTTTAAAGTCATAGTCATGGTTAGATGAATACATATTAAATGTTGCAAGAAAGTTAATAAACACATATGCATTGCTCAGTAAATCAGTTAGGTATTTAGCCGTCTCTCTACTTCATAGTACATTCATGATATTTCTTGTACTTGTGTGTTGTTTATTACAAAAGCACGCGATTTGAGGATTTCAACGATACATCATATAAACATAGAATAAATAAAATTCGTCTATAATTAAGAGGGCTCTACACTATACTACTACTACTACTACAATAGTAGTTTCATACACGTGACTATAGTCTAAACATTTACAACCCCTGTATGATGATTATTCACAGAAATAGACGAGAACCAAACGTAACCGTAAACTGTAAATCCGTTTCATTCATTTAATGAGTTCTACTTCGTTCACCTACTTTTTTCCTGTTCTCCTGTATTGTATATACTCATGCAAATAAACAATATTTTTATGTACAGATGTTATTATGTAAAGTTGTATACATAAAGATTGTATATTTATAAATTAAATTATATACACTAGGCCAAAGCATCCTGCTGAGTTGGTTGATTAATTCAAGAATTCAATTGTTAACTACAAGACGGTCATTGGAAATCAACTAGTACAGCATAGTTCTGATTTTCAAAGAAATGACTATTTGAAGTTTGTGGTTTTCCACTGGTGTTTTTAATGACGTTAGTTTCTTTGAACACCTACCTGTTTGACGACAAGGATAAAACCCATGTGGAACAGGAATTTCTGCCAACCGACTGAAAAGACACCATATCAAGATAACAAACGATCATGTTTCCCGGTCTGTTACACTCAGTATCCTGGTAATATTTGCTTTATAAAGTCAACAGGCTTAAGCCACATGTATGCACAAGCTATCATCAGCCAACCTCACATTTTGAATAATGATGGTACTAGCTACCTAATTCACACACTCTATGGTCTAACCTTATCTAAAAAAGATCCGGTTGACGAAAATAAATCATAGTCGTATGTTGGGTACTTTAGTGATGCAAAGAATACTTCTTAACTCATTTGTATTGTAAAAAGGAATGAAAAGTGATGTTTTTTCCGTGTATCCTAGTAGGAGGAATACCAGGGTAATGAATAAATCCACAATACTATGAACTGAGACATGATAAGTTTATGAATAGTTTCTGAGACAATCATTGACTGAAAGATTCATTTTCTGACCAATATGTCAAGTGCCTATCACCGAGAATGCTGTAAAACAGACAACTTGTTCATTTTAGAGGTTTGTGAGAACTGATTGATTTCAATTTGGTATCTACCGTGGACTGACATCAGTTGAAGAAGGATTGGAAGTCTGGGAGCATAGGAAAGCGGTATTGTCTGAGTATGCTTTATACATTTTCACCTTTGACTATCGGTCCTCACATTCAACTTGGTCATAGATAAGTACTGCTGAGGAATCACATACTGGGATGAGACAACAGTCTAGCCTCTCAGTTTGTGATGGGTACAAACTTGAGATAACTTTCTCCGTTAATTAGGCTGACAATAGCTTAACAGACAGTCAAATAAGAGATTGAATGATAAAACTAAAGTTTCGTCCACAGCAGAATTTCTTTCCTAACAGTATTTTTCACCAATTTCATACTGGTCAAGAAAAGAACCTCTTTGTTGAAATGATTCTTTTTCAATTGAAAAAAAGGATTTATTTACATTTTATTATTTTAGGCATTTTCTAAAATTTTTTATGAAATGCAATCAGAATTGTTTAAAAAATGCTGGAAATCCACGTGATATGCGACGATTTCAGGTAGGTCAATAATATCAGTAGTTTGTTTAGTTTTTGAATTTGATTTTTCAAACTGTAACTCTCATCATAATTTTTCTGTATGAAGAAGCATTCATGTGTCGAATACGTGTCCAGGATCTTGACGGAAACTCCTACCGTAAAGATGAGATCTAAACCAATAAAGTGTTGTCTTTCAAAACTTATTAACCTCATACATATATTTAAAGTAAAAAATTGAGGCTTGTTATCCATTCATTTCCACTGGTCTTCGTAGTTCAGTTACTAAAATACAGTTTTCCGCTTTACTGCTAATTTAAAGTACATCCAATTATCCAGTCACTGAGAATTTCAACAGTACAGTGGTGGTGTTTTAAAAATGTTTTGTAGGATGCATGACTTATGATAAGCGTGTATACTGTTTAGCAATGAAACCTAGGACGATTTAAGGAGATTGGTTCTACGTTCAAGTCTCAGTGGAAGTAAATTCACTTATTAAGACTCAGATACATCCAGCTGACGAGTTTCAAACAAGACAAAAAGCACAGTATGGATTCTACTGCTCTTCACTATCCATTCTTAATATCAAACTGAAAATACCGGTGATATTGAGGCATCTGAACAGGAGACTGATTAATTAGGGCCAACCAACGACGACCAGTTGTAAGCTATAATATCTAAACTGTATACTTTATAGTGTTGTTGCTTGTATTATACCGTCGTTGATTGGACCGAATCGATCAATCTCTGTTAGTATATGGGCTCACTTGTGGATGCCTCTATATTGCCTGTGTTCTTAACTATGTATTAATGATGGACACAGATTGACCAATTCTGTCCAATCAACGACAGTGTAATACAAGCAAGAACACTTAAACTATACCCGTCGTACAATAAGTGGCTATCTTGTTTCGGTGGTGTAATGGATAACGCTTTCACGTTTGAAGCAATCTCTCCTAAGTCCGAATCCTGGTGGGAACAACATCACTCATTGAGAGGCAGGTACACCCGGCTGACGAGTCCCAAACAGGATGAAACGTGCATCCTAGATTCCACTGCTAGCCACTACCCATCGTTACTATATGTATAACTGATAGGACTACATGCTCAGTTTTCAGTTCAACCAGATACAGTGAATTCTTACTGATCAAATAAGTGTGACCTTTAGGTGATTCATGAATTTTGTTGGTTGTTATTGGTATTTTATTGTTATAAAATATTTGACTTATTCACCAAAATCTTTAATTAATTCGTTGTGATTACATAATAATCCAGTGCAAGAAAAATCAAGTTTTAGGTGCACACACACACAACACACATAGGCACTACACTTTTTTAGACATTCTTCATCATATGCAAAACTGATTGAAAGCCTAAAATATTTTTCTATCCTTTGATGATTGAAAGCGAAGTAAAAATTTCATCGACAGTCGGTTCTCTTAGCTCAGTTGGTAGAACACTACTCTGGGAACCCGTTGGTTGCTGGTTCAAATCTTGGCATGATCCGAATTTTCATTTCACCTTCAGTCATCACCTAATATCTTAAAATGTGTACAGCTAAAAATTTCAAGTTTGTCATAATTCTAATTATCAAAAACAGATTAATGGACGGTATTCTAAAGAAAATATGATTTTTTTCGATTAAATGAAGGCAATCGATGGAAAGGTCCACTCAATCTACGTTTCGCGCTTTTTGGTACTCGTCAGCAATGCGTATCCGCAACCTCTATGGAAGTGATGTCCAACCTGAGACTAGAATGCATGTCACTCAGTGTTGCAGTCATCAACGTTACCACTGGGCTACTCGGGCCGCGGTTGACCTCCTGCAAGACTGAGTTAGGTATATTGATTGGTTACTGGACGGTAGCCAACTCCACGTAGTCTAGTCCTAAGAGCGGATGATACTAAAAAACCTCACTTCTGAAGTTACAACTAAACAGGAAACAGATATAGCTCACCTGAAACGTGGGATGTATCGAAGTAATACATTCTAATCAGTCTGGTCACATACACACTGGTACTTGTCAAGCAAATATGTGTAAAGTATAGCAAAAGGAGGAGAAATAATCTTTATTATAAAAGTTGGAATTGTTAGTTTAGAGCTCAAAGCATAGATGGAAAGCGAAAAGGAGTACATACGTTACCTTTAGAGTGTTGAAGCCATTTTTGAAGACATGAAAGGGTTCTGAACAACCGCATAACTAGAGCTTCAACGAACTCTAGTATGTAAATAGGTTTGTAAGATGTACTAAAATCAGCATTGTAACTCGTTCCAGCTGCATGTTTAACTGTGGATAAAACTGGATGTCTATTGCGTAGGTCAATGTGATAACTTGATTTATATTTCGGTCTTTACTTGCATTGATCGACGGGTTCTTCCTATGTATATGTGACCACGTGTTCATGTAAGCTGAAAATCTTGATTTAATGTGACCCCATTATTCAAACTATGCGAAGATTTAGAGGTGTATATAAATCTCATTTTCTTTATGATGTTGACCTTCGTTGCATAATAGGCTTTTCGAATGGCTGTTTCAAGTCTTTGTCTGATCCTCTGATTTTGTGAACGATATAGATATCTTTCTCTGAAATTGACTAAACAATGATTCCTCTTTACAAGGTATTGGTGTAACGGTTAACAAAGTTCGGAGAATAATTGTTGCTTTATAATACTCCGATGAGTGTTTACGCTCCTTTCTCGAAAGTTTTGTCATTTTTTATCTGCTGAATCTGGATGAACAGTCAGCTAAACGGTTCCTATTAATACTGTAATGGACAGAAACTACAGCAATCTAAGTACTCCCTCGTTCTTGCAGATTTCTGGTAGACATATTGTCATATTGATCCTTATTGTCCGTGATACAACCTTTTTCATACCACTTAATGACATTATGAAACACCTAAGAAGTAAAGGTAACCTATGCCATTGTTGTCTGTGACTCATCAACAGTGTTTGTCTTTCGACACAATACCGGATAGAACCCACAATTTATACACCTTATAGTACGCACTTTAGCATCAAGTCGCCTAATGGGTATCTGTTCCTCTTTTCCAATTCAGTTGAAAAGTTATTGTGATTAAATTTTCTTATCGATTAATATAAAAGTTTGTGATCAAACCAGTCTACTTCAAATACCTATCTAAAGCAGACGCACGCACACTATGAATTTCAAATTTGTTTAAAGAAGAGTAATGATGAATAATGGATAACAGTGAAATTTAGGATATACGTTCCCTCCAACTTAAGACTCGTCAGCTGAATCTACCTGCCTCTCAGTAAGCGATATTTGACTCAAACCAATGACAGGTCGCTTCTAAGCGTTATTGACTAGACTACGGAGTCACCACAGCCAATTCTTGTGCAAAGCGTATAGCTTTTATCCTGCTCCTTGTATCACCACAAGCAAGACGAAATGCGCTTCTTGGGTTCCATCATAGAACTGAAACAACAGGCAGTATCAAGGCATTTGAACATGAGCCCATATGCCAAAAGATACTTATCAATTCGATCCAATCAAAGACAAGATATCACAAGTAACAACATATTTAAAAAAGAGTTTATTCATTCGATGGTGTACCTTCTACCTATCCTTTTTTAGAAAAAAGTAGGTGTGTGTATGTGCACAGAATAGCTTCTCAACATCTTCCATGATTAACCTATCTTACCTTTTTTTATTTCTCTTTATTCATACATACATATATGCATAAATGTAGCAAGAAATTTCGCTACATTCAACCACTCTTTAGAACTGTGCGCGCGTATGTGTGTATCAGCATGTTCAGAACAGTTAACTCGTTATATATCTGAATCCCAAGAGTATACAGATTATTCAATGATACAGATTATCCCTAAGGAAAGCAATATATTTTCAAGAGTTCATTTTTAGAAGTGATATTTCACCAATAGGGTTTAAAAGTGGTGTTTTCCGCTTCTTTTTGGATAACTTGGTCGAATTTGTAAACATTTAATGGAAAGAAACTAAACGGCAACTTCAGTATGATTTGTCATTAGCACTGACTATAGTACTAAGGAAGCCTAGCGAGGATCTCGTCCCTTTCAGAGTAGTATTTATCACGGATGGACATCACCTAAAGAAGTATTGAAAACTCAAGACCGATGAAAAGTCGTTTTGCCATAATAAGAGACTCCTCACCAATGCGTACTCGGGATCTTCATACCTCTCCGCGAGCACACCGATATTCAGCCAGTGAGTCAGAGCCGAATAGTCCACACTTCATTACCACTTCTGTCAAATCACAATATAGCCCAGTTATCATTTGATGTCATTGATGAGTATTTATCGTCACATCCTAGCCGTCAATGGGTTCTCACTGGAATTTCGGGAAATTAATGTCAGAACATGTCAACGATGGTGATAATCACGTTATTTTACAGGCTGACACAAGAAGAAAAATGTGGGCTGTTCGATTCCCACCCAGTGTCTTAATGACAAACTTATCACTAGACCTGACGACTCTGGGTTCTATCCTTGGCAGGGTCATATGTGCCCATCTCTGATATTTCACATAGTCGGATGGAACATTTGTTCAGTTCTCCGAGGTATAGTATGGTTTTCCAATTCACGTCAGTCCGTGACGGACACTATGTTGAAATCATCCAGTTACCAAAAACGTCGAGACTGCATGTCTTTTGTATCTATTGTAGGTATGTGTAGAAGGCTGTTCGATTTTACCGTAACACTTAAGACCTATTTTGATGGATATGTATATACTCCAATTTTTATCAGGTAAATGACTCACTGCCATAGATACAAGCGGAACTATTCATATCATTAAAAATGCAATTTGATTGAGAACAGCTTTATTTTGAAGACAGTTTTCATGCAGCGAAATATGTGTTGAAGTATTGTGATAAGAAAGCTGATGTTTTTTCAGTGTTGAATTACCAAACAGGAGGCATCTTTACAAGCTAGCCGTTCAATATTGAACTATGAAGCTTTGATTCTCATGGCGGTCAAGTTGAAGATCACTCACTAAGAAATTGTTAAAATGAATTTTCATTCTTTGCTACATGTTTCAGATGAAAATTTCGATTTCTGGTGCAAACTGAATTAAAAACAAGATCGTTAAAGTACATCTTAAACCGGCTGAAGTCCAACAATGCAGCGGAAAATAGCTGTCTAAAACCAATAACCTAGAGTTCAACGAGATTTAACATTGATACTGACCTGTATAATTATGGCATACCGATTAGGCTGACGGCACACGGTCAAGCATCCGAGCCACTTGGTGCGATGTCGTGTTATGTTGTGTTACTCATACACAATCCTCTAACTAGTTAGTCAGAACATATCGATATTTCGGCATCGTCTATCAAATATTTCTATCTGGCTACTCTATCATGCTCTTTCTTGGCTTTGGTCTCCTGCATATTCAACAAGTACAAAGAGTTAGTGATTGTTCTCTACGTCTATCAAGTTTGCGTAAGCGTAATTTCTAAAATAGTGATACTTGTTAAGATTCAATATGAAAACTCATAACTTGAACATCTAAGGTGAGGTGTAAGAAAACAAGTGCAAATGACATGTGATTCAGGGAAAAATCTCCGACTAGTACGGCTTAATTCATAATAATATCAGAAGTGACTTAAGGTGCATAAGATAAACAAGTTGCTTAGGACAATCACTGGTTCGATAAGTTGCTTCGAGGAGGCATTTTTCGGTAAAATATGCAGGAAGTAAGGTTAATGCTCTTATTATTATTATGATCAAAAAGCAAGCTTTCTTTGCTGTTGAAATTACTTACATACTACTTGTTCAATACATGATAGAGAACGGTTATCATAGTGTCGATCTCACTAACATTTTTATGCTTCATCAAAGTTGTCAGCACTGATTTTCTCTCAGTTTAAAGACGATCAATCCCAGTATAACTTCTGTTCTACTTTTCAAGGTTGCAATATCATCAACTCATGCAATTGAACGTAAATTACTTTGCATATCAGACAATATGTTTGTGCATAATAATTCAAAGCATGGGCGTCGAATTCGTAGAACAGATCCAGCAGATGGCGGTGGTGAGTACTTATGGTTTTGTTCTCGTTCTCATTGTTAATATTTATTGCTGATACCTTAATGATAGCTAAAGTTGTGAAAACCTCCCTAAGATACTATGTCACTGCTTGTAGTTAACCATCGTTAGTTGAACAGAATTGATCGGTCTCTGTTGGCATAAGGGCTCATATGCGGATGCCTCGATATTGCCCATGTGTTAATGTTGAATAGCGGCTAACAGTGAAATTCAATTGGTCCATTTCGTCCTATTTGGGATATTACAAGCAACAAAATAAAAATGATACACTTGACCCAGGAAGTGGCTATCGTGACACAGTGGCCTAATGGATAAAGCTTTGTCATTTGAAGTGATCGGCCCTGGATTCAACTCGTAGTGGGGACGACATCACTCACTTGGAGGCAGATACATCCGCCTGACGAGTCCTAGATAGGACGAAACGAGCCTCCTGGATTCTAATGCTATTTACTATCCAAAAGTAGTCCCCAAGGCATTGATGAATTCAAAAGCAACTTACAAGGATGATCCTGTAACAGGTTATATAAGAAATCCAGTTTTTCAAAAAATCTTAACTCAAAACTGCGTAATCAGCAATAATTTTTGCAATCTTCACTGAATGGTTAGGACTAGACATTTAAATTCTTTACATATTCTTGAATGATTCCTAAAGGGCTTCCTTATTGGAGTCTGCGTGACAACAAAAACCAGTGTCTGCTGACTCTAGGCGACACGGCTTAGAATCTGTCTCCATAGGGTAGATGTATCCCCCACATTATCTTCATCTTAACAGCTATATTACTTTCTTTTTAACCTCTTTAACTCTCAAATCAGTGCTTTCTCGACTGATGCGCTGACATGAAGTGTGGGAAGTTGGGTTGTTAAGCAGTAATACCAGGTTCTATGACGATTTTGCCTATCTCTGTCTAGTGAGAGATATGTGTATGTGATCGACTCACAAAGTAGTCAGTTGTGGTCTGAATAGCTTAGTGATAAAGGTTTTTGAAATCAGAACTGGATAGTGGACATTCAAATCACCAGGTGAACATTCCACATCGATAAGGGATTTCTATCAGTAGATTCCACATACCTAACAAATGTTAAATAGATTGCGGTTAGAAGTAATCTGTTTGCAACTAAACTACTAATGTATTGAAGCGTTGGCTTACCCATCTGCATTCGCGTCATTAGTGAAAAGTTGTATTGAACTCGCTTATGTTTATAAGCAATTTCATTACCTCGTGTTCATTTCCTCCGTTGTTACTGATGGAAAGTGTAACAATTACGTCCAACCAATACACAGTTGTGCCAAGTTCTGTATCTTTTTTGTCGGAAATTCTAATTCAAAAGTCGATTTCTTCGGCATCTTGCTTTCAACATCCACTTGTTTGGCTCAGGGATTCGACACTATCGCACTTCTTGTTATAAATCTTTTCTTTGATTATTTTTCAATTCAGTTTCATTCACTCCTTAATTTCTCAGTTTCCTGCTGTATATCTCGGCGTAGATAGCTAAGATCCGGTTTTGTCAGCAAACTGTAGACAAATTCATCATTATCAACAGCTAAAACTTTAATTATACTATTGTTAATGTCAGAAAAACGCCTTGTTGTCTTGACATCCCTGAATTATGACTATTAAAGAGAACTCACTAAGAATTAATCAAACTCCCTTGTAATTTACGTGTTGAAGTGATTCTCAAGAAATCTTTGATGACACATTCAAGAACCAGTGGCTTTTGTACAGTTTCACTCTAATAAGATAAAAAGTAACGATTTTCGGTAGTCTTTACGATAGGATTCTGCTAGGCAAGTGTTTAACTTAAACAGTGATTGGGAAATAGTGAAAATCTAGTTCGTATTTTATTGGAAGCTATCTCAACCCCCTTTTATAGTCATCTAGATGCATTTTCAAATTATTTCAGTAGTTTGAAGGTTTGTGTGGAATGAATGACTGTAAGGTAATAGATATCAGTTGGAGAAACACTAAAAATTTTAGAGCACTGAACAGCTGTTGTGTCCTAATATGCGACTTTTCAGAAATACACATCCGCCACTCCACCGGGAACCAAACCCTAGATCATCATGTCACCCAGTGAGCACATTAATATCAGGCCGCTGAATCGAAATCCAGCAGTGGATATTCTTTTAAGTAACCTAGGAAAATATGAACCATAAAATAGTAGTATGCCTACTGTAAAATAGAATGGTTCTGGGCTCGATTCCGTCTCAATTCAATTCAATAAATTTTTAACTGAAATCAGTCCATGGTAGAAAAAAGTAATACAACTAACTATTCTCTGTACATTCATTCCTGCTAATAAAATAAAGCTCTGTTTTTTAACAGAAGACAACTAAACAAGATGCTAATATTGAAGCGATATCGAAAAACATCTGTGGTCGCTTTCAAACAGTTTCATTTCCTTCACAAATGTATGGATACAAATCCAGCAGCTAACTAGCGACATATTGTTCTATCTATTTCATTCTCGAACAAATAAATACCTGATTGACAAATCCTTGTTACTGAGATAATAAAAAAATAACGTAGGAGAACGGAATACATAAGGAATTATGATATGTGCAAAAAATATGCCACATGAAATAAATCGTAGGTGTGTACATGCATAGCACATGTGTAATGCATGAATTCTTAGACGATAAAGATGATGATACTATTGAAGTGTAAGCTGAATGACAAGACGATTGATTTTTGTTCATTTCAAAGAAGAAGTAGTACACATACTACTCTTTTCTACTTTTAAGCAGAAATTAAAATTTAAAAAAATACTTCTCATGTATAATGCATACAACTGGGGTTGTGGGTGGGGTAGAGATTCCAAGTTTATTTTCTACCTTTTCTAGCATTTGTGATTTCAACGCATGGATAAATATATGTATAAATTCTACTGAAATGTGTAAGATAAACAAAAAAGTTAGGAGGAAGTGGGCTAGATGGTTCGATGGGGAATAGGTGGAAGGCAAGAGAAGAGATTACTACTTATTATAGAAGAAAATATTATGTCTGTTGGGAAATTGACTAAACGTGAGTTTATGCATAAAAAGAATTGCATATCCCATCGCCTTTCTTCCCTTTCCCTTTAAAAAAAACAACACACTAGAACTACCGTCTGTCGAATACATTTCTTTGGCAGGTGATGCTGTGACTACATTTTGAATAATTGATATATAGTACTAAGACGTTAGGCTACTTAATGAGGTGGTGATTTTTACGAAGAGGAGAAAAACACTCTCATATATACACACATACATGCGCAACAACAACTTTGTAAATGCCTCATCAGAAAGTCAGTCAATAAGTCGCATCACAACCTTCCTCAATATGAATTCTTAGAAAAAACAAAGAAGTGAATATTAGTCATAAAATTTGTAGTTTGCCTTTATAGTACAATTAGTAATGGTAATGTATACTATTGTCTTGAAACAACCATTCTCCGATGGTGATTCCCTTTCCGCTATAAAAAAACTTAAAAATGAAAAGGGCGTCAGATATTTTAAATTCTAATTCTTATCGTTTCTATGCAAAATATATATGATATGGCAGTTTTCAATACAATTTGGTGCAAATCGAAGTTACTCCTAAGAATATCATCAAGCCTAGTAATGAAACATCCACAAGAAAATACCAAAGGTTAATGAATGCGAAACTAGTGTCAAACTTTTGAATAATCAGAGATGCTGAGCACTCATTTACTACTTATCTTAAGACTCTGAGAACATTCGCTCATGATTTATATTGAATACGAGGAATTTCGCCATTAAAATTCAATTGACTGGTTCACAAGTTGATCTACTCAATACAAAATTTAAGCATTTTATGTTTAGTATCCTCTACGTGGTCATGAAGACGGACCTTTGAATAAATTCGCTAGTTGATATGAGGGAATTTCCCAGTACCATTGAATTTAGGTTGATTTTAGACCGATCTTAAAGTAGACTGAAGTTCTCATTGTACTTCGTATAGTATTAAAAAACTATACTGTACCCGTTGCACAAGGAGTGACTATTATGACTCAGAGGCTTAGTGAATAACGTTCTGGCATTTTAAGCGATTTTTCCTGGGCCTCAGTCCCAAGAGGGGCAATATCACTGATTGGAAGACAGAAACATCCAGCTGGCAAGTGCCAAATAAGAAAAAAAAGCACATCCTGGATTCATCAGCGATAAAATATTAACTTCTTAATAAATCTCTGTACTGGCCTTAAATGTGACTCGTTGTCTCCTCTAGTTTTATTATCCTAAATAAGTGTACGTTGAGTCCTAGTCTTTCAGCATATAACTATGCCGTTCGTCCTCATGTCCGCATTGAATTGTTTACTAACCACTTGTTGGCTTGTATGTTAAACTTCTAGGAGTTACATCACTTCTCCCGATCATTCACACATTACCTTGATCGAGGTGATGCACACATTTTCTGCTATATATAATAATACTGATATGATTGATAAATTATCTTGTCATCTGGTTAATGTTTATGTTTTCATGGTTGTGAAAGTGGAGAGTAGATCCAACTTTCTGAATGTAGTTCTCTTCACAACTCATGAATCTTTCTCCTGAAAAATACACTGTATCACTTACTCATTCTCCACGGTGTGAAGTAAAGTGGTTATGTGTGTATATGTGTGTGCATGACATGAGTTTCAAAAGGTTTCATTTGTATAGTATTCTTTACTGAGATTTTCTGGATAAGAGGTCAAAAAACATATCCCTGTGGTGGACAGTGGGTGAATGATGAAACTGCTAACGACGAACCTAACCAATATGCATCTTGTGCGCCTGAAGACTGTTTATTCACTCTAAAGACAGGGAGGAAGTGTTACTGTTGAACCCTTTGTTGAGTAGTAAGGAGTTTCTATTCTGTTGTCAGGAACAACTATGACCCTCTTGACTAACCAAGTACCTAGCAAAAACTACGCGCTAGAGCGTTGGTTGCTTACCTGGAAAACCATAGATGGTGTGTGCACCGGTGATTACGAGTCAAGCCTAGTTACGATACTATGGTGACCTTCCTAGGGGTCCTGTCAGACACCAACCAATAAACTGTCAAAGTCGATTTAGCAGCAAAAGTGGTCGACGAGATCCATATGAGGATATCAGTAGAACAGGCCTCTAAAGCACAGATGGTCTCAGGATTTTTCTTAGGGCACTAGAAGTGGTGCAGCTGAAAAGTAAGGGAATCAAGCCTCCTAATCCCGGTAGTCACTCAGTTTTGAAGCAGGCCTTAGAAACGAGTGAAGTTTGCCTTTCGAAGGAATGCCGTGTCGTCGGAAGTCGAGTCGATATGATGAGAGAAACACAGTCTTTTGGAAACGTCAGCTGCATCTGTTCTACAGGATTGTAGAGATGAATATCAGGTAAATCTACCCACAGGGAGGTGAGTACTTTCAAACGATCCTATTATCCAGGGAATATGAATCCACTGAAACCTGGCGGTTGCGAGGGTTGTGGGATTACACAGAGCAGTTCTGAAAGGGTGTTTACACAGTCATTTGGCAGGAATTTTCATTTTCATATGGAAGCGTTGCTATAACGTTTCCTGCTTGGTTAGGGGAAAAACCAGCCAGATTTGGATAATGATATGCGTGTTAGAAGAGGTTTTCAAGTAGGAGTACTGTAGTGAATTTTCATCCCTTTGAGAAGTGGTTTTAAATAAGCTTTTGTTAGCTAGCCTCCTGGTTGTTACTATTATAACTAAAGCTTCAATCCGTATGAATTAGATTTTGGACAAATGGGTATTTTCCTCCTATTGACCAATACAAATAAGAAGAATATTTGTGCTATCAGAAAGCTACTTTATCAGATTAGGAGCATTTTCACTGTATTTACCTAAATAATGACTAAGCTAAGATCCAAATAACTTCTCAAATCATATTGCTTCTTTGCTTATTAGTAGCATAATAGTTTACTGTTAAATGTTTGAAATAGATCGGTTGAAAGCCGATCATGACTTATATTACATTGTCAATCCTCATAAGCAGAAGGAGTCTGAAACTTTGTAGAATTCAATAAATGAATAAAAGCAGAGGAGTAATGCACAGTCGTGTGCACACACACTGGTGTACCCATATACTTCTCTCACAGCTTGATATCTCACCTGTACTCCTTTCAGAAGTAGAAACATAATATAACCCCAACGCGAAAAGAAATGACACTACTTTCAACCTTCATTATAGTAAGACTTAATTGTATGGGCAGATAATACATTCTGTAGTATACGAGCATAACTGTGAAAGAAGAAGCAGAGGAAGAAAAGGTGAAAAAAGAAGCAATATATAGGGAGTAATTATTTTTTGCTGATTATGGGGAGTATTCTTCATTTATCTCCTTTGCTTGTATACTGCTCTCATAGTCTTTATTACCTCTGATGATATCTCCTCCCCTCCACTCTTCCCCTCTATCTTCTTCTATCTCTCAGTTTCGAAATGGATTCACAATGGTGATTATTTACCCTAAGGCTATTCTACTTGTTGTTAGTACTGATTGTTTTGTGGAACACATGGGTGAAGATCTAGCCAACACAGAGTTGTTTTTTGTCTTCTTCAATAGCACCGGTGTTCTTAAGTAATTTGATTCTCAGTGAAGTAACAAGGGACGTGAAAAGCGTTTGGTAATTAAAGCAGGAAGATGTTAGCATGAGAACCGACAGAAAATTGTCTTGATAGGATAATTCAGAGCAGAAATGAACACTAATTGAGCAATAGTTGAATAATAATATTATTATTATTATTACTATATCAGCAAAATAATTCATGATACAAAACAAAAAAATAAACGTACAAAGGATCATAATATTATGTTATATGAATTGGTATTAGATGAGTTTATTGACACAATTTCTAGATGGCCCTGAGCTAAGGTTATGCATTTGTTTTATTTTGCCAACAAGATATATCACCTTAATGAGATTGAGGCCGACTGAGCTCGACAAGGTTGAATCTCCAATTAATGGCTAGGTTTCGATTTTTTTTTGAATCTCTGTCCTGAATAAAAGTTTATAAATCACTGTCAGATTAAGATACCACAAAAAATATAATCCAACAAACGAACCCTGAGAACTATGAACATCAATATCTTAGTCAACGTATAGCCCACAGAAACTAAGAGTATCATCTGGTAGTCAAATGTCAGCATATATATTCCCAATGACACGAATATATCTCGATAAGTACGACCAATATTTCCACCTGAACAATGGATAAGTTTTAAAATGTACACATTCGAAATTCAGAGGTCACTTTCAGAAGTAGAGTACTCCAACGAGTCTACCAAATCATTAGTAAAGGAATCATTTTAAAAGTAACCAAGACTCGGATTAGTTAGTATCAGAGGTTAAACATTCAAATGAAAAAAAACTTGTTATCTTAACTATGACCGAGTGAAAAATTAAAGTTGAATACATCAATAAATGACAGTGGAAACTAGGCCCTATCAGTAACTCATTAACTTATCAAAAACTATATCTAAATACTGGCATAACTTCACCTCATTATGATATCAGAGTTTATGAAACAAACCGACTTGATGCTGAAACATTTATAACTAAATAAGGACATGAAATAAGTGTCACTCTCACTTTTAAAGTACACATATTTTTCTACTTAAATATTTTCTAGTCACTGTATCAACTTCATTCTAAAGATAAATAAAAAATGACCATGAGAAAGTAATATGATGAGAGTTGATCAAATTGCTTAAAATGATTCTCTTGCTTAACTTGCATCCTCCTCTGGACACGCAAACAGGTTAATGAATCAGCTTTTGGTTGGGGAAGACCACTTATGGTTTAGCAGCATAGAATGTTTGCTTTTGAATGCTTTAGAAGGACGATTCTTTAATGGTTCTGCTCCTTTATCCCCTCTGAATTCGGTATTCATGAATAAAGTTTTCTTAGAAACAATAGGAAGTTGTCCTTGTCATCGTTTTGCCTTCATATTCTTTTCTATGAACCTTGGGAGATAGTCAAAAGGAGTACCATTCGAAGGTGTTCAGACTAATTGTCCAATGTGCCATTTGTGTATATTCTTCTTATTTCCATCTAAAGTGAATGAATACGGTTTCTTATACATTCACCTTCTTAAGGAGTCATCAGGTTTTCTCTTCCACAAGATATCAAGAAAATAAAACTCTGAGTTGTTCTCAACTTTCATCCTGAAACTGATAGACGGATGGTTCTCAGTCAACTTAAAAAGAGTGGCATGTAAATCAGTTTCCTCATGTTATACAATGAATGTATCATTCAGATATCATCTATATAGATGGAAATGATCAGTAATTGGACGTAGTTCAGTATTTTTCAAGTTAGCCGTTAAGTAGTCTGTTAGAAGAGAGACCATTGATGACCCCATACCTACTCCATCTTTTTATCGATAGAATTTTTTTTACTAAACTTGAATTATACATTGAAAGTGCATCGTAGAAGTGACTTTTTTAAATAGTAGGCTGGAATATTGACTTCTAAATTATTAGTTTTCATATAGTCTCTGTAAGTGGAACATATATGAAGAACGAATGGATGTTTAAAGATTTCAGGTGTTCAACAAAGACCACCGGTAAGACTACTAATGTGTAACTAGTTTCCTGTACTAGGTATTACAAACAGTGTTATCCAAAACAAGAGAAATTTGTTTTACTGACTAGATTTCAATCTGTATGACGTTTTCTCTAATTACTGGAGAGAAAAGTGAAAATTTTTAAAACTTCACTGAGACATTCAATGAAGCAATTCTGATCTGAAAATATTACCAGAGATTCAATAAGACAGAAAATCAAGCATGGTAGCAAATAGCAACTCAGAAGTTCTCACTTTTAATTAGTTTTGATAATTTGTTTAGTTGTAGCTAGCATAAAGAGCTAGGATGCATGTTTCATCCTATTTGCGGCACGTCAGCTAGATGTACCTGCACCTCAGTGAGTGACGTTGTTTCCACTAAGACTGGAACCTCGTACCCATCACTTCAAACGCCAAGGAGTTACCCACTATCCCGCGAAAGCACGATAGCCACTTCTTGTACTATGGGTAGTAGTTATTGCTACTTATGGATATGGTTGTAATTCCCCATCGTTTTATTGGATCGAATTGTTCTACCTCTGTTGGTATATGGGCTCCTATGCGGAAGCCTCGATACAGCCTGAATATTAATTATAATAATTAGTTTCGTTGTGGTTAGTTGCTTTCAAATACGACACCACTTTATCGTAATTTTAACTAAATTAAAAACTTTTCGAGGATTGATTGACTTGATACTAGCTTTCGTCATGGACCGATTTCATACAGAGAACTATTTGCAATCTAGTTAGTAGTAAGTAGTGGAATCCAGGACAAGCGTTTCGTTCTATATCGAGGTCATCAGTTGGACATATCTGCAAACCAGTGAGAGTTGAACCCAGTATCTGTCGCTCCAAAGGTTAAAGCAATATCCACCAGTCTACTGGGATACTTTAAGATGGATTTCTTGAAGTTTAAATGCTCAGGCATAAACATTACCATCGACTAAGTTATGAGTAAGGATGGATACCAATCGACAACGTTGAATGATGGTCAATTTAGTTATGAATTGGATAATAATCCAATGAATGAATGATAAGCCATCAATCCATTATAGAAATCTGCTTTCACTTGAATTTCAGTCTTTTATTTCAGCCATCTTCTATTCAACGTCTTTCCGTTCGTTTGATACATATATATATGACAATAATAATGAATATAAGTCCTTTTTAAATATAGAAAAAAGATTCTGAGGTGGATTTTAATATTTTTACAATAATTGAATAACCACTTACTGTGGTAAAAAGGGTAGAATGAAAATATGATGGAAGAGAGATTTTACAAAAGAAAATAGCATCACTTTCTTAAAAAAGAAAAAAGCACTTCACTTAGGAAAAAAGAAACATCAGCACCAATCAATGGAGAAGCATTAGCGGTAATATGATCACACTTGAGCATGAATGAGTATCATTTTGTTTCTTTATAGGGTTATTTTCGAACAAAAGAGGCGGACGACTTGTGTTAATCTATTGGTTAACTGTGCTTTAGGTTTGTATGTGTGTGTGTATGCGTTAAAGATACGAAAACTAAACATGATAAATTGAATTTCGGGGTTTGTGGGGATTTAGAGGCTTTCCAAGTTGGTATTCATCAAGGACTGACATCAGTTGGAGAAATATTGGAAACCTGAGAGCATTGGACATACATCTCATCCTAGTGTGGGACTCCTCAGCAGTGCGCACCCAGGACTCCGCCCGTCAGGGGTCGAACCCACCACCTTCAGGTCCTGTGGCCAGCACGTTACCATGGAGCCACTGAGTCGAAATCCAGTAGTTCATATTTCCTACTTCTCTCAGTTTACTACACAGCGTGATCTACATCCAATGTCGTCGTTGAGTAACTGTCCTCATGTTCAACTTGGTTTGCTCCACTGGTCGCGACTTCTCATCTGAACTTCTAGAATCACCTCTCGAAGCTAGTCAACGATGGGCAGTAGATTGATTCAGTTTGGGGGTTTGCGGGGATTTGTTTATCGATTTCAGGTTGATGTTCATCATGGAATGACATCAGCAGAAGGGACATTGGAAATCTGGGACCGACGCAGTGGACAAGTGATAGTGTGCTGGCCACGGAAACTGTAGATCGCGGGTTCAATTCCTGGAGCGGTCGTGGGTGAGCACTACTGTATAGTCCCATAATAGGACGAAAGAGCTGTCCGCTGCTCCCAGGTTTCCAATTTTTCTCCAAATGATGTCAGTCCACCATGAATACCGACTTGAGAAACTTAATAAAGTAGCCGATAATTGATATAATCTGACACAAAGGAAAAAATATATTCATTCAGTGGTGAAGGTCCAGAATGATTCATGTTCTCTTTATTCTGCTATACGTGAAACACTTAAGTTAGGTGGTCTTCACTGATTTGTATTATTGATTTATTTGTCCCTTGTGTTCCTAGTGGAACATACGGCTTCGGTAACACGTCGCCATTTCACTGTATTCTCTGTAACCTTGTCAACATGGATCCAGGACTGTCCACAAGCTTTTATTTCTTCCTTACACGATCTCCTCCATGTCACCCTTGCCTCGGACGCCCAACTCGTCGTTTACCATTTCGGTTCTCCTCAAGGGCCTGGCACGTGATGTCCACAAATGATATTCTTAGTGTATGCCCGATCCATCTCGACTTTCTTGTACATATTTGTTGAGTGGTACGTCGTTGGCTGGTTCGTTCCAAGGTCAGAGTGAGTTCTTTCTGGCTTATTCTTATTATTTTGGCCATCTGTATGATCTTCAGTCTCGAGTGAGTGTAGCTGGCAACTGTTGATTTGATGTATGTGTGTAGGTTGTTGGAAATGGTTTTCGTAACGCACCAAGTCTCTCAACCATCACACAGTGTTGAAAATCCGGATCTCGTTCACGCTTTATGATGAGTGGAGTGGAGTGCAATCCACGTTCACCTAAAGGAAGTCCCGTCTTCTCTGTCTCGTCTCTTCTGCCAACTTGTCGGTTTTCGCCTGTAGATCTTTGAGTTTGTGCAACAAGACACTAGACATAGATCATCATCGGCGAAATCCAAATCTTCTTCTAGGGTCTTTTCATCGATCAAACAACGTATGGTTATCTTCTCGCTCCTCACAGTTGTCTGTTGCATGATCCAGTCCAGCCTAGTCCAGCCCAGTCGATCACATTGAGGAAGATCATCGGTGATGATAGTAGGCAGCAACCTTGTCTTACTCCTTCCTATCTTCACTTCGAAGGCATCACTGAGCTTTCCATTGTGTTGTGAATCACTTGGCATGTAGCATCCTCATATAGCATATAGCTGTTGACTGAGGTTGATAAAGGTTTGTGGCACTGAAACTGTAGTGTTGAAGCAGCTGCCTGCCAAATGTCTTCTCGGTTGACGCCTCGATCGAAGCAGGGCCTTTTCAAAGTAGATGAAGTTGAGGTAAGGATCCAGTTGTCTGCCGTTCTATGGTTCTGTTCTATGATGATGCGTAGTGTATCGTTGCAATTTGATCGACACATGATTTGTTTTTCCTGAAGCCAGTCAGCCAGACTGTTCCGGTGGTAATTCTGAATCGAGAGGATTTTTTAGTCTCTCCAGTATGATGATGAATTAGTGTTGTGTTTTATTTGACCTTCTTTTTAAGAATAGTTAAATAGCCACCTTCAATTTAAAGTTGATACTCACCACAGACTAATCTCTTTTAGAGAAGCATTGGAAACCTGAACCTGGACAGTTGTTCCATCATAGTATGGGTCTCTTAAGCTGTGCGCACCTATGACAGCGTCACTACTCTCTGGTTTTCATTGGTTCTCAAAATGGTGTCAGTTCATGGCAAATACCAACTTGAAATTAATCAGTCAGTACCAACCAACCTCCAAGCCTCCTCCAGTCCTGTAGCCAAGTTTATTTTCAGTAAAGCTCAACATTTTCGATCTATTTTTAAGAGACAAAGTTCACATTTGAGGTGTATCTTCAACTGTTCAAGCTGGGTTAGTGAGTAAATGGATAACGCTGCTATTGTTGATCCATAATAAGTATTAATACTAAGTCATTTTGTGACAGATACTCTTCAAGAAGAAATTGAACAACCAACAATTCAGAGGCTAATATCTCAATGCTTTTATACAATGGAATTGTCGCACTGCTTAGTTTATTGGTCATATTGGGAAATTGGTCACTTTTGAGTACTAGATTGTTAGCTACATCAGTAACTATGTGATGATCAAGTGGTGGAGTAAATCCCAACTAAATGTTCTTATATTCTGTCAAAAGCTTATGGAAGTTGGATAAAATGACTTGGCAGTAATATGTGTGTTGAGAAGACTTGAAACTGCTTAATTATTTTACTAACCATGTCAAATGTAAGTGTTGTTTAATGGATCTTTGCCGTCAATTTGTAAGTGGTTTACAAATTGAAAGGTCTACATTTACATTTCTGACATAGCTGACTACTTCTTCAACTACCCGACCTTGGAGCCGACAAGGTTTCCTTTAGAAATCATCCATCGGTCAAGATCACAATGTTTAATCTCTGATACAAAATCGTCATGAACTAACGAAATATACCAATAAATAATTCGGATGCTCAGTAGTCACTTAGGCTGATTTAGGGGTTTCACCAATCAGATCTAAACACGGCTGTTTCACTCAATTGGGTTTGAGTTCATCAGTAATGCATTCAGACAAACTCATCTCACAAAACCGATGACGGAAGATCTTCGTAGATTCATTTCTACTTGATATCTACATTCCTGACTTGGGATAGAGAGTATTCACCATCACTTTCACTGGTAGAAGATCAAGTGCTTATCAAACTGGAATTAGAGTCATTTGTGCTGCCGATCACTTTTTATCAGGCACTTTATATATTTCAGTCAGTATGAGGTAGTCGAATTTCTTCCTAGGTGCAGTTGATATCATAATTTTGTTGGTAAATTATAACGCATACTCTAATCTGGAGGGATCAAAGTATACGCTCACACACTCACCAAGTGACCAATCAAATCGCACCCAGGCGAAACCAATTACTTCACTTCCTCGTGAAGCTGTGATCCCTTAATGATCATGTCTGGTGCGAAATTGAAACGTCTACCAACGAAAACCCTAGATCAGATCACTCTAAAAATCTACACCGTGAGTAACAAATATTCGTTACAACTTTTAAAATATCTTTCATTTTGATAACTGCCAGGACATCTTTATGTATGATAGATTTTCCCGACTGTCATGTGGATTCATGACACATTACCGTCACCGCCAAGTTAGGACTTCTCATCCCGAATCAAATCTCCTTAGATTAGAGAGGTTGAGGATCATATTGATTGCCATTTTGACTATCTGAGATAGCTGTGGTTTGGTAGACTTGTAACAATACTGGGTAATTATTTAAGGTGAAACGAAAATCTGGTCAGGAGTCAGGTCTTGCAGTTCAGTTGGTAGGGCACCAGCTTTGAATCCTTCCACAACCCGGATTTTGATTTCACCTTCAGTCATCACTCAGTATTAATAGTAACAAGTCTGCTATACCACGACCATCTTAGATGATCGGAATGAGAGTTATGTAAGTCTTGTCTTTGAGATTTCTGTCAGTCATTAAAACGATAGACGTGATAAGCGTTGTGCTCCTGAACAGGGAAAATTGTACATTTTGGTAATCATTTTATATAGTTCGCAGTTACAACACTATAGGACTGGATTATATAAAGCAGAATTAGATACCTTACCTATATCAAACTAGCTGTGTCAAGAATCTTAACAGGGTGTTTTGTCTAACCTTTCTATGTAAACGAAATGGTGGGTTAAATAGACAAGAATTTTCCTTAAAACATTTGATATTTCGTCATTCTAAGACAGGTTGCAAACTCTTTTTTCATCTCTTCTGTTACATGAATCCATCTGGCATTATAGAATTAGCACAAGTTAACAGGTGCTCCTCTGTAATCATAAAAATAATTTTATCCTTCATTTATGTCGATTTGTGTTTGGCATATTTGACAAGTTTTCTATCGTTGTCTTCTTCCATTGAACAATCGTCTTCCCCACCGTCTATTTTACTCAAATTCCATCTTTCTTAAAGGGAGGGCTACATAAGATAAACCCCCGAAAAACACAGACTCGCTCACACACACGCAGAGAAAACGAAACAAAGTACAACACAGACAATTTCACATGTTCACATACTAATGTATAATATATATGTATGCACCAATATACGAGTAATAAAATGTGAACATGTCAACTCATCAAATAAACCACGGCTGACTGGGTTCAGTGATTAAACAGTGGCTAAATGATTGACCAAATAATAAATATTAGGAAAAATAGATAAATAAACAAATAAATAAATATTTATGTTAGTTATACAACAGATGTCTAATTACAGGACACCATTAGGGAATAGGGAGTAAAAATGAAATTGGATTACTAAATAGAAATCAAAACACATTGAAGAAAGACATCCTGCAAGGAGGCTTGTGTAATAATATTCGACTACACTGATTGCTGTATGATTTATTTGAGTAAGGTGAATATCTACATTTTATGTGTTAATTGGCTTGGAGTGACATGGAGTCAAGAATCAAGGCTTTCTCTGATTTATAACTAGTCAGCTAGAGATACCTGAAGCTCAATGTGTAAATATGAGTACTAACACTTAAGCAACAATCACCGCTTATGATGTGAGAGTGGTATCCTTTATTACCAATGAGTCACGATAATCACATCCTGTTCACATTGATCGATGTTCATGTTATGGAACTTAACTGATAAATAAGCAAAATGTGATTTCAAACAGTAAAAAAACGATCATGTACCAAAAGAAACTGATTATCTACATCGTAGCCTAGTGGGAAACAGAAGTTTTTGTGGTAGTGCCTACTTTAAACTCTTTGAAGAAATAGGATGAATTTCATTCACTCCTACCCTGTATCACTTTTGGCTTTTCAAAGGCAATCAGAGTATCATTTGAGTATTTGAAATAGCTGTAGTTTGGTAGATTAGTACTGATACTAAGTGATGATTGAAGGTTAGATGAAAATTTTGGACCGCTGTCGGATTCGAACCAGCGACCACTGGGTTTCCGGTCCGATACTCTACTAAGTTAGCTACGGGGTCCGACTGATGACCAGATTTTTATTTCAATTCAATCATCATGGGTTTTGCCTGACTACCATGTGAATTCGTGACACGTTACTATCGATTGATCGTATTCATACTGGCTGCCTAATCAGTACTTTTCATCCCAATCCAAATGTAATTGAATTAGAGGGGAGGGGAAGCATCATATTGATTATCATTTGGTTATCTGAGACAGCTGTGGAATAAAAATCTATTTATCGGTCGGATCTCGTAGCTCAGCTGGTAGAACATGAGGCCAAAACCTCATGGCCACTGGTTCGAATCCAGCTGTCGTTTAAATTTTCATTTAACTTACAATCATGTACATTTAAGTACATTTTAACGACACTCTAAGAGACACCATTTACAGATGAATATCGTTTACTTTCAACCCAGATTGGTGTATATTAGATGTGTGTGTACACATGCTTGCTTTACCCTCGTTATAACCAAAGTCGGTTGAAGCTATTCATTGAAACAACAGATTTACTCAGGTAGTCTGTGTGGATTTGACGCTTACTACGCGATGGCAATTGGAGAAGTCATGAGAGCAGAAGGATACTATCGGTCAGGTGTACTGTATCAAGTTCAATGAGTGACTAATTTAAGACCTGTACACCTCTTGATAAACACATCATCATACAAGTATCAGATAGTTATTTGATAGCATTCACTCACTATTTTTTCATTCAGTTTGCTATATATATTGAGCTCATGAGTGATGTATTCGAACAGTGGTTCAAATCATCCCCCTTACCCCAGCCCAATTGACTAGTCATTTTCAAGTATGCTGTGTTCCTTAAAAATATATCTTTTTAAGTTTACTGTATTCATTTACGACAAATAGCAGTCTACTTGAATTTATGTATACTACTTAAAAAGACAAAAATTGTCTACTGTCGTAGAATAAAACAGACGCATAGGAACACAATTATAGACACACACACACACACACACACATACACACACACAGAAAGTCGAAAAAAATAATAAACTCAAAGACTGAAGAATTCCTCCACTTCATCTTACATCATCTTCTATTCTCACTAACTAGTTTATTATACTAAGCAATCGTATCATTAACTAATTAGTCAACTGAGTGAACTATAGAAGACCTCAAATTTTACTTTTAAGAAGGAAATATTGATTATTAAACCAATATTTTCTTGATTCAAGTGCTCTTGAAGTTTATAAATACTTCTTCCATTTTCATGTCACCAGCGATAGTGAAATAAATAAATAAATGGACAAACAGGAACGGGGGGACAGGCAAGAGAAGTGGTTGTCTCATTCAAACATACTTCTGTCAGGATTTACTTTTCCAGCATTTCTCATTGCTAATTACTCAAGTTCTCTGCTATTTATTAAAGTGATGACAGATAAAGAGTTATTTTGAAAAAGAAAAGTTCAGAGAGAAAAATACTAGATTTTGTCTTTTATAAGAAGTATAAATAAGTGAAATGAAGAAGTGATTGTTATGAATCCACTCTCATCACTTAGTCACTTCCACTAGCCACTATTGGCATTCATCATGCTTGTAAACAATCTGTCCTTAGATGCCATCTGTTACAGTATTCTCCATATCCCTATCTGTCTTTCTGTTATTCTGATTCGTGGAACAGTTATTTTTGTGAAGTATTCAACCTTCTATATCAACCTCTATCTGTATGTTCACTGGGTTAGACAACAGAAATTTCATTCCAAATTCTCTTGATCAATTTAATGATGAAAATTTTCTAGATGATATTGATAAGTTAAAAGTTAGGTTATTAATTAAATTTATTGTAGGGAGGAAACAAGTGTTAAACGCCAATGCTGTGTCGATAATGTGGTAGTGGAATCCTAGACAAATAATTCACCTCATTTGTTACTTATCAACCAGATGCCAAGTTTAGTACTCTTGCTAGAACTCAAAGACATCACTCGCCTATCATTTCAAAAAATTAGGTATTATACATGAAATGACTGGTCTGGAACAGTCACCTACTATTCAATGGCTTGTATATACTATTATTATTATTATTATTATTATTATTATTATTATTATTATTATGACAAGCATAAATTGTAAGATGTTGTTTTATCTTTCTTGAGTTAACACTATTACTGATGAAGAGTTTTCAACTTTTAGTTATCACATGTCGATATAAAGTGACCATGATGATTGATACTGGGGAGTCAGACTCCAACTCTGCCACCGTTGAATTCTTCAAAAAACTTATTTTCATGAAGCTTAGATAAACTGTCTACATCATTAAACCATGAAAGTAATTCAATCAAGAAAATTGAAAATGAATCACTATTCATTTCACTGTCTCAGCAGTAATACGAGTGTGTAACTTGTTTCAAGGTGATGTATGGTTACCAGTTTGACTATCTTGTACTACTTGTACTACTGATGCTTGGTGATGATTGGAGGTGCAATGAAGATGTGGGCCACTTCAGGATTCGAACCAAGGACCTCGAGTTACCCGCCCAGTGCTCTTTCAATTGAGATATGACGCATAAATGCAAGATAGAACTTAATTTCAATTTGATCACCAGTTGAAACCAAATTACCAATTGAGATTAATATCCGGTTTTCAGCTGGATCTCATATCTCACTTGGTAGGGCGCTGGGTTGGTAATCGAGGTTCGCTGGTCTGAACCCCCACCACCGACTCAATTTTCCTTTCATATTCGTCACCCAGTATCAATGCAATTTAGTTACTGAGTATCTAGAAACAGTGTAGGTAAAATCGTAGAAATTTGAATCCGTGATATTAAAGGATCTAGCCTGCGCATTTCGCTCTACTTAGGATTTGTCAGTTGAGTCGATCTATCCCCTACCCCTAACTGAGAGACTGTGTTCCAGATGGGGTTAGAACATCAGGTTAGTTTCTCACTGTTCAAAGGGTATAGCTTGATATCACGACTTTTGTTTCAAGTTTATGATTCAGTTGGGCGGAAATGGTCGGTCTCCACTGACAATAGGGTTCCTGTACGGATGTCTCAGTATGGCGTACGGTTTTATTGCATTCACCCTTAGTGTAAAAATGAAATCGTCAGCCATATAGAGGGATCTGAAGACTACTACTACTACTACCTGTCAAAACTTATTGTTAATCTTGAGTCGTAAATGAGCACTAGGATACAAGAAGCTATATGGGTTATTGATTGGAAACGAATTCACAGACAGAACCCAGTTTTTCAGGGGGTCGGTCATGAGCTGAATGGATTTCTGATGAAGTTCTTCCCTTCAACACTTAGAGATGCACTTTTGAAATACCAGATGAAGACCACTTTCCTGATGACTAAAGATAAACCCGGCTGATGAGTACTAACTAAGAAGCTTGACAGCGAAGTCATGCAAAGCTTCCTGTTGATCGATTTCCAAAGTGTAATACTTCTAATACTTCAGTCCAGTGGTTTGTGGGTATTTATTGATTTTTAGGTTGATATTCATCATGGGCTGAGATTAGTCCCATACTAAAAAGAAATAGCTATCCAGCTCTCCCAGATTTCCAATGTCCCTTCTGCTGATGTCATTCCATGATGAACATCAACCTGAAATCGATAAACAAATCCCCGCAAACCCCCAAACTGAATCAATCTACTGCCCATCGTTGACTAGCTTCGAGAGGTGATTCTAGAAGTTCAGATGAGAAGTCGCGACCAGTGGAGCAAACCAAGTTGAACATGAGGACAGTTACTCAACGACGACATTGGATGTAGATCACGCTGTGTAGTAAACTGAGAGAAGTAGGAAATATGAACTACTGGATTTCGACTCAGTGGCTCCATGGTAACGTGCTGGCCACAGGACCTGAAGGTGGTGGGTTCGACCCCTGACGGGCGGAGTCCTGGGTGCGCACTGCTGAGGAGTCCCACACTAGGATGAGATGTATGTCCAATGCTCTCAGGTTTCCAATATTTCTCCAACTGATGTCAGTCCTTGATGAATACCAACTTCTAATACTACTAGTGTTGCCATTAATAGTATCTTTAATACTGCACCTTCTACGACCATGAATGTTTCAAAAGTCTGTTTTTTTCACAACAAAACCTACTCATTTTTCGATACCTTTTTTATCCCATCTTTCGTTAGCCCGTTAGTTCACTCTTTTATTCAATAGATTGATGAGGATTTGAAGGAAAAAATGTGTGTCTATGCGTATATATATATATATATATATATATATATATATATATATATATATATATAAGAACAGGAAAAAGTGAAATGAGAAGTGAATGAAAGTTTTAAATTATTCAGAATTAATTCTGGTAAATTTTGTTTTTGCCTTCTGTTCCCTGCATTATATACATTCCTTATACCCATTTCACTTTCATTCCTTGTGTTGTAGGCTTACTTGATTGTTTGCTAGTTCTTTTGCTCTCTTCCTTGCTTGCTTTTTATCGAATGAATTTAGTTGTTGAATCTTTGGGGAATTAATTTTTCTATTTATTTATTTTTAAATTTTGGATTTTTAATGATGGTAGAAGGAATATACATATTTAACTGTTTAAAAATATTTATTTCTCAGTATGTTTTTCTGTTCTCTTCTTTTCCACACTCTTCCTAGAATATGTTTTACAAATGTTCATATTCATTTATTTTCGATATAAAGTGATACGATAATTGAAGACAGAATGAAAATTTAATATTCGAATCAGTTGCCCTTAGATGACTGACCTGCAGTTGTACTATATAAGGTATTGATACTCAGCTACTGGTCACATCTTCAGCAGTCTAGGCTTTTCTCAAGCTGTCATGTATGCTGTAAAACAATCCACTCATATCGTAATCACGCTAGATGGGAGAGTATCAAGAAGTTAATGAGGAAGTCCCCGGCTCGAGCCCTGCTGAAATCACAGCTATCTCACATGGTCTCCGCAGGAATCAGTACGACACTTCCTCGTTTCATATTCAGCTCAATTTGAGTGAGAAGTCTTCGTCCGGCTGGCACTGTGATTACGATAAATAAACTTGTTTATCTATTGATATTTCACACGCGCATAGTTTTCGCACTATTATTATTATTTTGGCTGAAAGATAAAACAAGTAGTTGATGAAATGAGATAATATTTCGCACCTTTTTAATACTTCTGGACGATACCACTTGTCATAAACTAGTAATATCCACTGAGAAATGAATCAAAGTCAAACGTAGACAGTTTGGTTTCCTCAGTTTAAACAATCTTAACATTAAATATTTAAAACAAACTTTAACAGTAGAGTTTAGAATCGAAATACTTGATTGTAAGCTTCCATGTCGGTAATCAGATTGAAACAACAAAGTTGAAACTAGACTGTGATATGTCATCTTGGTGTCCTTTGGATGATAAAATGTGCAGACTATAAATTGTGATCTGCTTGATACTAGGAATGATGTAAATAAAGTAAACAGAAGAATTATATCACTGACAGACATTAATACCTATTAAACCACTGTGATCAGTCAGCAGCGTCGTGTTCTGGTTATATCGAGGCGACCTAAGTACAAGATGACCATATTGTTAGCAGGGAATGGAGCTCATCAGCCGCATATCCATGTAGATTCAACTAGTACAGTTAGCTGATTGAAACCATGTTGAATGTGACATGGGCAATCAGCAAAAAGTTCTGCCGTACCTCAGTATAGGGTTTATTATCACTTAACATCAAGGTGCAACTTCAAATTGAGCGGAACTGATGTCCCATCAGAGACTCGAACCCGCGTCACCTAGTGTAGTACCTTCAACCGTTACCACTGAGCTACTTGCGACTAATCTTCTATAGGACTGCGTAAGCAGCTTCATACTGTCTATTTTTAAGTGCTAGTCCAAATTCTGTCAACCGTTTTTGAAATATGCACATCAACCTAGAAGACTTACCATCATGACGCACTGACAGAGGTGACAGGTGTGCGGAGGGAATCAGCATTAAGCCCTGATTGACATATGTTTCATGTTTGCTGGCAATTGTCACTAAAGTGTGTCTGAAGCCCCAAATGAACTCATATCCCATCCAGACTCTAACCCACTTCACTCAGTGCTCCAGTCAGTCGTGCTGCCACTGAGGTATTTCCATTCTTTTTCAACTGACTTGCTGCACTTAGTATTGACTTCATTGCTTTTTTAGCAGCCTATCCGTGCACATGAACATGAAGAAATTAGTCAATTACCTTCCTGAAATGCATCACTAAGATCCTGCCAGTATTGGAGTACAAAGGAATTGAGTAGAAGCGAATGCATCTGTAGTAGTTGTTCAAGGTTGATAAACTGTGAATACCTGAACGTATTTATAAACCATTTCGAACTGGCTTCTAGAATAATCGTGTAGCATTTATTTTGACCTCCATAACTTGATCTATCCCCACAGACTACACCTTACTAATAAGAACTTGAGGGAAGTGGTTTTTTGGTAGCAAATCGCAAATGAGTTAACTTTTTTTATTAAAGTGGTGACAGAATATGACTATCTACGAGGTTTTTCATACGCAGCCAAGTACTGGAAACCGGATTCTATCTTTGAAGTATTGCCTCTAACCAGATCCTAAAAACTGTTAGTTTTAATTTCTGTAGGGATCAACGAATCATATTCACGATGATGTTAAACGTCAAATAAATATCTCTTCAATAACTGGTGATTCGCTTTTATTCATGGTGAAAAATAATCTTCACTTTAGTAATCCCTTCAACACTTTATTTTTGCAACATTTGAAGTATATTATGATTGCTAATGGTGCTTCTGGATCATAAAGAGAGAGGAGAGATTCAGAACTTACAGTAAGGTTCACTTTGCCAAATTCATCAAGGGTCGCTTGGTCAATTTGAAATACTTTAGCTCATCATTGTAACAGATCTATCAGTGGCTGAGCTTTTCTAGTATAGTTCGTTATAAAACGTAGCTTTTTAAACAAGTATGGAACAGGATAGTCATCAAATGCATTTACTTTTTGTGGAACCGATTTAACACCATCGGGATCCATTATGTGAACCCAAAGTTGTAGTGACTCATTGCCAAATTCACATTTCCGCTGGTTGGTTGTTATTGCCAAGTCCATGCGATTGTTCAAAACGCGTTCTTAGAGGCTGTATGTGTTCTGTTTCAGATGTGTTAGCTAGTAGTAAGTCATCTATACGTGCACTGATGAAAGATAAACTATTAACAATTAACAAGAAATGATTGTTAATCGGTACAAGGATGAAATGAATACTGTTAACAGCAGAGACAACAAAATCATCAGTCACTAGATGAATAAATCAAGTTGCTTTTTATTTCGCTCATAAAAGTGGACATATTTCTTTTTGTCCACCTATAACTTACTCATCATTTTCAAAATGTCCGCAACGTGTAATTACATGGAAGCATTGAGTAATTTGCCCCTCTTTCTATTCTTTATCTCTAAAGATTACAGGCAAACGAGAGATAGTAAGAGTGAGCATTATAAGGGCGCGCGCGTGTGAGAGAAAGGGAAGTTTAGAGCAACTGCAAAATATCTACAGAAAACACATTTTCATTTTGGAAGATATAACTCAACCAGTAAATGAATTTGTATGTTGGACTAATTTCCCTTGGGAAAACTATTCTCTTTGTTCTTCAAAATAATACATTTGTGTGTATCTTGTTAGTTAATCTTTGAGTTATTGATCAGTCATTTGGTTGTTTTTGATGAATAGTTACAAAAATCAGAAAATATTGGTACTAAAATATCTACCTAAATCATAAACAATGATGTAATCGAATCAATACCTCAGTTTGTAACTAATCAGTACACAGAAAGAGAGTGTATTATACACCATCTGAATAAAATATATTTTCTGATCATTACTTTTATTAAAAGAGTTTATGAAATGAACCGAATCAAATGAGAAATGAGAAAATTAATTAACGCATTTATTCGTTCTTTGTTGTTTATAACTCACATGAAACTCGATCTGTTGAATGAAGACGAAAATATGCAACCGAACGCTGATAGATAAATAATTTGTTAATACATATGTAACTGATGTAGAGCCAGTCACTGGATACAATACTTCTCATTCGGTTTTCTCTCCACAGGACTACATTTCGCACTTTAACGACATCTTCAGTGAATATTTAACGTCCTTTATGGCATTCTCACTAATCCTCACCATAACAAGTGGTCACCATAGCTAACTAACTAGTTTAGTAAACTCAGCCAGAGAGTCTAAAGCAGTGGCGTGCAAATATCAACAAATGGTACAGTGATCCATCCGGCTAATTAGTTACCAGTAATGTTATTTTTTGTATTATTCCGTCACCGATTAGACCGAATAGATTGGTCTCTATTATTATATGGGCTCCTGTGCGGATGCCCCGATATCGCTTGTGCATCATTTATGTATTAATGATGAATAGTGGTAAGCAGTGTAATCCAGGATAAACATTTCTTCCTATCCCCAACTAGTCAGCTTGATGTACGTACCTCTAAGTGAGTAATATTGTCCCCACCTGGACTCGAACTCCGGACCGATCGCTTCAAACACCAAGGCGAGATCCACTAGACCACTGAGCCACTATGGTCACTTCTTGTGCGACGGGGATAATTTTAACATTATTGCTTGTATTATCCCATCGTCGATTGGAACGAGGCATCTGTACAAGACTCCATATGCCAATTGACAGCGATCACTTCGGTTCAGTCGACGACGGGATAATACAAGCAACAACACTAAAACTATACCCATCGCACAAGAAGTGACCATCGTGGCTTGGTGGCCTAATGGTTTACGCCTTGGCGTTTGAAGCGGTCTGTCCGGAGTTCGAGTCCAGGTGGGAACAGTATCTAGGAGGTATGTACATTGAGCTGATGAGTTGGGGATAGGAAGAAATGCATGTCCTGAATTCCACTGCTAGCCACTATCCATCATGACTAATTACCAGTAAGATAAAAAACGTTCTTCATTGAATTCAAGCTCATACCACAGACAAACTCAAAGTCAAAGGTATAAAATACTGTTTCAACAGAGATCATCGACTGAACTTGAGTGGAAAAATAATGTGGACGCTGATGAATTCATGTTAATTATTAATTTTAGAATAACACCAACGACATATAAACAGATAATTTGGCTTTTTACAGTGAAATATCAGAGAAAATCAATCTACAGAATATTTTATTACTTTTATTCCATTATTTTTCTTAGTCTTAAATAAGTTTCAGAGAACTTTATATTGGTATATCTAATTTTATACAAACTGAATTGTGTGTCAATTCTCAGGAGATTTTTGAGCCCTACCCCTGTATCTGATATGCATACACACATTTAAATTCATCCACATGCTCAGAACATGAATTGTAGGTACATATACATAGAGGATAATACTCATATGTATATGTTATGTATATCTCATGGTGTTGGGACTGCCCTGAGGGTTGAAATTAGATGGTACTAAATGAGGCGTGAATTTACCTTAATTGTCATTTGTTGTTATTCTTTTCATTGTGGACTAAACAAGAGAAATTCGATCTGCTTTAACGGTCTACAATTACCATTTTGAGGAAGAAGATGAAATAGGCGGAAAGCTAACTATTAGTCAACTGAAATGCTTCCATCATTTTGTATACAGGGAAAAATGGGATATTTGTTCACGGTTTCGATATTTTTAATGGCTTTAAGAAGTTGTGATTGCTCCATTATTTTGTATCGGATGTGTTTTTTTGATATATAGTCTATTGAACAAAATAAATGTATTTAAAGTTGGCAGTTCGTCTTAGTGTGGAACTATTCAGCAGTCTGGAACTATAACCCAGCCAGGGATCTCACTCAGAACCTTCACTTTTCACGGTGACCACATCACCACTGCACCAATGGGTTTGAATCCAACAGTTCACATTTCCATGGTTTTGTCAGTTCGCGAGATATAGAAACCTTGTTGAGTAACTGTCCTCATATTCGACATGGTTTGCCTCACCAGTGGCGTTGTTTGAAGGTTACGCTACATAGCGATCTGAGAGGGGTAGAAAAGTGTTGACCACTGGATCCTTACTCATTGGCTTAGCTGTAACTTTCTCGGCATAAAACCTGTAGATTCTGGTTGGGATCCCTGGCGGGTCATGGGTTCCCACCACTAAGTAGTCCCACATTAGATCGAAACAGCTGTTCAGTCCTGTCACACTTTCAATCGTTCTCTAACCAATGTCAGTCTGTGGTGAATACCAACTTAAAATCAATAAATCTCAACAAACCTCTACCAGTTAATTGGAAGATGAAACTTTCATTCACGGCCTTGGACTTGTTGGATGATGGTGCTATTTCTATCATCTAAAAATAATATGGAATTCCAAAGTACATTTTCAAGCAGTTGTAAACAAGGAATAGTTATTTTCCTCCTGTTATCAGGTTGAGGGTTTGACTTAAAATAATTTTTTGAGAAGTTAAACTATGTTAACAACTACTGACCTTCTGAAACTTGATGGTGACTTTTTGCGCCTTCTCGTCTCACTATAACTTAGTCAGGAATAGCATTTCTGACTCCATGAATAATGATCACTTTAGTGGCTGGTTATTTAAAGAATAATTCCTAGATAAGAATGATGATATCAAAAATGTTAGATTGATCTGATGATAGTGTAAGTGTGGCTGCAGCCATGGGTAACGTTAGTTCAAATCTGTCAGGCAACCCAAGCTCCTTAATGTTGGTGATGAGTTTTACTGACAATCAGTAAGAAGAATGCTACCTGGATCCACGATATCCTACTGACTACTTTCAGCCATCCAACAACAGAGTATTCATTTACCTAAATACACTGAATAAACCTATTGAAATAAGGAATGAGTATTGTTTCCATTAGTCAACTAACTTATTTGTGATCAGACAATAATTGCTGCTGATGAAGGGAATACTTTGAATCCCTAACTGCTGGAACATCGATTCAAACAATACCGGTGGTTTTCGATGTTGTGTATGAACAAACAATATACTGACTAATCAGTCTCCATTGTGTTAGTTTCATATTAAGTTGACCAACATTATATGAGGAATCAGGTAACTGATTGATGCCCAAATACCTCACAACTAAAGTAACAACTAGATTGCTCAACCTAGCTGGAAGACGAGGCAGATGATCCAAAAGCCATTCATCAGATCATAACTAGCAGTTAGTTTTTCCATAAGTTTGATTTGATGTTTCAGAACTAGTTCGATAATTAAAATGTAATTTTTTTTATTTTTCCAGTTTACTCAACTATAAGTCCAGTGATTAAAGCACTGAGTCCAAATGAAGGATGGGTTACAGGAGGTGAAACGATCACAGTGATTGGTGAGAATTTTTTTCCTGGTCTACAAATTGTTTTTGGATCAACTGCCGTATGGGGTGAAGTGAGTTGTGTTCACTTGGTCTTTAGTTTGAATATTTCAATCAGTAATTAAGTTGATGAGATTGACTTTGGTTGGTATTTAAGACTTGTTAGTTTCATCAACTATGAGCAGTTGAACAATGTGTTCACCTTATCCAGTTCAGAAGTCGATCATTTACAGAATGAATAACTGATTCATAAGGTATTTAAGTTACACATACCTATATCTTTGAAGGGATATAACTTTCTTCAGTGCTGAACACATGCCTTACTAATTCATACCTACAGGTATAAACCGTAGGTTAAATGACGCCTATACTCTATTTACTTCTAACAGATAACAATAAATCTACAACTACACGGAATGCAATGGTTGTTCATGAATGACAATACTAAAGAAGGCACTCGCATCTAAAATACTGTATAACTTTCATCAAGCAGTTACAAAAACTCAGTGAATGAACTTACATGTTCCAGCGTTAACTGCAGCAACTTTGACTACTGTGCGCTCGGGGTTATTTTGGATTCATTTCTAAGCTGTACTATACACTAGACAGGTAGTCAACTAAATCAAATGAAATCAGAACAATGTACTGCGAATCTACTGATTGCCTATATTTTTAGCAATCGTTAAATTCAATAACTGGAAAAGAACAAGAATAGCGGGTAAAAGTGATGCGTTATATGATCCAGTCCTTTGTATGTACAAGAATATGAACAAGGGGAGATAGTTAGCATCTGACTTTAGAATTGCGAGCTGTCACTCATAGGCAGTATGATAGTTAGCAACAAGTCAATCAGTTTCAACGAATAAAACTAGACTCTACTTTTATCCACTCTAATACTAAAGAAATAACTCGTTCACTCAATATTTTTTAGTGGATTTTAAAGGCCACCCTGACAACTGCTGAGATAACCAACTACAAAATACCGAGACCTGATTCATTGTTTCGATAGTTGCTAGGGTGACCTTTAGAGTTGCTCTACTTTTGTTAGTTTGAATTTGAAGATTAACCATCCAGGAAACATACTTAATTAGCCAAGATGGAGTTTCAAGCTACTTATCATAATTCCATCTCTTATTTACACGTAGATTTTTAATTTGCCCTAGGATACTGTTATCAATTTTTCGTCACTGAGTACCCTACTTGGATGTATGCTACGTGAAGTGGCAGTCAACCAGCATAGACTGTTGGTTTTCGGGAGTACAAGAAGGGACACCCTATAGTGGAAGATAGTTTGATGTGTCAGTTTCGCTGCCTTAGGTGAAGAAATTTCCAATGTGTTGGTTTCTCAGGAAAGTCTGTAGATTGGGAAGTTTTAAAACTGTAAATGAAGGCACACATCAGTAACCAATTGTATTAACCTTCATGTGAGTAAGCCATTGTTAAGGAATACGCAACGATACACGTAGTGCGTACGGTTTCCGTATCTCTAAATTACTCCGTAAAGTGACTGTCAAATAAAAATTATTTATTGTTTATACTGGATAATAACTAGAGATAAAACAGTAACATTTGCTGAGACGAGACTTAGGCTAGTGATCTCTGGGTTATCTATCTGGCATTCAGCCAAATGGACTGCAAAAATCACCTGCTAGCCACGTCTAACTTTGCTTTAATCACAGAGGGTTTTGTTCCACTGTCATTTGAATTTGTGATACATAAGAGTCTGTGCATTGTAATCACACTGGCTGTACAGCCTCGAATTCTCATCCCATACAAGTTGAGAAGGCCTGGCTGGTAACCTGAAGTCTGATGATTCGAATCCTACCGTAATCCTGATATCCATTTCATCCTTATTTATGACCAAGAGTCAGTTACTGTTTGATATTTGTGATTTTCCGTTGTTATACAGGGTTGAATTGCTCAACGTCTGTTGACAGATGAGCTCCTACTGCCAAATATCTATGATGTTGTACTCATCAAACAAAGGTTGAGCAATTCGACCCTGTATAACAAAGGTGAATTAAAAGTACCAAACAAAAACTGATATTCGTTGCTCAAAAAGGGGCTCTCATGCCCCACTGGCCTAGTAGATATCACTTTGGCGTCTGGAGAGATAGACACGAGGTTTGAGTCTCAATGGGAACAATATCAGTCACTGGGGTGCAGGTAAATCTAGCTGACGAGTCCCGAATAGTGCAAAACCTGCGCCCTGCATCCCACCGATGACCTGAAGCAGTGTGGAGGCATCCGCATAGGAGCCCATTTGCCAACAGTTGCGACTATTACCATATTGTAGAATTAAAGGATAATTTAATTAAACATGTCTTCTCTTTAAAGCCTATTTCATTACCTTCAACTCATGTTTTCTGTTTCACTTTCACCTACAATCAGCTGATTACACAGCATGCTCTTCGCGTCAGTACGCCTCCAAGACATTTATCCGGTGTTGTAGAAGTTACCTTGGCATTTAAAAATAAAACCTTTTGTAAAAACAATCCCAGTCGATTTGCTTATATTGGTAAGTTACATTTTAAATATGCATATAGATTATTTCCATTGGAAGTTATTTTAAAACTGTTTTTTTACACTAACTCATCAGCGTATTATCTCGTGAAGCTAACGTCTGCATTGATAATGAAGTGTCGACCAGTTTTCATTTAGACGCAAGGAATAACACAGTGAACTGAGACACACAATGGACTGCAAGTACTTATCATCATAATTCTTTTTTAAGGTTATCAGTAACTCTATTTCTGCTAGATGATGAAATCATGTTATTTGAATGAAGCACACTAACTCAGTATAAAGATTTTAATGGCATTCTAATAAGCGATTGAATATATAACAACAAGAAAGTTATCCCTGGCAAGGAATGACTCTACTGAAAATCAATTCCTTTGAATACACTAAGCCGCTACTTGTTAGTTAATGTGAATTTTCCTAACACTCAGATTCTATCTACAAACACCTATTTCAGATTGTTTTATGGCACTGCAAATTTACTTCTACCTACCTACCTACCTACCTACCTACCTACCTACCTACCTACCTACCTACCTACCTACCTACCTACCTACCTACCTACCTACCTACCTACCTACCTACCTACCTACCTACCTACCTACCTACCTACCTACCTACCTACCTACCTACCTACCTACCTACCTACCTACCTACCTACCTACCTACCTACCTACCTACCTACCTACCTACCTACCTACCTACCTACCTACCTACCTACCTACCTACCTACCTACCTACCTACCTACCTACCTACCTACCTACCTACCTACCTACCTACCTAACTACCTACCTACCTACCTACCTACCTACCTACCTTACACTTTGTAATTGTGTCTAAATTAGTCCCTCAATTACTTTATTTAACGTTGATTTAAATACATCAACTCACAAACTTCTTCGTTTGACTTATATGACAGCTAATGGTTTTCGAGAGAATGACAAAGATTTCATCCGTCATCATTTTCAGTTTGAGCCCGGTTCCATAACTAACTCCTTGTTTCTTTCAAGAAATGAATCTTACACTATCTTCCGGTGGCTAATAGTGAGATTTTGGAGAAAATTTCACTCCTGCCCATTCTTTCATCAGTTAAAGCCCGCAATGTCTATCCATACGGCAACTGAGTTTCGGAAACCACCTATTTTACAACGAGTGTTACTTTTTACTCATTTATACTTGCAAATTACTGTTGAATAGCTTGCTGAACGGTGGTCAGTATACGTTGGCATGTCAACTCGTCAAACGTATACCTAAATGTTTTCATGGATTTTAGTTTGGTATTTTTTGTCAAGTAATGACCAGTAGTAGAGTCGAGGATGCTAATTTTATGGTTTTACAATTTTAGCATATCCCAGAGTTTTTTAAAAGAATATTACTTACATTATGAAGCTGTAGATCATTGGTCTAGGCGCTTAACTTTCAACCAGCGGGTGACTAGGTCGAACCCGCTCCACTTACTGAGTTCTGGACAACTAGATAACGTCATCAGCCCTCACACAGAATGTTTGGCTAGTCACTGACTGGATGAATTTCTACATGGTTTATGAGTATACTTCGATTTCTCTTCAATATGGAATAGGATAGATAAACTGGCTTGATGTCAGTGATAGGCTGTTCTTGAATGATGAACAGTTGTCAGTTACGTAACGTTCTCTTAAAAATATGACATATTTCTGTTTGTGATGAAATACTCTGTGAAATTAAGTTCATCAAATCTATACTCATGTTTATGCCAACATGTTCTCCCTATTAGAATATGAATTTTGTTCTTGTTTGAAGACTAGTCTTAGTTACTCAACCACTATCTAATTGAAAAATATTTGTAAGCAACAAGACTGTACAGCTTTTGTGTCCTAAACTTGAACTTATCAGCAGCTTGAATCTAGAACTTCAGTTTGACCCAGAATAAGACGTTTAGGCTTGATTGGGATTTTGACACTAATGAGGTACTCGGTTGAGATGCAGAGGCTGCCACTGTGCCTAAATGAACCAGTTAACGACATAGCTTCTCTGTCATGTAATATCATAGATGAGGGGTGTGTTTGCTTTCTTCAGTGCACTACTATTCTGGCAATTAACTTCAGCGTGTTATATTCATCTTACTTACTAGTAGTCAAATCCAGGAAGCGCGTTTTGTCCTATTTGAGACTCGTCATCTTGTCGTACCTGCCCCAGTGAGTGACTTAGCGAGACAAGATGTCTTATGGCATTGCTTATGTGTTAATATCACCTGAGGGCACTGAAAAACTTCCCGGATCATTTATCATATAGAATGGTCAGTTTGAGAATGGTCTACAAATTGCACGACCCATACTGACATTTCCCACACCTGAGTAGTTATTCTACTTCACAACTGTGACAGTGTCAACTAATGAATTGTGCTAATAAATAACTTGAGCAGTTAGTTCATGACACTTTTGTGTCAGAGATCACACCCTGTGATCTTGGTTGGCAGGTGGTTTCCAGCGGAAATTTTGTTGATCGGCTCCAAAGTTGGTAGTTGAAGAACTGTTCAGCTGTGAGAAATGTCAATGTGGATAGTTCATTTTGTCAGTCATTTGAAAAATAATCATCCTATTTTAGTTAGGTCGGTCCACCCAAATCAGCTAGGCAGATTCATGTGAGCTGAAGAGTTCGGTTCTGGGAGATAAATTTGTCCCGATGCATTGCTGATGAGCTGGATGGGCCCCCAAACCAGCGAGACGACCTTTCAGTGTTTAGATCACTCTTTTCTGACTGGCAGAATTTACCAGTCAGTGTGATTGGTTTCTAACTACTCAGTGTTTGTTAGTAGTTTAGTTCACTTCTCATATGCCTTTAAGCATACAGGTTTGTGGTAAGCATTAATAGCATAATGAACTTTACATCACAAAGATATTGTTCACCTCTTATTAGATCAAACAAGGATAAAAACATCTATACTGAAATATTTCTAACTATATTATTTTGTTTTATTCAGCTATGACTGACCCGACAATTGAATATGGATTTCAAAGATTATGCAAGATTATTCCACGACATCCTGGTGATCCAGAACGTCTACCACGTGAATTAATATTAAAGCGTGCAGCAGATTTAGCCGAGGCCTTGTATACAATGCCCAATCGTAGTATAGGATTTCGATCACCACCACCGCCTTCTGTACCATCACAGCCGCCATCTTCATCATCTTCCATATATTGTACTGGTCAAGAAGAACAACAGCGTTTAACAGATGGTAACCGAAATTCAGACAGTCTTTGCACAACGATTTCAAAATTTCCTCCATCAGATAATAATAATAACAGCATGAATAGTCGAAATATTTCGTTATACCCTAATATCTCACCAATGGAAATGGAGTCGATGAATAGTTTCCTGGCACTGACTGCTCATAGTGGTATCAATTTTTATCCACATGGAACAACACAAATAACACCATTAAATGTTCCAAGTCTAGATCTCAGTGAACATCGTGATCCTTTAACTTCACAGAATCCAAGACTAATACACAAAACATTCTATCCATTTGGTGTTAAAGAACCATCTCAGTGTAATACAACAGGAGTTTCAACCCACTTATTACAGTCAAACTCAGATTCTACATCGATTGTCAATGATGATATTGTGAGTATGAGTCAAAATAGTCCTGGGAGTGGTGGGGCTACCAGTAGTTGTTTGGAAAGTGCTCACAGTGAAACTAACTGCCTGGATAATCCTAATCGTAATTCACCATGTGATTCTGAGCATGAGGAAGTGAATAACTCACCAGATGTCAGTCGTCATCATCATCAGCAGCAACAACAGCAACAGAAGCATCACAATACTAATCAAACACACTCTCATTCACATACACAATCAAGTCTTCATCGAAAACATCACCAACAGTTTAGTGGTATCAATGTAGATGATGGGGAAGATGGTCGGTTAAATGACAATGAACCAGGTTTATTGGTAGGAAACAAAAAATCAAGAATATCAGATATCTATGCATCATCCATTCATCATCACCATCATCCGTTAAAGAGGCTACGCTGTGATTGGTTGGTAGAGGAAAAAAATCTTGATGAAGGTAGACAACACCATGAACTGTGTACGACCAAATTGACTACTGATTCATTTCAAACTATCTCAAGGAATATAGCACCATTTCTAAGGCATATAAATGATGATGCCAATACTACACCTGAAACGAATTCATCAACTTCACTTAGAAATTGTAATGAAAAGCAAATTGTTTCTCCAGGTTTTTTGCAAAGAGTAAATAATGCTTGTATGTCTCAAGAGAATATGCTCAACTCGAATAATCGTTTATTGAAATCAGTGCAAGCAAATGACAACTATGCGGTAATTTAAATTCTGTATTTTTCAGAAAAATTATTTCTTATAATAAAATTAACGATTATTAAATATGGATATTGGTTAGTAGTAGGATCTAGGAAGCTTGTTTCGCTTTTTGGGGGGCTCGTCAGCCCACCTTCTTGTAAATGAGTGATGTTCCCACTAAGACGATAACCCCAGACCCCATCGCTTCAAATGCTAAAGTGTTATCCAGTGGGTTACTCAGCCAAAGCAGCCTTTTCTCATGCGACGGGTTTAATTTTTATGTTATAGCTTGTAATATTTTGTCGTTGATGGTAGTGAAGTCATTGGTCACAACATAAAATTAGCTAAGTCTGATGTTGACTGGTCATAGAGAGGCAACAGGAGGCAACAGATCATGGTTTTATATTTTTATTTCTATGTACTTCTATGATATAGAAAACAGTGTGGGATGTAATTTCGTCTTATCGACTTTCATCGTTGAATATGTTACTACTCTGTTATTCTGGTTATGATTTTTGCATAGAAGACAAAAGTGAATGCCTAAATTTTATCCTAGAAGAGCCTAAAGATGTTAAAGTGTACTAATGATTACGTAAGATTTGTATTTATACTGAGATATATAAGAAGCCAGAATCCTTATCAAATGAAGAAAGATACTTCAACATATTCATAACGGACAGAGATCAGTTAGCGAATGAATAAAAACTATAGAATTACAAGTAACGTAGCAAAAACTGATCCCTTTTGCACAAGAGGCTGTTGTGCCCAAGTGGCTCTAGCGCGTGAAGCGAAGGGTACTGGGTTTGAACCACAGTGAGAGCAACACCACTCATTAGGGGCCTGGTATATCCAGCTGGCTAGTCCTAAATAGGACGAAATGTGCGTTCTTGATTCCTTTGCTAGTCACCAAGAGCAAGAAAACTATAGAAAACGAAATAGCTGATTTTTTCAAGCTTTGAATTATTCTACAGTGAACCCACTGTACGATGAAGGATTAAAATGAAGTCCACCAGGTTTTGATACTAGCATGCAGCCATTCAGAAAGTGAGTTAGATTTCACTGATTCATGTTTCCAACCTCACACAGATTAAACTCTCAACTTTTAATAATTTTCTGAATGATGTTGCCTACGATTAGTACTTTGGAGTCAATCAAACTTCAGTGAAATATGCTATCCTGCATCCTATATATAAATTTATCATTTTAACATTGTACCTATTTGATTAATCATAATGCAAAAAGGGATTTGTTTTATCATCTACTGGGAAAAAAGAATCCAGTAAACTATAAAACAGAAACTAGTAAAACGACTGGATGTGTCTTTTACTTAATTAATACTTTGATTATCTGAGATACCTGTGGTTTGGTAGACGTACTGATACTAGTTCACGACTGAAGACAAAATAAGAATCTGGGCAGTGAAATGGTTTAAACCAGTGAACTCTGGGTCGTGCACTCTAGTGTCGCATCACTTGTTTAATGGTTAGATTGTAGAGCTTGATCTGTGGGCTACGATCACTATTGAATGACTAGACAGCTACATGGTAACCCACTCCTAACCAACTCACATACACAATTCGGTCCTACAAGGAGTCAGCCGTGGTATGAATAATTTTTTAGTGTATCCCAAGACTTCAACACTGATTGAAGCAGGTTCGAACAGCCGTTGGAATACCAGTTACTCTTGGTTGTAGACTAGACTTTTTGATGAGTGCCAATAAACACGAAACTCGGGTAAATCAGGGTTTCCTGCAGATTGACTCCGACATTGTAACACCAAAATCTAACCTTTATCCAGTCATGAGTATACACGATGAAACTGCCTAGTTATTAGTGTAAGATTGAAATACCACACCATCATGATTAAAAAAATTAATACTAAGAACTGTGGACAGCATATTTCCCCTAAAATATGGGAAAACAGAGATTAAGTAAGTAAGTAATTGAGTAAGTAAGTAAGTAGGTGAGTAGGTAGATAAGTAAGTGAGTAAGTAAGTAAGTGAGTTTCTGTTAACTCAGGTATTAAGATCCTAGGTTATTGTATTTCCATTTGGAATTATTGTAAAAACAGCTTTCATCTAAATAGTGTAAATATAGTATTCTTTACTCATAAGCGTCCATGACTTGTCAACATTGTTCTTTCTCTCAACATTTTATAAATAGTATAATGAACATGGTGTTCAAACAAGTAACAATGTTACACAATCAATTTGCCCTCAAATAACTTCCTATTCAAAACTAAATAAATTATCCTCAGTTTATGAGAACAGAGATCTACAACATATTGGCTATTCAAAGCCTAATTCTAGGCTACCAAGCAGCAACTTAATCTCGATAGATGAGAATAAAACTACAGAAAATAGTAATAACAGCAATAATAATAGCAGTAATAATTCATGGAGTGGATCATACAATTTACAGGTTAGTTCAATTTTGAACCACTGCACAGAAATTTAATTTATCAGTTAGAAATGTTTGATTATTTTTGCTGAGGAATTCTGACAAATATGAAATCTATGGGAAACTGACAGTTATTTCAAACAACCTGTACAAAGATTATATTTATCCCAGCCTTTTGATTGACAGAATTCCTACGGTATGTGACATGCCTACTTCCCCGTGTTTAGTCAGCATACTGCTTACTGGTGTTCGACAATTTCACGACATATTTTCACAATACTCTATCAATGGGATTTGATTGCAACCTGTTAAGGTATTCCGTCTTGCAGCGGTTCGTCTAAACCTTCGTACAAATTTGCACCTTTAATTCTTCTTGTAATACGCCAGAGAGGTAGAATTTCTGAAATCGGTTGGAAATGCGGTATACATTATGCTGAATAAAATTGCATAGTCTAAGAAACGGAAGTATTTTCCACTGTTATCTCAGACACCTTTAGTCAGGGAAATTTGTTTCTTTTTCAAAACAGTAACGTTCGGTTTAAGTATATATATATATATATATATATATATATATATATATATATATATATATATATATATATATATATATATATATATATATATATATATATACAAACGTGGTTTGGATACCGCCGTCTGCAGGGAACCGACACATTACAACAGGCATCTAGACTTCAAATCATCTCATCCACAGTCAGTCAGTTAAGGAAGCTTTAGTCAAATGTCTAAATGATGGAGCTAGAAAACTGACTAGTCAGTCAGAGGACCTAAACAAAGAACTGAAGCACACAATACAAACGCTAATAATTAGTAAGTATTTATACGAACTCACAAGCAAGGAAAAAATAACAGTAACACGAGTACGAATAATAATGACAACAGAAGTAGAAAGGTGTTCACAGCCTCCATTTGGTTACCATATAAGGAAGGTACATCAGAAACTTTACGTAGAATTCTCAAAACTCAGAGATAAGCTTTGTTGGCTGGCTTAAGGATCCAATACAACCAACTAAGCAAAATAATCTAATCTATCAAATTGCATAGAATGACTGTGAGGTCAACTACATAAGTCAAAACAGTCAGCCGGTCGGGGTCAGTTAGATCAGCAGAACATACGAATTTAGCCAAATATAGAACGACAGACCCCGATAAAATCAATAATCTAGAAAAACACTGGACCATTGCAATGCACGGATTAACACACAACCACACCATATGATGGGTGGGATAAAGCCACTGTACTCAAGTCCAATATAATTAGGTGGAGATTGAGAGATATTGGTTACTGAATCCTTGTTCATCGAATCAACACACAACACAAAACACATGTAATAGAAATGACGCAACACCTATACCAGGGATATGAAAGATTTTACTACCAATAAAACAAAGAGTAAGAGGTGGTGTGACTATAAAACTCGAATGTTGAATGTTGTGTGACCACACTGATATGTTTATGAGCAATGATAACTTATGCTTGAAACGTCGTCAAGTAAATAATACTATATCACTGTGCGTTATAAATCGAATAAACAAGTCGAATATGGAATTACATTCTACCACATTGCCCAAGTTTCACACTATTATTCATGCATTCTCCGCTATCGAAAGTTATCTACTGTAGAAATTGTATACGATACCAGTCTACCGAAGTAATAATAATTATGACGACAAAATTGCCTATTCTAGACAGTATGCTTGATGTAGTGTGGAACTGTCAGTCTGTAAAATTTCAACGATTTTACTGACTTATTATAATTAAATAGGTTATGGTTAGCAGTGAGACCTGGGTAGCGTACTTCATCCCATTTGGGACTTATCAGCTGCATGTAACCGACTCCTAGTGAGTGATATTGTTCCTAATAAGAGTCGAACCCAAGACCAGTCACTTCAAAACGTCAGAGAGTAACTATAGTATCTTGATAATGTCAATAATAATAGTCTTATAAGGCACTAAGATGAAACAACTATCTGCTGTCAGGCTGTCATCAAGTTTGAAGAAGCGGATGACTAGAAAAAAGCGTTTCATCCAACCAGTATAAAAATCTGGTATTTGAGATAACTACTTAAGGAATAGTTACACGATATATTTCTGCGCATCTAAATTCATCTTGCCCACTACAGAAACAACTTATCTCCGTTTTACTGTTAAGGTATCAAGCAGTTCATTGAAAGTAATCTGAAAATACATTACAGTACATTTGGATAACATAATTGACAGATTAAAAAATAATGAAAGCAGACAAACGAATGGCAACATATTTGATGAAAAAACTTTGTTAGCAGCAGGTTCACGTAGATACAATTAAATGGTGCTTAGTGGAACATAGGTTCTCGACCGGATGCATTGATATTCCCTGTATTTCAATTTTATGAAAATGATAGATACTGGCGAATAGTAGAAACAAAGAAACAGGTATTCCCTCGATAACTTAACAATCATTCATGATATATTACATCGAATACACAAAAGCAAAAGAAGAAAGAAAACAGACCCCCAACTAGAAAAGAAACGTTGCCCAACTCGCAACCAAGAGCGATATAAGATGAACGAGTTGAGTGCATTACACCAGTGATTTTCACAACATTTCTGTTGACGTTGAAAGTATTGATTACCTAATTAGAATAAAGAAGACAAGAACTGGCACGCAAACATGTTCCACTCCTGTCCACACCGAGGTAAATATCATGCCGTATCATCCTGCAGAGAGAGACTAAAAAATCCTCTTGATTCAGAATTACCACCGGAACAGTCTGGCTGGCTGGCTTCAGGAAAAACAAATCATGTGCCAATCAAATTGCAACGATACACTACGCATCATCATAGAACAGAACCATAGAACGGCAGACAACTGGATCCTTACCTCAACTTCATCTACTTTGAAAAGGCCCTGCTTCGATCGAGGCGTCAACCGAGAAGACATTTGGCAGGCAGCTGCTTCAACACTACAGTTTCAGTGCCACAAACCTTTATCAACCTCAGTCAACAGCTATATGCTATATGAGGATGCTACATGCCAAGTGATTCACAACACAATGGAAAGCTCAGTGATGCCTTCGAAGTGAAGATAGGAAGGAGTAAGACAAGGTTGCTGCCTACTATCATCACCGATGATCTTCCTCAATGTGATCGACTGGGCTGGACTAGGCTGGACTGGATCATGCAACAGACAACTGTGAGGAGCGAGAAGATAACCATACGTTGTTTGATCGATGAAAAGACCCTAGAAGAAGATTTGGATTTCGCCGATGATGATCTATGTCTAGTGTCTTGTTGCACAAACTCAAAGATCTACAGGCGAAAACCGACAAGTTGGCAGAAGAGACGAGACAGAGAAGACGGGACTTCCTTCAGGTGAACGTAGAGAAGACAGAGGTGATGAAGATACCCAAACGACAACATCAACAACGACAAACACCAATCAACATCAACGGGAGGGATCTAAACAAAGTTGTCTCTTCCACCTAACTGCTTACCTAGGCACCATCGTCTCAACTACAGGCGGCGGGGGCACAGATAAACGCGTGAAAGCCAGGATCGGGAGCACAGCAAGACAGGCCTTGCCTCATCAAGCTGAAATCAGTATGAAGATCTACTGCACTGAACTCCACTCCACTCCACTCAGCATAAAGCCTGAACGAGATCCGGATTTTCAACACTAATTCAGTCAAGTAAGTCAGTACTTCTACGTGATGGTTGAGAGACTTGGTGCGTTACAAAAACCATTTCCAACAACCTACACACTTACATCACATCAACAGTTGCCGTCTACGCTCACTCGAGATGGAAGATCATATGGATGACCAGACTAATAAGAAGAAGCAGGGAGGAACTCTGGCAGGCTGTCAACGAACCAACAAAGCAAGAACCTATCACCCAATAAATATGCAGAAGAAAGTGGAGATGAATTGGACATACACTTAGAAGATCATTCGAAGACATCACGCGACAGGTTAGGCCAGACCCTCGAGTGGAACCGAAGTGGGAAACGACGAGTTGGGCATCTAAGGGTGACATGTAGAAGATCGTGGGAGAAAGAAACGAAAGCTTATGAACAGTAGTGGAGCCATGTTGACAAGACTGTGGAGAAGAGAGTGAAATGGCGACGTGTTACTGAAGCCGTATGTTCCACTAGGAACCCAAGGGACGAATAACAATATAATAATATCGACGCCTAAACATCTGATATTACTTCTATTTTCCTAATTTTTAAATAAAGCGCACTAATCTTTAAATTTGTAATAGTTGGTATGTGGTATCCTACAGTATCATTTCTATTTACATGCTAAAATGTTTATTCCAACGTTAATTTGTTAGATTGTGTCATTTTCTTTGCCCGCTTCTACTGATTTAACAGACGTCATCTAATTCCCTAATGTATTGTGCTGATAATTGTGCTAATCATGATATGGAACCAACAACTGTGTGTTCTACAACAGAATCATTGATACCAACTTCAACGATCTCATTTTCATCTTCTTCAACAGCACCATCGGTGATAGCGAGAACAAACTCTATGCATCTTAATAATGAACAGCACTGTCATTTAATGATTAGACCAGAAGTGAACGAAGTGTCAAGATCTAATGGTCCAATCAGTAGTCACGTCTACCATTCAACTCCAACATCAACATCTTCATCGTTAACATCATCTGCAACTAATCGTACTTCAAAAGACAATGATCCAGGTATACTGTGGTCGAGATAGTAATAATTATGGTGATTTGAAGTTATAGTGAGTTTCAAGTTTTTATTTATCCATACTTGTAACTACCCTGTTTTTATGCCAGACCAAATTCATTGGTCTCTCTGCATTCGGACACCTTTTATGAATGCCACAATATTGCTTGTAGATTCACTATTTTGTAATCTATTCGTGGTTGGTAACACGGGATTCTATGATGTAGCTGTGTCCCATCCCTTATTTTTGTTGATAAGGAACTTCCAGATATTAGGGATAGATAGTCTTTTGCTTTAAAAATCAAAATGCCTCTTTATTGGAATGTATTACTCATCAAATGGATGTACCTGTCTCTCAGTCAGTGTTGTAGTTCCTGATGAAACGAAAAGCAAATTGTAGACTCCATTACTATTCACTATTCATCAACGGTGTCAAGGAGTCTAGACTAGAGTCAATATGCCAGTACTGAGTGATTAATCCCACTTGAACCAATCAGGAATGGAAGTTAAACTGCTTCATTAACATGCACTGAAAGGGGTTGAGAAGATTGTAGTCAAATACTTCGAAAAAGATGAGTGCATTCGGTGCACTTCTAAGTCACTTGGTCGACATTTATACGTCGATATTTCTTCCTAATTTTAATCATTTCTTTCTGTCTACTTACTAGGATATACAATGTAGCCTGAAATAGTGATGTCTGATTACTTTTCTAGAAATTTCTACTTTTTCTATACAATTCAATGAATCATACGTCAACTTGATAAAGGACATACAACCAAAAATAGTAATCATAGGAGTAGTGGATAGGAGAAGATAAAAACTCAAGCATTATGCATCAATATTTATATATAGCGTGACAATTAATTCAGATGTGTAAATCATCTCAAATTCAGGTATACCTGTATCCATTTTTATCATAACCAACATCATACCTCTGCTGCTGCTACTACCACTACTACTTATAAGGATAGTAGCAGTAGTGTACATGTCAAAATATTGAATGACACATTGTTACTTCAAAAAATAATAAACTGTAAAATACATTTTACTTTCTTTTTGTTTGTATGTAACAATAAAATTTGTAGTACTCATTTGGAAATTAGGTGGGAGAGAATTACATTCCACTTAGAGGTGACGCAGAACTTTCGATAGGTAGCACTGAAGTACACTCGAATATTTGTTCAAAAGTGAAACAAACATGTATTCACTTTATATACGCTTTCTAGTGTATGTCTATCATAAAGAATATTCTTTTAATCTGAAAAACAATTCTGAATTAAGAGTTTATTTCATATGATTAGCTTAAATGACTTGTAAACTTTAAAAGGATATACTGCATGGCTATTGAAGATGGAATGAAAAATCCTGGCTTGAGACACGGTTGAAACCAGTGGCCTCCAAGTTACTGGTCTAACTGAAAAGTGCTAACAAACATGAAATAAGGATCCAAGGTTTTTGATAACTACTTCCAGCAACTTGACATCCAGTAAATTAGGTTGACATGGTGTTTATCCTAGTATGATGTGTGTACCATAGATCTGAAAGACAATAATATTACAACGTAAACTTCGACTTAAGGTGATCCACCTCCCCGTAAATTAACATAATTCATACAAAAAGTAGTCTCAGAATGAAAACATGTCTTTGGTAGTTTTTCAATTAACATCATTTACTGATGGAAAATTCGTAATCCAATACGTTATCATTAAGTGGAAGGTGTTTATCGCTTATTCAATGCTAAATTTGTCAAAATTCACAGTAAAAATTATCCCATACAAGTTTCCCATAGTATGTCTAACAAAAAAGCATATGCAGGTTATTAATAAAAAATCTATCACATTAATTCAGATGGAGTACTAGAAACTCAGATCTGTATGGAATTCGTCATTATTATTATTACTCGTTCCCTGGGTTCCTAGTGGAACATACGGCTTCAGTAACACGTCGCCATTTCACTCTCTTCTCCACAGTCTTGTCAACATGGCTCCACTACTGTTCATAAGCTTTCGTTTCTTTCTCCCACGATCTTCTACATGTCACCCTTAGATGCCCAACTCGTCGTTTCCCACTTCGGTTCCACTCGAGGGTCTGGCCTAACCTGTCGCGTGATGTCTTCGAATGATCTTCTAAGTGTATGTCCAATTCATCTCCACTTTCTTCTGCATATTTATTGGGTGATAGGTTCTTGCTTTGTTGGTTCGTTGACAGCCTGCCAGAGTTCCTCCCTGCTTCTTCTTATTAGTCTGGTCATCCATATGATCTTCCATCTCGAGTGAGCGTAGACGGCAACTGTTGATGTGATGTAAGTGTGTAGGTTGTTGGAAATGGTTTTTGTAACGCACCAAGTCTCTCAACCATCACGTAGAAGTACTGACTTACTTGACTGAATTAGTGTTGAAAATCCGGATCTCGTTCAGGCTTTATGCTGAGTGGAGTGGAGTGGAGTTCAGTGCAGTAGATCTTCATACTGATTTCAGCTTGATGAGGCAAGGCCTGTCTTGCTGTGCTCCCGATCCTGGCTTTCACGCGTTTATCTGTGCCCCCGCCGCCTGTAGTTGAGACGATGGTGCCTAGGTAAGCAGTTAGGTGGAAGAGACAACTTTGTTTAGATCCCTCCCGTTGATGTTGATTGGTGTTTGTCGTTGTTGATGTTGTCGTTTGGGTATCTTCATCACCTCTGTCTTCTCTACGTTCACCTGAAGGAAGTCCCGTCTTCTCTGTCTCGTCTCTTCTGCCAACTTGTCGGTTTTCGCCTGTAGATCTTTGAGTTTGTGCAACAAGACACTAGACATAGATCATCATCGGCGAAATCCAAATCTTCTTCTAGGGTCTTTTCATCGATCAAACAACGTATGGTTATCTTCTCGCTCCTCACAGTTGTCTGTTGCATGATCCAGTCCAGCCTAGTCCAGCCCAGTCGATCACATTGAGGAAGATCATCGGTGATGATAGTAGGCAGCAACCTTGTCTTACTCCTTCCTATCTTCACTTCGAAGGCATCACTGAGCTTTCCATTGTGTTGTGAATCACTTGGCATGTAGCATCCTCATATAGCATATAGCTGTTGACTGAGGTTGATAAAGGTTTGTGGCACTGAAACTGTAGTGTTGAAGCAGCTGCCTGCCAAATGTCTTCTCGGTTGACGCCTCGATCGAAGCAGGGCCTTTTCAAAGTAGATGAAGTTGAGGTAAGGATCCAGTTGTCTGCCGTTCTATGGTTCTGTTCTATGATGATGCGTAGTGTATCGTTGCAATTTGATTGGCACATGATTTGTTTTTCCTGAAGCCAGCCAGCCAGACTGTTCCGGTGGTAATTCTGAATCAAGAGGATTTTTTAGTCTCTCTCTGCAGGATGATACGGCATGATATTTACCTCGGTGTGGACAGGAGTGGAACATGTTTGCGTGCCAGTTCTTGTCTTCTTTATTCTAATTAGGTAATCAATACTTTCAACGTCAACAGAAATGTTGTGAAAATCACTGGTGTAATGCACTCAACTCGTTCATCTTATATCGCTCTTGGTTGCGAGTTGGGCAACGTTTCTTTTCTTCCCATCGCCCGATACGTTTTCTTCCTTATAATGTTCTTTCGTTGTGGTATGAGCGTATCAAGTGATATCTGTGCACCTGCCAATCTTTTATTTTTTCATGATGTGAGTAGATTTTTTGCAGTTTATGTGGCGGCTTTTTCGGTCTATTATTCATATCTTGCAGTGATTTTGGTCTGTGGTAATTAATCAATAATGTGCATGATTTCGCTTAGACTTTTTCTTACCAAGATTCCTCACTATAAATTTATTGTAACATAGAATGATCAGTTTGAAAATAGTTCAGAAATTGTTGGTCTTGAAACTGAGATTTCCCGTATCTGAGTATTTATCCTGCTGTCTGTGATCTCAAAGGGGATTCCGTTGAAAACCACCCATGTAATCTTCTACACAAAAATGTCATCGACTCCTGAAAGATATGAAGATATCACTAACTCATGAAGAAATTAGACTATGGTGGAAATTTACTGAATTATCTAGAAATCTGAACACTAAAAGAACAAGGAATTTAAGTTAAAAACCTCGAATAGGAATACCATCTAGATAAGCTTCAGTGGTGACAACTTTACTCAGTTTGGGAATATATTTTAATCGATTCTCAACATCCCATTGCTTCTGAAAATAATGAAACGTTGCTGCCGGTAATTTTACTATCTAATAAATAGGAATTACCGGTCATATCCATTCATTTGACACTGTCACAATGTGAACATTTATCTATCCTTGAACTACTCAAATTTCTGGATGGTCACAATGGCAGCGAGAATCTGGACAAACAATTAAATCTAAGAGATTAACTCACCTATTGACTCTAAAGGCAACATGTTCACAGTACTGCTACGCAACAGACTTCTCTATTACTTCATCCAAAAGGGAATACACCTCCTTGATATTGCTACACACTTTAACGTGAATAATATGTAAAAGCCATCGCCATCTGTTTGCATTTCTCCGAATACTTATTCCTCTACACTGCAACATCTAATCCTAATGGTGTAAATCTATACTGCTGTGAACGGTACCACTTAAAGAGTGGTAAATGTGTGTACACAGATATTCATTTGAATTACATGATTAACAGAAAACTTACTTCTTATCGAAATTGTCAGTGTGGGTTCTTTTGGTTACTCAAACTATAAGCATAAGAATTTACAATAAAATGGATGTTTATCTGGCGTAACATAGTACTGTGAAGATGAGATAATCATGTCGACTGCTAATAACGCAAACTTGGAATACCATGTGACCTTGATGCCACCTATGTTGAAAAATATGACTGAAAGAAATCTGAACTGAAACAGTGTGTATATACTGAAAATTGATATTTTTTTGTTAATTTCATAATTAGCAGAATCTTTTGATGTTATGATAGGGTTTGGTGACCCCCCTTCTCTACCTTTCAGGACCGTTAAAATCTTATAGATTTTTCAAAAAATATCAATGTGATGATGTCTGTAAACCGGCTTCTCTTATGCTAAATTCATAATGTGAGGATAAAAAATTTATCTGTATATCTATACTACTTACTACGGGATAACCTGAGTAGTAACGAACCATTGAGGCTGACCTGGAGATTTCTCCAGCCAAATGAAAGCGATCTAAACACTGGACAGCCGTTTCGTTCATTTGAGGCCAAGCCAGCTCATTAACTGTGTACCCGGACTAATCCATCTCATACAACAGAATTAGTTTAAATCACGCTCATCTGGCTGGCGAAATCTGCAGATCAGCCTGAGTGGTTGCTGACTGCTCAAGTAATTCAGCAGTATATTTTTCATATTTGTGTAACCTTGAAGAAACTTGTATTTGTAGGCTGAACAATGCATGTTCCAGTCTCTGAGATAACTCCTGAAGGTTGCAGATACGTCTTGATCATCAGAAAAACAGACAGACGATTTCAGCATAGGACTTACCACACCTTATACCAGCACATCAAGCAAGAATGTAACTAGACGAAAGATAAAGAAGTAAGAAAGACACCAGTCAAAAATGGCAGAAAGTTGTCAAAAGAGAACAAAGAGGAATAAGGATGTACTAAAATCCAGCATGGTGACTAAAACAAAAATGATATGTGGATGCATTTGCGCCGTTGAGACTAATTCTGAACTACATCACCTACGGTCTACAACCATTGGTTTCTGTTGTCGTACAGACTGATTTTATTGATCCTTTCAAATAAGCATGAATGTAATGAAGCGCAGCCTCTTTCTCGTTCCATGATTTCTAACGTCAACATCCAAGAGAGCTTATCATCCACTTAAGGCGCAGATTTTGACCAGGACTTGCCTATAGACAGATATATTGATTACTATGTGAGTAACCCAATTGAGTAAGCCTTTTTGTTTTTGTCTTCTTTATTCTAATTAGATAATCAATACTTTCAAAGTCAACAGAAATTTTGTGAAAATCACTGATACAATGCACTAAACTCGTTCATGTTTTGATTGTGTTCTTATCTTTGATCATCTATTGTCTACAGTAATGCATGCAGTGTATAATTTGATTCAATGGAGAATTCTGAAACTACAGGATATCTGAATATTACTTTTACTAGAAAAATCAACACTTCTTTGAATTAACTTCTCGAAATAACTTTGAATTTTGTACAGGAAAACATAATTTACATAAATACATAATTTCTGCCAAGAAATGTTACTTATCAACAAATCACTCAGTGTTTTCATCACAGCACTAAATTATAACACAATTCAAACTTCTTATTTAACTGAAGAGGCATGATATTAGTTGAATAGATAACTGGAAAAAAAAAACAAGGAATGATGTGAGCAGTAGATTTATACTACTATTAAGTTGAGGTATATCTTAATTAATCGTGTATAGTGGGAAAAAATGACATAATTTCTCGGTAGTAAGAACTGATCATCAGTAGGACAGACCTGGAAATCTTAGTTGGATTGAGGTAATCATCAGGAATCTGGGTTCGAACTTGTTTTCTTGCTTGTTGGTACTCATCAGTGAGGTTTTTCTGCAACCTCGACGGAACTGATGTCTTGTTTGAGATTCGAACCCGCAAGTGACCAGTGTATGTAGACGTGGAAGTGGAATATATCGTTCTCGATACATCCGTCTGTCTATAATGTCTTCTTCTTTGTTGTAGTTGTGGAGTTGGGACGATAACAGACTTCAGCAGAAAACTGATTAGTATAAGAAACAACTAAGTGTTACTACTAATCCCCTTAGTTAGATTGAAATCAAACTAAGAAAATATGCACTTAAGTTGTGTAACTATTCAACGAGTTGATTTATATCCCATAAGCTAATTAAGCAGTGATTGGCACGGAGGCAGTGAGTTGCCAATTTTTCTACTTCATATTCGTATCAGTTTTTTTATATTTTGTGGTGCGACTAACTGAGAATGAAGTACAGATAAATGGAAAGGCTTCACTAAACAAATATACCGTCACTTAGTACCCTTATGATCGAAAAACAGCACCAGATGATCACCATGGAAAAAGTTAGACATCTTTTTGACTAGTCCCTGTATGAGCTTAATGAAACACAAATTCAACGATCCGAATCGCAGGCGTACATATAAGAAGTTCGCAAGTTCCAAACGGGATAGTAATCCATAGTTTGCCAATTGGTCGAATAAAGCTCTTTTCCAGTTTTTCAAGTTGGTAATCGTCATGGACTGACACCAGTTGCGGAAACAGTGGAAAACTGGCAGTACTCAACGGCTGTTTCGTCCTAGCGTAGGACTCCTCAGCAGTGCACACCATGACCCCATCCGTCAGGGACCGAATCTGAAACCTTCAGGTTCCGTGGCCATCACGTTACTATTGAGCCACTGGGTCAGGATCACAATAGCCAGTTGTATAGAGAATTCGGCATAGACGGTCAGTTAGTTCACTATGGTAAAGAAACTGCAATCCCTGTTCTTCCAATCAGTATACTGCATATTCGCGAAGGCAGCCTTATCTTATACTGATGTATTTTTAGAACAAGCTTTGCTGAGAATTTCTTAGTCTTCGTCAAGTTCTTGAATTATCGAATTTAATTTTTCGTCTCTTTTCTACACCGAAGCCTTGCCATATTCCTTCCTGAAAGTCGAGTTTATAAATGGGCATCTTCTGTTGCTGATTTGGTAACAGTTGCATGAACTTCTTTAGCAAGTCCTTAAGAATTTTGATGTTTGATCTAAACTTTTCAGAGTTTGTGTTTTCAGTGTTAACCTTGTCACCTTCATTTCTTAGTGACAATTTTGGAATTGATAAGATTTATTCTGTAGTCAGTTAACACCGCTTTCATGTTTACACTTACGCTTAGTTATCTGTTAAGTAAGCTATTTTCCGGGTGACTAATTGCTCAATAACTGGTAAATGAAAATATGAACATTGAAATGGAAAACTTCTGCTGAAGGATAGACGCCGGATAATAGAGTTTTGACTCAGCAAGATGATGTTAGTTGTCTGAAGGTTGTTGATGAGTCCTGGGGAACACGGTACCTAGTTTAAAGGCTTCCCACCAATTTCCTTCAACTAAATAGAGCAATAACACCCCTCTTCTGTAACAACTACAATTCGGTCTACCTCAGGCTCAGTCTACTGCCTTCACTCTAGGAATAAGTTTAACTGTCAACCTCCCCAGAAGAAGTAGTAATAGTTAAACAAAGACTAAAATTGAAGTTGGGACTGACGGCTTAGTTACTTCATATTTGAACTAAACTATGGCGGTCAACTAATCACTGAATTTTCTTCTGGCTTCAGCCATCACTAGCCAATTTTATTAGAAGCGGGAATCAGAAAATTGATATCATAATAGGAGTAATTATACAGTTTCCTATTATGATATCAATTTTCTGATTCCCGCTTCTAATAAAATTGGCTAGTGATGGCTGAAGCCAGAAGAAAATTCAGTGATTAGTTGACCGCCATAGTTTAGTTCAAATATGAAGTAACTAAGCCGTCAGTCCCAACTTCAATTTTAGTCTTTGTTTAACTATTACTACTTCTTCTGGGGAGGTTGACAGTTAAACTTATTCCTAGAGTGAAGGCAGTAGACTGAGCCTGAGGTAGACCGAATTGTAGTTGTTACAGAAGAGGGGTGTTATTGCTCTATTTAGTTGAAGGAAATTGGTGGGAAGCCTTTAAACTAGGTACCGTGTTCCCCAGGACTCATCAACAACCTTCAGACAACTAACACCACCTGCTGAGTCAAAACTCCATTATCTGGCGCCACAGTCTACTATATGACTATTGGATTATTCCTTCGGTAAGTGGTATTCTACTCGACTAATATGGGTATACTTTTAGATTACGGGAGAAGCTGGTAAGTGACTTATTGGTTTAAGTGTTCTTTTACCCTTTAGATTTAACCAACAATTTGTCGTTTCATCATAGAATTGTCGCTGCGAAATTTTATTATATAATAGGTGTGGATATATTTATTTGTTTATATATTATATTATTTATATATTTATATTATAACTTCAAAACAGGTTGTTTATCTGTAAATTTTGATTGCTGTTCGCATTGTTTTCTTCCTGTGAAACAAATTCTTACGAAGTGTGAAAAAAAATTCTTAGAACTGATGAACCGTAACCCCAAAAGTCCCAATGATGTCATGCAGATTCAGAAGAAACATTGTATGATTAATTAGAATTCAATTAATTATACAAGAAATTAGGCCTTTTGATTATGATTATCATTGCTATTACTGAACAGTAATATGTGTGTATGTGTACACGTCTATTACATTAATATGCTAATTATATATGTGAGACAAGAAAACACAAAGAGACAGAAACAGTCAGAATATCCTTAGTCTAAAATAAGGAATATGGTGTTGGCAAACAAATTAGTTTAGACCAATCATGATGTTAAACAGTTCCAATTTTTACAGATGTTAATGATAATTGTACAAGGTGAACTGAACACAGAAGTAAATAGTAGAACAGATGGAAAATGATGAGATAATTTGAATAAATGGAATAAGAACATCATTTTGATCAAATATACTAGTGGTTTCTATTAATTTTTAGAGTAATTCATGTGATGTTTTGTGAGAATAGATTGATTTCTAAAAGAATCCTCCCCCAACCCCGCTAACTGACTTCATTTGGAGAACTATTAGCAATCTGAGAGTACTAGATAGCTGTTTTGTCCTAGTGTATGACTCTTCAGGAATAAAAAAAACAGTGATTTGTGTGGTTAGTCAAGTTGTGTGCAAGAATAAGTACCGAGTAATGCCATTGGTTAATGTTTGCAGTATATCACAAATTGACAATAGTGAAAAAATATGAAGCATTGAAATGGTAACCTCCACCACGCTAGCGGCGATATAGTAGGGTTTAATTCCTTATCCAATCTTCTAGCCCCCACATTTTCAATGATTCTTCAGCTGAAATCAGTCTGCAAACTACGCTTCATTGAAACTTCCAAAACAGTCTTTAGTATCACTCTGTACACTTAGGAACAATGTTAAGTAGCTATAATGAAGATGTTTCAATGGATGCGTTTGAAGTCCAGCCCACTAGAGCGACTGTTAAATGACCTCGAACACACCAATGAGAAAGCGGTTGATTTGAAAAACTACAGTTGTATATTTTAGGAACTTTTAAGAATTCTGAATACATTTTGGTGTCTTAAGATGGAATTATGTACAATATCAGGACTTATGAGTATAACTTCAAAGCATGAAGCTGCATGATTTGTGATACGCATGCAAGTAAGCCCTTAGCCTACACCTTATGGCTTCAACATTGTATGTATATACACCAGTGGATGGATCTATAAAGTTGTGTCAGAGGAAAACGATTTATTGGTTACAGCCTAGTCTACTCAAGGGTGTGTATGCTTCCAAGTCATCGGTGTAATCACATATTTACTTCTAAAAGGTTATGGAATAGTGAATTTCAAGTTATTTGTGGTCTCAGTGTCCTTTTCTTGTGTTTCGATCCCAAATGCAAACACATTGAGACATCGAGGAAAAATCAACCAATGCATTTTTTCTTCAAACTATTATGACGACTTAACTTTTTCTTACCGCAGTTTCATAAGCTTTTACTCTACGATATCGCCCCATAAGTTATGTATCGTCTCTGAGCAAAAGTCTCTGCATTACTCGTCCCATTGTATAGCCATTTGTTCGCCAAAATTCACCGATGCAGTTTTGCTGCTTACTGGTTTAACAATAAACAATAAACAAATACACTGAATAACCTTTCTCAAATTCAGATTTTAACGAACAAGGAAGGAACCATCACTACGAACTTTCGATTCTTGTATGAAGTACACCTTAACACAACATCTTTGCATTTTGAATATCTTAGATAGCCATGGTTTAGTAGACTAATATTTATGCTGGGTGACGATTGAAGGTGAAATGAAAATTTCGACCGTGGCGTGATTTAAACCAGCGACCACCGGGTTTCCGACTTTATGCTCTACCAACTGAGCTACAAGATCCAACTGTTAACTAAATTTTTATTTCACCTTCGATCACTAAGCAAAATAAAAATCTGGTCAGCAGTTGGACCTCGTTAATTTGTGTGGGTTCGTATCTTATGTGGTAGAGTATCAGGCAGGGAACCCGGTGGTCGCTGAATCGAATCTCATTGAGGTCCAAAATTTTCTTCTCACCTTCAGTCATCACTCAGTATAACACCTTTTGTTACACTACTGTAGAGGAATAAGGATATAGTTTGTCCACACTAATTAGCACATTCCTACTCAGAAGTCTTTTATTATTAAGCAGTCTCTTTAAACACTAGGAATCACCACACTTCCTTTTGATTGGGTATCTCAAGGGAGTGTAATAGTCACTCTAAGGCGACAGAATTCTTTATTTCCCCCTTTAAGTGACTGGCTTTTATTCACAGAATTACAAGCTTTGAATGTTTTCTATGCATATATTTATGCTTGTAATTTCTCACTGATTGTATGTAGTACTGAATCAAGTCGATCGACCTGTATTTGAGTATGAATTCCTTGAACGGATGCGTCAGTTTTACCTCAAAAGTTTCATTTTAATGGTATTTTTGTTTAGTAGTGGCTAGGAGCGGAATGGGAGGATCAATGTTTCGTCCTACTTAAAGTTTGTACCCCAGTGAATGATGGTGTTCCAGCTGGAACTCGAACCCAGTACCCACTGTTAAAAACATCAAAGGGTTATCTACTAAGTCATTGAAGCGTGAGCCACCTCTTGTGCAATATATTACTTATCATTTACTGATATTTGTAATTTTCCGTTGTTATTACGCATCAGACTGATCAGACTTTGTTGATTTTTGGGCTTCCGTGTGGATGCCTCCATGTTGTATGAGAATTCATGATATTATAATTCACTGGAATCCAGGATGTTTTGACAAGTCCCTAGCAGGATAAAATCCTCTTCCTAGATTCTACAGGTGGCCACAACCAAGCAAATTACAACATAATGAATCTTAAGACAATATGGAGGCGACCCATAGCAGTCCATATCAATTAGATTCGATTCGGTATAACAACGGAAGTTAATTTGTGTGGGTTTGTTATTAATCTTTCCACAGTGGTACTGTTCACATATAAGAAGGAAGCCTTACCTATTGGCCTTGATTTTTATGTTTCTCGTATGCAGTAATCATATTCAGTTATCGAAACTTTACTGGAGATCCCCCTTCTTGGAATAATGAAGGCCAATCTAACGAAACTTTACTACCAGAACACTATTAGCAAAGAAACATTTGGCTCTTTAAAATCAACTATATATCAATTTTCATAACCGTATAGCTTAATTACAGCACATAAACTGAATAGTCCTTCATATCCTATAATGTCAGTGAGTATATCACTGACAGACAAGTAGTATCCATGATTAATCCTTGGTAGGGTCATGGATGAGTACTGATGAGGAATCGCGCGACAGGACAAAACCCTTTTACAGTGCCTTCAGGTTACCAGACGTTCTCCAGCTGTTGAATTCTACAGTAAAATCAATGAATCCAGGCGAACCTCCATACTGAACTGATGAAATTATTAAACTCAATTAAAGACTATCCTGTCAACATACCCCAGAAAATATATTTGAACCAATCGGCTGTCTTGATGGTGTTAACATGAACAATAGAATTATGCCTTCATTTGGCGTAAACTCGCCATTGTCCCCACGACTTAGATAACTGATATTTCGGGTGGTTATATTTCAATATAAAATTTCTCTGTATGGCTTAATAGCACTACTACTTTTAGGTATAAGAAATACCAATAGTATAATGGCAATGATTAGAAGATAAGACAAGTAAACATAGACTCAAGCGTAATTGTATGTGTCTGTATGTTTGTGCAGTGGATGCAGTAACACAATTCCCCGTAGAACATACAGGAGAAATGTATATAAGATAAGGTAACACAACTGCAAAAACCATATAAATTTTAATGAGTAGTAGTAGAGGAAATAAAACCATGGAAGACAATTTTCTTTTCAACAATTCTATTTACTGGACAATAAATTATGTCTGAAACGTAATCCACTAAACAATATTGTTTCACTGTGTGATAAATCAATTATTATAAATCAGTAGGAATGGAATTACATTTTACCAAAGTGAACAAGTTTTACTCTTCATATTAATAGATAAACCCGGGCAAATTGTTGCTGTCAACGTTGTTTAGACATCAGGAAACTTACATTTTAGACATTTAAACAGTCTTATGACATTAGTTAACAACAATTTGAACTAAGAATATTCTTTTCAATAAATATTCTTATCAGGTTGTACAGTTATAAAATACAAGTGTACAGCATAAATCAAACTAATTTGGAGACGAATACGTTTCCAAAATAGAGTAAGATTTAGGGACTGTAAGGAAATTGATTTTTCTTTTCTAATTTGTCAACATTAAGCTTACCTACATGTACCGTTGAATAATGTGATGGTAAACAAAAAGACGACGAATAACGAAGACAGGAGTGACCTCTACTTAACTGAAGACCGGAAGAGAAATCACGTTTGAACATGATCTTTCTCAATGCACATTTCATATGTAATAATTTTTATTGCAACAGCTTCAGCCAGTCTAGACAACATCATCAGCACAAACTTCAGAAAGATGTGACCAATAAGGTTTCCTCCGCAATTTATTTGGTAGCTTGTCCTGGTGGTCTTGTGTGTGGTTGGTTACTTCTACCAAAGTCTTATCAATGTCTCCACGTTTATTCTGATTGGTTGTCCTGATGACCTGAAATTAGACCTTCTTGTTGTTTCTTATTGGTTGATAGATTGGCTGAATGTCAATATGTCCGTTGATCACCGAATGACGCGCATACCAAGCTTTCTAAAAATCTCTGGCATTCATTGTATTTCCTCTTTCCAGGATTTCCACACTTTCCCACTCAAATTCATCCCCACAGTTGTCCGTATCCATTGATATGAGCAAAGATATGTCATGACACTTCACTGCTAGTTGATGTTCACGTAGACGGATGGCAAAACGGTGACCATTCTGTCCGATGTACTGTTATATCGCAATTTCTATAGCTTATTTTGTAGATAATGTTTGGTTTGTCTTTCCTAACTATTGTATCTTTTCGTCTCGATAACAGAGACTGGAGAGATTTTGTGGGCCTGTGAGATCAGTGATTCTAAGAGATTCACTTCTTTTTGAAGTCTGTGATGATGATGTTGTCTAGAATGACAGCAAAAGCTCCACGATCAAGCAATCCAGCTCAGAGAACTCAACCGTTTCAAAAATATCCTCTCAAACTATTAATATTCTCCATTATTTATGCCCTATGTGTATTAGGTGTTCTAAAATAGGACTGTTTACCGCCTTCACTTTACCTTTTCCGAACTATGCCGGTAAACATCATCTCATCTGGGAAAGTATTTGTTTAGTCGTACGTCTTGTGTAACTTGTTCCATAGGAACATTTAAATTGATCTATACAGGATGAAAAGCCAAGATTAGGTAGGCTATCCTTTAGTCTGGAACGAAGCACTGACCAACTACTTAAAGGTTTGCAGAAGCCAACTACATAAAATGTTCTATTGAAAGGTCTAGCTAGGCGTTGTGATAGAGTGTCACTTAGAACGTCTTCTTAGAATTGTTTGACAACACCGGTCTTCCTTCCTTTGGTCAGTTATAGTTCCGCCGTGGTGATACATGTTCGCTCAGACACTCGAAGTAGGCGATCGGAAGCATGATGTAAAACTGCACTGACCTTACTTCGTATGCCCTCGTGTATAAATATTGTTGAATTTTTGGACGATTCGGTAGGAATGGTGGAACTGATAAACCATTGATATTCATCTAATTTAATGCTTTCTTCCAGTGTTGTTTTGGGTCAATAGCATTCAGTAGTAGCTTTCTGAGGTTGGAAAGTCGCTGTAAATTAGTTTTATTACTATTAACAGAATTTCGTAAATATTCAGTACTGATTTACTTCAGTGATGTGTTAGGCGTTCATTTGAAGAATGAACCATCACTTGTCAACCGTTCTGTCCACCTGTACAACTTATTTTTTTTAAAGTACCACTCTATTCCATCATATTGTATGTGACACCATCTAAGACCGGCTGGAGTTTTTTCTAGATTCCTCATCTTACCTGGGTGTTTCATTCAGTATTTGGCTATAACTCTGTGTTCTTCTATCCTAATTGACCCCAGTCGGTTAGTTTGACCCAAGTACTTGACGTCGCAGCCATTACTTTGAATTTGATGGAAAGCACTGTTTTGTTTAGTGGGTTCAATACACCGGCTTAACCAACGGACGAAGTTTATCTCGAAGTGAGTTTTGTTGCTTGATATGCCACTTTAATCTCATTCTTACGAGGAATTCTGTGTGGGCCTACTGGTTTTCCTTCTTTGTATCGCAAAACTGTGGATGTTTCTAAACACTTTTCTATGGTTTCATTGCTAAAATTGTCTGTGTTGTTGTATTTTCCCTTTTACTGTTTATGTGTTTCTGGATAAACTCATCGTGGTAATTTTGAGTGTGCTTCATCTCTTGACGCAGATTCCCTACGTTGCACGTCAATCTTCATGGCCTCATACTTAGGCATTTGACCAAGCCTGACTTAACTGATAATGCATGCAATGATTTGAAGTCTAAGCATCGATTCTGATGTTGGTTGCTTGTAGACACTAGTATCTAACCCATTGACTTGTCTTTGTTTGATTTCGCAATCCAACATAACATTCCAGTGAATATGTGAATTGGATTCCATTCAGTAGTGAGTTTATATAAGACAGAAATGTCTCTTTATATTCTACTTTGAATACTGCACAGGTACCGACAACATATCTCCATCATATTTTGTGAGTAGGCTTAAATTTCCTTAAGGCAATGCCTTCCCGACTGTCTATAAATGTATCCGCTACAATCAGGGATAATACTGATCCCATGGCTGTTATTTCTACGTGTTTTTATTTTGAAGCTTGAAGTTACTAGAAGTCAGGCTTAATTGTACCACTAAAGTAATTTCCGAACTGCTTAAAGAGATATATTAATTGACATGTTCGTATAGAGGCTAGTTACACGCAAGATAACCAACACTGCTAAATACTTAGATAGCTGATTGTTTGTAGCGTTACAAAAGTCAACTATGAGTCCAATAGGATAACTTAATTTATGAACTCTAATAGTGCCATACATCCTACTGCGATTATTACTATTCGACATCAAATTAAACCATTTAGAATCACTATGAAATCGACTTAATTCAGTGTATCAAATGAGCTGTCGATTTCCTAAGTTTATTCATTATAGTACCAGTAAATAATACTATTTCACTAATATTATTATTATTTGTCGATTGGGTTCCTATGGGAATACAGGGCTTCAATAGCTTGTCACCATTTCACTCTCTTCTCTGAAGTCTTGTCAACCTGCCTCCACCGACTACCCAGAAGCTTTGGTTTCTTCCTCACACCACCTCCTTCATGTTACCCTCAGACGCCCAACTCGTCGTCTCCCGTTTGGCTCCCACTTGAGGGCATCATCTGGCCTAGCGCGTGATATCCCTAAAAGGTCTTCTCAGTCTATTTCCAATCCAGCCCATCTCCACTTTCTTCTGTAAATATTTGTTTGGTGATAGGTTGTTGGTTGGTTGGTCGCTAGATCAGAGTTCCTTGTTGATAATTCTTATTATTCTAGGCATCCGATCTTCAATATCGAGCGTAAGCAGCAGCTGTCGATGGAGTTCAACAAAGTAGCCCTTCTTCCAATCAATAGGCAGGCACCTTTCCTTTCAGGGAGTAGTCGATTCAAGAGTTTTTTGAAGTGGTCAGCTCATTATTTCCTATGTTTCTCCTCCATGGCGGTAACTAGCTTTCCTTCACCATCTTTCATTGGTCTCATCTGCATTGATCTCTCTCCTCCCAGATAGTAATCTGGTTATTTGATACAATGCTGTCAGGTCTCTATCTCTACTACCTGCAGGCTGTTCTGCTTCACTTGCCACTGTGTCGTAGAAGTGTCTTTTGTCTTTCCGCGCACTCTTCTTCACTTCTCTGTCCAGGGTAGCGTTTTGTTGGTTGTGTTCAGTTCCTCTTTTCGTTGTTCATCCCTGAACTGCACTGCACTGCACTGCACTGCACTACACTCGTTCATCTTCTGCTTCACCATCACCATCTTCCTCTACCTCCTCTATCAGCTTCCATGTGTCCGTCAAGATCCATTCCTTATCTTCTTTCTTCTTCTTTCCTAATACGGTTGTGCAGGTTTCTTTCCATATAGCTTTCAAAGAGTTCCGGTGTTCTTCCATGCACGTTCCTTCAGGGATGTTGCTCACTGTCTCCCATTTCGTTCTGATGGCTGACTGACTGACTGACTGACGTGAAGATTTCCTTTGTAGTTTTGTCCTTCAGTTCAGTTTCTGTTCTGGGTGTCCAACTGGAATTTCAACTGTGGTCGTTTATCATCACCAACTTCTTTGCAGGTCTTCAACTTGATTGTGTGAAGGCAGGTTCATTGCACTAGATAGTGAGTGGTGTGAACCTACATCCACTCCCCTTCTTCATCTGATCTTGTGTCCAGTAGGCTGGCTGCGTCTCCACTTTCTTCACATCGAGATGAAGTCGATCTGATTTGTAGTGTAGTGTGTCCTGGTGTCTGTTGAAATCCATGTTGCTTTGTGAATATTCTTGTGTTAGTACACACTGCCTCCAAGCACCAAATCATCAAAGGTGAGGACTGTTTCATTATGCGATACATATACAAAGAAGAACTATAATCTAAGAATGTGCTCATAAAATTTCTTCTAATGTGGAAATCACCATTCTGCCAGGTAGTAGATGGTCTGCAACGGACTGGCAATTATCGCTGGATCTTTCAATCTATTCCTCTTCAAGACTGTTTAATAGTCTTTAAAACAGTAACATAGATTAGATAATCAACTCTGTTACTAAAACAAACTGATGGTTTTATTGATTATCTATCCTTTTTTATTTTTCTGAAGATATTATCTTCTTCATCATTATTATTATTATCATCTTTATTTGAAGGGATTAAAAATTGAAAACATTGACGGAAGAAAATATCTCCAATAATAATAGCATAATAATAATAATAATAAACAAAACATGGATTTATCAGTAATGTAAAATGAACATAATAAAACTTGTAATAAAAATGTATTAGTCCCACTTGTGCCTTAATTCTCGCTCGTCTGAGTCCGTATGTGTGTGTGTGTGTGTTTGTGGTCGAGCATCAGAGTGCCTTATTTTATGCTCATTTAGCCTTTTATTCACTTGCTGTTTTATAGTATGCTAATAGAGAGTGCATGCTTTGAGCAAAGATAAGTATATGTACATATGCACTTCTCTGTGTGTATGTGTATGTGTGTATGAGTATTCATTTGGTCAACATTAACTTCAGTTGTATCCCTGACTAGTAATGATAATAGTAACACTGATAATGACACTAAGGAAGGTAACGGAAAGTGAAACAGGGCGGAATGATAAGAAGAAGAAAAAGGGAAGGAGGAGTAACTGGAAAATACGAAATGCATAAATTTCAGATAATCATGCTTTATATACTAGAGATAGTGTGATAGAATAGTGAAAGCAAACTTCTCCTCTCTCCCCCTTGCGCCGACTGTCTTCTTCTGATGCCTCATGTTTATGTAGCTATTATACTTTGAGAAATAAAGAGGCATAAGATGACAGAGAAAAAAACACACGCGCCAAAAAGATAATCTACTAAGACAATAAGTATTAAGATGTATAAGCAGTTCAAAAACGAAAAAAGAAGCAGAAAGAGAACACATGCTGACATACACACACATTAAAAGTCCATGTTATTGGACAAATATAGTGCAGCAATGATCAGTTTTTATCGGAATATAACCTCTGCTATCCAGTGTATATTGAGATGTAGTTGGGTAATCATCTAATCCTGCCTCTTTCCATATTCAGTGGGCCATTGCTTTTATCAGTTCATTTATGAAGTTTTAATTTTCAAATGTCAATAGGATTTCTGCCTAATTCAAAAAAAGAAATCTGGAAATATATGAATGTATGTGTATGTGTGTTTGTGACTTGATTTAACTATGTTGTCAACTAGGCAGAACAAGTCATGTGCACACGTGTGTGTGTGTGTGTGCATGCGGATTAAATGATTTTTAATTGACTCTGAAAAATTCTGTAATTATGTATACAAAACAGCTGGCATATGTAATCAAAATTAAATGTCAACTTTTCATGCTCGATTAAGTTGCTTGTCTGTTCTGACTGACAAAATGCGTCTATATGATTATGATTACTGTGTTTATTGATTTGGTTAGTGAATTAATGGTCTATTAATGACACAATGGCGTTATGAAGTAGTGAGTAGCTACGTTTTGTACAAAAAATATTTTGCTACTTACAAAAGGCGAAGTAGTTAAAATTTGAATTCAAAATTCGGGATGACTCACCAACCAAAACTATTCGTCAAGCTAGAAAATCAGTTCAGTGCTCATTAAAGCATAAGAAATCATCTGAAAGGCAATATTTTTTAGCTATTACTGTTCACGTAATAGTAGTTTTAGTTTCCATTTGTTATGCCAGACGGAGGTGATCGACCCCTGTTGGCGCACGAGCTCCTATGTGAATATCTCGATGTGATCGGGAGATTTATTAAGTTGCAGTTTACTTCTTAGCGGTCACAACTGGAATCTAGAACTGGTGGTTCGTGCTTTCACTATTTACTGTTGTTGTAGCGACTAATACACTCATTAGTAATCACTTCCTTGTATTCTATCCAATTGTGATAGGATAACTCAGATGTCAAACAAGCATTGTTTTTAGCAGTTACAACAGTATAATACAGACAATACAGATTATCTTAATCATAATTACCATCGGTGTCAACATGGGACCAGGCATCACTACATGGTGGTCCAAGTTGCCACACGTCATATCATATCAGCACACCAAGTTAGAAAGTGGTCAGATGAAAGATGAAGAGATGAAGAAGGATCGGAAAAAGAAATAGAAAGCAGTTATAGAGGGAAGAAGGGTGAATAGGAAAATGGTAATGAGCAAGTTCACAGAGTGGGAATAATGCAACTTTCAGTCATCTCTATTGAAGCAAATCGACTATCTTATTGGATGATCTCCTTGTTTTCACACTGAGAATCTTTCATTTTTGTATCTATAAATCAATACTTCCATTATAGACAAATGAATGTCTAATTTCTTCGTCGAATACCGTGGGCAATTGTGCAGTCTTATTCACCTCATTATACCTACGAGAGTAAATCATGTTTAAAATGTTATTCACTGTATAGTAACTTGGAGATTTTGGTGATTCGTTTAAGCCGACAACCTGGTCTGGATTTGAATTCTGTTCGCTACCTATTTCAGTCCGTTAAATTAGACAATGTCATGAGCTGTCATATATTATGTGTGGTTTAGGGAAATGACTACCAACCTTGAGTTCATGGATTCGCGCGACGCTACACCTACCACGGTTTAAGGCAGCCACGCAGATGTGGCTGCTGCTCACCTACAGCACGACGGTGCACAAGGGGGGGCTGAATGGGTTCCACTTTTTCTCGCACACACATTTAAGAATGGCAATGTGCTTATCGCGTGACCTGATCGTCCTACATCCGACCACTACTGTCGTGGTCATGAGTATCCAACACTGACGATTCCCTAACCGATGAATACTACCTCGAAATCCGACATAAAGTAACACTTAGCGCTTAATGTCCCACTTTTCATTGACAATAATTTCTTCTGTCTTTACAACGACTGTTTCATAACTGCGTACATCAGATAAGTACGTTTTGTTACATATGCTGTATAAATTAAATATGGTTAACTGAAGTCACAAGTTGATCCACTTCAAATGGCTGTTAGACTAGTAGAAGTTGTTTATGTGGACAATATATGAAATGTATAGTTTCTCTTATCCCAAAAAGTTGTCATTCCATACCATCTTTACCATGGTAATTTGTTAATTCTTCGATGTCCGAAGGATGGATGATTGACATTTGTGTTACATGAGATGTTAGACTAGTGACTTTCCGAAGGTGTCTTAGCTGTTAGACAGGTTACCATACAGTAGAGTTGATTTTTATCAACTTCTAACGACTGTTATCCTTAGAAATTGTATTAACAGATGTTTGTCTGATAATGCTAGTGATCTACTGTTCATCATATCTTCAGACCTGATGATATGGATGTCAGTGGTGTACGATTGTAAATCAGTGTGAAACTAAGTCGAAACACTAATGCGGATGTTCATCAGATGACTGTTGAAAAACCAACGAGTTTTATTTATTTAAATATTCGGATTTTGCTTATTTATTCAATAGTATTTTCACTTCAGTTTGTTATCTACAATGTCATCACAAAAGGGATTCTAATTCAGTAGTCGGAAGTAATTATTCTTTTCTACATGGAAGTTTGGTGATACGCCACTAAGTTATTTGTTTTCCATGGGTAGGAAGTTTCCTTTTTGCATTTGTGATTAGTGTGGAGGAGTGGTTCGGTAGTCTCAGCACTCAACTATTAATCACTGAAAATAATGAATTCATACCAACTCCACATATGACGTGGTAGTCTCCCCACTTCTAGATGAAGCTGAAGTCGTCTAGTCTGGTGTTTAAACTTCCAAAGAAGAATGTCAAACCTCAGGGAGCACTAAAGAATCATCGGCATTCCCGCTTTTCACTCATCAGACATGGTCCATACTTCAATTTGTGTAATCAGTTGGTTAATTCAGTAACAGATTTGGGTGTTAGTAACCCATATATATTAATCAGTGTTATCGATCAGGACTGTCTGTGGAATTCATTTGGTGCGTGTTACACTTTTTTGCTCGTTTCTAATGAATTTATAAGCATAGTGGAAAGTGGAAATATGAAGTTAACCAAAGGTGGTTCTATTTGAATCATTCTGAGTATAAAACAGATAGAGAGGAAATGAATCAATGCGGAAGTCGATGTAAAAGTATGTCGGTCCAAGTTGACATGCAGTACAGCAGAGTTCAGAGCAAAAATGAGTGGAAGATGAATGGTGTAGAAGTTAGTAGAAGTCATCTCGAGCAGGTGAAAAAAGCAGTCTACACCACTGTACCTAACTGAGACCGACAGTCGATGGTTTCATGCACTAATGTCATCTCTTCATCTGATGACCGTTGGCTTTCTTCCAACCCAATCTTATTCCACCTATTATCACGCTTTGAGGCAAGGGATTACGCGGCATTCACAATACACACCGAAATTGCCTCACAACCTCGTTGTCAACTGATCTGCATTCCTTGTCGAGTAGTCTGCATTTAACCTCAACTTTACCCCAGCATGCTTGTTCCACCACATCCAAAAAATGATCCTAAGACATCTGTGATCCCACACCAGTAACCGACCACTTAACATCTACTTCCAACTGCCATGTCTGACACCTGTGCAATGGAGATTTGATATGTAGTTGAATATCTCACCGATGCGATAACTGCTGTAAGTTGTCAAATGCAAAATTGGATTTTAAATCAGAGCTGAGGCTTCGTCACCCACCAAGCCATTCCCGCTGATACCAACTCCTCAAGGAAGTGGAGTGGTCAAAATATTCCACCACTTCCCTCAATTTGCATAGACTGAGATATCGTGTAGATCAGTCCTGCAACATCTAGAATCTGACACACCAAGTAAAATCAGACAGTACAAAGTAATGCTAAGACCCCATCACCTCAGCCTAACAGGAATTTCCGTTTGAGTAGTATGAGTCCAGCAAGAAGAATCTGATTAGAAGTGTTGACAATACAGAAAAACTTAGAATGTGAAAAGAAAAGTTTGTCGAAAACATCCTTGTGGCAGAAAAAGAAGTGAACAGGTGTTTGGAAAGCACTTCAATAACGAGAATGATATACGGAAACAAACGACAATGCCATATGGAAGTTATTGGATTGTAAATTCATTTGCTGCCTGCCAGTTGTCGCCTAGTTCACAGATACTCTCGATGCATAGCATCTATTCACATTGTAAAAATTCACATTTGTTCCCACACTGACTGAGGTCTGATTTGTAGATAAATGTGCTACACAGTCTTTTGAGCTGTGAGTTGGTGTAGTGTAAGTCAAACAAACTCATTGCGATGTGGCTTGGGAAAATCACCGTGAGTTGAAGGTATGCACTGACACTCTGCAGTTCAATACTATGAGGTTATAGTAGAGATATTTCCTCGGTTGATCTCAGTGAACAAACTGCACATTCAGTCACTGTCAAATGAGCACTTTCATCGTCACCCCACGCGGTATAAATACGCTAAATTTTCCATTTCCTACTGCACATACGAACGGCAGACAAACATATAGAAGCCACAAAGCATGCACAGTGTGTACAAATATATTTTCAAAAACAGATAAACAAGCTGTTGATCACTGAATAAGCACCGCATATTATAGATTGAAACAGAAATGTTCGTTTTTCTCAGAACACAATAGAATCACTCAGCGGGTGCTTTACGCAGATTCTGTAGAACAAATTCGTCAATTTTAGATGACATCATTTCCAGAACTCTGTCTTTAGCATTTTTGAACTCTTCCGTTGCTTTGATTTTCTCCAATGCCTCATTCTCCTCTCCATCCACTTCTAAAATATTCACAAGCATAGAGAGTGAAAAAACAGTGGAAAGAGGAGTTCATGAGAGATGCGATCGTGGGAGTTGCATTTTGTCGACACACGACGAACAAGCTGAGTGTTTATTGACTGACACCGACTGAATCCTAACTATTTACACCTGTAACCTGTAATCAGTTTTGTGTGTTGACAGGAGACATCAGTGTAGCAATTGATGGCTCGTTCGTGTGTCGGACGATAAGATGATGAATGTGATAGCGATTAGCCTGCATGGAAACTGGTCGTTATTTTAGAATGGCTAAACCTGGAGAAACGCATCAGCTAGCTGGTTCGAGTGTTTAACTCTGCAACGGAATGCCTACCATAGAGACTGCAAAGATAATTTGATTGTGTGTTACTCAGTTGAATGGTCCCAAAAGAGTGTTTTATCACTCACACTTTCGTAGATGAGTAGAGGCAGAGTAGAGAATCGAGATGTGAGAGATACGACTGAATGAGCAAGTGTTCCTGATTGGATGGAAGGAAGGGTGCATCTCATGATATGAATTGCCTAAGAAATGTCAAACGAAAGTATTGCAAGGTTGCTTTGCAGCAGAAATTTGTCAACTCCAAATAACTTTGAGAATATTGTGTGGTCGATCTCAAGTCTAGATCCTTCAGAAAACCAGCAATATTTTGATAGAGTGTACAATGATGACTAAAGCAGCTGGTGAATCACTTCGTGTTGAGAGGTGCACTCGCTTACATACACTGATTTCTCTTAATCCCCTCGCAGTTTTCACTATACAAACCACTTTCTAGTGAATCACTGAAGTGTGAACAACCAAACTGTACAGTGGTGAATGCTAGAAATAGTCGTACTATCATCTGTTTCTCAGATGAAATATGCTCACTTACGCAAGAAAAGAGCAACGCGAATCGCTGTCTTGAACATAAACAAATACAATTGAAGCGATATATGGTGAGCGAGCGAGCGAGCGAGCAATGAATGCATAACAAGACATCAACTCGCATGCACGCACACATGCATCACACTGAACACTATTCAATATTCACAGTGACTTACTTACCCGATTTGGGATCGGAGTACACTAGATTGACGAAGACGAACAGACACACGATCAAATATCTTGACTAAAATGATGCACAAGAAACAATTTTCAGAAAGCATCTAACAAATCAGAATTAGGAAATTAACTATGTATGCAGTGTTGATGAATGTGAGCAGTTGTGTAAGGCATGAGGAATTCGAGGTTACAAAACGAACATGAAGCTGAGTGGAATGGTAGTGGGATCTGTGTGAAATGAGGTGATGTCGGAAAATAGGGTGTTCTCCGGATGTCCGACTGAAGGAGATCGAACTGTGTGTGTAATGTGTGAGGGCAGTGGTCTTCTGATCTCACCCATTACTTTACAGTGAGGCGTATACTGTTATTTGTGAACTTACATCCATTGTCACGTTGAGAACCAAGTTGAACTACTAAATTTAATAATTTCTCCACCTTATATACTCTGGGAAGTTAGACTGTCAATGTTGTATTCCCAGAAATTTGTCCAGTTAATAACAGTGAAGCTCAGAACAATCGAATTACTTCCCCTTCAAATCTACAAATGGTTGACCCATACATGTCACATTATTTCAAGTAAGGTGACAAGCAAATGTGTCAAATGTCTTTGTGTCAGGTAGACAGACACCTGTCAAAATGAATATTGATTTTGACGAAGGTGCATAAATTCGAACGTTGTGTATTGTCATGAAAATGTGAAAAAAAATGTGTTAGACAGGGATTTTTCACTGTCATGACTAATGCCTTAGAAGGATGACGCCCACACCAGCTGGCCATTGATTATTACAAGAGGTGCAATACGCATAGGATTGTTGGAGTGTTTTCAGGATGAGCGTAATGAGGTGATATTTGGTTTCTGTAACTGACATGTACAGATAAAAGTGGACTAGCAAATGACTGACGCAGTGATACAATTGGAATTTGATATTTCTTTATGATCCAAAAATTTATAACTGAGTCGATGAAGCAGATAAGTAAAGAAATCAAGTGAATGAAATGGATCTTCTTCATATCCCATTTCTTTATCGCCCACTCTGTTCAACTTTATGGTACTGCTGAAATAATGTCCGCTTAGTAGTGCCGCCGAACTTGTCAGCCACCACAAATTCAGATGGAATTACTGAACATGAAATGTTTGGAAAACTCCTTGTGATTGGCTACATGTAGTATGCAGTTTCCCAGTAGCATTTATCCTGGCTCCGCATGGCCATTGAAGAAAATCCGAAACTCGAAAATATCTTTCCCATTGGTCAGTGATTTTAAATGTTGATACTGATTTTAACCACCTCACTTCCTATCACATATAGGTAATTAGCATAGATTTTGCACCCCCACACTGGTGGATTGCAGATAACAACCAGGTAGACAGACTTGTACCAAGAGCGAAATCTTGTCATGGTATTGAATATGAGTATTATTGGAAGTGAGTTTCCAGTAGGACGTTTTAGCAATGACGTCTTGAGTATAAGACGAGTGCTCATTCAGGTGGGGGGTATTTCACGAATACTACCGAATCGAAGCCGCAGTATCTTTGTCGACCTAATTTACTGGTATAAAGCTAGTATTAGCATCAAAAATCCTGGTCAGCTGTGTGTCACTGATGTAGCTAACTGCTTATTCATTCTCCTGCTGATTGAAGTCTGTCGACCGAGTTTGCAATTTTGCCACGTTACTAAGTGACGGAATTGTGAGATTGGTTGGATTTTGGCGTAAAATGTTGCTAACCAGTTTACAGGAAGCCCTGTTCTACCTACGTGTTGTATTTGCCGACACTCATGAGCAAGGCGTATTTTCAACCGTAAGGGAATGTATGTTTCCTATGAGATTCAAATGTATCACACAGTCGTGAAGTCAGAGACATTGCCACCACGTTATTCAGGGATCAGTCTGCTCTGTCCTTTTGTATTTCAGTAGATTTGACCATTGAAATTGCAAGATGTGAAGAGGTTGCACTATTTTGACAATATATATGTCGTTGTAGCGCTGCTCATATGTGGTGGAATCACTGTGTAGATAATGTCAAGAGGAGAGAGACGTTGAGTATTTAGCAAGGAAGATGAGTTAGTCGATGAGATCGTGAATTTGTAGCGACTGAGTTTTCTTCGATATATATTGTACTTGTGGATCCATAATGTGCATGAACACTTCATGTTTTATGGAGTAGGATTAGGTTGAAATAAATCTAATGGTGGTCGAACCATTGTTGGAACACCAGTCCCTAATGGCTTTGGAAACTCCTTACGGATGAGTGAAAACAAGTAGTAAACGTAACTGGAGCAGGACATAGTAAGGATTGATTTCCAAAATCGATTACCTGGACTGATCAAAGTATGAACTAGCCATGTATCGACTCTGTTTAACATTTTGGTGAAGCAGTCATTATTTCTGAAGAGTATAGTTTCTAGTCTGCCTGGTTTCCTGGAGTCTGCTGTTTTCGGTCTGGATTTAGCCGTCGGATTGCCATGGACCCTCGTATCTGACACACGATATTCGTGAAACTGATTCCCCTGTTCTCACAGGAAGTCTTCTCTTCTTTCTTATAATTTGCAGTGATCAACGATGCAGAACAGTTTGAATGGGACTCTATCTGATGATCACAAACTGGAAACCTATTGTGTAAATCTTGTCTCCAAGTTCGCACCTCAAGTGTCGCGAACTTTCGGTGATAAACTATTTGGTTCTGTTGCTTTGAATTGTTTCAGGTTTCTGTATTACAGAAGTTGCTGTAGTTTTTTCTGTCATTTCAGTTATGTACCTATTTTGTTATCAGTTTTACGATCTGAGATAGCTCTAGTTCGACAGATCTGTATCGAGCCGAAAACCCGGAGGTCGATGTTTCGAATCCAATCGCTGTCCAGATTTTCACTTCACCTTCAATCATCACTCAGTATCAAAACTAGTCCGCCTAATCAATACTATCTTCGATAGTCGAACTGGTTTTCTTTTACTCTGAAACCAATTTGAAAATACGTGTAGTCCTTCATACCTCTCAGAAAGCTTGTTACGATCAGTGACATGCATTTGTCATGTAAATAGAGCTATCCGGATCCTCGAAACTGGAAAGATCGACTTATTCTGCTTGTTTGTGTTACATTTCTCTTTCTTCCTATCCTATCTTCCCTTATAAGCTGGCAGTAAATTTGGTAGCACAAGCAAAGGCTGTTGATCCGGATAACTTTAAAGTTTGGCTTGTTTCTGCTCAGTTGGCTGCTGTCATGTCTGGTGGTCCATCGATTGGTCCAGGTTTACTGGTCAATACTGAAGTGTTAAGTCATCTGATACATGCTGGATTTACTGGTTCCAATGTAAGTTGTTGTTTTTCTTTACGGGATGATATTTTTACTTTTGTTAAGGTGAAGGTGGATTCACTCAGGTGATGAATTCCGTCCGGTTCACCTGTCTGACATTGGTGCTGGAAACCTGCAGCTCAATGGACTACAATCTGTTTGAAGTGAATGTAGTGAGGTTTCTGTGTGTATGTGTGTGTGTGTGTGTGTGTGTGTGTGTGTGTGTGTGGTGGAAATCCATCACTGCAACGTGTTTCCGTTTGATAACTACAACCGTCACCTGTTATGTCATACAACTGAGAGTCTGATATATATATATATATATATATATATATATATATATATATATATATATATATATATATATATATATAGACAAGAACGAAAGCAGGTGGCTGAAATACGTTTGATTGGTCATATGATTTCACTTATTTCAAAAGATGCCTCACCTAAGACTGATTTTTTCGTGTTAGCTCAATTCGAAATCGTTTTATTGATCCGTCTCTGATCTCCATACGATTGATGGTTCCGAAATAACTGAATGTTAACTATGAATCAATCAACCAAACAATCAGTCGATTATTGTGCATACTTCCGTTTGTCATGCATAAAATCTAGTGACTCTAGAGACGGCCACTCTGTCCACTGATGCAATGGTAAATTAGATTCTGAGAAACGGAATTGGTTAGTTATTTCAGTAGTTGTTAGAGTGTGAGTGACCTTTATAGTCAGTCACTCAGTAAAACCAGCGATTTCGTGGGACGTTGTGAGTATGTCGTTCAGTTGTATATATGTGTGACTATGAGGATAGGAAGCAAGACAAGTGAGCAACAGTGTTGTCTTCTGTGGAACCATGGTTGAGCAGATTGACTTCGCGGCCCACCCTAACAATTGTTGGGATAACCAATCACGGTTTCTTGTCCTGTCAAAAGCTAACTTCCCAGTCTAATTAACTAAACCTGATTTGTTTTTTCACAGGTTGTTGAAGTGGTTTGTAAAGCCACTGGATTGGGAAGGTTAGTCGGAGTGTGACTAAGTCGTGTGCTTAATCTAAATCTGAGATGTTGTAGTTGAATGTGGGCTTCATCACGTGCTTATTAATCTTCATAGTCAAGTTAGGAAATCACTTGATAAGAACATAACGTGATATGGCATAGCAAAGTAATGTGACCAACTGGTGGAGTGGTTGATACCAGACCTATCAAGGTGACTATGGCCATCGATAGAGGAGTGACCGTAAAGCTCACTCTAGCAACTGTTGAAATAACCAACTCGATTTATTTGTTTTATGAAAACCTGTCATTCCAGCCGAACTAGAGAAATCCAATTGGTTAGTTGGGCAGTTGCTAGAGTGCCCCTGATGAAGTCACTCTCCAGTTACCCAACGTTGAATAACTGGTAGAGTAATCCAATAAATAATCTTGTGTTGGATACTTAAAAATGCATTCGATATTTACTGATGATATTTCTAGCATAAAATATGACTTTGTTGTTTTGCATTCTCTGAGCTGAGTTGTTTAATCGTGGAGCTTTCATCGTCTTTAAAAGACACCGACATCATCAGCACTAATTTCACTTCACTGTGAAGTGACCAGTCAACATCCCTCAGTGAGTGGTTTAGTAGCGTGCCTTGATGAAATGGTCTGTGGTTGGTTGTCTCCTTTGAGTGTTGCGTCATTGACTGTGTAGATATTCCTGTTGGCTGTTCCCCTGCTTCACCTCTGATCTTTCTGTCATTTATCACTTTTCTCATTGGTTGGTAGATTGCGTCTATATCTGTACATCTATTGATTGCTGACTGACTGACTGACTGACTGACTGACTGACTGACTGACTGACTGACTGACCTGAATGTCAAGCTTCTAGAAATTCTCTGATATTCTGACATTCCAATTCAGAGGTAAGATATACAAACAGATGAAAGGAACTCCAATGGGATCACTGATATCCAGACTAATTGCAGAAGCAGTGATGCAGGGACTGGAAGACATCATCTTACCTGTGATCAAACTAAAAATTTAAATTCGCTATGTGGACGACACTTTTGTCATCATTAAAAAAGATGATATAGAAAACACTCACAGTTTGATCAACAACGTCTTCAATGACATCAAATTGACAATGGAGAAGGAGTTGAACAACCAACTGCCATTGCTGGATGTTTAAGTCAGTAGAACAAATGACAGAAAGCTGGAAACCCAAGTGTACATAGAGGAAGCTAACATACACTGACCAAATCCTCAACTACAGTGGCAACAACCCAACGATATACAAAATCAGTTGCATGCAGACTCTATTCAAAAGATCGAGAACACACTGCAATACAACAACTTCACGGAGAAACGAAGAAAGTTACTTGATGTCCATCCTAAAGAAGAATGGCTACCCACGAAACTTTATCACAAGATGCCTTTTCCATTCATGATCAACTAGAAAGTCATCGGTGAAAATCAATAAACGCATCATCCTACCATACATAAAGGATATGTCAGAAATGACGACAAGATTACTGAGACCACTTGGGAACGCTACGGCCACTCACAAACCGGAAAATTCCCTCCAAACACTATTATCCAGACCAAAGGATGCAACAACCAAAGAATACAAACCGAATATCATTTACAAAGTCAACTGGAATAACTGTAATCAACACTACATTGGATAAAGTGGTCACCCTCTTCGCCTTCGTCTACATGAACACCAATTAGCTATTAAACGTCACTCATTTCAATGTATGTGGGTAACAACTATAGACATGAATTGAATTTCGACAATGTAGAGAGAGAGAGAGATCTTGGACATAGGAAACACAAAGAATATCAGAGAATTCCTAGAAGCTTGACATTCAGGTCAGTCAGTCAGTCAGTCAGTCAGCAATCAATAGATGTACAGATTTAGACGCAATCTACCAACCAATGAGAAAAGTGATAAATGACAGAAAGATCAGAGGTGAAGCAGGGGAACAGCCAACAGGAATATCTACGCAGTCAATGACGCAACACTCAAAGGAGACAACCAACCACAGACCATTTCATCAAGGTAAGCTACTAAATCACTCACTCGTCTAGGCACTATCTAAACGTTCTGGGCTTATGAAAACATATTAGGACCTCTGAGAGCATAGAGTAAGGCTATCATAAATTTCAAGTACCTTTTACCTCAACGGACTCACAAAGGGTGTTCGATTACTAGTCCATCTGGTTGGATTGTGTAGTACAAATACATAGTCGGTGTTCTCTTTAAGTTTACCAACAAAAGCTGCCTATCTAATAACCCGCGTGAACTTCATGTCAGAAAAAAAAGAGTTATTCTTATGTGAATAAATTTAAGTTTACATATAGTTCGAATGACTTTAAAAAGACAAGAACTTCCCTCCTCCCAGTTTGTTTTGCGTGGTATTCCATTGTCCAGTTTCTGCTTGCGCTTTCTTTTCTCTTCTCTTTTCAGCATCAGCCTGACGAGAAAGTACTAAGCATTAATTTGATCAAAAAGTATCAACTTACTGAAAATCCTACTTCGTAAGTAATATTGGAAACTGATGTTAGAAGTATTCAACTGGCTTGCCCCCGATTTCCTGTTTCTTTAACAGCTTCACAATCAACTCACCTTCCTATCAGTACCCTGAATAATACCACAAACAAAACCTCAAGCATAATAACTTGTCTCCAATTTCTGGTCCATCATGAATGCAGCGAAAATCTGGATCAACAATCAAACCCGAGAGATCACTTCACCTAACGGCAACACATCCATAATAATGCTATGCAGCAGATTTCTCTGGTACTTTGTCTTGTATGAATCCATCCAACAGAAGTCAATAAACAGACAATGTATCTCTTTGTCAATCCTGCATACTTTAATGTGAAATCTATGAAGTCTTACATGTGTGTAATATTCACCACTGTTGAACGACGATTCTTCCAGTCTTTAATTACTTGCATCACAACAAATACTTTCAGTATTATGAATCTGAATTTTTAGGAAAGGTAACACTTGAAGAGTGAGAAATGCCTGAACTTATATATTCAACTAGATTGAATGATTGTATGGATACTTACTTATTCCTAAAATCATTGAAGTAGGTTGTTATTGGTCAATAAAGCTACGAACAAAAGAACTGCTGTTAAAACAGATGTTTACCTGACGAAAGACTGCGTTTTGTAGACGGGTCAATCATGTCGACTACTCAAAAGGCAAACACTGAATATTGCGCCGTTTGATGCCACTTTAGTGTGGAAAGAAGAATTGTGAGTAGGAATGATCTAAACTCAGAATGATGTGTATGTACCGTAAAGTGATATTTTCCTGCTATTTTCATAGCTTTAGACACTTGATATCATGATACAGTTTAATATCCTCCTTCTGTACTATTCAACACTGCTCAAACGTTTTAGGTTTCTCTGCAAATATAAATTTGATGGTGCTTGTAAACCGGCTTCTCTCATGTTAAATTCATAACCTGAGAATAAAAATATTTATTGATTTATGGTTAACTGGTCACTTCACAGTGAAGTGAAGTTAGTGCTGATGATGTCAGTGTCTTGAAAGAAGATGAAAGCTTCACGATTAAACAACCCAGCTCAGAGAACACAATACGACCAAGTCCATCCACCTGAGCTACAAGTATTCTCCGCATTTCAAAAACTTTTTCATTAGGACTTGTATAAGCCATAAATCCATTTTAAATCATAAAGTAGGGAACATGTTTTCTACCCCAACTTCTGAAGATTGCCCATGAGCAACCCCAGACCGGATTAAAAACACGAGAACCTTAGGTTTCTTGGAGTTCATGCTACTTTCGAACCACTGACTTGGAACCCAGTGATATACATATGTCAGACCTCTGTCGATTCGGGAATCACCAAGATCATTGGTGAGTATTTTTTTCTCATATCAACTTAGTAGACTAAACATTTCACAGCTTTCCACTATATATTTAGTATATCCCTTTGGAAGGTAATTACAAGTAAGCATTGGGTTCATATCAAGTTTGCAAGTTTGATTGGTCTTGCATTTAATCTCACATGGAGTAGTGATGTGCTGAGTAGTCCTAAACTATGAAGAAAGAATCCTTAGTCAGTGAGTGTTATTGTGCAGTTTTGAATATAGGATTATGACGTTCATAATTTTATAATAGATAAGATATGTTCTCTCTCAAACCCTCAAACATGGAACGCATTAAAGATTTGCTTATGCTCCAAACTCTGAGGTGACTCATGCAGCTCACATGGATCATGTTAGTCACTGGGATGTTAAATAAGATGCACATAATCATGTATTTCATGAGTGAATAAAGCTACTTACTTTAGTCTACGCCAATAGCATTGTGACAACGCAGATACTAGATGCTAACTTTGAGTGGCTTTGAAGGCCACTCTACCAACTGTTAAAACAACCAACTAGGCTTCTATGTTTTATAAAAAACTACCTTACAAGCTGGAATGCCAAAACTCGATCAGTTATTGCAGCTGTTGCTGGCCTTTAAAGTCACTCAAGTTAAGCAGTGGAATGATGTTAGTCCTACGTTCTAACCGCTCCAATCATATTATTTTGTTAATGCCTTTCACTGGTTACCTGGTTAACAGCGGTGAATTCACGATTGTAGATCTCGAGAGAGAAAACATAGATTTTGTTGCACTGCCTGTATCAAGCATGTTGTCATATTAAGCTTTATGTAGTGTGACTGATGTAAGTGGTCATTATTTCGTTCAAACAGTGCTTGAAACTTGGTAATTTTGGGCGTAATTTCATCTAATCTCTTCACTTATTGTAAAAGGGCCAGATAAATCTTACATGGTGAAATACCGGGTACCGACAGGCTACTACTTAGACATCCAAAGTTGGTAAATGAATACATAAAGAATTATGATCAGGTCTAGATGAAAGCGATTACCAATTTACATGTGTATGCCATCACACATACATAGGGAAGAGTAATCGATTCATGCAGTTGAGGGTGGGAGAACATGTGCCTAAATGGCTTCAAAAACAAATGGAGTGTGAAACAGTGATAAACGCTGGTTGGAGATGGCCCTCTTCATCTATAGCTAAACATATCATAGAAACAGGTTACAAAGTAAGTGTCTAAACAGCTTGCAAAGTTTTATACAGAAACAGTCAGGGACGTATTCTGAGATTTGTGGAAGCCGTGGCCATACACAAATTTAAACCACCTTTATGTGTACAAAAACAGTTTGTTCTTACACTACACCTTCCTTGGTAAACTTTGTTTTCTTACCAAGATTAGGACCAACTATTTCACTTCCTGTTTGTTCTCATCTTTCTTAGTTTTATTTCCCTATTATGTTAATTGTTGTATTTATCCCCCCTCCCAGTCCTCTATTCAATATAAATTTACTTGACAAGTAAATGTGTAGGACATCAGGTTGTTCGAAATGTATTGCGCAAATACATCACATTGTTCAGATAAATTTTGTCTTCTAATTACGCTATCGAAATTCATAAAAGGGACTAACTGTTTTAAATAAAGAATTATGATTAGGTCTAGATGAAGACGATTTTCAGGCAACATGCCAGAAACTTTGATTAAGTTTTGCGATCCACTTACTAATAACGCCAGATTCAGTTTTACCCCAGTTGTCAAATCATTCACCTGGCGAAGCCACTGCTTAGCTCAATATATATGCTACCAGATGTTGGGTTAGGTTAAAAAAGGGTTCACGGTGGTCAGACTAAGATGTGACAGCAGCACATAAAGTCCCTGACTGTTGATCTTAGCAGTATAGGGGAGTGTAGACCACCTGGCCGGGGTATCCGAGGTGACAGGAATTAGTAGTTGAGATCTCTTCATGAAATAGCTGAAAATCGGTTCCAATAGTGCAGATATATTCCCTATTTGAGGTCTTCTAAAACTTGAACGTTTCGAGTACCCTCTGCTTTCATACACCTTTTTCTGCCTTGATACCAGTCTTTTCTATTCAGTTGTTTGTCATCTACTACTGTGAACTGAGGCAACTTGAACCAATGCATTCATGTGCAAGGTTTAGGGTTGATTTTGTCTGCTTTTATGAATATTGAAAATGAATAGTGCGAATTTGATAGGTATCCTGAAATCAAATCATCTTATACATATTTAGTCCGTTTGAGTATTGATGGAACTACTTTACTGCAGATAAGTGTGATCTTGAGGTAAGCCAAGTATGGCTTAGTACAACAATATAACTTTATTACCCTTCAAAAGTTGTATAGTTAACGGAAAGAATACATCACTAGATATTTCCATAAGTGAGTAATGGGAATTATTAACTTTTTTCATTTAAGCCTAGGTTTCAATATCAATACTAACTGACTATGGACTACCCTTCCAACGGGAACGTTTCTTAGCAGCATGATTTTATGCCCTAGTCACTTGACTGCATTGAGTATTTAACTCGTCATCTAACTTGCATGCTTTCCTCCATTTTTCATGTTAGATCTAAAGACAAATAAATAAAAAGGCCAGATAAACTCATGCGTAAAAACCTATTGAATCTGGATGACATGTATACGGACATCTTGTCAACGTGTACCATGACAAATGTGGTAGCTGAAGTTAGAAATAGGCTATAAGCAGTCATACTAGTACTTGGTATCACTCCATAAAATGTACGACTGTAACTCTGGACTGTGTAGGGAAATGTAGACCTTAAGATTGGAGTCTGGGTGACAATCAGAACTGATAGTAAAAGCTGATACAGTTCAGACTACATCTTAGTAGTGCGTTTAGTTACTTTTTTAAACCTCTTCTCTATGGTTTTATTGCTTTCTATACATACATATCATTTCCTTTCATCCTGAAGTAGTCTTGGGATGTGTGGCAATTTCGACTGTTAAACAGTGATGTGTGACCACATTTTGATGCTGTTTGACTTATTTCTCGATAGCACATGTTGTAAAAATCCACAAAAGACAATCAAGATAACAAAAAGCAAAAGAGGAATCCAAGCTGATAAGAAACGAATAGATATATAGTAAAATAATGTTCAATGGTCAAAGGGAGGATGAAAAGTAAATATGAGTATTCCACTGTATCAAATTGTGTGCCATATTGTAGTGGGCGTTGCTGATCAGAACGGATACAAGTAGCATATGTTGAGAGGGCGGCAGAAATCATAGGTAGTTGCAGCAATGGGCAAAGATTCTGCCCAGAGAAACGCAAGAAACAATGTGGGTGTATTAAGAGCAAATCAAGGTAGAAGCAGAAGAGAAAATGAAGCACATTATGCTAATGACTGTCTTAGTGAAAGGTGTACAGTACTTGATGACTACTGTAAAAGATGTCAATAATAAATATTCCTTTGTGTCTGTCTTCTCGTTTCCTACAGATGTAATAATGTACATAGTCTCTGGTATATCTGGCTCCATAGGTAATGACTTACTCCATGAAGGGTATGTAGGTGGCTTCGGGAACGTAAATGGCATAGTCCTATCAGGTGGAGCCGCTAACAACATGCAAGATCTTAAGACGAGTCGAGCAGACATCTCAGTACGCTTGGAATGCTTTTCACACACATGAAGTATAGACTAATACCTCAGAACTGGTCTGTACGTGCTCCTAACTTAAGGAACAATAAAGTGATAGGATGGATTGGTCACTCCATTTACTTTAGGAGTACCATAATCCCTAACGGGCTGGTTGCTAACGCGATCTCAGCCCGGATACAGAAGGCCCGTTTATCATTTGCCAACATGAGTTATCTCTGGTGCCGATTTGTGGGATATCCAACTGCCTGTTAAAGGAAGAGTACACTGAGCTGCACTCCGTTTTTATCTGTTATAAGGCTGCGGTACATGCCCTCGAAGGTATGCATTCAGTATTCCTTCCTGCATCTCACTTTTCTCGTTTCCTTTAATATGACGTTAAGATCTGCAATCATTTATTAAAAATAACTACGGGTTAACTGTATTAAAAGCGTCGTTACATGGTAAGTTGTATTTCATATGGATTTGTCTTAGTGATGAAACTGTCATAGTTAAAATGGACACCTCTATGTTAATCTACTTATAATCGCATAAAATTTACATATATGCCATTACTTTCAAAATACTTGAGTTGCTATATCCTTGACTTGACGGTTCAGCCATTGTTCCTGGTTTTAACCTTCGTTTTGGATTTCTTATTGAGTTCTGTGTTTAACGGAAATGTCCAACGTGGGTCCTAACTGGTATTATTTCCCGGGCTACTATGTTTGAGTTGACTCTACTGCTGCTAACGTCACACCAGCTGACTCAGAGAGAAGACGAAGTTAGACTGTCCATCCACACAATGTGCAATTATAGTGTAAATAGCAAGATATAGAAAATGTACAAAACCTTAGGTCTTTGGCTGCCCAATCAGAATGTCAACGAATGAAAACAAAAACATGTGAAAGACATTCGTAATTAATCGTCTGTTTCTCGTATCCTTTCTGCAGAAACCTTCCTATCAATCCTATTTCTTGGAGAAATCAAAATTCATGATATAACAAACTGTCTGCTTAGTAATTCCATTTGTCCTTTTATCATCATTATTCCTGCATATGAACTACGCTGTCATTTCATTATGATTTTCTTTCATATTTATCCTTAGATGTCCCGTAGTCTCACACAGCTGTTTGTCACTGACAAAAATCCAGGACTGTCTGTGTCGTTTTGAGTTGGTAAGTAGTGTCCTTCAGTACTGTATCTGATAAAACTGTTCTGAAACCGTGAATACCACCTAAGCTGACCACCTTAAATATTTGAACTTTGGTGCAAATCGAACAATAGGCACGTTTCGCTAGGGTTATGGAAAACATTGCTATTGATGTATACTATGTCTAAAACAAGCCGCATTCAAGATCCTAATGAAGCGCTTCGAGTAACTTCCTTATCTATCTGCTCAAAAATAATGCTTACTGTGCACCAGCCTTGGTGGTATTGGTGTCATACTTAATATCAAAGTCGAAGTTCCACTAGCTAAAAGGTTAGACTCAAGTGAGAAGTAACAGTATCTCTTCTACATCGCTGCTTGTGTCGTGACTGTCTGCAGAGCGTATCTATATAAGAATGAGTCCTGCTATCAGCTAACTGACTTCCATCAGTTATGCTCGATAGATATCATAGTGCTAGCTGGGACAGGAATGAACAGGTTGGAAATCTAGGCTCAAAGGAGGGTCGGTTAGGTGACTAACGGGAATCGATCGCATACAAGTCAGATAATACGGGACGTCTTCTGCAAATTTGCACACTTCGCAATTTGTTTCTAACCAGTCATCACCAATGTACTTACTACCTCTCCCATTCAAGCCTAAAACTGAAATAGATCATACTACAAACTTGTGGGTGTATATTCAAGAATGTGTCTGCATCTGAAGCATCTTTTTAACTCCAATCACGCTTAGGTGTATGCCAGGCTAGTCTTGCATTTCGATAGTTATCAAATCGTCGTCCAAAAAAGTTCAACGTAAGTAAGCTGGTCGCATCTGGTATTGTAACTAAATACCTAACCAAGATACATTCAATAGTAGCTGTTGAACCTCAAGAAGCCATACATGAGCATTGACTACATCTAAAATGCCTTAAAAATGGCAAGTAAGGCTGATTGGGGCTTTGAAAAACATGGCAATTCGAGGTTTTAGCATTTTCTTGATGTTCATCAGTGTATTCTGATGGGCACAAGGTACAATATTACTCGTTATATGACACGCCAAATAGCGTTGGGATAAGGAACAAGTGGCTTAGTGGTTAAATTAAGCGAGTGAGATGGAGGGAACAGTTGGATCTGGCAATAGTCCACGGTTGTCCTAGCTCATGTGAGCCATTGCCAGTAAGAAGTATGGTGTCAGAATTCTTATTCATATTCAAAATGTCCTTACATACTTTTCTGGTGTATGTAATGCTAATTTCGAATAGATGTCATATACATACTATTTTATTTTGCACAAATTAGCCTTTACAATTCTCTATTTATTACATTAAAAACAGTTTCCATTCTGCTTCATATATTGCAAACAAGCGAAAAAATGCATCACTCTATGGTGGGAATTATCAAAGACCAGTTGATCTTATGAATCTACGATCTAGTCCTACAGAAGGTAGTCTTTATCTATCCATCCAAACAACAAACAACAACAATGTCTCCACTTTGCCCAATATAAATAACAAAAACAGTAATAATAATCATGATAATACATCGAATCATGTACAATCATTTTCACCAATATCATTCAGCAAATCGCAGCATCAAAGATAATCTATGAAACAACAATCCTGTCAACAAGATATAAATAGTTCATTATCTGATATATGCTCTGCAACTTATTCATTATCCGATCATACAACAAATGGTAACAATTGTCTATATCGAAATAATACTGCTTCATTAACCTTTAAAGGAGGATTTGGAATAGGAACAGGAGCACGTGGTGGCGGCAGTACATGTGTTCAACACTGTATTCTACCATCTTTACTTAATCTATATGACCAACATCATAAGACATTATTATTATTCTTTGTCCTTTAGGTTTCCAGTGTAAGAAAAGGCTTCAGTAGCACACCTCCATTCCACTCGCTTCTCTGCAATCTTTTGAATCTGGCTACACGACAGCCAAGAACCTTTCATTTCTTCTTCACACGATCTCCTCCATGTCACCGTCCAACACCCTCCCCCAATTCGCCGTTCCCAATCTGGATTCCTCTCGAGTGCCTGAGGCGAGATGTCCCCGAACCGTCTTCTCACTGCATGCCCAATCAATCTCCACTTCCTTCAAGTGCATATTTGTTGAGCGATAGGTTCTTGGTTCGTTCGTTACCCGGTCAGAGTTCCTTGTTGCTTATTCTTTCTGGCCATCCATCTGAGCTTCAGTAACGAGCCAGTGTAGGCAGTTGTTGATGAATCTCTGTAGTTTCTTGTAAATCCCTTTCGTAACGCGCCAAGTCTCTCAACCATCACACAGAAGCACTGACTCACTCGACTGAATTAGTCTTGAAAATCCTGATCTTGTTCACGCCTTATGTTGAGTGCAGAAGATCTCCACACTAGTTTCAGGTTAATGAACGCCAGTCTTGCTGTCTTCCCGATCCTGGCTAGTTTTGACGTCCTCGTCTGTGCCTGTGCCGCCTGTAGTTGAAACGGTGCTGCATAGATAGGTGAAGGAGGCTACTTCATTTAGGTTTCTCCCGTTGATGGTGATTGGGCTTGTTGTACTTGGTGGTGGTGGGGTTGGTTGGTTGGGTATCTTCATCACCTCTGTCTTCTCTACATTCACTTGAAGCAAGTCCCGTCTTCGCTGCCTTGCCTCTTCTGTCAACTTGTCGGATTTTGCCTGTAGATCTTCAAGTTTGTGCGACATTAGACACAAGTCATCACTGGCGAAATCCAAATCTTCTAGGATCTTTCCCCGGTCCAGTGTATGCCCATCTTCTCGCTTCTCACGGTTTCCTGCATGATACAGTCCACCACAATCAGGAAGATCATTGGTGGTGATAGTAGGCAGCATTGTCTTACTCCTGTTTTCACTTCAAAGGCATCACTGACCTTCCCACTGTGAATTACTTGGCATGTGGTGTCTTCGTATAGCGTATGGCTGATGAATGAGGTTGATAAAGGTTTGTGGTATTCCGTAGTATTGCAGCAGTTGCCATATTACTTCTCGGCCGACGCTGTTGAAGTGGAGGCGTTTTCGAAGCCCGCGAAGCTGAGGTAGATTGAGTTGACTGCCATTCTATGCTCTGTTCCGTGATGGTGCTCAGCGTAGCGTTGCAATTTGGTCCACACATGATTTGTACTTCCTGAAGCTGGCCAGTCAGCCTGTTCCGGTGGTAGTTTTGAATCCAGTGCATCATTCAGTCTCTCCACGATGATGCGGCATAATATTTTGCTTACTCTGGGTGGACAGCAGCATGATTCCTCTCCAGTTGTTGTTCTTGCAAAGACTTTGGTCTCCCTCCTTCGGGAGTTTGATAAGGTAGGTTGTATTCTTCCAATCAATAGGCAGGTACCTTCCCTTCATTCCTTCATTGCAAACCTTCTGCAGTAGTAGTGTGAGCATATCTGCTGTTGTCTGTGCGTCTGTTCTCAGTGCTTCTGGTGGGATTCTATCTGGTCCTGCTGCTTTCCCGCATTTCAGTAGCCTTATGGCATTCAGGACTTCGACGTTCGTTGGAGGGCTTGTGTTCGTTGGTAGTTCTGTGGCTGGGCTGCAGGTGGTGGCTGATTCAAGAGCTTTTAGAAGTGGTCAGCCCATTGTTTCCTTCATCATCCTTTATTGGTTTGATCTTTGTTGATCTCTGCCTTACAAGATAGTAATCTGGTTATTTGATACAATGCTGTCAGGTCTCTATATCTACTACCTGCAGGCTGTTCTGCTTCACTTGCCACTGTGTCGTAGAAGTGTCTTTTGTCTTTCCACGCACTCTTCTTCACTTCTCTGTCCAGGGTAGCGTTTTGTTGGTTGTGTTCAGTTCCTCTTTTCGTTGTTCATCCCTGAACTGCACTGCACTGCACTGCACTACACTACACTCGTTCATCTTCTGCATCACCATCACCTTCTTCCTCTACCTCCTCTATCAGCTTCCATGTGTCCGTCAAGATCCATTCCTTATCTTCTTTCTTCTTCTTTCCTAATACGGTTGTGCAGGTTTCTTTCCATATAGCTTTCAAAGAGTTCCGGTGTTCTTCCATGCACGTTCCTTCAGGGATGTTGCTCACTGTCTCCCATTTCGTTCTGATGGCTGACTGACTGACTGACTGACGTGAAGATTTCCTTTGTAGTTTTGTCCTTCAGTTCAGTTTCTGTTCTGGGTGTTCAACTGGAATTTCAACTGTGGTCGTCTATCATCACCAACTTCTTTGCAGGTCTTCAACTTGATTGTGTGAAGGCAGGTTCATTGCACTAGATAGTGAGTGGTGTGAACCTACATCCACTCCCCTTCTTCATCTGATCTTGTGTCCAGTAGGCTGGCTGCGTCTCCACTTTCTTCACATCGAGATGAAGTCGATCTGATTTGTAGTGTAGTGTGTCCTGGTGTCTGTTGAAATCCATGTTGCTTTGTGGTTATTCTTTTGTTTGTACACACTGTCTCGCCTCCAATCACCAAATCGTTGAATGCGCAGAAATCTGCATACAGTTCTCCGTTCTCATTCATTTCACCAAGTGCTTCACAACCAATGATTAGTTCTGTTCCTGTGTTGTCTGCTCCGAGTTTGGCATTCATGTCGCCCATTAGAATTTCAGTGTTGCTAACTGGAGTTTTGTCTGGTACTGATTGCAGTTGTCTGTAGAATTCCTGCTTCTTCTCTACACCTGCATCACTTGTGGGAGCATAGCTTAGCATTGAATGATTGTGACTTTCCTTCCTTTTCAGTTGAACCTTGCTGTCATGATCCTGATGGTGGAGAAGACTGGTCCCCATTACGTGAGAGAGAGCCTTTGATGTTGTTGGGGACATCATGATAGCCACTCGAAAACTCAGTGTGCTCATAGTTGTCGTCTGGGTGACAATATCGGAGTAGATTATTGACAGTTTGGAGAGTCCACTTCCATTCTATCTGCTTTCGCAGATTCCAAACACTTCCATGTCATACCTCCTTATCTCTTTTGCAATCTGGGCAGCCTTGCTGGGTTCATACATGGTGCGGACATTCCATGTCCCCACGTTTACTTCGCTCTCATCGAAAGAAGATACATCGGCCAATCGGCTTCCCGAAGGCCTTCACCAACCAGCGTCATTTCGTCTCCCCGATTCCAGCGACGAATAACTTTGTTTTTATGTTTCATATTTTCATTGTGCTGTGAAGTTTCTTAAGCGATTGAATTGGTTTCACGGGGTAGGGTTGCTAGCCCTACGCCCAACCTTCTCTCTTTTACCCAGGAGTAGGACCGGATACTAACTAGTGAACTAGTTAACCAGGTGAGGTTGGTAAGACATTAACACCATCCCAATTAACTATACTTATGGTGAGATGGAGAATAAAGAATAGTAAAGAACGCTATTACTTGCCATTTTATACCTCGTACTAGTGTCTTGATGCAGTTGTCGATTGACATTCAAATATAGACATCCACAGGATATTTTCCAGTTACGCTTATTGTTAACATTTTGTCCACGTCTTCATCTTGTAACATAACTTCAGTGTCTCAATTTATTTCCATGTTTTGTTTCATATCATTTTTCTCTGCATATAATATTATATTGTCATTAGTATCGAGTGGCTTCACAGCTGACACTTCATCTTATACCTATAATCATTGAGTATGCTCAATATAATTTCCTATGTGATCCATCAACAACAACATCATCATCGATATCAATGTCACAACAGGATAGTTCAGCGTTAATTCAGATGTTTGACAAAAGAGCCCATTTACGCCTTTCAATTAATGTTGCCATAGAATGCTTAAATCGTGCTATTGGTAAGTGAGTGAAATGAATTGATAGATGAGATAACTTTCCTTTGTTGTTCTTATTCTCTCCAAAACGAGTAATAGTTGCAATCCATCCATATTGATATGTTTAGATTGTGTAATTGATTTGTAAACAATTTGCAAATTGACTATTTACTTCAGTAGCATAACTACTAACCAACTATCTATGTATCCCGTATCTATGCGGTACAGTATACTGATGGTTAGATTCAGTTGAACTGAACAAATCTTCTCTTTCATCTGAATTTATGCAGACACACTGATGACGGTGACGACACGAAATTATTATCACTCTGATGTAAATGCTGTCACTACATTGGTATGCGATCAGGAGGTTGGGAGTGAGGGGTCTTAGTTGAGACATTTTGACGCGAACTAAGCAGTGGGTAGATATTCTGCAAAGTGATCATCCCATCAGAGTACAATATTCCTTTGACTGAATTTGTTACATTTCTTTTCATGGTTTGATGACTTGGAATAAACAATAAAATTTCACTAATGATAACGAAATGAAACGCTCTCAGTCACTCTGTGCACACACCTATGCAATAGGCAATGAGTCACACCTTTTGTGTAAGGGGTAATGATACTGCTAGCTGGCTGTGGAAACCTCGGTAGGTGGAGTGGTGGTCAGACCAATGACCCAATGGTTGATAGTCATCTCGGTAAACCACTGAGCAACACCTCCCACTAATGATGGAATCGAAAACAAGAATACCACAAGGTTACGGTGCAAATGGACTTGACATTATTATCAAATATTCTACTTGTAGGTTTGTGAGGAGTTGAATGATTCCCATGAAGTTCTCATCATGGGTCTACATCAACCCGAAAACGTTTGACCACTCCAGAACACTGGACATTTATTTCGTACTAGTGTGGGACTTCACAGCTATGACGTCAACTGTAGCAACTATGAGGACAGATACTCGTGAGTGTAAAATAGATGATGATCGTGCTGTATGAGGATTTGATAGCAGTTGGTGGAAAGCGTAGGTCATTGGATTTTACCCTTATAGCTGAATTGTAATATGTTCGCTACAAGACGAGACCACACCGACTGTTATGACTACGCATTGATGAGCACTTCCAAACTGGGACGATACAGATATTGCATGTTCTGACATTTTCAATAGTTATCTGGTCGATCTCTGTTTGTGATGAAAACTCTTTTCAAATATTGTCACATATATTTAAGAGTTATATATTTCGGTATGCGCTACCCATGAGAACACTAATGGATGGTGCATTATGCCACGTGGTTTGGCGATTCAGAAAGTGTTTGATACTCAACTGGTGGAGGTGGTTAGGAAGTGAACAAGACAAAGGAGCGATAGAAACAACATCAAAGAACAATTTACCTGGGAAAGATAAACATCTGTAAGTAGAACGTATTAGTATTATGTCAGTACTAATTGTAATTTCCTTGACGAATAATTTTGTGTGTACTCACCATTGAAGTACGTTCTCTCTAGTATCGGGTTGTACATCCTAAAGTCTAAATATAATTCACATTTTAACTTTCCAAAGGGAACCATTTAATGTCAAGTAACTTCACAGAACAAATCAAGTCATAAACAGGTAAGCAAACAGCGAGTAGGACCTCTTTTCAGAGCTGGCACTTCAAAATCTACACATCACCTAATATCTGTTATGAAATTTTCACTCCCATTCTTAAATCATTGAGAGGGGTTCACACAAATAATTTATGAGCGTTTGGGGATCATTTGAAGGCTTATCCACGTTCACGCAAAACAGTTCAGGTGGTTTACTGCTTTGTAGTCGCATGGATGAATATCTTTGTTGTAGGTACTTTTACTTTGAGCACATATGTACATTTTTCTAGTGTAAAGATTTGATACTAGATTTGTTTATTTGATATAAAGCGCACAGTGATACAGTATTATTTACTTGATTACGTTTCGAGCATAAATTATTGCTCATAATCATATCAATGTAATCACACTTCTTTCGACATCTGATTTTATAGTCCTGTCACCTGATCTCTCTTTGTTTTTTTGTTTTTTGATTGGTAGTAAAGTTTTCCATATCTCTGGTATAGATGTTGCGTCATTCCTATTACATGTGTTGGGTGTGAATTCGATGAACAAAGATTCAGTAATTAATCTCTCTCTCCACCTAGCTATATTAGACTTAAGTACAGTGGTTTTGTCCCATCCTATTGTGTGGTTGTGTGTTAATGAATGTAATGCAATGGCTGAGTGTTTTTCTAGGTTATTGATCTTATTGGGGTCTGTCGTTCTATGTTTAGCTAAATTCCTATGTTCTGTTAATCTAACTGACCCCGACCGGCTAGTTTGACCTATGTATTTGACTTCACAGTCATTACATGGAATTTGGTAGATTATATTATTTTGCTTAATTGGTTCTATCGGATCTTTTAACCGACACAGCTTACCTCTAAGTGAGTTTGTTGGTTTAAATGCACCCTAATTCCAACCTTGTTGAGAATCCTACGTATGGTTTCTGATGTTCCTTCCTTGTATGGTATCACAATAGAGGTGCTGATTTCCTTTCTCCTTATGTTGTCACTATTATTTGTATTTGTATTAGTGTTATTATTTTGCTTCTTATGCGTCCGTGTGAATTTCTTAATAAAATGATGGGGATAATTATGAGTTATTAACGCTTCTTTTATGAAAAGAAAATATCGAAATCATGCTGCAAGGGTGGCGTTAGAAATTATAAGAGAACGTCTCATAGTTGCGTAAAGTGGAATCAAAATTGTCTAAATACGAATGAGGAAGTCAAACATAGCTTGACTTAGTCAAGCTAGATACATGAGATGAGAACTATCAACATATGTGCACATACAAATCTTTATCTGCAATTCAGACGCAACCCCACTACATATAGATATTGTCTTTTTTCAACAGTTTGATCGGGTAGAATCAAGTTATGATATATAAGCTTGGGGGTTATTATAAATTTCGGTTTACTATAACTCTGATAAAGCTGTTGGCAGCACTAAGTAACGAATCGTCAATTGATGGGAAAAAAATTTATTTTGTTCTACTTTCACTATTAAATGCAAATACCAAAATAATGGGTAATTTTTCATAGGTCTCTTTACCAAAGCTGAGGACTATGGATGACTTCTGTTTATTGAAGCCCTGAATATAACGTAACATTTTTTCTCTGCTTTGTTATTGATTCGATAAACGGAGAGTTGAAAACAGTTTAAAAATGTGCAAGAGTACATGATACGTTCAGCAGACATATTTAAATGATTAAAACAAATTGAAAGGAAAGAATTTAATGAAGAATGTTCGGTGGTTAAATTGGGTAACTCAAGGTTCAAGCAGTTTATGTGATATTATCATACAGTGATATTGTATTATTGTATTATTTTGAACACAATCTATAATCATAATCATAGCAAGGACGACTTTACAGACCGACCTAACAACTGCCGAGATAGCCAATTGTATTTCTCCATTTTATAAAACATTACCTTTCCAGCCAAAATACTGAGATCTGATTGGTTGCTGGGTGACTTTTAAAGTCGCTCTCATAGCAAGGTGATTACTCTACTTTCTACTTTGATTTCTGGACGTATGTATTTCTCTTACTTTTAACTCTGCACTTAGTGGTGCACTATTTATATTTTATGTAGCTTTCGGTGTTTATTTTATAAACAGAGATTCAATGATCAATCTATTCATCATCATCCACCTTAGTATGTTAATCTTCAAAGTTATTGCTGCGCTGCTTCACCATATATTGTATCACTGCATGCTTTCAGCTTTCTCTCTAGTTTACCTATCTGGGTCGGTGGTTTGTCATTATAGATTTAACCGAATCCCTATGCTCTGACCAACTGGGATCAGCTGATTCAATATATATTACATACCTGACCTCAATATCACTGCATACACTTTAATGAACTTTATCTCCTAAGTTTGTAGACCTGTAAACAACCAACCTATTTGAGACTCCTCAGCTGGATGTAGCTGTATCCCAATGAGTTATGTTATCCCCGCTGAGACTGGAATCCAGTGGTCATTGCTTCAAACGGCAAAGTGATGTCCACTGGGGCATGAGGGGCACCACTTGTGCAATAGGTATTAGTTGTTGTTTATTATTGATAATTTTCATTTGGTGTTACTATACAGGTTTAAATCGCTCAACCTCTGTCATCTGTCGTCTCTGAAATACCATCGTATAATGACTGTCATTCTCCTAGATTGCTTTTAAGCTAAAAGGAGTTTCGTTTATCATATATGTACGTATAAAATTATTCTACATAACTTGGAAAGTTTACACAAGCTTTCGGTCTTTTTTCCCAGTCATTTAAAGAGATTATACTCTCTAATAACAGATGATGTGAACAAAATATTTAAAATGAATCATTATCCAGTGAAATTAATTCACAGAGTAGCAAATAACATTAAGGTAGAGGGTGAAATTACCCCTAAATGATCGGTCTTAATAATAGTTATCCCTCACAGATGACACACATCGGATGAAATTCGGTGAGTGCTCAGCAATTACTTCATAAGAGTGTTTTACAGAATATCAAACACATTGCAGAGTACCTTAGTTCATTTGAAGGACAAGATCCCCTGGATAAACAAATTAATTGTGTTTATCAAATAAAATGCTCAAAATTGTGATGCAATGTACAATCTCTCCGTGAAATGAAACCTGGAATTGGTATGGCTCAAAAACCAGACAATTCTCTCCAAACACTATTATCCAGACCAGAGGATGCAACAACCAAAGAATACAAACCGAATATCATTTACAAAGTCAACTGGAATAACTGTAGTCAACACTACATTGGATAAAGTGGTCACCCTCTTCGCCTTCGTCTACATGAACACCAATTAGCTATTAAACGTCACTCATTTCAATGTATGTGGGTAACAACTATAGACATGAATTGAATTTCGACAATGTAGAGAGAGAGAGAGATCTTGGACATAGGAAACACAAAGAATATCAGAGAATTCCTAGAAGCTTGACATTCAGGTCAGTCAGTCAGTCAGTCAGTCAGTTAGTCAGTCAGCAATCAATAGATGTACAGATTTAGACGCAATCTACCAACCAATGAGAAAAGTGATAAATGACAGAAAGATCAGAGGTGAAGCAGAGGAACAGCCAACAGGAAAATCTACACAGTCAATGACGCAACACTCAAAGGAGACAACCAACCACAGACCATTTCATCAAGGCACGCTACTAAACCACTCACTGAGGGATGTTGACTGGTCACTTCACAGTGAAGTGAAATTAGTGCTGATGATGTCAGTGCCTTTTAAAGACGATGAAAGCTTCACGATTAAACAACTCAGCTCATAGAACACAATGCAACCGAGACCACCAACCTGAGCTACAAATATTCTCCACTATTTCATAGGACAAACGTTTCATTAAATCAGAATTAGGAAAAATGAACGACGAAGAGCTTCCATCCGACCTCGTAGAAATCCAATGGAACTTAAAAAAACTTGAAAACACTTCAACCGTAGCTCTACACGTTATAAGTTCAGCCCACAAGTTCGATTTTGAAAATATCGAAATTATGCTGCAAGGGTGGCGTTAGAAATTATAAGAGAACGTCTCATAGTTGCGTAAAGTGGAATCAAAATTGTCTAAATACGAATGAGGAAGTCAAACATAGCTTGACTTAGTCAAGCTAGATACATGAGATGAGAACTATCAACATATGTGCACATACAAATCTTTATCTGCAATTCAGACGCAACCCCACTACATATAGATATTGTCTTTTTTCAACAGTTTGATCGGGTAGAATCAAGTTATGATATATAAGCTTGGGGGTTATTATAAATTTCGGTTTACTATAACTCTGATAAAGCTGTTGGCAGCACTAAGTAACGAATCGTCAATTGATGGGAAAAAAATTTATTTTGTTCTACTTTCACTATTAAATGCAAATACCAAAATAATGGGTAATTTTTCATAGGTCTCTTTACCAAAGCTGAGGACTATGGATGACTTCTGTTTATTGAAGCCCTGAATATAACGTAACATTTTTTCTCTGCTTTGTTATTGATTCGATAAACGGAGAGTTGAAAACAGTTTAAAAATGTGCAAGAGTACATGATACGTTCAGCAGACATATTTAAATGATTAAAACAAATTGAAAGGAAAGAATTTAATGAAGAATGTTCGGTGGTTAAATTGGGTAACTCAAGGTTCAAGCAGTTTATGTGATATTATCATACAGTGATATTGTATTATTGTATTATTTTGAACACAATCTATAATCATAATCATAGCAAGGACGACTTTACAGACCGACCTAACAACTGCCGAGATAGCCAATTGTATTTCTCCATTTTATAAAACATTACCTTTCCAGCCAAAATACTGAGATCTGATTGGTTGCTGGGTGACTTTTAAAGTCGCTCTCATAGCAAGGTGATTACTCTACTTTCTACTTTGATTTCTGGACGTATGTATTTCTCTTACTTTTAACTCTGCACTTAGTGGTGCACTATTTATATTTTATGTAGCTTTCGGTGTTTATTTTATAAACAGAGATTCAATGATCAATCTATTCATCATCATCCACCTTAGTATGTTAATCTTCAAAGTTATTGCTGCGCTGCTTCACCATATATTGTATCACTGCATGCTTTCAGCTTTCTCTCTAGTTTACCTATCTGGGTCGGTGGTTTGTCATTATAGATTTAACCGAATCCCTATGCTCTGACCAACTGGGATCAGCTGATTCAATATATATTACATACCTGACCTCAATATCACTGCATACACTTTAATGAACTTTATCTCCTAAGTTTGTAGACCTGTAAACAACCAACCTATTTGAGACTCCTCAGCTGGATGTAGCTGTATCCCAATGAGTTATGTTATCCCCGCTGAGACTGGAATCCAGTGGTCATTGCTTCAAACGGCAAAGTGATGTCCACTGGGGCATGAGGGGCACCACTTGTGCAATAGGTATTAGTTGTTGTTTATTATTGATAATTTTCATTTGGTGTTACTATACAGGTTTAAATCGCTCAACCTCTGTCATCTGTCGTCTCTGAAATACCATCGTATAATGACTGTCATTCTCCTAGATTGCTTTTAAGCTAAAAGGAGTTTCGTTTATCATATATGTACGTATAAAATTATTCTACATAACTTGGAAAGTTTACACAAGCTTTCGGTCTTTTTTCCCAGTCATTTAAAGAGATTATACTCTCTAATAACAGATGATGTGAACAAAATATTTAAAATGAATCATTATCCAGTGAAATTAATTCACAGAGTAGCAAATAACATTAAGGTAGAGGGTGAAATTACCCCTAAATGATCGGTCTTAATAATAGTTATCCCTCACAGATGACACACATCGGATGAAATTCGGTGAGTGCTCAGCAATTACTTCATAAGAGTGTTTTACAGAATATCAAACACATTGCAGAGTACCTTAGTTCATTTGAAGGACAAGATCCCCCTGGATAAACAAATTAATTGTGTTTATCAAATAAAATGCTCAAAATTGTGATGCAATGTACAATCTCTCCGTGAAATGAAACCTGGAATTGGTATGGCTCAAAAACCAGACAATTCTCTCCAAACACTATTATCCAGACCAGAGGATGCAACAACCAAAGAATACAAACCGAATATCATTTACAAAGTCAACTGGAATAACTGTAGTCAACACTACATTGGATAAAGTGGTCACCCTCTTCGCCTTCGTCTACATGAACACCAATTAGCTATTAAACGTCACTCATTTCAATGTATGTGGGTAACAACTATAGACATGAATTGAATTTCGACAATGTAGAGAGAGAGAGAGATCTTGGACATAGGAAACACAAAGAATATCAGAGAATTCCTAGAAGCTTGACATTCAGGTCAGTCAGTCAGTCAGTCAGTCAGTTAGTCAGTCAGCAATCAATAGATGTACAGATTTAGACGCAATCTACCAACCAATGAGAAAAGTGATAAATGACAGAAAGATCAGAGGTGAAGCAGAGGAACAGCCAACAGGAAAATCTACACAGTCAATGACGCAACACTCAAAGGAGACAACCAACCACAGACCATTTCATCAAGGCACGCTACTAAACCACTCACTGAGGGATGTTGACTGGTCACTTCACAGTGAAGTGAAATTAGTGCTGATGATGTCAGTGCCTTTTAAAGACGATGAAAGCTTCACGATTAAACAACTCAGCTCATAGAACACAATGCAACCGAGACCACCAACCTGAGCTACAAATATTCTCCACTATTTCATAGGACAAACGTTTCATTAAATCAGAATTAGGAAAAATGAACGACGAAGAGCTTCCATCCGACCTCGTAGAAATCCAATGGAACTTAAAAAAACTTGAAAACACTTCAACCGTAGCTCTACACGTTATAAGTTCAGCCCACAAGTTCGATTTTGAAAATATCGAAATTATGCTGCAAGGGTGGCGTTAGAAATTATAAGAGAACGTCTCATAGTTGCGTAAAGTGGAATCAAAATTGTCTAAATACGAATGAGGAAGTCAAACATAGCTTGACTTAGTCAAGCTAGATACATGAGATGAGAACTATCAACATATGTGCACATACAAATCTTTATCTGCAATTCAGACGCAACCCCACTACATATAGATATTGTCTTTTTTCAACAGTTTGATCGGGTAGAATCAAGTTATGATATATAAGCTTGGGGGTTATTATAAATTTCGGTTTACTATAACTCTGATAAAGCTGTTGGCAGCACTAAGTAACGAATCGTCAATTGATGGGAAAAAAATTTATTTTGTTCTACTTTCACTATTAAATGCAAATACCAAAATAATGGGTAATTTTCCATAGGTCTCTTTACCAAAGCTGAGGACTATGGATGACTTCTGTTTATTGAAGCCCTGAATTGAATGCTTCCCTCAAATTTCACTACTAAACATTGCTTCTTAACCGCAGGTAATTGAAACTTCTTTAATTAGGTCACGAAGGACAAAGTAAATTGCAAAAGCGAAGTTTTTTGCATGAATATTGTCGCAAGATTTCCCTACAGCACTGATAACTTTATCATATGAAATGTCTACTGTTCTACATTATTACTATTACACTAAATTACTTTTATTGAATTTTTTCATTAACATACTTCTGAAGGCAAACAGCTTTGATCTTTCTGTGACATCTTGATTAATCATCTTCTATCATGAGATCTTATGACTGAACTATGTATGACTAATGTTTAAACTGGTAAATTGAGCAGTCGGATTTCCTTGTTACCTGAGCGCTCATCACCTAGGACTGGTCAGTACTGTTTGTTTGTGTGTCACCCAAATGAGCTCTACACTTAGTATAATAACTCCGCTAAGTGGTAATGGTGATGATATCCGATTCCCTATGAACACAATAAGCTGGTCATAAGTTCGAACTAGACTCCACTTACCGAGGTTATAGACAGCCAGGTAGGTAGTATGATTAGCCTTCACACAATAGATGTGACTCATAGCCACCTACTGCTTGGAGGTGCATGCGGTTGGTGAGTAGTGGACTCCAATTTAACTGGTGAACACCTTCCTGTTACGATGCGGGGTTATGAGAAGGAACGATGATAATTAAATATAAGTGAAAAACTTGGGCACTGTGGTAGAATGTAGTTCCTGCACATATGTCACATTTCATATAACCAGTGCTAGGGTTCTGATTGCCTCCTACCTTTCTCAATGTACTAATTATTTCTTGTCTTTCAAGGTTATCGTAAACTCTATAAATAGGGTCCGGTTTTTTTTTTACTAATGAACATTTTCAGTTCGACGCAGTATTAACTCAGTCTTCTGATTTGTCTCTACGAATCACTCAGGTCGGATCATCTCAACCCTCGACTTTCAATCTTTAATTATCATCCATATTAGATTTGTTTATTTGATATAAAGCGCACAGTGATACAGTATTATTTACTTGATTACCTTTCGAGCATAAATTATTGCTCATAATCATATCAATGTAATCACACTTCTTTCGACATCTGATTTTATAGTCCTGTCACCTGATCTCTCTTTGTTTTACCTCACTTAGAGGTAAGCTGTGTCGGCTAAAAGATCCGATAGAACCAATTAAGCAAAATAATATAATCTACCAAATTCCATGTAATGACTGTGAAGTCAAATACATAGGTCAAACTAGCCGGTCGGGGTCAGTTAGATTAACAGAACATAGGAATTTAGCTAAACATAGAACGACAGACCCCAATAAGATCAATAACCTAGAAAAACACTCAGCCATTGCATTACATTCATTAACACACAACCACACAATAGGATGGGACAAAACCACTGTACTTAAGTCTAATATAGCTAGGTGGAGAGAGAGATTAATTACTGAATCTTTGTTCATCGAATTCACACCCAACACATGTAATAGGAATGACGCAACATCTATACCAGAGATATGGAAAACTTTACTACCAATCAAAAAACAAAAAAACAAAGAGAGATCAGGTGACAGGACTATAAAATCAGATGTCGAAAGAAGTGTGATTACATTGATATGATTATGAGCAATAATTTATGCTCGAAAGGTAATCAAGTAAATAATACTGTATCACTGTGCGCTTTATATCAAATAAACAAATCTAATATGGAACTACATTCTACCACAGTGCCCAAGTTTTTCACTTATATTAAAGATTTGATAGTTAAAAACTTGTCAAGCATGGCAACACAAATCATGTCAATATATGAGCTGTTATTAAAATTGAAAAACTGTAATGAGTGAATATTAATCAAAATAAGTTTGGACAAGAAGACGTTTTGTAACATGATGACATAATTGGAAACTGAATTGTGACCAGACAGAACATAGCAACAAGAATGAGTAGCGAATTACTTAAGATGTGAATAGTGTCAAGACAGGAAAATGAGAAAAGGTGAGAAGTTAGAGGAAGTTTCAAAGACTGAAAATTAAAACCATGAAAGAAGAAGGGGTTGAACAATCTTCTTTTGCATACACAGTCCAGGTTTCGCCATATAAATGGCAAAAGCTTCGGCAATGCAAAAACTAAGAAGACATACAGTCTTTGGGAGGTTTCTTTTCACTTTATAGATGACTTTGAACGAGGAGGTCCTTGAGACAGCGTGATTCGAGTTCACGATGTGTTCAATTTTAGCAATGCTTAAGGTCCCATTGTTACCTCTTTGTAAACATGCGGCACAGTGCTCTTGAACCATTTTGGATAAGAGCAGCACCGAACGACTTATATACCTGGTTCCACAATACGAGGTAAATTGGTATACACATATAAAAATGGTCAGATTTGAACGTTTCTTCTTTGACTTGTTAGAAATTATTGGGTGACAAGTCCATGATAGCCTCAGTGTTAATGCACAGAATGTTCTCCATAGAGCGTTTGATGTTCTTCTCTTTTAAGTGTCAGCTGCACAATCATATTTGAAATTCAGATTCATATAAAGTATCTTTTTTGGCACGGTAGTAAGGTTCTCTTTGCGAGGTTTAGTCTTGATATTTTTATCTATAAGTGAGATGGGAATCCATTTTCATTCAAGTTGTCCCTTAAAACAAAAAGTTCCTATCACATTGGGACTGCGGATTCGTTTAATGCGAGTGGCAAGAGATATGTTCAGGTTTCGCTCACGACTCACAGGGACCCAGCTATTATAGTTTATCAGTTGACTATTCCAAATTGACCTACTTAACTTTCTAACACATGTTCTTGTCAGCTCTACATCAAGAAAGTGATTTTTCGATCCATTTTTGACCTCAATGGTAAATCTAATTGCTAAATGGCAGTTACTGAATATTTGTAGAACGTGGTTCAAATCATACTAACCACTACAGATTGTCCATGTAGCCATTGTAGAGTTGAAAATCTTCAGTCGTTGGTTTCAATGGTCTGTTCTCCAAAGTGAGCATAAAGCAATCTGCTAGTAGTGGATCACAATTCAGTTTCCAAGTATATTGTCATTTCATAAAACTTCTTGCACAAACTTATTATTCTTAATACAACTCCAGTCATTTTCTAATTTTAATGGCAGCTCATAATATATTGGCACTACTTTTGTTGATATGCTTGACAAACCATTTTTAACTATCAAATCCTTACATTGGAAAAATGGTATAAATCTGCGATTGTACAGCTTTGAAAATGAAATCACCGAAAACAGATTCTACGCTGAAATAACTCTTCTTCCATGCCCCCATGAGTATATTTCATAAACAAGCAGTCGTAAAACACTTAAGTCACGAGAAACCGTTAGAATCCATATATACTAACTATTTCATTTCTTTACTAGAAACTAGACAGAAGTAACCACTTTCTTATTGGTGCACTCAAAGTCATTCAGGGGTGACAAGATTCTATAGTTCTACCGTCATTACATCTATGCATTCAATTCACATACTTTTGATAGAACTGCCTTCAGTCGTTTTATTGATAATAAATGTAATTAACAGGAACTTAGTGCGCTTATAGTAGCATTTATCACCTTGATGGTTGATCAGCCTTTCAAAATAATTTATCGATAACCTCCGGCTAACAAATACACTAGTTGTATCAGATGACCAGTTCATAGATCTGATGTAGCCATTGAGAAAGTCGATCATGCATTACCTGGATAATTTTGCGACTAAGTGTTGTAGGCTGAAAATCTTCAGTAGAACATGAGTTTCTTCAAGGTTGGCTTGTAACTATGCCTTATTGATAAGTGCCAACAATCATGAAAACAAGGCTTCAATTGACTCCTATCATTATTAAAATATAACTGAGGTTGTTTACATAGTTTCAATAAATAGTTGTAACACTATCGAGTTTATAAAGCTACATAATAGTAGAATTCTCTTGACTATCTATTTTACTCAAGTCTAATAGCTGAATTATTCAGCATAACAAACACACTCGTTTCTAGCCGAAGAAAGTGTGTCCTAACACACTAAACAAATCGATAGAAATCATAGCGAATTAGTCCGATGTGTGTGTGAGCATGTTAAGGACCGACCAACTAACTTTATGAAAAGAACAATATCACATTATTCGATAAAAACTCAAAGTGATCTTCGCTTCGTTGAACCTTGCACTGTGCTTCAGATACGTGTTGTTGAAGACCTTCAACGCACTTCAATGCTTAGTGGAGCTAAACACAAAGAAACAAATGAAATGGAATGATTAAAGTTGAAGTAAAAACTTGGATCATGGCAGGATTCAAACCAAAGACCATCACGTTTCCAGTCCAGTGATCTACCAAATGAGCTACAAGACCCAACAGCCAGTATGAGTGCGATCAAGCCATGGTAAGACATCATGCATTCATATAGTAGTCAGGATTGGTGATTGAAGGCGAAATAAAACTCTGATCGGAATTCGGGTCTCGTAGCTAAGTTAGTAGGGGACCGAGCTGAGAGGTCGTTAGTCTCTGGTTCGATTCCTGCTGTGACGCAGATTTTCATTTCACCTTCAATCACCAAGTATCAAAACAAATCACCAAATCAAGACTATCTCACACAGTCAAATTGATTCAACATATACGCATAGTAAATTAATCGCTTTCTAAAATGTCTACATCTAAATGAAGGTTTTCAATTCACTGAAATCGCATTATTATCTACAAAATGAAAAATATCCCATCACAGCTTCAAGTCAACACTTTGAATTGATCAAAAAGTTAAATATTAAAAAATTAAAAACCTTTTCAGTTTGAATTTAAGTAATATCTTAAAAATGAGTTTGAAAAATCTCCAAATAATAAGAAAAAAACCTTCATAATTATCCATTGAAAAAGAGGATTTGCAAAATAGCAGCACCGGATCTAGTCAACTGTCAATGATAGGAGAGAGAGAAAGAGATATAATGAAGATTTAGAATGATGCATACATAAAACAACAATGATTGATGAAGTTTAAGTATGAATTGTCTCAGAGATATTTCTAAGTGTTGACAATATATTCGGTGTATTCGGGAAGAGGACGGCAGCACGTCGAAGATTCAACAACAAATTCTCATAAACGTTTTCCACTTGTTTAGATATACTGTGATATTTGTCAACATCTAACCACCATGATGTAAAATTGACCAATGCTGAGGCAAACACCTAGGCAAACAATAGTAAACAAACATCATAAGTATTTAATCTATGCAAAAGGTGAAGCAATGATATCATTTAAAACAATTAGTTCCCTTTTATGAATTTGGATAATGTCATTAAAGATATAGATTATCTGAACAACGTGCAATATAATTGCGCTACACATTTATTCCCATTTTTGTTGATTTATTAGGTTTATTACACAGTATAACAGTATTTGTTTAATAGATTACGTTTCGGACATAATTTATCGTCCATAAACATATCAAGGTATCTACACAACTTCGAGATATCCTTTATATAGTCCCAATTTCCTCGCCCCTTTTGTGATATGGGTAGTAAAATTTTTCCATATATCCGGAACAGGTATTGAGTCATTCCTGTTGCTGCATGTATTACACGTTGATTCGATAAGCAAAGATTCAGGTATCAATCTCTCCCTCCACTCTGTTATGTTAGTTTCAATGATTTTCACGCTGTCCCATCCATCCTATTGTGAAGTTGTGTGTAATCGCATGCACAGCTTTAGTTGAGCATTTTTCTAAATTCCTCACCTTACTAGGACCTACCAATTTTGACCTAGCTAGGTTTTTCTGTTCGAATAGCCTAAATTGACCCTGGTCAACTACTTTGATCTATGCATTTCACCTCACAACCACTGCAATGAAGTTCTTCTGCTTAGCGGGAATAATAGGATCTTTTGACCTACGAAGCTTATTTCGAAGCGAGTTTGCAGGTTTAAGTGCCACTCTAATCCTAGGCTTATTGAGAATCCTACGTAATGTTCCTGAGGTGCCTTCTTTGTATGATGTATATGGAAAATCCTACTACCCATATCACATAAGGGGCAAGGAAATTAGGAGTCTCAAAGGTGATATGACTGTAGACAATAAATTATGTAAGTAACGCAATCCAGTAAACAATACTGTTACACTGTGTGGTAAATTTAATAAATCAATAAAAATGGAATTAAATTCTACCATACTGCACAAGTTTTACTCTTATACACATTTACTTCTCAGTGCATTTTATACGAAAACTGGAAGTGGGACAAATATGAAGAAAATGTTCCCCATACATACAGATGACGTCGCTATAGGAAGTCCTTTAGGACCATTACTATTTGATATTTACATGTCAAATATATTGAAGGCTTGACTGATGATCTCATCAGTAAAGTTACTCTCTACAAGAGATATGTTGGCGATATAATTGCGATATGCGAAAAGCATGAAGATGAGACATATCTGTTAGAAAGACTTAACACCGTAAAATACAATATACACTTAACATGTGAAGAAGAGAAAGACAACCGTCTGCTGTTCTTCGATATTCTCTTAAGTCGTAGGAATCACGGTCTAATAAAACGTTCGGTTTACAGAAAACCCACTTGGACAGGTCAGCAGTTAAGTTTCCATAGCTCCTATTCAACCCAAAACAAGCGAGGTTTGGTAACTTGCCTATTCAAAAGGATCCAGCTTATTTGTACGGAAGACTCAATGGATGACGACATCAGAGGAGAATCTAATAGCATAATATTAAAACGAAGGTTAGGTTCTGCCGTTAGCAAAACATACAATGCAGATAAGCTTATCGTAGTTGAGAAGACCAAACCCCTGTTGCAACACAGACCTCATCACTGTACAGGCGATTGCGTCACATTTCACAGCATGTACCAGTTTACATGCGTGTCCGTGTGGATGCATATACATAGGGAGGAATAATCGTGATATGCACTTGAGGGTAGGGGGAACATGCACCAAAATGGCTACAAAAGCAGTTGGATTCACAAACATCGATAAGCACAGGTGGCAGACAACCATCATCATCCTTTGCAAAACATATCACTGATGCAAGTCACAGGATTGATATTAAAACAGCCTTGCCAACTTTGTATAGATTTGTTGAAGCGCTAGCCATAAAAAAATTTATACTGAGTGATGATTTAAGGTGAGATGAAAATCTGGACCACGGCCGAATTTTAAAACAGCGACTACCCAGTGATCGCGGTCCAGATTTTCATCTTACCTTCAATCATTACTCAGTACAAATACTAGTCTGCCAAACTATGGCTATCTCAGATAGTCCGATGATAATAAACCAATTTAATCACCCGTTGTGTGCATGTTCGAAAACAATTTGTCCTTACTCTAAGCCTACCATGGTAATGCTTATTTTCTCGTAATACCAAGGTTAACTTCAAACCTTATCTTTTCTCCATTTATTATCTTTCTTATTATTGGATTGCTCTATATCATATTTGTCCTTCCCCCACTTCCAGTTTTCATACATAAAATGGCTTGAAACAAACAAATGTATGATCAGATTGTTCGAAATGTATAGCGCAAACACATCAAATTATCCAAAGAACCTACGTCTTCTAATTATTTTATCCAAATATCATTACGATGAAGCTTAAATGACTGGTAATATCAAGGTATTCTCATACAAGAACCCATCTGCCGATAGAAACCGATCGATTCCATCCAATTAACCCGAGCGAAATCATAAACAATCATAGGTATATTACGCTCTACAACTGAATGGAGATTCAGTTTAAATACTTAGTAGGGAGGATGAATAGTTTGTTATCAGAGTTGAAATAATTCCTAGTTCCTAATGAGATGAAACTCATCTCTTAGATTCCACCAATGCAAACCAACCCAACAAGTGCTATCATGATGCTGAAAATCTTGTCTAATAGTAAAATGGAAAACTCGGAATTATATTCGAAACTACAGACTTGTAAGAGTAGAACTTGTATACTCTGTGTATGTGGGGCAGTGGAGAGGGGGGGGGAACAGCATAATTCCATATGTGATTAATTTGTTTCCTAAAGCATAGAGTGTTACAATGTTACTGAATAAATAACGCTACGCGCGCAATTCATTTTTCACAATTATACCCTAAAATGATCACGTAAATCTTGAAACTTCAATTTTGAGAAATTCCAATAATTCATTATTCTTTCAATTTTGTTGCATGTGCAAGGCACTGGTTTGATGAACAAAGTTTTCATGTACCTAGGGATGTTGGATTTTAGAAATACTACCCTATTATACTCTAATAGGAAAGAGTAGAAGTCAGCACATGCATAACGATAGCCAAGATTTTCTCTGAATCGTTTATCTTAATAAAGCCTATCCTTATATCGATTTTTCGCTAACCTTTGTGCTTCGCTGGTTTCTTGGCTGATAGCGAAAAGCTGATTTCGGTTACACGGCTACACGACTTCACACCTAGTTCATGGTATGTTATAGATTCCGTTCTTCTGTTTAATTGGGCCTGTTGGATCCTCTAAACCTACAAACCCTTTCCTTGGATAAATTTAAATATCACCCTGATACCAGCGTTACGAATCTTACATAGACTTATCAACATCCCTCCTTTATATGGCAACATCACAGAAAACGAGAGAGAGAGTTGAATGCAATAAACAAAGATAATTTGAAATGGTGGAGAATATTTACAGCCCAGGTGAATGGTCTTGATTGTATAATGTTCTCTGAGCTGGGTTGTTTATTCGTGATTAATGCTTTTGATCTTTTCTAAGAATTCTGTTGGCGATTTGATCGAATGTCCACAAGACTGAACCCGGTGTTTCAGTTTTCTCGAGAGTTCTCTTGATATGTTGGAGTTCCCGGAAGTGTAGTTTTGGTCTGCCGTAGAACCGAGGAAGGACAAGCCCATTCGATTTCATTCGCCATTTTCTCTTGCTTTGTTATTTCTTCTGCTCTGAAGAGTTTGTTTTAAGGTTTTATTGATCTAGTTGTAAAACCTTTGGATAGAGTTGGTTTCAAGTGGTTGATTTATGTTTTTGTCTTTAAATAAATCCTCTACCTTCTTGATGTAGTCTTTGTCCATGACTAAGGAGTGCGTCCTTTGTCTGCTGTAGTATAACGATAACTTTCCTATTTTTCAGTCTTCATAATGTTTTCCGTTCTTCAGTGTTCGTTTCAGTGTGATCTCTCTTCTGTCTGGTCAGTGGTACGATTGTTTGCTGTATTTCTGGTTGAGTGGTCTCATTTAATCCTGATGTTTTAAGTGACGATTTTAATGGTTTGAAGGCATCTCTTGTGTTGTGACTCAATCCTTTCTGAAGGAGTTCTTCCATTTTTATTAGCGGTTGTTTTGATAAGTTGGCAACACAGTCGTTTGTTTCCGCGGTTGTGGGTGCTTCCGAGATTTTGAGCAGCTTTTTCCTGAGGACTTTTCTTTAGTGTTCCCTATATCGTCTGCTTGATTGTTCAATTGCAGTTGTCAATGTTTTCATGTGTTGTGTCGAGAGTATGCTTCCTAGTTTTCTCCTTTGATTGTTAATCATGAATTGGTATTTCCGGATCAGATGATGTGCATCTATTATCATCAACTGTACCATTTGTCTTCCATTTTGTTCAGATAATTTCCATCCTATTGGACAGTCAATCGGCGGTCTATAACTGACACTCTTCGGCACGACATGCTGAAGTAGGCACTCATGGAGAAACCATACAACAAAGTTAGATAATTTGAGGAATAACAGACTAGTAGAACTGTTTACTTATGGTAGGGAACGAAATAGGTCAAGAGAATGTGTTAAATTATTTCAGATTACAAGAGTGAGGGGATATCTACAGAGTATGGAATTTCTGAATTAGATTAGGATGCTAAGGAATTTGTGAATGGCAAATGCGATCAAGGTAGATGTAGCGTCAATATCTGTCCAATCTGGTTACCTAACTCAGGTTGTTTAAGCCTGATACCCACAGCTTCTGCAGTTTGAAGGATTAGCAGCCGGGTGCCGTTTGACAAGTCGATGGGAACCCATCTTATGGTTCCCGTTTTACCATAATGTGCTAATATGCAGTCTGTCATAGTCTTTATCACATATCAACTTAACCATCAACTAGGGGAATGCTCTAGAGCATGGAGAATTAAATTCCTAGAACAACGGTCGATATAACTTGCTCCACAGATGTAGTCAAACTGATAGACACACACAATCATCCACTCACGTTTGGAGACACAACCCAACAGACAATAACAATCACTTATTCGTACTTGGTGATAATTGAAGGAGAAATACAAATTTGCTCCGTGGCAGAATTCGAACCAGCGACCATCGGGGTTTTCAGTCCAGTGCTCTATCAAATAAGTCACGAAACACGGCTGCTGATCATATTTTTATTTCACTTCACTTAGTGATTGAAAGCGAAATAAACGTCTAGGAAACAATAGCTATCTCAGATAGTCAGTCACAAACTGATAATTATTTACTCGAAAACTTATAAAAAGCAAATAACCTGTTTACCAATGCATAGAATAATATTGACATAAACGAGAGGAAAAAAATAATACCCAGAAGCATTCCAGTTTATTTAACTTTAAAACTTACCAAATTCATGGGACATTCTGTGTTCAGTTCAGTAATCACTGATAAACACTTCATAATTATATTTGTATATATAATCAATTTGTCATTCATTGAAGTAATATTTGACTTCAATTGAATTGAAGATAAATTTGTTGTTTGACTTAGTTGATTTCTATCCAACAGACAAGCGAATAAATAAATCCAACGCATTGGTTCACTAGGACGTTGAACTAAATAACGTGAAATACAAGCTAAAGTAGACGTTAGTCGAGACTGTAGGATTGTTTTCACACACACAGCAGAGGCAACAAAGCGGTAAGTGAAGTAGTAACCGAGATTAAGACATATGTATATTTCAAAAACAAACAAACAAGTAGACAGATAATTAGGTAAATAAAAAACACTTATAAACAGTTAAAAAAAAAAAGAAGAAATAACAAGATCATAGTATGCATGAAATGTATTCATCATTTCCTTCGGTTTTCAAATAAGGAAGTTAGTTAGTTTATTGTCCGTGTCAACTGCAACGTTGTTGATCAACTAACTTGAACAGTGAGAATTCACTATCATCATAATAAGAACTACAGAATTACACATGTTTCTTAAGACTGGTTACCATCTGCTCCGTTGGGCAATGCATGTCAACTGAATCGGATATAGGAAAATTAGATAGACCAAACTGTCAGACATCAGTTCATGAAGTCAGTGATTGCCAGTCTGAGTGAACCGTGACAAGAAAGACAGACTTATGGGTTGACGTCCACATAACATCCGGAATCGATGGGTGTACAATTTAAGGGATTTGATTTAGAAATGATCTCAGTCAAGTAGATGTATCTACACATCATCTTTACCCTATTCCTCATATCCCATGTCACTACTCTTTAACCACTTCTTCTGTTGCCTTTGGGTTAGCTTGGATTCCTTCCTTATCTTATTGGGAGATTTGTGGGGAGGTTCGAGAGGTGATTCATGAGGTTACAATGAAAAGTCATAACCAATGGGGCAAACCTGGTGGTGGTCACGCTACGTCGTAAACTGACAGAAGTGGGAAATATGGACCATTGAATTCCGACCCAGTGACTCAGTGGTAACGTGCTGGCCACGGAACCTGAAGATCCCGAGTTCGAGCCCTGGAGAGAGGGTTCATGGGTGTGCACTGCTGAGGAGTCCTATACTAGGACGGAACAGCTGTCCAGTGCTCCCAGGTTTCCAACATCCCTCCAACTGAGGTCAGTCCATTAGTGAGGTGTGTTCGTAAGTAAGGTATGTGCTCTGAGCTATTAAAGAGCAAAATACTCTTGCAAGATTGAAAAGAGACTGTGACTGCGCTCACCATTGGGGGTGAACCGTTGTAATTGGTAGAAAAGTTCGTATATCTTAGCAGCTGTGTGAGTGCTAGTTTAGGTGTGAGTGATGAAATTTTCAACCGCATATCAAAACCCAGAGTGACATACGTCAATCTAGGTCACCTTTGGCGCCGTCGTGACGTTAGTTTGACCGCAAAAGACCGAGTTTAAAAAGCTTCGGTATGAGCATATCTGCTCTATGCCTGTGAAGCCTGGCCTCTCCGTGTTGAGGATATGCGACGACCATGTGTGTTCCATCATCGTTATCTCTGTAGGACTGCTCGTACCCGTTAGCAACACCATGTAGGTAATTCTGAGGTACGACAGCGTGTGTTTGGGCAAGTCAAAGATCTTCATTCAATAAATGAAGTCATCCGGGAACACCAGCTTCGACATGTCTCAACAGCTCCCACAAAGTTCATTGTTTGATAGCTCTGGAACTGGAAGAAAGAAGTGGAGGGATGGTCAATGCATGACGTGATGCCATGGGATGAAGGATACTTATATCGCGTTAACATTTATTGGTGCATCACGACTCCCTGGGTGGGATCCAAGAAATCATGCAACTCAGCGGCTTGAGACTTTATCACATTTGGCTCAGGATCTTAATCAGTGGCAATCATGCTGTAGCTTCCTTCTATCTTCTGCTGTTGAAAAGTAATGAATGTTTTGGGTTTGAATGTATCTTATTGGACTGCTCTTCTAAACATTCTATTCTTATGTTTTATTTTTATCCACCTCCATTCGCCTTATTTCTTCATACTGTTATTATATTATTTTGTGTGGTGCATTTTTTGGTGCTCTTTCCGTACCACGTTTGTGTTCTAATAATAATAATAATAACAATGACAACAATTATTACTATTATTTTTACCACTACTACTACTATTACTATCATTATTATTACAAAGGTGTGACAACTAGAACTGTTAAGCAGCAATGCCAGGTCCCATGTTCTTATTGACTAGCTGAATGACCTCCATCCACCTTATGCTTCGTTTATGCATCAACGATAGGCTGTTTCTCCTAAATGCCTGAATGTGTGTTTACCAGACAGCACGTTTCCACGGAGTCCTGGTTCAGTGGTTTAGGGAGATGACTTTCAACTCCACCTATCGAGGTTTGGGCAGCCAGCTAGTAGTATTATTAGTACCCACAGTAACTGGTGATTGCCTACTGCTACACGAATATGTGCACAAGGTTGTTGAGTCGGCTTACAGGTTTCCGCAGATTAAGGTACAACGCCCATACTACTCAATGTGTCTTTTTTAAATATCACATATATATATATATATATATATATATATATATATATATATATATATATATATATATATATATATATATAGCTTATATTAGTCTGGTGTTAATACAATAGAACTATTAACAGTTTGATTTGGCATCATTCAATCGATCACCGAGATCTACTCAGCAGTCTTGTGCACATTTGTGCAGTAGACAGTGTGCAGTGAGCAGCCACATCTATTGTATGAGAGCCAATGAAACTACCATCTGGCTGGACAAACCTTGATAGGCGGGGGACTCGAACTCATGACCCAGTGGTTAGAAGCAATATCATTAAATCAATGAGCCATAACTCTACAATCGATAGATGCATAGATGAATTACACTTACCGAGCACAATGATAAATAGGCATTGTTCATAATCCAATTGTTTAATTCCGTGTCAGTCAGCTGTCCACCCAAAGGTAAATAATTATCACCTAAACGATTACTATACAAATCAGGCAAATTAGATAATGATTCATATTCCATTTGTTTACTGGATGATATTTCATAGATCATTTTGCATAAAGGTGAGTTAGTCAACCAATTCACATCTTTGCCTAAACGTACACCAATTTGACTTAAATTATAAGCAAGTGGGAATGAAATAGAACGATACAACAATGAAGAAGATGATGATAAAGACAATGCATTAAGTTTTAATTCAGTTAAATATGATTGTAATTTGTTCATTTCTTGTACTGGACCAAAATATGAACAATCAAGTAATTGTATAGTCATCATTAACCAGATTCCAGCATTCGGTTGAAATTCCATAGCTGATTTAGTAACATATGAGCCTTGATTTTGTAGACGTTCGATTTCTTTAGTTAAACCTATTTTTTCAGGGGCGGGATTCAATGTACAATTACAAAAGAAATAAACTGGTTACTATTTTCTTCGTTACTATCAAAATAACAAATATAATCACATGAAAAGTAGACAATATAATATAAAAATGAGTTTCCTGCCAATTACCACTAAGTATCTACTAACATTTCTATCAAACTGCACTCAGTCGCCAGTCTGATGGACTACCTTACAAAAATGATTGACAGAATTTAGTCAGCACATGCGACTAGACAAAATGATGATAGTTACCAATCAATATATATACTTCAATCCCATAGACCAATTACAGTGTAAATAGCTCAGTTATGACGTATCTGACTAAAGAACTAGGTGACATCAGTTCCCTTCAGGTTGTTGGGCTTCCTAGCACTTGCCGCCAACTATCTCATATGGTAAATGCACGCTACCACTTGAAACTAGTATTCATTCAACTATCACACAACACGGCGTTTTATAAACCTCACTGTTCTTCTACCTGAAGGTCACACGTAAGATGAATCACTGCTTTAAGACAAAAGAGTAGATACATTCATGACTCTTTTATAATTCATTCACAACTGGGTGTTATATAAAAGGTCCATTCATTTGTAGGTGGTATTTCATTGGGAATTGATCATAACCTAGAGAAACATAAGGAATTAGGAAGCGCTACACATATCCTTTTTGCTTATACCAGAGGTCCAAATAAATCTTTAAGAAAATGGAGGTATTAATGAATTCAACCATTTCAGAAAGTGAAATATATATACGCTATATATTCTCAATTTTTCAGTGACAGCAGGAGACAGAAGCAAAGCAGAACCCGGCATACAAGTGCATCGATTTTAAGCTACCATATTTCACAGAAGCAGTCAAAAAACAAAGAGAGATTTTGAAGCAGACGAAATTTAAAAATGAGAGACAACAAAAAGATCCAAGCTTAAAAGACGTCAAAGAGTGAATATATCTGGGCCATTTCCACCGATTCTCAACCATGTAACCACCTGGAATTCCCAACCACTGATTCCTCATTTCTCGGGGACCCCAACAAGGTAGCCTTCACACCCCCGAAAGACTCAGAACAACAGTAAGATTTCAACGACTGGTGCCATGTCTTGGTCTGATCACCCTTAATACTCTTACAATCTAATCTAACTTCCCCCAGCAACACTGCAAGTCGAGGTAGGAGGCGGCTCAGCATGAGCAGTACATGTCCAAGCCACCTCAGCCGATCAAGGTTTACAACCTCATCAATCGACTTGCTTAGTACCGTTCACCTGACCTCAACATTGCTCACACGGTGTCTCCACTAAACCCGAGCAATGCTACGAAGATATCTGTGATCAAAACCTTGTAATCGCTTCGTGTCTTCTAATTTTAACGGCCATGTTTCACAGCCGTATAACAGGACAGAATGGACTACTCATCCTTCGATAGAGAGTTGGATAACTCGCCAGTCAGCGACACAGATGACGCAAGTTGGCAAGTGCTAAACAGGACTTCTAAATCCAAGTTGAAATCTCATCAGCAACCAACTCGTTCGGATTGATGCAGCTCCCTGACTAAGTGAAGTGATTAACACATTTCACCAGTTCACTCCATATCATTAAACTTGGAGTACTTGAAGCAGATCAGTTCTGAAGCATCAATTTACATTCGACCGGTGAGAGCGAAACGCATGTCAAACATATTTAGATTTCTGCGCAACACATTCAGAAGACCCTGAATTTTGTCAGCGTCTTTACCTTGCGGAACAACATCCTCTGCATAATCCAAGTCAACGAGACGACATCCAGGGAGTAGATCAATCTCTGTCTATTAGGACGTCTATGATGAAGTTAAATGGGAACGGTGACAGTGGACATCTTTTTTGGACGCCACTAGTTGTAGTCAGTGGTATAAATACAACAGCATTTATCATAAGTATGCCCAATACTAGGACGAATCAGCCATCCCGTTCCCCCACGATTTCAGCGGTTATCCAGCTGATATCAGTCTACGACGAATAAACCACGGAAACCAATTAATCCATTCCCACAAAACCTCCAGGCTGAACTATTTACTATCTACTACTCATTAGTGATATGCTTCGAGATGGATTTGCCAAAGTGCCAATGAGAAGCCGTAACCTGTGGGGTCAACCAAGTAGGGTGTGTGAGGACGAATACTCACCGATGGTATCGAACGATGATTCTGACACATAGCAAACTGATAAAGGTAGGAAAATATGAACCACTGAATTCCGAAAAAGTGGATGAGTGGTTAGGTGCTTATCACGATACCTGATAGCCTTGGGTTCGAGTGCTTAGGAAGATCGTGGGTGTGGACTGCTGAGTAGCCCCATGATAGGACGAAACCATTGTCCAGTCCTCCCAGGTTTCCACTGGATCACTATCTGATGTATCACATCAGAATACTCAACACAGACGATTACTTGACACGACTCAGTTAGTCCAGAAATATGGCGAACGAAAGGAGAGAGAGAGAGAGAGAGTACAGTAATACTGTTGGGAAGAAACCGGTGCTTCTTACTTTAGATTTCAAAGGATATGAGTTTGGCAGCAGGAATCAACAGTGCACTGTCTAGAATCTATTCGACTGGTCTCACTGAATCAGACCGCATACGAAATCACACATTCCAAATTAAACAGATTCACAAATACATACTGAAGTGAGTAGGAATAATAGAAAAGCGATTATCTAGTAGAATCGCCAAGCATATGTCGAAGGTTCTATCTTTGAAAGGCTTATTCTCATTCAGCAATGTGCAGTAGCTTGTCACCTATGTGATACATGATAACACTGTAATGAGAATAGTAACTTAGTGCTGCACACGCTCCACTTTCGACCAACGTTACAAACTGTTGGATAATGAAGCTCGGCACTGAAAACACCTCAATATTATTATTTGTCCTTTGGGTTCCTAGTGGAACATAGAGCTTCCGCAGAATGTTACCATTTTACTCTCTTCTCTGAAGTGTTGTCAACCTGACTCTTGATGTGTGCCTGTGCTGCCGCCTGTAGTTGGAACGATGCTGCCTAGGTAGGTGGGTAAATGAAAGAGACAACTTTGTTTAAATTTCTCCGGTTGATGTTAATTGGTGTTTGTTGTTGTTGGTTGGTTGGGTATCTTCATCACTTCTGTCTTCTCTGCGTTCACCAGAAGTAAGTCCGTCTTCGCTGCCCTGCCTCTTCCGCCAACTTGTTAGTACTCGTCTGTAGATCTTCGAGTTTGTGCGACATGATATTAGACATAAATCATCATGGGCGAAATCCAAATCTTCTAGGGTCTTTTCATCGGTAGGTAGAGATTTTGAAGAATCATGACTCTATGGAAAAAAAGATCCTAAATTAAGTGGGACAAATTGTACACATTGGGAAAAGGAAAGATAAAAACAACAACATAAAGACAATAAAACAATTACCTCGATACAATACAACTTACATATCATTGATAAGTTCGGTAGACTTGGTCTATCAGGACACATTGTATAGATAATGCCTTTAGCACACGCTTCAGCTAAACTATGACAGAAAGTAGAGTTTGGATTTTTCGTTAAAGTAACCAGTTGATTACCAACTTGCCAATCAGGTGAACCACTAAATCCACACAAGCATATGTATGTGCAAACAAATAAAAAATCAGTTTTTAATAGATGCGACTTATTGATTCTGAACTAGAAAGAAACTACAATACACATAACTGATTAGTCAAGTACAGATAAGGCGTAAGCCACACCTGGTATGCTCAGTGATCAAAAATATTGGTTGGATATCTACAATTTTGTCTAAGTAGATTAATCAGCATAGGGAAGTGTTACAGATGTCTAACATCTCTAATATATTCCACTCTTACCTCTTATACATTTTAAACAGCATTTTTCTTTACGCTCTTTTTCCTGCACATATGTCACATTTCATATAACCAGTGCTAGGGTTCTGATTGCCTCCTACCTTTCTCAATGTACTAATTATTTCTTGTCTTTCAAGGTTATCGTAAACTCTATAAATAGGGTCCGGTTTTTTTTTTACTAATGAACATTTTCAGTTCGACGCAGTATTAACTCAGTCTTCTGATTTGTCTCTACGAATCACTCAGGTCGGATCATCTCAACCCTCGACTTTCAATCTTTAATTATCATCCATATTAGATTTGTTTATTTGATATAAAGCGCACAGTGATACAGTATTATTTACTTGATTACGTTTCGAGCATAAATTATTGCTCATAATCATATCAATGTAATCACACTTCTTTCGACATCTGATTTTATAGTCCTGTCACCTGATCTCTCTTTGTTTTTTTGTTTTTTGATTGGTAGTAAAGTTTTCCATATCTCTGGTATAGGTGTTGCGTCATTCCTATTACATGTGTTGGGTGTGAATTCGATGAACAAAGATTCAGTAATTAATCTCTCTCTCCACCTAGCTATATTAGACTTAAGTACAGTGGTTTTGTCCCATCCTATTGTGTGGTTGTGTGTTAATGAATGTAATGCAATGGCTGAGTGTTTTTCTAGGTTATTGATCTTATTGGGGTGTGTCGTTCTATGTTTAGCTAAATTCCTATGTTCTGTTAATCTAACTGACCCCGACCGGCTAGTTTGACCTATGTATTTGACTTCACAGTCATTACATGGAATTTGGTAGATTATATTATTTTGCTTAATTGGTTCTATCGGATCTTTTAGCCGACACAGCTTACCTCTAAGTGAGGTAAAACAAAGAGAGATCAGGTGACAGGACTATAAAATCAGATGTCGAAAGAAGTGTGATTACATTGATATGATTATGAGCAATAATTTATGCTCGAAACGTAATCAAGTAAATAATACTGTATCACTGTGCGCTTTATATCAAATAAACAAATCTAATATGGATGATAATTAAAGATTGAAAGTCGAGGGTTGAGATGATCCGACCTGAGTGATTCGTAGAGACAAATCAGAAGACTGAGTTAATACTGCGTCGAACTGAAAATGTTCATTAGTAAAAAAAAAACCGGACCCTATTTATAGAGTTTACGATAACCTTGAAAGACAAGAAATAATTAGTACATTGAGAAAGGTAGGAGGCAATCAGAACCCTAGCACTGGTTATATGAAATGTGACATATGTGCAGGAACTACATTCTACCACAGTGCCCAAGTTTTTCACTTATATTTAATTATCATCGTTCCTTCTCATAACCCCGCATCGTAACAGGAAGGTGTTCACCAGTTAAATTGGAGTCCACTACTCACCAACCGCATGCACCTCCAAGCAGTAGGTGGCTATGAGTCACATCTATTGTGTGAAGGCTAATCATACTACCTACCTGGCTGTCTATAACCTCGGTAAGTGGAGTCTAGTTCGAACTTATGACCAGCTTATTGTGTTCATAGGGAATCGGATATCATCACCATTACCACTTAGCGGAGTTATTATACTAAGTGTAGAGCTCATTTGGGTGACACACAAACAAACAGTACTGACCAGTCCTAGGTGATGAGCGCTCAGGTAACAAGGAAATCCGACTGCTCAATTTACCAGTTTAAACATTAGTCATACATAGTTCAGTCATAAGATCTCATGATAGAAGACGATTAATCAAGATGTCACAGAAAGATCAAAGCTGTTTGCCTTCAGAAGTATGTTAATGAAAAAATTCAATAAAAGTAATTTAGTGTAATAGTAATAATGTAGAACAGTAGACATTTCATATGATAAAGTTATCAGTGCTGTAGGGAAATCTTGCGACAATATTCATGCAAAAAACTTCGCTTTTGCAATTTACTTTGTCCTTCGTGACCTAATTAAAGAAGTTTCAATTACCTGCGGTTAAGAAGCAATGTTTAGTAGTGAAATTTGAGGGAAGCATTCAATTCAGGGCTTCAATAAACAGAAGTCATCCATAGTCCTCAGCTTTGGTAAAGAGACCTATGGAAAATTACCCATTATTTTGGTATTTGCATTTAATAGTGAAAGTAGAACAAAATAAATTTTTTTCCCATCAATTGACGATTCGTTACTTAGTGCTGCCAACAGCTTTATCAGAGTTATAGTAAACCGAAATTTATAATAACCCCCAAGCTTATATATCATAACTTGATTCTACCCGATCAAACTGTTGAAAAAAGACAATATCTATATGTAGTGGGGTTGCGTCTGAATTGCAGATAAAGATTTGTATGTGCACATATGTTGATAGTTCTCATCTCATGTATCTAGCTTGACTAAGTCAAGCTATGTTTGACTTCCTCATTCGTATTTAGACAATTTTGATTCCACTTTACGCAACTATGAGACGTTCTCTTATAATTTCTAACGCCACCCTTGCAGCATAATTTCGATATTTTCAAAATCGAACTTGTGGGCTGAACTTATAACGTGTAGAGCTACGGTTGAAGTGTTTTCAAGTTTTTTAAGTTCCATTGGATTTCTACGAGGTCGGATGGAAGCTCTTCGTCGTTCATTTTTCCTAATTCTGATTTAATGAAACGTTTGTCCTATGAAATAGTGGAGAATATTTGTAGCTCAGGTTGGTGGTCTCGGTTGCATTGTGTTCTATGAGCTGAGTTGTTTAATCGTGAAGCTTTCATCGTCTTTAAAAGGCACTGACATCATCAGCACTAATTTCACTTCACTGTGAAGTGACCAGTCAACATCCCTCAGTGAGTGGTTTAGTAGCGTGCCTTGATGAAATGGTCTGTGGTTGGTTGTCTCCTTTGAGTGTTGCGTCATTGACTGTGTAGATTTTCTGTTGGCTGTTCCTTGCTTCACCTCTGATCTTTCTGTCATTTATCACTTTTCTCATTGGTTGGTAGATTGCGTCTAAATCTGTACATCTATTGATTGCTGACTGACTAACTGACTGACTGACTGACTGACTGACTGACCTGAATGTCAAGCTTCTAGGAATTCTCTGATATTCTTTGTGTTTCCTATGTCCAAGATCTCTCTCTCTCTCTACATTGTCGAAATTCAATTCATGTCTATAGTTGTTACCCACATACATTGAAATGAGTGACGTTTAATAGCTAATTGGTGTTCATGTAGACGAAGGCGAAGAGGGTGACCACTTTATCCAATGTAGTGTTGACTACAGTTATTCCAGTTGACTTTGTAAATGATATTCGGTTTGTATTCTTTGGTTGTTGCATCCTCTGGTCTGGATAATAGTGTTTGGAGAGAATTGTCTGGTTTTTGAGCCATACCAATTCCAGGTTTCATTTCACGGAGAGATTGTACATTGCATCACAATTTTGAGCATTTTATTTGATAAACACAATTAATTTGTTTATCCAGGGGGATCTTGTCCTTCAAATGAACTAAGGTACTCTGCAATGTGTTTGATATTCTGTAAAACACTCTTATGAAGTAATTGCTGAGCACTCACCGAATTTCATCCGATGTGTGTCATCTGTGAGGGATAACTATTATTAAGACCGATCATTTAGGGGTAATTTCACCCTCTACCTTAATGTTATTTGCTACTCTGTGAATTAATTTCACTGGATAATGATTCATTTTAAATATTTTGTTCACATCATCTGTTATTAGAGAGTATAATCTCTTTAAATGACTGGGAAAAAAGACCGAAAGCTTGTGTAAACTTTCCAAGTTATGTAGAATAATTTTATACGTACATATATGATAAACGAAACTCCTTTTAGCTTAAAAGCAATCTAGGAGAATGACAGTCATTATACGATGGTATTTCAGAGACGACAGATGACAGAGGTTGAGCGATTTAAACCTGTATAGTAACACCAAATGAAAATTATCAATAATAAACAACAACTAATACCTATTGCACAAGTGGTGCCCCTCATGCCCCAGTGGACATCACTTTGCCGTTTGAAGCAATGACCACTGGATTCCAGTCTCAGCGGGGATAACATAACTCATTGGGATACAGCTACATCCAGCTGAGGAGTCTCAAATAGGTTGGTTGTTTACAGGTCTACAAACTTAGGAGATAAAGTTCATTAAAGTGTATGCAGTGATATTGAGGTCAGGTATGTAATATATATTGAATCAGCTGATCCCAGTTGGTCAGAGCATAGGGATTCGGTTAAATCTATAATGACAAACCACCGACCCAGATAGGTAAACTAGAGAGAAAGCTGAAAGCATGCAGTGATACAATATATGGTGAAGCAGCGCAGCAATAACTTTGAAGATTAACATACTAAGGTGGATGATGATGAATAGATTGATCATTGAATCTCTGTTTATAAAATAAACACCGAAAGCTACATAAAATATAAATAGTGCACCACTAAGTGCAGAGTTAAAAGTAAGAGAAATACATACGTCCAGAAATCAAAGTAGAAAGTAGAGTAATCACCTTGCTATGAGAGCGACTTTAAAAGTCACCCAGCAACCAATCAGATCTCAGTATTTTGGCTGGAAAGGTAATGTTTTATAAAATGGAGAAATACAATTGGCTATCTCGGCAGTTGTTAGGTCGGTCTGTAAAGTCGTCCTTGCTATGATTATGATTATAGATTGTGTTCAAAATAATACAATAATACAATATCACTGTATGATAATATCACATAAACTGCTTGAACCTTGAGTTACCCAATTTAACCACCGAACATTCTTCATTAAATTCTTTCCTTTCAATTTGTTTTAATCATTTAAATATGTCTGCTGAACGTATCATGTACTCTTGCACATTTTTAAACTGTTTTCAACTCTCCGTTTATCGAATCAATAACAAAGCAGAGAAAAAATGTTACGTTATATGGAAATAGACTTTTCTGTGCAAAAAAGTACATCATATTTCTATGCATCAGATGATAAGCTTGAGTTACATATTTTTGTGCTGTCTGAATGAACCACCACCAAAATTATGCTTGCATTTCTGCTAATTCTTCATTTAGGACCGGATGTTCATCCAGAATCAGCTGGTTATTTCTCATTATTGTTTTGAATGCTGTTATTATTAACATCATTTCGATGCAATAACCGTTTCGTCTGGAAGAATTCCACACTGTCATACATGTTGTTTGGAATAAAGAGATTATTATTACCATTATTATTATTATTATTGTTCGTAAATCAGTATCACCTAATTTCAATCGAAAGAAACCGGAAAAAATTGTGCTTACCATATATATGTAATAAGGAAATAATGCGATAAAACCAAACTGCGGAATGCCAATTCATCTGGATTATCCTGGTAGCAGAGCCCCTTTTGCTTATTTAGTAGTGATACAGCTCTAAAAACGACAATAACAACACGACAGAAATATTCAATAATTAATTAAAATTGAGGCCTAGGTAAGCGACCAAATCTCACAGATAAAGTGAGTCGATACGTAGGTTGGTAACCCACAGGTTGCCAAGCGAAAACGTATCACACTTCAAGTTTTCTTCCGACCATAATCATCTATAGGAAGAAATGACGGTTCTGTCAACCACTTGAGAGGTACAATCATGGATACCCAATTCAACCAATAAGATTCACATGTTGGATTGAAGGAAATATGGCCTTTAAAAGTATGTGACATGAAGCAGTTACAAATTTCCGATCACAATTATCTTCGGAGCATTGCTTGCACTTGTTGAAATAATCATGTGAGCGATATTGAGGTCAAGAGAAAGGTACTAAGTAAGATACGCAAGTCAAGTGATGACGCTGTGGGCCTTAATCGATAGAGGTGGCTTAGACATGTGTTGCATATGCTGATCCATCGTCTGCCTCGACGTGCCATGCTGCTGTAAGTTGCATTAAGTTGGAACAGGGCTCAGGGTGGCTAGACCAAGACGTGGAAATAAACCCACGAAGTCCCCGACTATATTCACTACTTGATATCTTCTGTAGCTTGACTACTTGCACTAACTTTATTCCTAAACACAAAAATGTCTACTTTGATATCACTCTTATTCTATCCACACCTGTTCTTTGTATGCTAGTGTGAGGTGCAGAAACTTGAACCGTTCCATTTGTGTGAGAGGTTCTAAATTGATCTTGTCTGTCTGTCATGAAAGATTTAGGAAGATGAACAAACAGGTCCTTACGTATAACTTCAAAATATAATATGAAATCAAATGTTAGGAATTAGGGAGTAAAATTCATAGTCACTGTAAAAACGTCAGAGTGGATAACAAACAACTTAGTGTAGGTTCCTCATTGCTGATTTTCTCAACTTCAGGGAACATAAACATAGTATTAAGTTGGAATTCATCATGAATTGATATCAGTTGGAAGAAAATTGGAAATCTGGGAGCACTGGACACCTATCTCGTACCAGTATAGGACTCCTCAGCAGTGCGCACACATGACCTTACCCATCAGGAAACAAACACAGGAAATTTAGGTTCCGCGGCCAGCACCTCACCCTTGATCCCCCGGGTTGGGATCCATTGGTCCATATTTCCTACTTCCGTCAGTTCAGTTACATCGAATATCGCCGTTGAGTAACTGTCCGAATGTTCGACTTGGTTGGCTGTACTGGACACAACTTCTCACTGGAGCTTCAGGAACCACCTCTAGAAGCTACTCATAAATGAGTGCTAGATCCCTGGCAAGGTCATGAGTGCAAACTGATGAGAAGTCCCATACTAGGACAAAACAGTTGTCCAGTGGTCCCAGGTTCCCAATGTTCCTCCAGCTGATATCACTGCATGATGAATTCCGACCTGAAATCAATTAATAAATCTCCACAAACCCCCAAACATAGTATACATTCACGAATTATTTAAATGTTATGTACTACTGAACAAGTTGAGTAGTTAAAAACCATTCAGGCTGATGTGTAGATTTCGTCACTTAGATTAGAGTGATCTAAACACTGAACAGCCGTTTCGCACGTTCAGAGTCAACCTCATCAGCGATCTACCAGATACATGTCATCGTGGACCTTGCAATTGATAAATCACTTGCAAATTCAGTACCTTATCTGAATGTCAGTCTGAAGCATAGAGAAAAAATCGGACTCGACGGTTAGAATAAAAAAGACTCGTAAAATCAGTGATTAAAGACTCCAGAGAATACAGCTTGTATCTTAGTGTGTAGATATATGGTATGGCAACTTGCAGCGTTACTCAATTACCAGAGGTATCATGTTCATATTGACTGACTGAATAACCTACAGTGAGTTCCTCAGTCTTGATTTCTTCATCCATCATCCATCCAAATCAAAATAGGACCAGGCATTACTTACAGCGTAACGGTCCAAATTGCCACACCTCATATCAGTACATCAAGTAAAAAGGCAGTGAAATGGAAGATGATGAAAAGAAAATTCACTGAAGAAAAATATAAAGTACTAAAAGAGAGAGAGGAAGAATGAGAAAGTGGTGAGATTCGGTATAGAGTCGTTAAGATGAGGATAATGTGTGCATACAGCCGCGCCACTGACATCGGTTCTCAGCCATATCACCTAGAGTCTCTAACCGCTGGTTCCTCTGGTACCACCGACCCCAACCACCTAGTCTGCAACCCCCTACATGGCTCAAACCAACAGTCAAAGACCTCATACATTGATGCCATTTTTTGGTCTGGCCACCTCGGACCTTATTCCAGCCTGAACCTACTTCGGCCAACATTGTGTGACGAGGCAATCAGCGAGTAGGCATACATAACACGTGTGTGTCCCAACCATCTTAGTCGATAAGGGTTCACAAACTGTACACCTGACTTGTGCGTTACTCAAATGGTGACACCACGGAATACGGCCATTACTTCGAAGGTAACGGTGGTCACACACTTGAAGCCTTCCTATGTCTTCCACCTTCATTGGCCATGTTTCACAGCCATAGAGTAGAACAGAGTGGACTGCAATGCAGGTGCAGTACACTCGACCCTTAATAGACAATCGGATATCAGGGCGGCGCCACCACCTCAGGAGTTAACTCGTCTGGTCCTGCTGCCCTTCCCCGTTTCAGGCTACCTACCGCTTTCTCAACTTCTTCTAGTGTGGGGGGGCGGCTGTCTCTATGTCCCATTAAGGATCCGACTACACAACGGGCAACGCAATGGTGTCTGGAGGCCAGTTAAACTGTTCCTCCAAGTCTTCTGCCCATCTTTCCAGTCATCTCCCCTGCGAGTGAATCACAGATCCGTCCTTCTCCGCTACAGCCTCACTAACTGTTGTTAACGTGAAGAAAAGTTAGAAGGTAATGATGGGGGAAGTGGATAGTAGTCCGAGGAAACTTGAGTGCTGACAGAGTTGTGAGGGCGGTTCACACTTCCTGGCTGCCCACACCGTGGGAGGCTATTTCTTCTTAAAGTACCTGAAAGCGGTTTGTGTGACCACACAGCCCATCGGACACCTGCTTGAGGTCTGTCACATGCAGCCTTTTGTGTATGCTTGTTTGGAAATTTTGTTGTTTTGAGGCTAGATGGTCGAAAAGAAACGACAAATGAACCAACATCGTCGACCCGGCAGACCGTGGGAGTATGGTGGAGTGTGTTATTTTTGGGGCCGACCTTTTCTACCTCCCCCTTCCACTGAGAAGGCAGCATCAACACGGCACTGCTGGTCACCCAAGAGAAACACCTTACTGCTGTCACACCCCATCCAGCTAGCAGCAGTACGACTTCGCCCTCAGACCCCCATCATAGTATAGTAATCTACACTACAAGGGTAACTACCTTTCGTCTAACCACTAACTATCCAACAGACCTTTCTGATATGGTAGAACTTCGAGGGAACAAGTGCTCCACCAACATAGCTCGCTGGGTCATTGTGATATCTAAGCCGACCACCACGTCAAGGTAGCAGCTATCGGTCGGGTCTTGATTTCCTACACTTCGGAAAATATAAAGCCTTGTCAACTATTTAACAAACGGAATAAAATCATAAAAAGGGTCACTGAATAACGCAATCAAAACATTTTATAGATTTGAAAGTACGATGAATGGCCTAAGTTCACTAAAATATTTTTTTAATTCCATTGAAATGATTTGTATTCTCAAATTCGAACAATTTGCCTTACAGACTTTGAATTTTCTTACTTTCCTTCATTCCTCCCGTCTTTTAGACACCAATTTGTTTTTCTTCAGCGAACAGCTGCTACGTCGACGTGTTGTCTGAAGTAGCATATCACAGTGACTCAATGAGCTGCACTGACTAAAACGCTTGTTCCTTTGAGGTCCTAACCACGCCAGAAAGGTCCGTTACCGTTTTAGTGTGAATTACTACACTATGATAGTACTGCTGCTAGCTGAATGGAGTGTGACAATAGTAAGCTGTTTCACTTGGATGACACCAGCAGTGCCACGCTGATGCTGCCCTCTCAACGGTAAGGTGGGGGCCTCAAAAATACCAAACTCTTCCCTGCCTCTCAACAGCATTGTAGCTGTACATTGATAACTATGCTGTAAGGATAATTCGCATCCGCAAAATTGAAATGAATTCTATCAATCTAACTCATGGCTGTTCTAATTGCCGTTACCTGATTTGAGTTGGGTAGAAGTTGTTCTTTGTTCAATACTCAACTAGATTTCGTATTGTTTATTGATACTTGTAATTTCCCATTACTATATTGGGTCGAATTGTTCAATTTCTGTTGGCGTATAGGCTCCTATATGGGCAGTTTTGAAGCATCCGTATAGGAGCCCATCTACTAAAAGAGGTTGAGTAGTTCAACCGAGCAAAGCAACGGATTAATACAAGTATCAATCAAGAACAGTTGACACACAACGTTGCACAAAGGTGGTTATCGTTTCTCAGTCGTCTAGTGGATAACGCCTTAGTGTTTGAAGGGATGCGTGCTGGTTTTGAGTTCCAGTAGGAATATTTAGCAATCAATGGAACGCAGGTACATCCAGTTAACGAGTAGCTAATAGGAAGAAATGCGCTTACTGGATTATACCGCCAGCTACCAAATGGACCGTAATATACATTCCAGGTTGTTGACTTTCACATCATCGCAAAACATTGTACGGGTATGAAATCCGTTTTGAAATATTGTACACTACTATAAGCTTAGTACCATAATTTCTTACTCAAACTGTGTTAAAGTTATTAGTACCGTTATTATTCAGCTTCAACAACAGAATTACAATTTAGATGGGTGGAGGAAATCGGTAGTAACCCCTGCTTAACCTTGGTTTCGTGTTTATTAGTGCTCATCATCAAGGTGTACCTGCAACATTTACGGAACCGATGTCCTGCCTGAAATTCGAAATCACGTCACTCAATGCTGCAGTCAGAGACATCACCACTGAGCTATTCGAGTCGCGACTTACATCCTGTAGGACCAGATTAAGTACATTGGTTAGTATCTGAAGGATAACCAGCTTCATGTTATCTAGAGTTATGTCCAAGTACTCAAAGCATAAGAGGCAAAAACGCGAATTCCTCTCCTGGAAACTGGATATAAGTTACCTCCTTTCAGTATAATTGAATACTACATGAAATGTCATGAAAGAGAAGTACACTCACTTTTTAAGGCATTGTTTAGCTGGGACAGAGAACCCCATCAACTGAAGTAGTATGCCTCGATTATGCCATAAACGTATATTTCCAGGTTCAAAAGCTGAAAATTCAGCATAGATGAAAAGAAATTTAAAACGTACATCATCATCATCATCATTATCAACATAGGACCAGGCATTACTGCGTAACGGTCCGAGTTGCCACTATAATTTAATTTGGAGATTTGTGGGGACTTATTGATTTCAGGTTGGTATTCATCATGGAAGTAGGATAAATGGATTCCGACCCATTGGCTGAAGAGTGACATGCTGGTTGTGGAACATGAAGGAGCTGTGTTCAATGACTAGTGGGGTCATGGGTGCTCATTGCTAAGGAATCTCATACTAGAGAAAAGCAGCTGTCCAGTACCCACAGGTTTCCAATCTTTCTTCAACTGGTACTCCATCTTCGATCATCTCATGGTGTGATTAAGGGTCTGTGAAACCGCAACTATCTCAGATAGTTACTCTGAGAATAATCCAACTGTTATTGCAGAAAATAACATCAGCAGGTACACAAAGAATTGTACATCAAGAAAATTACAATACGAAATGATGAAGTATTAGTACATGTTTTTCACTGATGTTTAATCTTACTCAGGTGACTTATTCTTCGAAGTTGTAACGAACATATTACAATTCAGCTATAAGGGTAAAATCCAATGACCTACGCTTTCCACCAACTGCTATCAAATCCTCATACAGCACGATCATCATCTATTTTACACTCACGAGTATCTGTCCTCATAGTTGCTACAGTTGACGTCATAGCTGTGAAGTCCCACACTAGTACGAAATAAATGTCCAGTGTTCTGGAGTGGTCAAACGTTTTCGGGTTGATGTAGACCCATGATGAGAACTTCATGGGAATCATTCAACTCCTCACAAACCTACAAGTAGAATATTTGATAATAATGTCAAGTCCATTTGCACCGTAACCTTGTGGTATTCTTGTTTTCGATTCCATCATTAGTGGGAGGTGTTGCTCAGTGGTTTACCGAGATGACTATCAACCATTGGGTCATTGGTCTGACCACCACTCCACCTACCGAGGTTTCCACAGCCAGCTAGCAGTATCATTACCCCTTACACAAAAGGTGTGACTCATTGCCTATTGCATAGGTGTGTGCACAGAGTGACTGAGAGCGTTTCATTTCGTTATCATTAGTGAAATTTTATTGTTTATTCCAAGTCATCAAACCATGAAAAGAAATGTAACAAATTCAGTCAAAGGAATATTGTACTCTGATGGGATGATCACTTTGCAGAATATCTACCCACTGCTTAGTTCGCGTCAAAATGTCTCAACTAAGACCCCTCACTCCCAACCTCCTGATCGCATACCAATGTAGTGACAGCATTTACATCAGAGTGATAATAATTTCGTGTCGTCACCGTCATCAGTGTGTCTGCATAAATTCAGATGAAAGAGAAGATTTGTTCAGTTCAACTGAATCTAACCATCAGTATACTGTACCGCATAGATACGGGATACATAGATAGTTGGTTAGTAGTTATGCTACTGAAGTAAATAGTCAATTTGCAAATTGTTTACAAATCAATTACACAATCTAAACATATCAATATGGATGGATTGCAACTATTACTCGTTTTGGAGAGAATAAGAACAACAAAGGAAAGTTATCTCATCTATCAATTCATTTCACTCACTTACCAATAGCACGATTTAAGCATTCTATGGCAACATTAATTGAAAGGCGTAAATGGGCTCTTTTGTCAAACATCTGAATTAACGCTGAACTATCCTGTTGTGACATTGATATCGATGATGATGTTGTTGTTGATGGATCACATAGGAAATTATATTGAGCATACTCAATGATTATAGGTATAAGATGAAGTGTCAGCTGTGAAGCCACTCGATACTAATGACAATATAATATTATATGCAGAGAAAAATGATATGAAACAAAACATGGAAATAAATTGAGACACTGAAGTTATGTTACAAGATGAAGACGTGGACAAAATGTTAACAATAAGCGTAACTGGAAAATATCCTGTGGATGTCTATATTTGAATGTCAATCGACAACTGCATCAAGACATTCGTACAAGGTACAAAATGACAGACAATACTGAAATCAAGCCGTTGAAGGTCGGTCAGCAGTCTTTGAAGTAAGATGGAAAAGTACTTTTCCAGCAGAAACATCGAAGCTTGATTGGTCATTTCAGGGTTGTAGTGAGCGTCGCTGAACATAATGGATATCAGTAGTATATGTCGAGAGGGCGCAGAAATCATAGGGAATTTTACCAGCGATGGGTAACGATTCTGCCCAGAGAAACTCAAGAGACAATGTGGGTATTTTAAGAGGAAATCGAGATAGAAATAGAAGAGGAACTGAAGCAGATTGTGCAAAGGACTGTTTTAGTGGAAAGCGTACAATATTCCATTGCTACCGTAGATGTCAATGATAATCGTTCTTTTCTGCGCCTTAGTCTTGTCGTTTCCTACAATTCTACCGGCCTTCTCAAATCTAGGTAGGAGGAGCAGAACTGGAACCCATGACCCAATAGTTGGTAGTCATTTCGTTAAATCACCTAGCCAAAGCTCTACAATCATAGACCTTTGTTTCAGTTAGTACCATTAACTTTTTTATGCACCTCCCTCTGTGAAGTGAGTAAACTTGAACTGATGCACTTCTATATGCGAGATTGTACATTGGTCAGCCTATGCGTGTCAAAAAACAAACCATACAATATTATATCACAATTTCATTGCATTTTTAGATTACTCCACGATTGACACACTCGATAGTTTCATGAGTCAACTTCACAAACTGCAGATTTTCAACCACTGAAATATTTTAGATGACAACAGAACTACTCAAGCCGTCAACAGTAATTGGCTGATAATGCAAGTAACTTCATGAAATGTCGCCTATGAAATTGATCACTTCACAGATGGGAACAGATATCAGATCAGATAGCTGTTTCATCGGTCAAAAAAGTGAAACGTGAATCTCGGATGAGTACTGTCAATCAAATTATTCTATTCACCCTAAACACTATCATCTCCTTTATAACTTATTTGATAACATAATCGTACAGCTCAGTTCAAGAGTTTCCGACCGACTTCTCCCACTCATAATTCGGAAAAGTTGTATGTTGACTGATATCATTTATTGCGTATTATATTTTGTTTTCTGTGTGAAATTGGTAGTTTCATTTTTATAAATTAACGTACATTGTGCACACGAGATGGACGCTTGTACATACAAATGAGTCGAATAGACGGAGAATAGAGGTGACAAGAATTTGTGTTCTGTTGTTGTACGCGGTTGGGAGGGTCAAATTACTGCACTCACAATGGGGACAACATAATTAATTATACATGAGAGATGGCAAGTATATGCAAGACTAATCACATGAAAGGTCAGTGTTAGAATAGGTTCAGACTAGTTCTAGTCGAGAGGGATATCACATCAACAGAACAAGATTACACGTGTCCAACCTGGTGGATGAATGAATTAATCAAGACTATGCAGTGTCAAGATCAACCAACGGGTGCCAAGTGATCAGTATAACATTGAAAGAGTTTCTTAAAGAAATGATGAGATTATCGAACGAGAATATGAGCACCATCAATGGTTTCACTAGGATTCAACAGTTGTTCACATTATGTAAAATGAAAAGCATATCTCTTTATAACATTTCTACAGAGGATACTATCTTCGCCAGCTAAACCAACACTTTTTAATGATTGAAAAGTAATAAATTACAGAAGGAAAATACAGTTGGATTAGATCAAAAGTTGAATACAGAGAAAGTACACGGAGATCAATCTCCTGGTGAAAATCATACCAATCAATGAAGGTGTGGTGCGATTCATTCACATAATTAACTTTCGATCAGTAAGGTTACACGTTTAAATCCCACTTCACGTAATGAAGTTTGACCAGTCAGATGGTGGTATCATAAACTCTGCAGAGGAGAGACGGTGATTAACAACTTAGTGCATGTAACTGCCACATTCTCTGTACCATTACTGACAAGAATAAGAACCAACTGTCTGAAAATCGTAGTTGCATTAAAATTGTATCAACATCACTTTACCGTCGACTGTATTCCACGTCTTAAAACACACAAGAACTAACCACTGTAAGTAGACCTAAGTGTTATATCTAACTAGATGATGATAGCAAACGTCAAGAAGATTGATACAAAATAGCAATTCAGACCCACAAAAGAGTAGAAAGAGATCGACTTAATTCAAACATTTGAATATCCAACTAATATCAATTTGAAAACTAGTCATCAAAATTGAAGTACTGAGACTTCCTACAAATGACCTGACAAGGGATGATGGATATATCATTAAAGACCTTGAAGCCTACCGGCTACTACTACTGCTACAAGCTATTATGTATGTGCGACCTACTGAAAAGAGACGAACTAGTTAGCTCCATTAGATAAAGTGCTGGCAAATACAATCTCCTTCAAATAATAAAAACAGTTAAATAGAAGACTTTTTTTCCAAATAAATATTGTTGTGTCATTGACTGTGTAGATTTTCTTGTTGGCTGTTCCTCTGCTTCACCTCTGATCTTTCTGTCATTTATCACTTTTCTCATTGGTTGGTAGATTGCGTCTATATCTGTACATCTATTGATTGCTGACTGACTAACTGACTGACTGACTGACTGACCTGAATGTCAAGCTTCTAGGAATTCTCTGATATTCTTTGTGTTTCCTATGTCCAAGATCTCTCTCTCTCTCTACATTGTCGAAATTCAATTCATGTCTATAGTTGTTACCCACATACATTGAAATGAGTGACGTTTAATAGCTAATTGGTGTTCATGTAGACGAAGGCGAAGAGGGTGACCACTTTATCCAATGTAGTGTTGACTACAGTTATTCCAGTTGATTTTGTAAATGATATTCGGTTTGTATTTTTTGGTTGTTGCATCCTTTGGTCTGGATAATAGTGTTTGGAGGGAATTTTCCGGTTTGTGAGTGGCCGTAGCGTTCCCAAGTGGTCTCAGTAATCTTGTCGTCATTTCTGACATATCCTTTATGTATGGTAGGATGATACGTTTATTGATTTTCACCGATGACTTTCTAGTTGATCATGAATGGAAAAGGCATCTTGTGATAAAGTTTCGTGGGTAGCCATTCTTCTTTAGGATGGACATCAAGTAACTTTCTTCGTTTCTCCGTGAAGTTGTTGTATTGCAGTGTGTTCTCGATCTTTTGAATAGAGTCTGCATGCAACTGATTTTGTATATCGTTGGGTTGTTGCCACTGTAGTTGAGGATTTGGTCAGTGTATGTTAGCTTCCTCTATGTACACTTGGGTTTCCAGCTTTCTGTCATTTGTTCTACTGACTTAAACATCCAGCAATGGCAGTTGGTTGTTCAACTCCTTCTCCATTGTCAATTTGATGTCATTGAAGACGTTGTTGATCAAACTGTGAGTGTTTTCTATATCATCTTTTTTAATGATGACAAAAGTGTCGTCCACATAGCGAATTTAAATTTTTAGTTTGATCACAGGTAAGATGATGTCTTCCAGTCCCTGCATCACTGCTTCTGCAATTAGTCTGGATATCAGTGATCCCATTGGAGTTCCTTTCATCTGTTTGTATATCTTACCTCTGAATTGGAATGTCAGAATATCAGAGAATTTCTAGAAGCTTGACATTCAGGTCAGTCAGTCAGTCAGTCAGCAATCAATAGATGTACAGATATAGACGCAATCTACCAACCAATGAGAAAAGTGATAAATGACAGAAAGATCAGAGGTGAAGCAGGGAACAGCCAACAGGAAAATCTACACAGTCAATGACACAACACAGACCACAGACCATTTCATCAAGGCACGCTACTAAACCACTCACTGAGGGATGTTGACTGGTCACTTCACAGTGAAGTGAAATTAGTGCTGATGATGTCGGTGTCTTTTAAAGACGATGAAAGCTCCACGATTAAACAACTCAGCTCAGAGAATGCAAAACAACAAAGTCATATTTTATGCTAGAAATATCATCAGTAAATATCGAATGCATTTTTAAGTATCCAACACAAGATTATTTATTGGATTACTCTACCAGTTATTCAACGTTGGGTAACTGGAGAGTGACTTCATCAGGGGCACTCTAGCAACTGCCCAACTAACCAATTGGATTTCTCTAGTTCGGCTGGAATGACAGGTTTTCATAAAACAAATAAATCGAGTTGGTTATTTCAACAGTTGCTAGAGTGAGCTTTACGGTCACTCCTCTATCGATGGCCATAGTCACCTTGATAGGTCTGGTATCAACCACTCCACCAGTTGGTCACATTACTTTGCTATGCCATATCACGTTATGTTCTTATCAAGTGATTTCCTAACTTGACTATGAAGATTAATAAGCACGTGATGAAGCCCACATTCAACTACAACATCTCAGATTTAGATTAAGCACACGACTTAGTCACACTCCGACTAACCTTCCCAATCCAGTGGCTTTACAAACCACTTCAACAACCTGTGAAAAAACAAATCAGGTTTAGTTAATTAGACTGGGAAGTTAGCTTTTGACAGGACAAGAAACCGTGATTGGTTATCCCAACAATTGTTAGGGTGGGCCGCGAAGTCAATCTGCTCAACCATGGTTCCACAGAAGACAACACTGTTGCTCACTTGTCTTGCTTCCTATCCTCATAGTCACACATATATACAACTGAACGACATACTCACAACGTCCCACGAAATCGCTGGTTTTACTGAGTGACTGACTATAAAGGTCACTCACACTCTAACAACTACTGAAATAACTAACCAATTCCGTTTCTCAGAATCTAATTTACCATTGCATCAGTGGACAGAGTGGCCGTCTCTAGAGTCACTAGATTTTATGCATGACAAACGGAAGTATGCACAATAATCGACTGATTGTTTGGTTGATTGATTCATAGTTAACATTCAGTTATTTCGGAACCATCAATCGTATGGAGATCAGAGACGGATCAATAAAACGATTTCGAATTGAGCTAACACGAAAAAATCAGTCTTAGGTGAGGCATCTTTTGAAATAAGTGAAATCATATGACCAATCAAACGTATTTCAGCCACCTGCTTTCGTTCTTGTCTATATATATATATATATATATATATATATATATATATATATATATATATATATATATATATATCAGACTCTCAGTTGTATGACATAACAGGTGACGGTTGTAGTTATCAAACGGAAACACGTTGCAGTGATGGATTTCCACCACACACACACACACACACACACACACACACACACACACACACACACACACACTACACACAGAAACCTCACTACATTCACTTCAAACAGATTGTAGTCCATTGAGCTGCAGGTTTCCAGCACCAATGTCAGACAGGTGAACCGGACGGAATTCATCACCTAAGTGAATCCACCTTCACCTTAACAAAAGTAAAAATATCATCCCGTAAAGAAAAACAACAACTTACATTGGAACCAGTAAATCCAGCATGTATCAGATGACTTAACACTTCAGTATTGACCAGTAAACCTGGACCAATCGATGGACCACCAGACATGACAGCAGCCAACTGAGCAGAAACAAGCCAAACTTTAAAGTTATCCGGATCAACAGCCTTTGCTTGTGCTACCAAATTTACTGCCAGCTTATAAGGGAAGATAGGATAGGAAGAAAGAGAAATGTAACACAAACAAGCAGAATAAGTCGATCTTTCCAGTTTCGAGGATCCGGATAGCTCTATTTACATGACAAATGCATGTCACTGATCGTAACAAGCTTTCTGAGAGGTATGAAGGACTACACGTATTTTCAAATTGGTTTCAGAGTAAAAGAAAACCAGTTCGACTATCGAAGATAGTATTGATTAGGCGGACTAGTTTTGATACTGAGTGATGATTGAAGGTGAAGTGAAAATCTGGACAGCGATTGGATTCGAAACATCGACCTCCGGGTTTTCGGCTCGATACAGATCTGTCGAACTAGAGCTATCTCAGATCGTAAAACTGATAACAAAATAGGTATATAACTGAAATGACAGAAAAAACTACAGCAACTTCTGTAATACAGAAACCTGAAACAATTCAAAGCAACAGAACCAAATAGTTTATCACCGAAAGTTCGCGACACTTGAGGTGCGAACTTGGAGACAAGATTTACACAATAGGTTTCCAGTTTGTGATCATCAGATAGAGTCCCATTCAAACTGTTCTGCATCGTTGATCACTGCAAATTATAAGAAAGAAGAGAAGACTTCCTGTGAGAACAGGGGAATCAGTTTCACGAATATCGTGTGTCAGATACGAGGGTCCATGGCAATCCGACGGCTAAATCCAGACCGAAAACAGCAGACTCCAGGAAACCAGGCAGACTAGAAACTATACTCTTCAGAAATAATGACTGCTTCACCAAAATGTTAAACAGAGTCGATACATGGCTAGTTCATACTTTGATCAGTCCAGGTAATCGATTTTGGAAATCAATCCTTACTATGTCCTGCTCCAGTTACGTTTACTACTTGTTTTCACTCATCCGTAAGGAGTTTCCAAAGCCATTAGGGACTGGTGTTCCAACAATGGTTCGACCACCATTAGATTTATTTCAACCTAATCCTACTCCATAAAACATGAAGTGTTCATGCACATTATGGATCCACAAGTACAATATATATCGAAGAAAACTCAGTCGCTACAAATTCACGATCTCATCGACTAACTCATCTTCCTTGCTAAATACTCAACGTCTCTCTCCTCTTGACATTATCTACACAGTGATTCCACCACATATGAGCAGCGCTACAACGACATATATATTGTCAAAATAGTGCAACCTCTTCACATCTTGCAATTTCAATGGTCAAATCTACTGAAATACAAAAGGACAGAGCAGACTGATCCCTGAATAACGTGGTGGCAATGTCTCTGACTTCACGACTGTGTGATACATTTGAATCTCATAGGAAACATACATTCCCTTACGGTTGAAAATACGCCTTGCTCATGAGTGTCGGCAAATACAACACGTAGGTAGAACAGGGCTTCCTGTAAACTGGTTAGCAACATTTTACGCCAAAATCCAACCAATCTCACAATTCCGTCACTTAGTAACGTGGCAAAATTGCAAACTCGGTCGACAGACTTCAATCAGCAGGAGAATGAATAAGCAGTTAGCTACATCAGTGACACACAGCTGACCAGGATTTTTGATGCTAATACTAGCTTTATACCAGTAAATTAGGTCGACAAAGATACTGCGGCTTCGATTCGGTAGTATTCGTGAAATACCCCCCACCTGAATGAGCACTCGTCTTATACTCAAGACGTCATTGCTAAAACGTCCTACTGGAAACTCACTTCCAATAATACTCATATTCAATACCATGACAAGATTTCGCTCTTGGTACAAGTCTGTCTACCTGGTTGTTATCTGCAATCCACCAGTGTGGGGGTGCAAAATCTATGCTAATTACCTATATGTGATAGGAAGTGAGGTGGTTAAAATCAGTATCAACATTTAAAATCACTGACCAATGGGAAAGATATTTTCGAGTTTCGGATTTTCTTCAATGGCCATGCGGAGCCAGGATAAATGCTACTGGGAAACTGCATACTACATGTAGCCAATCACAAGGAGTTTTCCAAACATTTCATGTTCAGTAATTCCATCTGAATTTGTGGTGGCTGACAAGTTCGGCGGCACTACTAAGCGGACATTATTTCAGCAGTACCATAAAGTTGAACAGAGTGGGCGATAAAGAAATGGGATATGAAGAAGATCCATTTCATTCACTTGATTTCTTTACTTATCTGCTTCATCGACTCAGTTATAAATTTTTGGATCATAAAGAAATATCAAATTCCAATTGTATCACTGCGTCAGTCATTTGCTAGTCCACTTTTATCTGTACATGTCAGTTACAGAAACCAAATATCACCTCATTACGCTCATCCTGAAAACACTCCAACAATCCTATGCGTATTGCACCTCTTGTAATAATCAATGGCCAGCTGGTGTGGGCGTCATCCTTCTAAGGCATTAGTCATGACAGTGAAAAATCCCTGTCTAACACATTTTTTTTCACATTTTCATGACAATACACAACGTTCGAATTTATGCACCTTCGTCAAAATCAATATTCATTTTGACAGGTGTCTGTCTACCTGACACAAAGACATTTGACACATTTGCTTGTCACCTTACTTGAAATAATGTGACATGTATGGGTCAACCATTTGTAGATTTGAAGGGGAAGTAATTCGATTGTTCTGAGCTTCACTGTTATTAACTGGACAAATTTCTGGGAATACAACATTGACAGTCTAACTTCCCAGAGTATATAAGGTGGAGAAATTATTAAATTTAGTAGTTCAACTTGGTTCTCAACGTGACAATGGATGTAAGTTCACAAATAACAGTATACGCCTCACTGTAAAGTAATGGGTGAGATCAGAAGACCACTGCCCTCACACATTACACACACAGTTCGATCTCCTTCAGTCGGACATCCGGAGAACACCCTATTTTCCGACATCACCTCATTTCACACAGATCCCACTACCATTCCACTCAGCTTCATGTTCGTTTTGTAACCTCGAATTCCTCATGCCTTACACAACTGCTCACATTCATCAACACTGCATACATAGTTAATTTCCTAATTCTGATTTGTTAGATGCTTTCTGAAAATTGTTTCTTGTGCATCATTTTAGTCAAGATATTTGATCGTGTGTCTGTTCGTCTTCGTCAATCTAGTGTACTCCGATCCCAAATCGGGTAAGTAAGTCACTGTGAATATTGAATAGTGTTCAGTGTGATGCATGTGTGCGTGCATGCGAGTTGATGTCTTGTTATGCATTCATTGCTCGCTCGCTCGCTCGCTCACCATATATCGCTTCAATTGTATTTGTTTATGTTCAAGACAGCGATTCGCGTTGCTCTTTTCTTGCGTAAGTGAGCATATTTCATCTGAGAAACAGATGATAGTACGACTATTTCTAGCATTCACCACTGTACAGTTTGGTTGTTCACACTTCAGTGATTCACTAGAAAGTGGTTTGTATAGTGAAAACTGCGAGGGGATTAAGAGAAATCAGTGTATGTAAGCGAGTGCACCTCTCAACACGAAGTGATTCACCAGCTGCTTTAGTCATCATTGTACACTCTATCAAAATATTGCTGGTTTTCTGAAGGATCTAGACTTGAGATCGACCACACAATATTCTCAAAGTTATTTGGAGTTGACAAATTTCTGCTGCAAAGCAACCTTGCAATACTTTCGTTTGACATTTCTTAGGCAATTCATATCATGAGATGCACCCTTCCTTCCATCCAATCAGGAACACTTGCTCATTCAGTCGTATCTCTCACATCTCGATTCTCTACTCTGCCTCTACTCATCTACGAAAGTGTGAGTGATAAAACACTCTTTTGGGACCATTCAACTGAGTAACACACAATCAAATTATCTTTGCAGTCTCTATGGTAGGCATTCCGTTGCAGAGTTAAACACTCGAACCAGCTAGCTGATGCGTTTCTCCAGGTTTAGCCATTCTAAAATAACGACCAGTTTCCATGCAGGCTAATCGCTATCACATTCATCATCTTATCGTCCGACACACGAACGAGCCATCAATTGCTACACTGATGTCTCCTGTCAACACACAAAACTGATTACAGGTTACAGGTGTAAATAGTTAGGATTCAGTCGGTGTCAGTCAATAAACACTCAGCTTGTTCGTCGTGTGTCGACAAAATGCAACTCCCACGATCGCATCTCTCATGAACTCCTCTTTCCACTGTTTTTTCACTCTCTATGCTTGTGAATATTTTAGAAGTGGATGGAGAGGAGAATGAGGCATTGGAGAAAATCAAAGCAACGGAAGAGTTCAAAAATGCTAAAGACAGAGTTCTGGAAATGATGTCATCTAAAATTGACGAATTTGTTCTACAGAATCTGCGTAAAGCACCCGCTGAGTGATTCTATTGTGTTCTGAGAAAAACGAACATTTCTGTTTCAATCTATAATATGCGGTGCTTATTCAGTGATCAACAGCTTGTTTATCTGTTTTTGAAAATATATTTGTACACACTGTGCATGCTTTGTGGCTTCTATATGTTTGTCTGCCGTTCGTATGTGCAGTAGGAAATGGAAAATTTAGCGTATTTATACCGCGTGGGGTGACGATGAAAGTGCTCATTTGACAGTGACTGAATGTGCAGTTTGTTCACTGAGATCAACCGAGGAAATATCTCTACTATAACCTCATAGTATTGAACTGCAGAGTGTCAGTGCATACCTTCAACTCACGGTGATTTTCCCAAGCCACATCGCAATGAGTTTGTTTGACTTACACTACACCAACTCACAGCTCAAAAGACTGTGTAGCACATTTATCTACAAATCAGACCTCAGTCAGTGTGGGAACAAATGTGAATTTTTACAATGTGAATAGATGCTATGCATCGAGAGTATCTGTGAACTAGGCGACAACTGGCAGGCAGCAAATGAATTTACAATCCAATAACTTCCATATGGCATTGTCGTTTGTTTCCGTATATCATTCTCGTTATTGAAGTGCTTTCCAAACACCTGTTCACTTCTTTTTCTGCCACAAGGATGTTTTCGACAAACTTTTCTTTTCACATTCTAAGTTTTTCTGTATTGTCAACACTTCTAATCAGATTCTTCTTGCTGGACTCATACTACTCAAACGGAAATTCCTGTTAGGCTGAGGTGATGGGGTCTTAGCATTACTTTGTACTGTCTGATTTTACTTGGTGTGTCAGATTCTAGATGTTGCAGGACTGATCTACACGATATCTCAGTCTATGCAAATTGAGGGAAGTGGTGGAATATTTTGACCACTCCACTTCCTTGAGGAGTTGGTATCAGCGGGAATGGCTTGGTGGGTGACGAAGCCTCAGCTCTGATTTAAAATCCAATTTTGCATTTGACAACTTACAGCAGTTATCGCATCGGTGAGATATTCAACTACATATCAAATCTCCATTGCACAGGTGTCAGACATGGCAGTTGGAAGTAGATGTTAAGTGGTCGGTTACTGGTGTGGGATCACAGATGTCTTAGGATCATTTTTTGGATGTGGTGGAACAAGCATGCTGGGGTAAAGTTGAGGTTAAATGCAGACTACTCGACAAGGAATGCAGATCAGTTGACAACGAGGTTGTGAGGCAATTTCGGTGTGTATTGTGAATGCCGCGTAATCCCTTGCCTCAAAGCGTGATAATAGGTGGAATAAGATTGGGTTGGAAGAAAGCCAACGGTCATCAGATGAAGAGATGACATTAGTGCATGAAACCATCGACTGTCGGTCTCAGTTAGGTACAGTGGTGTAGACTGCTTTTTTCACCTGCTCGAGATGACTTCTACTAACTTCTACACCATTCATCTTCCACTCATTTTTGCTCTGAACTCTGCTGTACTGCATGTCAACTTGGACCGACATACTTTTACATCGACTTCCGCATTGATTCATTTCCTCTCTATCTGTTTTATACTCAGAATGATTCAAATAGAACCACCTTTGGTTAACTTCATATTTCCACTTTCCACTATGCTTATAAATTCATTAGAAACGAGCAAAAAAGTGTAACACGCACCAAATGAATTCCACAGACAGTCCTGATCGATAACACTGATTAATATATATGGGTTACTAACACCCAAATCTGTTACTGAATTAACCAACTGATTACACAAATTGAAGTATGGACCATGTCTGATGAGTGAAAAGCGGGAATGCCGATGATTCTTTAGTGCTCCCTGAGGTTTGACATTCTTCTTTGGAAGTTTAAACACCAGACTAGACGACTTCAGCTTCATCTAGAAGTGGGGAGACTACCACGTCATATGTGGAGTTGGTATGAATTCATTATTTTCAGTGATTAATAGTTGAGTGCTGAGACTACCGAACCACTCCTCCACACTAATCACAAATGCAAAAAGGAAACTTCCTACCCATGGAAAACAAATAACTTAGTGGCGTATCACCAAACTTCCATGTAGAAAAGAATAATTACTTCCGACTACTGAATTAGAATCCCTTTTGTGATGACATTGTAGATAACAAACTGAAGTGAAAATACTATTGAATAAATAAGCAAAATCCGAATATTTAAATAAATAAAACTCGTTGGTTTTTCAACAGTCATCTGATGAACATCCGCATTAGTGTTTCGACTTAGTTTCACACTGATTTACAATCGTACACCACTGACATCCATATCATCAGGTCTGAAGATATGATGAACAGTAGATCACTAGCATTATCAGACAAACATCTGTTAATACAATTTCTAAGGATAACAGTCGTTAGAAGTTGATAAAAATCAACTCTACTGTATGGTAACCTGTCTAACAGCTAAGACACCTTCGGAAAGTCACTAGTCTAACATCTCATGTAACACAAATGTCAATCATCCATCCTTCGGACATCGAAGAATTAACAAATTACCATGGTAAAGATGGTATGGAATGACAACTTTTTGGGATAAGAGAAACTATACATTTCATATATTGTCCACATAAACAACTTCTACTAGTCTAACAGCCATTTGAAGTGGATCAACTTGTGACTTCAGTTAACCATATTTAATTTATACAGCATATGTAACAAAACGTACTTATCTGATGTACGCAGTTATGAAACAGTCGTTGTAAAGACAGAAGAAATTATTGTCAATGAAAAGTGGGACATTAAGCGCTAAGTGTTACTTTATGTCGGATTTCGAGGTAGTATTCATCGGTTAGGGAATCGTCAGTGTTGGATACTCATGACCACGACAGTAGTGGTCGGATGTAGGACGATCAGGTCACGCGATAAGCACATTGCCATTCTTAAATGTGTGTGCGAGAAAAAGTGGAACCCATTCAGCCCCCCCTTGTGCACCGTCGTGCTGTAGGTGAGCAGCAGCCACATCTGCGTGGCTGCCTTAAACCGTGGTAGGTGTAGCGTCGCGCGAATCCATGAACTCAAGGTTGGTAGTCATTTCCCTAAACCACACATAATATATGACAGCTCATGACATTGTCTAATTTAACGGACTGAAATAGGTAGCGAACAGAATTCAAATCCAGACCAGGTTGTCGGCTTAAACGAATCACCAAAATCTCCAAGTTACTATACAGTGAATAACATTTTAAACATGATTTACTCTCGTAGGTATAATGAGGTGAATAAGACTGCACAATTGCCCACGGTATTCGACGAAGAAATTAGACATTCATTTGTCTATAATGGAAGTATTGATTTATAGATACAAAAATGAAAGATTCTCAGTGTGAAAACAAGGAGATCATCCAATAAGATAGTCGATTTGCTTCAATAGAGATGACTGAAAGTTGCATTATTCCCACTCTGTGAACTTGCTCATTACCATTTTCCTATTCACCCTTCTTCCCTCTATAACTGCTTTCTATTTCTTTTTCCGATCCTTCTTCATCTCTTCATCTTTCATCTGACCACTTTCTAACTTGGTGTGCTGATATGATATGACGTGTGGCAACTTGGACCACCATGTAGTGATGCCTGGTCCCATGTTGACACCGATGGTAATTATGATTAAGATAATCTGTATTGTCTGTATTATACTGTTGTAACTGCTAAAAACAATGCTTGTTTGACATCTGAGTTATCCTATCACAATTGGATAGAATACAAGGAAGTGATTACTAATGAGTGTATTAGTCGCTACAACAACAGTAAATAGTGAAAGCACGAACCACCAGTTCTAGATTCCAGTTGTGACCGCTAAGAAGTAAACTGCAACTTAATAAATCTCCCGATCACATCGAGATATTCACATAGGAGCTCGTGCGCCAACAGGGGTCGATCACCTCCGTCTGGCATAACAAATGGAAACTAAAACTACTATTACGTGAACAGTAATAGCTAAAAAATATTGCCTTTCAGATGATTTCTTATGCTTTAATGAGCACTGAACTGATTTTCTAGCTTGACGAATAGTTTTGGTTGGTGAGTCATCCCGAATTTTGAATTCAAATTTTAACTACTTCGCCTTTTGTAAGTAGCAAAATATTTTTTGTACAAAACGTAGCTACTCACTACTTCATAACGCCATTGTGTCATTAATAGACCATTAATTCACTAACCAAATCAATAAACACAGTAATCATAATCATATAGACGCATTTTGTCAGTCAGAACAGACAAGCAACTTAATCGAGCATGAAAAGTTGACATTTAATTTTGATTACATATGCCAGCTGTTTTGTATACATAATTACAGAATTTTTCAGAGTCAATTAAAAATCATTTAATCCGCATGCACACACACACACACACGTGTGCACATGACTTGTTCTGCCTAGTTGACAACATAGTTAAATCAAGTCACAAACACACATACACATACATTCATATATTTCCAGATTTCTTTTTTTGAATTAGGCAGAAATCCTATTGACATTTGAAAATTAAAACTTCATAAATGAACTGATAAAAGCAATGGCCCACTGAATATGGAAAGAGGCAGGATTAGATGATTACCCAACTACATCTCAATATACACTGGATAGCAGAGGTTATATTCCGATAAAAACTGATCATTGCTGCACTATATTTGTCCAATAACATGGACTTTTAATGTGTGTGTATGTCAGCATGTGTTTCCTAAAACTTGCATTATTTTTACTCGAGTGTTTTTTCTTAGTTGAAGGCTTGAAAGGCAGTAAGAAAAAACAACTCACAGTCTAGGAGTTGACCATATCCAATGCGTGTGCATTCAGTCTTCACAAAAGTCTTGTAATTTTATTTCGAGTTCGATGATAACTTGCGTTAGTCGCTCTTTTAAGATATCCAGTAGTAGCTTGTACTAAGATCCTTTCTAATCTGGCGACTTTTTGGAATTGTCCAGGAAGTTGAGAAGTTGTATCACTGAAATGGCCCTTGAGGTTTACTGGTCTAGTGGATAACGTTTGAAAAGATGGGTACTGGGCTCGAGTTTCAGTGGGAACACCACTCAGTGGGGTACAGCTGAGTCCTAAATAACACGAAATACGAGTCCTGCTAGCCACCACCATGCAAATTACAGTATAATGAATAATTAGACAATATCGAGACATCGTCAAAGGAGCCCATATGCCAACATAGAGGTCGACTAATTCGAACACTAGTATAACAATAACCGGTAAGTACAAGTATGAAATATGATAAAAACGATTTCATCACCATTATATATCAATTTTTTGAACAAGTAAGTAAATTGTATTTTATGCTATAAATAAATCAATTACCTCAGTTTGACCTTGCTTCATCTGTTGCATCGCCAAATTAACCATGACGGTAGTATTCTAGAAAAGTAAGACATCAAAAATCCTATTCAATGACACAAAGATTATGTTTAACCAGTTTACTTGTAATATATGGAGAAAAACGACTGTCAACCAAAGAATACTGAGATATTTCAAGTTGTTATTCATCGAAGACTGACATCTTCGATGAATAACAACTTGAAATATTTCCAAATCTTCACAACCCCCTCAAAAATGTAATACTGAGATAGCTATTCACCATTATTGATTTGATCAGGAGTCGTAACAATACATAATTCGATAACCGCTTGAAGCTCACATTGACTCTTAATGATGGAATACAAACTGAATGTTTGCCTCCCATTAACCACCTCAATAAGCAATACAAAGTGACAGTGAAGACAGGTAGAGGTTTATATAACCTTGAGAAGTATATTTTAAGTGTTTGACTCACATTGTACAGAAAGTATATCTCTACCGTGAAGACGCGAAAACTGAAGTATGAGTATTCTATAAATATATAGCGTTTACAGTTTAAACCTTCAGCGTCAGACATCCCTCGTATAATGTATTCAGTAGAAATGCATCTTCATGAAGTCAATAAAAAGTCGAAAAGTGATGGATACTCTGGCTATCAGTGGAATCCATGAATTCCATCCCAACCTATTTACAGCGAGGGATTTTGGTTTCAAGTTGCAATGGAAACAAAATCACTCTTTGGGAGGCATGTGAGTAAATTCAACTGATAACTCTTTATTAGGACGAAATATGTGTTTCGAATTCCACAGCCAGTCAACCATTAACCATCATTACTATCGAAATGAAATTAACAGCAACATTGGTGAATCCGCGCAGGAGTTCATGATCCAGTTGTGGTCGATCGATTCAGTTTAGTCAGTGATGGGAAATTACACGGTATGATAACATGGAAGCCGACAAAAATTAAGACGTTTAGTCAGTAAAAAGCAAATAGAATGTGGATGATTAACAAGCACTACAAAAAGGTATTTGTTCCAATTGAGTAGCTTAGTGAACTTGAGAGTAATTAACACCAGAGTTAGGTCAAAATGATACATACGTTCCACACATACAAGACCTTTCATGTTAAGCGTAGACGACCACAGCGAACAAATGATTTATGAGATACACGAAATTTTAAGGTATAAATCATTGTTTGTTGATACGCTTGTAATTTTCTGTTGTTTTACAGAATCAAATTGTTCAATCTATATGCGGATGCCTCAATATTACCTGAATATTATTAATAATAGGGTTTGAAATAACAATCATGATGGTCACAGTAATAATGTTGCTAATTGATGAGATGTATTCTTAATGTGAAATTTAGTTTCGATGATGAGATAAACCGAAAAATGATGGGATTCCAATGAGATCCCTACTGTGACCCCTAATGGCAGATTACTTTATATCAAAATTAGAAAATTTTAATCTTAGCCAAACTACTAATCATTTTGACATTTATAAATGGTATACGGATGATACATTCGTTATTTTTGACTCAACTATTCATCTGGATGACATACTACGCGAGTTTAACAACTGTCACTCAGCATTGGAATTAACTACTGAGAAGGAAATGGAAACAGCTATTCCTTCCCCTGACGCGCTGATCACAAGACGCAGCTTAAGAATGCTGAAAAGATCCATCTTCACAAAACTCACATGGAATAGATAGCCTACTAATTTCCGTTAGCTGGGTGCAGATCAGGAGGTTAAAAAAAAAACCTCATTCACTCACTCTGCTATCGAACATCTAATATTTGTAGCACGGACTGTGTCCAAGTTGAACTTGACTTCCTAAGAGGGTCACTTGCAGAAAACGGCTATCCTAGCCGATTTATAGATAGGAATATGCAAGAAACATATGCGAAATCAGTCACCAGCTCAGTTTCTAATAAGACTTTGTTCATGAATCTCGACTTCAAAGGTGATGCAGCACCAGATATCCTGAAAAATCATCTTTCCATATCAACTAGCAGGACTTTTTTCTCAACCAAACTTAACTTGATTTTTACCAGTCGTAAATTGTTCTCTCCCTCGACAAGCCACATCCATGTGTATCTACCAGTTCACCTGTTCCTATCGAGCAATGTACATCGGCCGTAGTCAGAGACTACAAGCAACACGTGTATACGAGGACATATTCCTGCCTGATTTTATAACGGAAATGCATCAGATATTCTATCCTTGAACGTTTAATCGATTCCAACCATCCAACAGACCCAAACAAGGATTTTAAGGTTGTCTATTGAATCCGCTCAAACATCTCACGTTTCCTCCGTATTCAGCTTCTGAAAACAGCAGAGGCCCTGGTTATCCATGAAAGAAGTCTGCCTGACATTTGTGTGCAAAAGAAGTATGCACAGTCCTTGTCTCTACTTTGGCCTTAACTTGTTTCGGTCTTAGTGTACTTCATTCCTTTTTGGTTTTGCATCCTTCCTCTCTTTTTGTCAGATTATTCTTTGTATTCTTGTATCTTCATTATCATTTTACTTTTATATTTACTTGTTTCAGGTGTCATTTCATTTGATCTTCATAAGAATTTGAAGTTTTAAGGAAATATTTTTAACTTAGGGTTTATGGAGGTTTATTGGTTGATTTTGGGTTGGAATTCATCATGGACTGACATCAGTTGGGGTGAGATTGGAAGCCTTGGGGCATTGGACAGCAGTTTCGTCCTAGTAGTTAGCAGCGCGCATACATGACTCCGACCCCCAGGAATCGAATTTAGAACCCTCAAGTCCCGCGGCCAGCACATTGACGTTGAGTTATAGCGACGGAATCCAATGATCCATGTTTCCTACTTGTTACATTTCACGATATAGTGCAACCTCCAATGCCGTCGTTGAATAACTGTCGTCATGTGTGACTTGGTTGTGCCGAACGGTCACGACTTCTTATTGGAACGCCGCGATAGAATTAACCTAGCGTTCATTGGTGAATAGCTTTGAGAGGTGATTTCCAAAGTTCCAATGAGAAATCATGACCAGTGGAGCTAAGCAAGTCGAACATGAGGACAGATGCTCAACGACGACATTGGATATAGGTCACGCTGTATCGTGAACCAACAGGAGTAGGATTAGATTCCGACCCAGCTGCTCAATGGTAACGTGCTGGCCACGGAACATGGAAGTCCCGGGTTTGATCCCTCGTGAAGTCATGGTCACGCACTGCTGAGGAGTTTCATACTAGAACGAAACAGCTGTCTAGTGCTCTTAGGTTTCCAACGACCCCCACCCCGCGACTGATGTCGGTTCATGACGAATCCCAATCTAAAAGCATTTTCGATTTATTCTAATTAACTTGTTATCTCATTCATAGTACCTAATTCTTTTATTGTTTATTAACTCTACCACATTTATAACCGTTTTTAAATCGATAAGGACCTCATAAGCGATTTAAAAACCTTACACAAGCACCAGTTGGCCATTGAACATCATAACATTTCACCACTCATTACACTGGCATATGGGTAACTATGGCCATAAATTCAATATTGACTATGTAGAAATCTTGGAGAGGAAACACAAAGAATATGAGAGAATTCCTAGGCGCTTAGCATTCAGATCAGACAGCAACCAATAGATGTATAGATATAGACCCGATCCATCAACCAATAAGAAAAGTGATAAACGACAGAGGAATAGCCAACAGGAAAATCTAAACAGTCAATGACACAACAATCAAGGAAACAACCAATCACAGACTACTTCGTTAAGGTAAGCTACTAAATCACTCATGGAGTGGTATTGACAGCTCACTTAATGATGTCGTCTAGAAAGAAGATGAAAGCTCCACGACTAAACAATCCAGCTAAGAGAACACATTACAACCAAGACCATCCACCTCAGCTACAAATATTCTCCACCATCTTACGTAACCCCTATTGCTATCATTCAACCTTTACGTTACCAACTAGCAACATTATTACTATTATAACCATCATTATTGCCATTTCAATCTTGCTCACAGATTAGTCTTTCAATATTATATATATATAATATATATAGTCTTTCAATATTATATATATATATATATATATATATATATATATATATATATATATATATATGGTACGTATACCTAGTAGTGAGTTTGATTATGGATGCATAGTTGATGAGGTATATTACCAACTATTTCTTCGATTAACAAAAAGAAACAAAAATCAAAGGCATGTCAAGGGGGCTATATCTAACTGATAGGAGTAATGGACTTCAGTTAAGTAGTGTTATCGACAATGACAGTACACTTCAAGTAAATGTGCGAGCTTGCAGAGTGATAGATCAGTTTGTTTGCAGTATCAACAAGTTACACAATCAAAGCCTGCATCATAATCCTTGATTCCATTGATCATTCGGCTAACTATGACAACGAAGATAACAGTGATATTCAAAACCTGAAACACTGGAACAAGTAACAGACGAGTTTTTTCTTTCGAAAATTTATCCAACAGAAGAATGAATACGTTAATGAAATTAGCAAGAATTGAACCCAAAAATGATTCATTTTGCAGGTTTTTGGGGACATATTTATAGATTTCAGGTTAATATTCAGCATGGACTAGCATCAGTTAGAGAAATATTAAAAACCTGGGAGCACTAGATAACTGTTTCGTCCTAGAATGAAACTCCTCAGCAGTGCCCATCAACAACTACCTCCTAAAGTGTCAAAGAGAAGTCGTGACCGTTCAGTACAACAAGTGACACGTAACAACAATCACTCAAAAACGGTATAACTGGTTGTACTATATCGTGAAATAACATAAGTAGCAATTATGGATAATTGGATTCCGAAGTAATGGCTCAGTGGTAACGTGCTAGTCAAGGAACCTGAAAGTTCTGGGTTAAATCCCTGGTGAGGCCACGGGTGCTCACTGCTCAAGAGCCTCATACTAAGACGAAATACCTGTTGAGTGCTCCCAGATTTCCAGTCTTTCTCCAACGGACACCAGTTCATGATGAAAACCAACCTGAAGTCAAAAAATGATTATCGAAAAAACTATATCAAATAGGCAAAACATATAAAACTTACATCAGGATTTAAAAGTAATGCTTGACAAAGGCAATAAGTAATTTCTGAATCAAAGTTTTCTGAAAATGAACAGGAGAAAACATTTTTCGATAAACTTTACTAGCACTTCAAACTTAGTGAGATTGATACATTTTTAAGCAATGTGAGAGTAGAACGTACATAGGTAAGTAAAGCAAGTCAATTTATAGTGCAAACAATCCTCATGAACGAAGGTAGCGGAGACATTTGTTACATATACTGAGTCACCAACTCTAACTTAAAACTACTCTTTACAAGCTAGAATGGGAATAGGTTGGAAAACAGCTAAAACCGATCAAATTAAAAGGTACAATCGATCGACTAAGTTGCTGAACCTTTAGTCTGAGTCGTTAAAGGGGAAAAAAGTAGGCGACGTTTTAGCTTTAGGATTTAAAAAACAACAGAAATACATTGTTTTCGACTACATGGTACAGATAACTAAGAACCGATTACGATTCATTCCATTCAGAACCAATCGTGTTAACATTCTGGATTAAATTGGCGATTCCGTCAACGACTTTTGTACTCAAGTGGCCTAGACTTAAATATCATATTATAGCAATTTTCTTGTCCATACAAAAGCTACGATTAAAACTATGACGGCAAGGATTTAGAATTTACTTATATTGTATGTAGAGGATTTGATTCACTGATTAAAAAGTGATAGTGCAAACAGAATTGCCTATAAAGTAGTGTGAAGGGATTTTTTCCAGATGAAATACATTGATCCATATAAAAGGGATCGGTGTAAATGTCAACTTTTGAGAGAATTCAGCTCTTGTGTCGTCCAAACTGGAGTTGGCGAGGGAGTACGTAACCTTATGACAAGCAAGCCTCACAACCCTTTCTACTTCTTATACATTCATTCAGTCGAATAGCAAACAGAGACAGGTCTGGACTACTGTCAAATTGACAAGTGCGCTTTCTTCTCGAAAACCCAATACTATATCTACATTAGCAAGTTCATGAGAGCTAGACAGTATGATGCTTTGAACACTAGAAAAGTGAATTTCGCAAATTCCTCTTCCGGCTTTACGGTAAGATGAATAGCATTATTACATATAACAATTAAACCAATCATGTAGACTTGTCGGCTAATGTGATAAATGTTTTAAAAAAATAACAAGGGTGATAATACTACTACTACTACTACTACTACTACTACTACTAATAATAATAATAATAATAATAATCACAGTGATAAAGTGATAACGTTGACTAAAGCGCATACACTATAGATGATGATAGAGATGATAAGAACCAGTAAAGCAGTATGAAAATGTAGACACTCCGATAATAATCAAAGTGGGTCAAATAGCTTGGTTGGAAAAATAAAAGTTGTGTGATTCTGAAGGATGAGGTGAGTGGATAAACAAAGTCTGAACAAATAAAATATATGGAAGGGGTGAAGAATAAGAAAACGAGTAGGAAAAAACTGAATGATAAAGTTATTAAATACGTATTCCCTGGCCAAGGGAGAGATAAAGGACGTACAAACTTCTTCTGGATATAGAAGCTAGGATTATTGGCTCGAATTCCCACAGCTTCTGTGATGTGTAAAAGACGACTTCGAATATCATTCGAAAGATGAGATGGTATGCGGTGAATAATCATGAAAGCATTGTTCTTATCTACCAGGTGACCACCATCAACGAGGTAAGAGAAAATCGAACTTCTGATAGATTCTATCTATCCCTTTCCCAGCCATGAAGGTAGATGCTCAGAAACACGTCTGTTAAGTTTTCTAGCAGTAACCCCTATACAGCTTTCGCTAAAGGAGCAAATAAACTTGTAAATACAAATAGAAATGACAAAACTAGATACGTTATCTTTTGTCTGAGCAACATAGAGTGGTTGGTTGGAAACTGGTGGACAGAGTTGTGCAGCGTAGAAGTACTCTTATAGGGGCACTAGACAGTCTCTGATATAAAACTTCGCTACATCTCCATTGAATTGTAATTCCATGAACAATGCTTTCTTTTCTACGGCAATAATTCAAGGCTTTTTCACAATGCTTTGTTTATGTGGCTTTTTATGAAACTGTTAGAGTAGCCCACATCGATCAATGAGGTGCGAATATATTCTAACTTTAATATTAAATTATGCGAACATCTAGCCTCACATGGTTAACTAGTTAACTGGTTACTACCCGGACCTACACCCGGATAAAGAGGGAAGGCTGGGCATAGGGCTAGCAACCCTAACCCCGAAAACCAATCCAACCACTAAACAAACTTTAAACCACAAAGGAAATATAAAACATAAAATTCAGCTTATTCCTCGCCGGGATAGGAGGGAAGAAACGACGCCGTTTGGTGAAAGCTTTCCGGAAGCCAGTCGGCCGATGTGTCTTCACCTCCCCGCCTCGATGAAAGCGAAAGTAAACATGGGGACATGGAATGTCCGAACAATGTTTCAACCTAGCAAGGCTTCCCAGATTGCAAAAGAAAGGAAGAGGTATCGTATTGAAGTGTTAAGAATTTGCGAAAGCAGATGGAATGGAAGTGGACTCTCCAAACTGTCAACTGGAGAGTCTATAATCTACTCCGATATTGTCACACAAACAACAACCAAAAGCACACGGAAGGAGTTGCCATCATGATATCTGCAAGAACATCCAAGGCTCTCATACAGTGGAAACGAGTCTCCTCATGCAGCATCATGACAGCACGATTCAAATCAAAAGAAAGTAAAGTCATGACCATTCAGTGCTACGCTATGCTCCCACAAATAATGCAGATGAAGGTAAGGAGGAATTATAGATACTACTTCAATTACTACTACACAAGACCCCGCCTCAGTTGGCGACATCAAAATTCACTATAATGGGTGGGGTGACATGATTTCCAAACTGCGTGCAGCGGACAACACGGGAAGAGAACCAATCATGGGTCGAGAAGCACTCGGTGAAATGAATGAGAATGGAGAACTGTTTGCAGATTTCTGCGCATTCAACCATTTGGTGATTGGAGGCGAGACAGTGTGTACAAACACAATGATATTCACAGGGCAGAGACATGGATGTGATTTCACCAGACACTAGGACACACTACACTACAAATCAGATCGACTTCATCTCGATGTGAAGAAAGTGGAGACACAGCCAGCCTACTGAACACAAGACCACATGAAGAAGGGGAGTGGATGTAGGTTCACACCACTCACTATCTAGTGCAATGAACCTGCCTTCACACAATCAAGTTGAAGACCTGCAAAGAAGTTGGTGACGATAGACGACCACAGTTGAAATTCCAGTTGAACACCCAGAACAGAAACTGAACTGAAGGACAAAACTACAAAGGAAATCTTCACATCAGTCAGTCAGTCAGCCATCAGAACGAAATGGGAGACAGTGAGCAACATCCCTGAAGGAACGTGCATGGAAGAACACCGGAACTCTTTGAAAGCTATATGGAAAGAAACCTGCACAACCGTATTAGGAAAGAAGAAGAAAGAAGATAACGAATGGATCTTGACGGACACATGGAAGCTGATAGAGGAGGTAGAGGAAGAAGGTGATGGTGAAGCAGAAGATGAACCTGTGCAAGGATGCACAACGAAAAGAACTGAGTACGATGTATAAAACACTGGACAAAGAAGCGAAGAAGAGTGGACGAAAAACAAACCACACTTCTACGACGCACTTCCAACTGAAGCAGAACAGGCCGAAGGTAGGAGAGACACAGACCTGAAAACAGTATATGAAATAAACAGGTTACTATCTGGGAAAAGGTCAACACATACGAAACCAATGACAGATAGTGAAGGAAACTTAGTTACAAAAGAGAAACATAGGAAACGATGGGCTAACCACTTCAAAAACACCTAAATCGACAACCTTCTGCAACTCGCACAGAAATACCACCAGCAACGGCAAAATTACCGACAAAAGCAGAAGTCCTGAATGCCAAAAAGTTGCTGGAATCCGGAGAAGCAGCAGGACCAGATAGAATCCCACCAGAAGCACTGAAAACAGATGAAGAGACAACAGTGGACATGCTCACACCACAGCCGCAGAAGGCTTGCAATGAAAGAATGAAGGAAAGGTACCTGCCTATTGATTGGAAGAATACAACCTACCTTATCAAACTCCCGAAGGAGGGAGACCAAAGTCTTTGCAAGAACAACAACTGGAGAGGAATCATGCTGCTGTTCACTCAGAGTAAGCAAAATATTATGCCGCATCATCGTGGAGAGACTGAATGATGCACTGGATTCAAAACTACCACCGGAACAGGCTGACTGGCCAGCTTCAGGAAGTACAAATCATGTGTGGACCAAATTGCAACGCTACGCTGAGCACCATCACGGAACAGAGCATAGAATGGCAGTCAACTCTCTACCTAAACTTCATCGACTTTGAAAAAACTTTCGACAGTATCAACCGAGAAGTAATTTGGCAGGCAGGCGCTTCAACACTACAGAGTACCACAAATCGATATCAACCTCATTCAACAGCTATATGCAATATGAAGACACCACATGCCAAGTATTTCACAATGGAAAGCTCAGCGACGCCTTTGAAGGGAAGACAAGAGTAAGACAACAAAAGGTTGCCTACTATCACCAATCATCTTCCTGATTGCGGTGGACTGGATCATGCAGGAAACCGTGAGCAGCGAGAAGATAGGCATACGCTGGACCGATGGAAAAAGCCTAGATTTGGGTTTCGCCAGTGATTTATGTTTAATGTTGCACAAACTCGAAAATCTACAGGCGAAAACTAAGAGGTTGACAGAAGAGGCAGCGAAGCGAAGACGGGACTTCAAGCGAATGTAGAGTAGACCGTGATGAAGATACCCAACCAACAACAGCATCAACAACAAGAGGCAACAGTCACCATCAACGGGAGAAATCTAAAAGAAGTTGTCTCTTTAACTCACTCAGGCAAGGCAACATCGTTTCAACTACAGGCGGCACATATGAAGATGTCAAAATCAGGTTCGGGAAAGCAAGACAGGCTTTCTTAGAGTGAAATCAGTGTGCAGATCTACTGAAACCCAAGATAAATCGTGAACCAGACACGGATTTTCAACACCAATGTCAAGTCAGTGCTTCTATGTGATAGTTGAGTGACTTGGCGCGTCACGAAAAGCATTTCCAATAAACTACAGGCATACATCATCAACAGCTGCCTTCTACGCTGGCTCGATACTGAAGATCAGATGGCTAGAGTATAAGAATAAGAATAAGCAACAAGGAACTCTGACCGGGTAACGAACGAACCAAGAACCTATCGCTCAACAAATATGCACTTGAAGGAAGTGGAGATTGATTGGGCATACACTGAGAAGACCATTCGGGGACATCACGCGCCAGGCCTTCGAGTGGAATCTAAAGGGGAAACGACGAGTTGAGCATCCGAGTGTGACATGGAGGAGACCATGTGCGGAAGAAATGAAAGCTTGTTGGCAGTCCTGGAGTGAGGTTCAAGAGACTGCAGAGTGAAATGGAGGTGTGCTAGTGAAGCCCTATGTTCCAATAGGAACCCAAAGGAAAAATAATGATGGGAACATATTCTCCTCGCTTTGTTAGTAAGGCATTTGGTTTGAAGTAAATGGGTACGTGGTTAAGAGAATGTTTGTACTGACTTACAGATGTAGCGTTCCTGTAAACAAATCTGCTGAGTGAACCACATTCTGTTCTGTTTAGCAAGACATCCAGGAAGTGTAGTTTATTCGCTTTTTTTTCTTCATAAGTGAAAATGAGTAAGGTGCACCCTCACTGTGATTGTTGAGACTTTGTTTATCCACTCACCTCATCCTTCAGAATCACACAACTTTTATTTTTCCAACCAAGCTATTTGACCCACTTTGATTATTATCGGAGTGTCTACATTTTCATACTGCTTTACTGGTTCTTATCATCTCTATCATCATCTATAGTGTATGCGCTTTAGTCAACGTTATCACTTTATCACTGTGATTATTATTATTATTTGTATTATTACCACCCTTATCTTTTTAAAACATTTATCACATTAGCCGACAAATCTACATGATTAGTTTGATTATATTGTATATTAACAAACTCAAAATTGATATATATATATATATATATATATATATATATATACTTTGTTAATATACAATCACTTCAGTAAAAACGTTAAAGTTTAGTTTTCAATTGTCATATAAGCTTTATGCTTTAACCACCAACATTAGTGGTGATTATTTCGTTCAAGACAGCGTGTGGAATGAGTAATTTTGAGCATAACTTTCATTAATTTCTTCATTTATGGTAATATTTTTGTATTTATTTGAAGGGAATAATGACCACCAATGTGAGTAACACTATATTTCGCTGGAATGGCGCAGCATGCCGAATACCGATAGGAGTCACTTCGGACGATTTTGACACATTGATGTTATGTCGATTATCAAGTAAATGACGAACGATAGCGTTATTAAAGCTCTGTAGGTCTCTTAGGTTCAAAATATTCAAGGTGTGTTCAGAAATAGGAACAAGAACTCTTCTTTTTCCTATTTCAATGTATCTATGTGCTTCAGTATGTACACTTGAATTAGTAACTATAGTATAAGGTAACAAGAGTTCGGAATTCGTCCAGTTTGGATCATCTCAATGGGCAGTTTAGTCTGGTACATACAAAATGCTTTGAAGACTGGATAGGTTTTTTACAGTGCAGCACTCAGTCTATGTATCGGTTTATTCCCCCTTCGAAGGCAAGGTGTACTTCACTTGACTCTATTCATTTCTGCCCTACAGTACTTATCGATGCACTTTTGTAGGTAATCATTTTTATGCTTGTAGTCTTCAACAAACGTCAATCGTTTACCAGTTTCTTCTTAACAGAAAAAACTACATCTACGGTTAAGTAGAAGCTGTTGAAGTTTTAATACAGTTCACTGTATCTGGCTTTCCGATGAATGTATCTATGAATCTTTCCATGTGTATGACGTTGTATTCCAATGTTCCATTGTAAATGGTTCATTGGAGATGTGTTTGATTGGAAAGATTAGGTCAATGTGAGGCATGTTCATCATTAGTGAACAAAACAAATATATCATCCACGTAAGTTGAGCAAAATGCTCTCTAATCTCTATATTCCATAGGTTGTACAGCAACTGAGGAGATTAGATAAAACACACACATACTTGTTCTGCTACTACTGTTCTCGTTACTTTATTCAAAGTCATTACATCGTTTCATGATCAGACAGAAATTCGTATATGCAACTTACTAGTTGAAAGTCGATTACCTAGAACAATGAACCACAGCACTACACATTCGTATGAGGTTAGAATGAGAAAAACAACTTAAAGCAAACGAAAACAATTGTATTTGGATTGACTTGACTGATTAGGTAATTTACTTTCAATTAGTGATCACGCATAGACTGCAGTTCAAATATACCGCATTGGCAATATCGATGGATGTCAAGTAAAGAACGACCTTTTTGCAAATACAAGCCTGAATTCCTGATAAATATTAACATACAGAAAGCTTAAGTCTACAGTTTCTCATAATTCATCTGATTTACCATCAAATTCATGATTCCGACCCAGTGACTCAATGGTAACGTGATGGCCCTGTAATCTCAAGGTCCTCGGCTCAAGCCCTGGCGAAGTCATGGGTTCGCAATGCTAAGAAGTCCTATACTAGGACGAGGTTTCCAATGTTTCTCTAACTGATATCAGTCCATAATGAATTTCAACCTAAAATCAATTAATAAATCTCCACAAACCTCCAGATAGAATTCATGACTATTTTTCTATGGATAGCAGCTTGAAAAACACAGTTTCTCATACATGCATAACATATAACGAATCGTATACATAGATGCACAGGAAATATACAAAAATAAATCAAAATAACATAGGTTAAGATAATGTGTATACCTTCACTAGTTGAATAAATTCCAGCCAATGCAGACCATGCACGCGATTGAAGTCTACCAATCAAAATTAGACGATCACGTGTATCTGTTTCATCGATTTCATCATCTAATGTTGTGACTCCTGGAGCAAGTAAACTTTTATCTTTCAATAATTCACTTAAAAAGTCTTTATATATATTTGATAAACTATCTAATAATTGTATAGCTTGTTTAAGAGTTGATTCAGATAGACGATATAATTCACTTGAACTGAATCCATTATACTTTATAACATGAGGTGAATTAGACAATTGTTGTTTCATTTCAATATTACGTTGGATATAATATCCTTGATTCAATTGATGTACGCCTAAACTGACTAATAATGAACCGATAACTAGTAGTCTTGATGGATGATGTTCAGACTCCGTTTCACTTGTTGACACACCAGCATTAGGATCTAACGATGCTGCTGGATATCTGACTGAACTACTGCGTGTACGAAGAGCACAAGCGAAGTAACTGCAAATTAGGAGAAAAGCAAAGGAAATGACATTTATTCTATTATAAATAAAATAACTAATAAACGGATAGATGAAATTAACGTAGAACTTCGCACACAAATTCAAGGATACACAAGAAATGTATTCAAGCATGGAATATACATTGTGGAATGTATCTCGAGGCTATCCTCAGAGGTACAGCACTGTGGCTCAATGGTTTACAGCGATGGCTATCGAACTCTACTTCATCTATCAAGGTGTGACATATTGGTTACTGTAGGGATGTGCAAAAAGTAACGGAACGCATTTCGTTCGGTTAACTTCATAGGTCCCGCTTAAGATACGATCTGAGTGATTCGTTGCCGGGAAGTTAAAGTGCTCAAAACCAATGTAAGAGATCAAGAGTGAAATAATGATAACGAGTAAAAATATGGCAAACAAAGAATGCAGGTAGTGTTGACTTGAACATAAAGTGAGTGGATTTTAATGTGGATTGCATCTCAGTATTATGTACTTTGAGGAGGATGGTTGGAAACCTACAATGCACCTTCCTTCTCATGGAGAATATTTGTAGCTCAGGTGGATGGTCTTGGTTGCATTGTGTTCCCTAAGCTGGGTTATTTAATCGTGGAGCTTTCATCGTCTTTCTAGACAGCGACACCATCAGCACTAACCTCAGTATGAAGTGAGCTGTCATGAATTCAATTTTGACTATGCAGAAATAATGGACGAAGGAAGCACAAAGAATATCAAAGAATTCCTAGGAGCTTGACATTCAGGTCAGTCACTAATCAATAGACGTACAAACATAGACCAGATCTATCAACCAATGAGAAGAATTATCAACGACAGAAAGGTCACAGGTCAAGCAGAGGAACAGCCAACAAGAAAATCTATACAGTCAATGACAAAAAAACCAAAGCGAACAACCAATCACAAACTAGTTCGTCAGGACAAAGTCACGAATCACTCAGGGAGAGGTATTGACAGCTCACTTCACAGTGAAGTTAGTGCTGATGATGTCGGTGTCTAGAAGGACGATGAAAACTCCACGATGAAACCACAGCTCAGAGAACACAATACAACTGAGACACCTTTCGTCTACTCAATAGGCTTTTAACCAGGTACAACAAAAACTGGGAACGAATTCGCAATCCTCTTTAAACAAGAATATAACTATTTTCTATCACTATCGTAGTGAAAGGGTTAAACGAAATCCATGCACGATCAAAAAACCAATAAGAAAAACAGCAGCCATCAAAATCTATAACTACTTCCAAATAGCAAATAGAATAAGTGGAGCATTGGGTAAATGGGTTATCAATGAAATACATCTGTAAAATCCCAGTGCGGTAGAAAAATTCCTGGCATTTCGCTACTTCGTAGAAAAATCACTTCCTCAGAGAATAAAATCTGTACAAGTTAACGCATGTTTAAATAGGAAATAGTAAAAACTCAGATCACGTTGTTCATCGATTGTAATAATAATAATGTGGAAATGAATGCCATTGTTCTGAGTAATTCATCTGAGAAATCTCCATAAAGATGTGCATGGGTGTCAAGGTGTGAGAAAAATACTATGGATGACAAATTCGCCTTGTTTATGTGTGTAGACTTTTGTTAAGATTATTGTGTGGCATGTTATTTCGGATATTCTGTCCAAGTTGTTTGAATAGCCTCTTCATGAAAGCACTCAAATTTTGTTCAAATTTGACATTTTTCACGCTTAGAGGACTGACTGACACACTCAACGTAGAACCTCTTGCACAAGTGTGTCGGCCTACTCAAGTTGCCACACTTCACAGTGAAGAACAGAAGACAAGTAGGCTGGTGTTTACTCTTTTCTCTTTGTTCCCTTGTTTGATGGTATAAATTGAACCGCGTCTCTCGGTAATGATGTATGGTCCTTCCCACTTCGGAAGTAGTTTCCTTCTGCCATACTCACCTCCTGACGTATATCCTCGTTCTTTACATTTCACCTGATCTCCAACCTCAAATGGTTTCCATTTACTTCCTTCTCTCTGCTCAGATTTTTCAGCATCAGCCTTCTGCTTTCGTTCCACATTCCTGATAGCCTGTTTCCGCTCCTCTCTCAATCTTGTCATGTTCCAAGGCTGTTGTTGGGGCCAGGTCTTACTATGTATCGGGAGCCGTGGTTTCCTGCCATACATTAACTGGAACGCCGACTTCTTGGTTGTTCCTTGTACCGAGGCACGATGAGCTAATAATACTAACGGCAGTTCCGTCTCCCAATTTCCTCCTTTCGAAGCTAGCCACTCCTTCAGTGTACGGTTATTCCGTTCTAACAAACCGTTAGTCTGCGGGTGGTACGGCATCGTTCTTATCCTCTTGATATCAAGCTGCTCCAAACAGGATTTAAATTCTTCACTCTCAAAACAAGGACCTTGGTCGGTCAGTATCATCTTCGGCACACCGTGATCCGCGATAATATGCCGCATCACCGCTGCGGTCACTGTCTTCGCGCGTTGATCAGGAATCGCGACAGCGTCTACCCATCGTGTAGCATGCTCCGTCATCACCAACAGGTATTGGTTGCCACTAGATATCTGCGGAAATGGTCCCATTACGTCCACCGACCACAGGTCACCAACCGCTGCTACTGGAATCGACTGCAGTGGCGGCCGTACATACCGATCACCTTTCATCAGTTGACAATGAGGACACCCCAGCACGTATTTGGCAACATCCTCGCTCATACCTGGCCAGTATGCACTTTGTCTGAGAAGGTCAGCTGTCCGTGAGACACCTGTATGAGCTAACTGGTGGCATTCTTGTATCATTTTGTCGCGTAGACATTTCGGAATCACTGCCAACCAGCTTCCGTCATTTTCTCGCCACGTTAGCATTCCATAAGTATTCATCCGTAGGCGTTCTTTCTGCGTCAACAACGTTCTCAACTCTTTATCTCCCACAGACGTTTGTGTCTCTGTCCCTTCAGTTATGGCTTTGATCACTTCTTTCAGTGTCGGGTCCGACTTCTGAAGGCGAATAAGTCTTAACGGGTTCCATTCCACTGCATGTACGCCGTATGCGATCTCAGGTAGCTCATTTTCTTCGTCAGATCTTGATAAGAAGTCTGCCAACCAGTTTTCTTTCCCTGCCACATGGCCGATGGTGAAGTCATATTCTTGCAGTCGTAACACCCAACGTGATAATTTTCCTCTGGGGTCTCTCGCTGTCTTAAGCCACTGTAGAGGTTTATGATCCGTTTCAATATGGAATCGTTGACCGAGGAGGTACGATCTCCACTTCTCCAGAGCCCAAACTATCGCTAGACATTCCTTTTCCATTGTAGAATATTTCTGTTCTGCCGGTGTTAGAACACGGCTGGCATACTCCACTACTCCTTCAGTCTGTCTCAGGACTGCCCCTATTCCATAATCACTTGCATCGGTGGACACGATAAATGGCCTACCAGGTATTGGTAGTTTTAACGTCATCTCCTGGTCATTTAGGAGTTCTTTGATGTGATCAAATGTTTTTTGTGCCTCCTCCGTCCACACAAATTTGGGGTTGCCCAGTAGCTTATATAACGGTGCTGCTATCTCATTGAAATTTTTGAGGAACCGACTGTAGAATGCTGCTCTACCCAAGAATTGTCGCAGTTTCCTCTTGGAATTCGGCACTGGAATAGTTCTGACTGTCAGAATTTTCTCGGGTAGTGGTTTTATTTCGCCGTTTCCAACTTTGTGTCCCAGCAACGTAACACTCCTCTTGGCTACTTGAGATTTTGTCTTATTGATGCGGAGTCCAAACTCATCGATACGTCTCAAAACAGCTTCAAGGTATTCTATGTGTTCTGCCTCCGTCTGGCTGTACACCACCAGGTCATCGCCGTACACCTCTACGTTCTCTAAATTCTTCAGCAACAACATCATCAATCGTCTAAATGTAAAGGGCGCCCCTGCCAGACCAAATGGCATTCGCTTGAATTGGTATTGCTTCTTGCCCACAATAAATGCTGTTTTCTCTTTATCACTGTCTTTTATTGGTAGCTGCCAGTAGCCCGAGCGGAGGTCCAGAACTGTAAATACTTTCATATTCTGCAAACGATCCAGTGTCTCAGCTATCGTCGGCATGGCACATGGCTTCAGCTGCGTTATGCTATTTAACTCCCGAAAGTCCACGCAGAATCTATATTTCCCATTTGACTTTCTTACTAAAAGTACTGGAGAACTGTATGGACTGTCAGCCTCTTCAATAATACCTTCATCTAGCATTTCCTGAACCTGGCGCCCAACTTCTTGTTCCAAGTGACATGGTATTCGCCGTGTGATGAATGTTGTCGTTACCTGACTGGTCACTGGGATTTCATGCTGAACCTTGTCACAATAACCATAGGGGTCTCCATCTCCTGTGAACAATCTGTCGTATTTCTTAACCACCTTCATGATGTTTGGCGTTTCTGGGTACGGTGCTTTTGGTACTTCAATCTCTGCTACCTCGCTGTTTTCCTGAGTGTTGAACGACCCGTACTTCGTTGCCACTATTCCTGTTCTCGTGTTAATCACTGCACCCACTTCTCTCAGAAACTCGGCACCTAGGATTGGGCGTTGTAGGCGCGTGGTCATAATAAATGGGAACCTGATTTTCCGACTCCCGATCTCAACGACACAATCTGACAAGCCCGCAATATCCAGTGCATGTCCCTTAACCATGTGGACCGTTAGCACACATGGTCTTTGGTTCTGAGACTGCCTCTTATCTATTAGAGAGACTGCCGCCCTTGTATCTATGACATACACGACCTCCCGACCATTTATTCGCAATCTAGCATACACCGCGCCTCGATCTATGGCTCCTACGATATCTAGTCTAGTCGGAAAAACAGAACTCATATTATATAGTTCAAAACGTTTTCTTTTCCGCCTCTACGGACAATTCCTTCTCCAGTGTCCCGAAAAAAAACATGCGAAGCATTTACTCTGTTTGTTGACGCTCATTCGCAGTGCTGCTATCTCTTCCTGAAGGTTGTTGATTTGTTCTTGCCAGTTATTTACCTCTAGTGACTCCACTGCAGCTACTTCTGTACCCATTAGCTGTCTGGTCACCTTGGCCATTTCGCTAATGTCCATGGGCTGGGCTGCATTGACTAGTCGTAACTGGTGGGCAATGGCATTCGGGACACTCTCAGTGAACTGTGCGCTCAGCAACTGTTGTTAGGCATCTTCATCCAACGTGGGAAGCGCTCATCGAAGTACTTTAATCAACTTCACAGCCAACACCAGTGGATCTTCATCTATTTCCAGCTTCGCGCTGCGGAACTGCTGCATCGCCTGCTCCCTGTCCGCCGAGCTGCCGAACTCCGCCTTCAGGCGCTGAACCATTCCTCGCCAAATCTCCTTCCCGTCACTACGTTCCACTCCGTCATATGCTGCTTTCGCTCTGCCCCGCAGGAACGTTCCTAGCACCACGACCTTCACCCCCGGATCCCGAACCCCCATCAGCTCTGAGACCGCCCTGAAGTCCTTGAGGAAGACCTTGATGTCTCCATCCTCAAACTCTGCAGGCCATAAGATCTTCGTCACGTCCAGAGGCAGCGACACCGATTGAAAAACAAAAGACAACTCGATGAGAGAACGCTTAGTATGAACAATCGGAATGGTAGTGGTTACATATGGTAATCCTTGCATTAACGCAGCCATTTGCAAATATCTTCGTTTCCTCTCCGTTCCTGTCTTGATTTGCTCTTGACCGGCTCTTCATACACTCTTACCACCAGCATCCCCTGTAATACGCCTGTGCTATCCCCTGCATTGCTCTTGGCAGAAACCTTACCCATTGCCGGTAATTCCCTAGGACTCCTACCACCCTCTCGATATATACTACTTATATCCGTTGTTATCAGCAAAGCTCACTACAACAGTACTACACAAAGAACAGGTGTATAGATAAAGAGTGATGTCAAAGAAAATAGTATGTGATAATAATCAATCTGAAGATAAAAGTTAGTGTAAATACTCAAGCTTTAGATGTCGAGGAGTGAATACATCAGCGTAACTATGATTAATTTTCAGTCATGTCACCAACCACTGACTCCTAGCATCTCAAAGATCCTAGCCACGCAGTTCGCATTTTCCCTAATAACTCAGACCAACGGTAAGAGACTTCATCCACTGGTCTCATTCCAGCCAACCTCAAGATTCTTCCAACCTAATTCAATTTCCCCCAGCAGGGTATGTCAAGGTAGGCGGTGGCTTGTCAGGCTTAGTACATGTGCATGTACAAGCCATCACAACCTCATTAATCGACTTCCCTGTCTTACCTAGTACCCTTCACCTGACCGTAGGATTGATCACGCAGTGAGTTCACCACACGGGAGCAATTCCACGAATAAATTCATGATCAAAAACTTATAACAGCACCACATCTATTTTTAACCTCCAGTTGTATAACAGGACAGAACGGATTGCAGAGCAGTACGCTTACATTTTGATGGGTGGTCGAACCTCTCCCCGGCCGCACAGATGACACAAGTTAGCCGAGGCCAAACGGACCTTCTATATCCAAGCTAAGATGTCGTCAGCGAGCGACTCTCCTTCGGGGTGATGTAACTCCTCCCTGAGTAAGTAAAGTGTTAAACACATTCCATGATTCCACTCCTGATTATTAAACAGGGAGTGGTTGCAGTGGACCAGTCCTAAAACATTAGCTTACATTTCACAGGTGACAGCAAAACGCATGCCAAACATAATCAAATTTCTGCTCCATCCATCTAGAAGACCCTGAATTTTGTCAGCGTCTTCATACAGCAGGACAACATTGCCTTCATACTTCAAGTCAACCAGATGATCCCCATGAAGTAGGACAATCCCTATCAAATAAGGTAGTCAATCACGATAGGCTATTTCATATTCGACCTAGCGCACTCTCAATAAGAGACTTTAATGGTCAATCCAAATACCACTAAAATAGCCAATAGGTTTCCTTAATGTCGTCTGAAAAGACAGTTTTTTCATAAATAAAAAAATCTAATTGGTTATTTCAGTAGTCGCCAGAGTGACCTCTAGAGTTATTTCTCTTATGTTCGTGGAAATCATACATCGGACCATATGCCGAATGAAGTCATCTTTGCAGTTACAGTTCAGTTTTGTCCTCTACTATTTGTATGGTCCACTTAACAGTCGTTATGGTGTTCACCTCAAATGTCTAACTGCTCGTATCTTATTACACTCCGTTACTTTAATAATAATAATAGTAATAATAATAATAATAATCGCTCCGTAGTTGTAAAAACAACCAAAAGAACAGTTGACTATTCACCCTTTAGGGCGAAGCAACTTCGCCAGTGTCATTTAACAATTTCGCGTTATTTTGAGAGAGAAAACCGCTTAAAAGTGATGCCAAAACCTTTCACAAGTTACCAAGTTGAAAGCACTAGCAACAGTATATAAACTGCTTAAACTCTGTCAATAAAAGAATAACATATTCATTACTTATACTGACAACATTGAGGAAGTACTAGAGAGTGGTGATTATCATCACCAATGTGGCTTCCAGAACACAACTTTACAGGCATCAACATTACCAACAGAGATTACACAATGTACACTAACCAGAGCATCAAGAGTAGAAAGCAGCACTGTATATGTTCACTGCATTACATCAAAAGATGTATACATTCTAAAGAAAATTTATATACCTGATGAAACATTTGTCCTAGTACGGGACTGCCAAGGAGTCCCATACTAGGACGAAATAGCTGTCTAGTGCTCCCAGATTTTCAATACTTCCCCAACTGATGTCAGTCGGTCCATGATGAATATACTACTTGTAAATTAAAAATCCCATTCATCTCAAAAATACATTACTCTATAGTGCTCATTAATGACTTGCTTCCAGATGGATATCAGGAAGCTCTCATGAGAAGGCGTGACCTGTGGGGTCAATCAGTCGGAATTGAAGTGTATGCTAAGTGAAGGGGAAGACGTTGGGTGACAGTCACGCTGTCGTGAATTGACAGAAGTTGGAAATTGTGAACCAGTGGAAACCGACCCAGTGGCTGAATGATTAACGCGTTCGCCGTGAAACCTGAATGTCCTGAGTCCCACACCTAGCCGGGTCGTGGGTGCGTACTGCTGATGAATCCCAGACTGGGACAAAACAGCTGTCCAGTGCTCCCAGATTTTTCGATGGTTCCCCAACTGATGTCAGCTAATGATGAATACTGCCTCTAAATGTATAAAAATCCTCATTCATCTCAAAAATACATAAAATCTAACACTAAAACTTATCCTGCTATTCACAATTTCCTGGGGAAAAAAAATACAAGTAGATGATAGTGAAAAATACACGTACATGTTTGCGAGTTGAAGACACGTTACAATATTGATTTTAACCGTGTCATTTGATATTTTTGAATCTGTAGATATTTCAACATTCTCCATTAACGAAACCATGCGTGTAGGTATTTCAATTCTGTGGAGAATCAAGTCGGAGAAAACAAATTTAATCAGATATATATATATATATATATATATATATATATATATATATATATATCAACAATCAGGAGAAAAGAGAAGTTAATATAACATTAGTAACATCAATTATTGTAAAACAGCACAAGGTAAATAGGAAAGGAGACGAAGTGAACAAAAACAGCCACTATTGCAATAAACGATAAGACTGAGACACAGGAATGAACATTTATTATGACATCTTACACAGTAGTGATGAAATATTGTACACTTTTCACTAAAACAGTCATTTGCACAATGTACTTCATTTCCTTTTCCGCTTTGATTCGGATTTACGCGCGTTTCGTCCTATTCGAGACTCGTCAGCTGGGTGCACCTGCATCCGAGTGAGTGATGTTCTTCCCACTGAGGCTCAAACCCATTGCCCTTCACTTCAGAGCCAGAGCATTACCCACCAAGCCACCTGGGCATGATATCCACCTCTTGTGCAGCAGGTATCAGTTGTTGTTATGATACTTGTAATTTCATCACTGGGGTGCAGGCACATCCAGCTGACGAGTCGCAAATAGGACGAAATGCGCGTCCTGGATTCGTCTGTTAGTCAGCAATATCTATATGACATCATGACTATTTAGAAGTATGGAGGTATCCACATAGAAGCCCATCTGCCAACAGAAGTCAAACAAATCGGCCCTGTATAGCAACGGGAAACTACAAGTATCATAACAACGTGAGTTTTTTATTTACGAATTGAGTAAAGAACGGGGTTCATTTGAATTCCTTGTCAGAGGTGATCAAGAAGAGATGTGATGTAAGAATTATATTACTGAAAAACTTCAAAAGTATCGAGTTATAAGAGAATTTCCCAGATGCAAAGGAGAGACATGTATTTAACTACTCCGGTATAACCCTGTCTAACAAATGTTCAGATGCAGATTCTGTTACTGAGACCTAGATCTTTGTTGTACTTCATCTAAAACCAAATAAGCTTGATACAAAACTGCAATTTAAAAATCTTATCAATCACACTTCAGACTTAATCCGGACATCCTCAGAAAGTTTCGAACGATTCAGATCCACATTATTACATTGTTGCTATCAATATTTGGAAACACCGTATTGATAACGAGGAATGATATTGAAAGAGCACAAAGTGCAATTGAAAAAACCACTAAATAACAAGGATATTATACCTGTACGCCCAGGTAAAGGATCTGCTGTCGTTGTTTTGGATCGGCTGGATTATATTAATAGGATATGCATAATTCTTAGCTATAAAAATAAATTTATAAAGTCCAGAGACTATAAAGGTAGAACAGAAGATACTGAAAATCAAATATCAAAATTCTTATATGGACTGCCTAAGGTATACAAAGATGGACTTCCTCATCACCCGGTATTGGATACGCTCACTTCACCTCATCACTCCATTGGTGAACTGGTTTGCTAAAATTCATGGTGTGAGACTAAATGTGTGTAAACACAGTCTTCTCGATACAGTTAGTTTCATCCGCTGTATCGAAGAAATAAATGTAACAGGTTACCTAGCTGGTATCTGTGACAGAGCATGAAAATGGGCCACTAAAAGAAATAATCTTGGAACTTAGTGTGTATAGAAGGTACATTGACGTCACCTTTTATATTCAGTGATTATCACCCATCTATTAAATTCACTATAGAAGAAGAGTTTAACGTTTCACTTCCTAGACATGATGCTAAAGAGAAGCAAAAACGACAGCTTAATCCGAAAGTCAGTCTATCGTAAACCAACTTAAACTGGACAGTTCACTAACTTTAATTGTTGGATACCTCTTAGTTGTGAACGAAACCTCATTCATTCTCACTGTTCTGAAAATCATAAAATCTACTCAAAATACACGGTTGGTATTGAAAATGAAACACTTAGGATAATACTACTGAATAGTAGATACCCCAGTAGACCTATTCATAAAAACATAAAGGAATGAATTAAACCTCTCTCAACTACAGTTCCAAAGTAGAAGGAGACATCACAGTCAAATGGTTGAAGAGCTATCTGTCAAAGTGTATTAACAGTACCTTTAATTCTGCTAGACTGAGATTGACATTATCAAACCGTCATTTGACTCGATAATCCGTGAAGGATAAGGCTGGCGCTTATGTTCATGTCTGTGTGTATCAACAAATTCATATGCTCCTATGGAGCTGACTATATTGGACACTTTCGAAAACGCGTTGTTGAACACTACCCGGTTTAGTTTACCAAAGGTGACCAAAGAAAAGCAAACTTTATCCAGGGTGAAAAGAAATATTTCTTCCCTGATAAAAATCTTGTTCTTTTTATTTATGAATAAATAGGTATATTAAGTTACATAAAGGTCAGGTTTCATTTCATGAATAACCAAGGCCCCCACTTTTTCTATAATAGTTGAAAACAAAGAAAAGGTAAAATATTCCAGCGAACTCGATAAACAACCTTGAAGTCATTTTCTGGATCATATGAATAGTTGAAGTCAAGGTGAGAATTGACATCGCATTTCCTTTCACCCTCATCAATTTCCTTGGAACACCTTTTAATCAGTACGAATGTATGTGTATCTTTTAAATAACCTACTTATGATGTAAAACACTAAGGTTGCGTACACAAAAACGATGTCTACGAAATAACTGATAGCATAATTGCTTCTTCCATCAAAACACTAGCTGGATGACCACCGAAAACCAAATACCAATAGGAAGTTATTTTGTCCTCCTTTCAGTCTAGCTGATAGGCAGCACTCTCAAACTTACCCCACAGACCAAACTAAGCTCAAATTTTTCAGGTTAATCCATATGTATGCAAGCATGTACGTACATCGAAAGCACAAGATTTCAGTCACTCAAACTCTCCAACTTTGTTGCAAGTATCAAAACTTGACTGAATATGTATAGTGCAAGTTTTTGAATGAAACCTCTGTAAAATTAGCTATAACAAGTTTGCAAGGAGACTTCTGTGCGATAGGTGTAAGTAGACAATGAAGATCTACTTTTCGACGGAACATAGTTTACTATTTTCAAATAATTGGAAAATAAAGAGACCATTCATCAAATCGAACAATATTAGCTAATCCAACCTCATTAGCCAATAATCTAGGTGGATATCATAAATGACAAAGTATTTTTCAAACGAACTACTGAAGATAGAAGTAAAACGGGCAACATGGTGGATTGTAATTCCATTTTAGTCTGTTCATTAGAAATGTCACACAGCGTTACAGGATCGTTCACTGAATAACGTCTAGGACATAATCTATTGTCCATATTCATATCAGGCAACTAACTCCACAACTTCGAGATAGAGTTTATATAGTCCTAATTTCCTCTTCTTCTTTATGATGACAAGGGTAGTAGAATTTTCCACATATATATGACATAGGTCTTGCTCCAAAGATATGGTTCCGACATGTAGATGACACATTAACAGATTCTTGACACATATAAATTAAGTAGTGAATGTAATCTAACTTACCTGTGACTTAGGAAGTGATTAAGGTGAACTACCAATGTTAGATTGCAAGATTAGACGAAAACAAGATGGGAAACCTTCCCATTCGAATCGCTACTTAAACTTCAGTTTATCTCACCCCATTTCAGTTAAAGTAGGCTTATTTAAATGCCTAATTGATAGGGCGGAAAAGCTTACAGTAGACCAGAAAATCTAGGACAAGAAATTAGACACATTAGGAATACCTTGCGTCTCAATAACTACCCACCTAAATTGGTAAAGAAGTTCATAAGAAATCCAAAGAAGAATATTGGCAGTAATAGTAGTAATACAGGTGTTATTAATAATAATTCTATTACTGGCAGTAATGATGGTAAGAGGGTTGAAAGAGAATTCAAAGGTTCTGTTGTGTTATCATACAATGAAGGCACCTCAGAAGGATTAGGAAGAATTTTCAATAAGGCTGGCTAGGATTAAAGTGGCACTTAAACCAACAAACTCGCATAGAAACAAGCTTGTAGGTTAAAAGATCCCATTGATCCAACTAGGAGAAATAATTTTGTTTACTGAATCCCTTGCAATGATTGTGAGGTCAAAGTAGTCGACCAGGGTCAATAAGAATAACAGAGCACAAAACCATTAGCTAGATCAAGATCAGTAGATCCTAATCAGCTATGAAATTTAGAGAAGAGCTCGACTATAGCTCTGAGCCCAATTATACACAATCATACAGTAGGGTGAGATAGAGCGACAGTGTTAAAAACTAACTTACTTGGGTGGAGGGAAAGATAGATATCCGAATATTTGTTTATCGAATAGACACTAAATACATGCAGTAGAAGGAATGATTTCGCACTGTCCCAGATATATGGAAAATTCTACTACCCTTGTCGTCATAAAAAAGGAGAGAAAATTAGGACTATATAAACTCTGTCTCGAAGTTGTGGAGTTAATTGCCTGATATGAATATGGACAATAAGTTGTGTGTGAAATGTTATCCAGTAAATGATACTGTTTAGTTATTGTGTAACATCTCTAATAAACAGACTAAAATGTTATTACAGTCTACCACAGTGCACAAGTTTTACTCGTATATTGCCGGTTGTAGTTGTTTATTCCTTGAGTTTAGATATTTATACAATCAGTGGAATTCGCAGTCAGGATTGTAGATCTCATTCAGGTTAGTTGACTATTGATGAGTAGTTAATAGTGTTAAAGGCGTATGTTTAGTGTGTTGTAACACCACCACCAACCAGCCTAATGGATAGTTCCATAGAAATAAACTAAGTAAAATTCACACATAATATACACAGATGCACATACAGAAATTGCATACAAAAGGGTATACTAGGTTATTTTGCATGATAAAAAAAACAAGCAAAGCTTACAATAGAAAGAGATCATCAACAACGGAGAGCAAGCTGAGCACATCTCCAGTATATCGGAAAAACCAAAACGGCACTACCTTCGAACCGATGAAATAACCTAGTAATCTGACGAAGAAGAAGAACAAAACGAGACGAGTGATTAAAACATACCACAGCTAAATTTCCTAGTAAAAAGCTTTCCACAACAAACGACAACCACTAGTAACTTATAGCGTATCGTATCCTTCCGGCATGGCGTATTTTTTTGGATCGATTATGAAGCGAACAGATAGACACAAAATCAACTAAGAACCTCGCACAGAAATGCATTCGTTTAAGCTGCTACAATTCACAAAGCACGGAGAACACAAATGTAGAGAAGAAGACTAATATCAACGCGGAGGAAGGTGTGTAAGAGAATAAGCAATTTGAAGATAAAGGTGGGTGCAAATAATCAAGCTTAAAAAGGAGTGAGAAAGTGAATACATCTGCGTTATTGTGATCAGTTTTTAAGGATTTCGCAAAAAATCTGCAACCATTGATTCCTATCATCTTGAGGACTCCAGTCAGGTAGTCTACATCTCCCTACACGGCTCAAACCAACATTCAGAGACTTCATGGACTGGCGCTACGTCTCGTTCCAGACCTCCTCAGAATTCTTTCCATCTAGTCCAAATTCTGCCAGCATGGCACGTCAAGGTAGTCAGTGGCTAGACATGCGCAGCACATGTCCAGGCCATCTCAGTTTTTGAAGGCTTACAACCTCATGGACTGACTTGCCTTCAATGCCTAGTACCTTTCACCAACCTCAACATTGCTCCGCCAAACCCCAATAATGCTAAGAAAAAATCTGTGATCAAAACTCTGTAACTACTTCATGTTTTCTACATTAAATGGCTATCTCTCATAAACATTTGTGCAGAAGTCAATGAGCTACACTTACTGTATGAGACCTAGTGATAATAGCCGGTTGCCAGAACCTTGGTCGACCGATCGGGGCTCGAACTCGAGGCCCAGTAAACCAATGACCCACAGCCATATCTTACAGGACACAACGGACTGCAGTGCAGCATACTCGTCGTTCGACAGATCTTCGGATATCTCACCGACGCCACAGGTGACGCAAGTTAGCGAATGTCAAATGAGCACTCTGTATACGAGCTGAAATTTCGTCGGTAACCAACCGGTTCGAGCTGATGCAGCTCCCTGAGTAAGTGAAATAACTAACACATTTCACCAATTCACTACATATCATTAAACTCAGAGTACTTGCGTCAGATCAGTTCTGAAGTATCAACTTTTATTCGACCGGTGACAGCGAGATGCATGTCAAATATACCGAGATTTCTGCGCAACACTTTCAGAAGACAGAATTTTGTCAGCATCTTCACCCAGCAGAACAATATCGTCCGCATGCTGCAAGTTAACGAGATGCCCTGAGAAGATAGATGTACCTAAGGTTATGTACATCCCTGGAGAACACTAGTTAACGTCAGTTCTGATGACAACTCTCCATAAATCCTTACAAGACTGCATGCGTTTGGGTAGACAGCTTTGATTAGCGTCATATACTTTCTCAGTACTTCCTTCTAAGTCAGATACAAAAAACCTCACGGTCGACAGAGTCAAACGTCGTATTTCTGAAAGAAATATGGTAAGTGTCGGCCACCAGAAGTAAGTAAACCTGCCGAAGGATGAAAATATGATCGGTGCACCCTCGTCAAAATCTGAAACCTGTCAGGTTTTCTAGAGTTTGTTGTTCTGAGCTCCAGTTAGGTAGTGGGTAACTATAGATCGTAGGATCTCGGATATAATATAAATTAAACTGGTCTCCTTATGGTTGCCACAAGAAAACGTCTCTCCTTTCCTATACACTCGGATCGTCAGTGAAGTAGACCAGTCCTATGACACTAATTCTGATTCCCTTATACGACTTCGTAACTCTATTACTTTCTTTAATCAGCGATTTCCCACCTCTATCCTCAAGTCGTTCTGGTGGCAAGCCATTCGGTCCTACTGCTTTCCATCGTTTCAGGTTCGATACAGCCTTCTCAACTTAAAGAGAGTTGGAGGGCAGACATCTAATTTCCACTCAGGTAGGGGTTGGATGCTGGGCGACTAAAGCATTTCTGTGGCCCAGCTGAACCATGCTCCAACGTTTTAATCATCTGTCGTGAGAAGTTATGACAATTCTATCCTTGTCGATGATGGTTTCACTGACCAACGTCGACTTCTTATCAGTCTCCTATATAAGTTTAAATAATTTCTGAATACTACGTAATACTGATATCTTCTCCGCATCACTCGTTTTTGCCACCCACCTTAGCTTGTGATTACTGCAAAGACTTTCGGTCACCAATCAATCTTCATCACTTTCAATGTTGCTTTATATATAATCTATGTGCATTCTTATAAGTAGTTCTCATTACACTTCGGCTGAGAGAGCTACTTGTGATTATGGTATTTCTCATTTTTATGCAAAACATTTTATTTCATATATTTCATCAGATATAACTGGGAATGGAGGTTATGAATATGAAACATGGAGAAATTCGAATATGATACCTATGATAGCTGCAATACTTTACAAAAACCGACTCGATAACTACTTCTTCAGAGCTTCGTCAGCTGAAGAACTGTAGGAAATGAGGATGAAATTAAGAGTTTGGCAAATTCATAGCCCAAGATGAGAATGACATACGTGAAAGGCAGTTTGATAAGAGTAAACACTAGTAGAATAATTTGTTTAGTAGCTTTGAAAAGTTTTCATGTTAGTATATAGTCAGTTCTTACTAATCGAATGAATCTACTTGACTTCATCACATGAATTATTCAAAGACAAACTACATAGTTTGAGATCATGCTTAAATCTGAACAATGTGAGATAATTTAAACTCTAATTCTCATCCTACAGTGGCCTGCTTGAACCATAGGATGCCGAATAGCTCCATTTGAAATTGTTTTAATCCTTCGAAAATGTCTTCAAATTGTGTTATGTACTCTTCTGCATTTTGCAAAATATTATTTTTAACCTTCCGTTATCCAAGTTACCAATAAACTTGAGAAAAGACGTTACGGTAGATGGGAACAGACACTTAAATGCATAGCATTACAAAGTATTTACTATCCCCGAAATAGGTTACTGAAAATGTAGATTGTGCTGCTGGCTGAATAAACTACCACTGCTGATCAGAATGGATATGAGTAGTATATGTTGGGAGGGCGTTACAAATCATAGGCAATTACCAGCAATGGGTAAATATTCTGCCCAGTGAAACGCAAGAGACAAGGTGGACGCATTAAGAGAAAATTAAGAAAGAAGAGGAAGAGGAAATGATGTACATTATCCAGATGACTGCTTTTGTGGTGAGCGTACAATGTTTCACTACTGAACAAGATGTCAATAATAAACATTCCTTTCTGCGTCTTAGTCTTTTTGTCTCCTAAAATTGGTGTCACCACCAGGATAAAAGTCGATCTCAGAACATAATACTATGTGCGCAAACGGTCCACACAAGTTGGAGGACATGTATTAGAAATCGTATGCTTATCAGATTGTATCATCGAGATCGGAAAATTAGATTTCCATTCATTTTCATCACACGTCTACAACGGACAATCCTAGGTGTTGATTTTTTGAGAGAAGTGGGTGTAGTTATTAACACAAGAATAGGAGAAGTGGCGACAAAGTACGGGTCGTTCACCCCAGAGGAAAATAGCGAGGTAACAAAGGTTGAGGTATCAAAAGCACCCCCACCTAGTAGCAGCAGACATCATGAAGTTGGTTAAGAAATAAAACAGATTGTTCACGGGAGATAGAGACTCCTACGGATACTGTGATAAGGTTCAGCATGAAATAATGTACAGTTTCCACTAAAAGTCATTTGTACAATCTGCTTCATTTCCTCTTTTGCTTCTATCTTGACTTGCTCTTAATACGCCTACCTTGTCTCTTGCACTTCTCTGGGCAGAATCTTTACCCATTAATGGTAATCGCCTGTGATTTCTACGGTCCTCTCAACATATACTACTTATATCCATTCTTATCAGCAACGCCGGCTACACCACCACCAAAATTATGCACACTATTCTATTCGTCCCTTCTTGTTCAGAACAGACAATAACGTAGCAACAGTTAGTTGCCACATATTACTACTTTAAAAACTGTTATTACTGATATATTACTGAGGCGTCACTTTAAAAACGTGTTGAAATGTTTACATGCTGAGAATTTAAAGCTGGAGTAAACATGAACTGGAATAAAGTGATTATTATGAATATTATTATATGCGAGTTATAACATGCTCTAACTATATTTAACTGATGCGTGTTTAACACATCACAGGGTGGTTCACTGACTTAACCTACTGTAGTAACATCGTAACACTTCCAACTAACTGGTAGGGTTGCGATTCATTAATGTAGACACTCGATACCTACCAATCAATAGGTCACAGATTCAAACTCCCTCCCCACTTGATGGGGTCTAAGCAGGAGTCACCCTAAAGGCCATCCTAAAAACTAATGATATAACGGTTTGTGTTTCTGTATTTTATGAGTAACTATCTTGTCAGCCGAAACGTCGAAACCTGATTGGTTATTTCAGTAGTTTATACGGTGATCTTTAAATGCATTCTTGGCAGTCAAGTAGTATCACTAACTCTCACAAAACAGGTATGATAACTGGTAGTCTATAACATCCAAGTACATGTGGTTGAAGAGTCTATTTCGACTCTCCAAGCTTCCTTAAAGTTTTTATCGCCAAAAACTAGTATCTTTTTCTCTACATGAAATAGTGATGAATATTTGTTAGCTAGCAGTGAAACGGAAAAAGAAGCAGATAGATGCAAAATATAAATAAGCAAATGATTTTTTCTGATTTTACAAGATGAACACTGAAAAACACATACCTGTCTAGTAAACGTAAAACATACTGTAAATCGTTTATCGCTTGACCAGTGTACCCTTGATATATACCAGATCGGCACTTGGTCATGTGGATTTCAATTAATTCTATCAAAAAAGTAATGATAATAATTACGACCGGGAAAGGTGAGCAGACGTTCGACTGATTAGCGCAGAGCAGCAAGGACAATTATAATATTATTGTTATTGAGTGATGAGTGAAAGTGAAATGAAAACCTGGGTGGCGGTAAGATTCGGACCAGTGACCGGGTTTCTGGTCAAGTGCTTCAACTACTAAAATACGAGATCCAGCTCCTTACTAAATTGTAATTATACTTCAACCACCAAAGGTTTTACTCAAATGCTTTGTGAATTCGTGACGCGTAACTATGGATTCGTCGTATTCACATCGGTCGCCCAGCCAGCAATTTTCATCCAGGTCCTAATCAAAATGAATCATCACTTAATATCAATAATACAAATCTGAGAAATCATGATTGTCTAACACAGTCAAAGTGATTAAGTGAAAAGACATCACATCACTGGAATTGTATTGATTGGCAGAATCAACGTAGAATCTCGTAGACAAGTGCATCGGTTACAGTTGCCACGCTTGTCGTGTAGGAGAAGAAACAATGTAAAGATAAAGATTACTGCGAATAATCAAGCTTTAGAAGATGCCAAAGAGAAAGAGTATCTTTGCACTGTAACCAATCATCAGCCGTGTCACCAAGTCTTCAAACATGCAATCCTTCCATCTGCTAGACCCAATCCAGGTAATCTACATCTCCTCATAAGGCTCAGACCAACAGTCAGGGACTTCATCGACTGGTGCCATATCTTGATCTGGCCATCCTGAACTTGGTGGATTTAAAATCAAAATGAAAAACAGAAATCATGATGAACCTACTGTTTAAACAGTGTAGTACTGAAGGTGATTATAGAACTTCAAGCAACCTAATCCTATTCCAATTAACAACAATGTGTATCAGCACATACATAACATGTGTTCCAACCATCGCGAATGATGATTAGCTAATAACCTCATTAAGTGATTTATTTTCGCGCTTTTTCCGCGTTATGTAATGTTACTTATTTCTACCACAGTTTAGGATACTAAACGCTGATTGGTTAATTTTATACTTTTAATATGCTATTTTGCTTTCCCTGGTCAAGGTCATCTAAGAGCATTTAAACGAAAGAATTTCAAGCTATAGAAATTCATTCATTCTGTTGAGGTAAATATACTTTGAATCTCATCGTCTTTTTCTTCTGGTGTCAGCTGAATATTGTGTTAATATATATCGAACATGATAACAGAATTAACAATAAACCAAGTCGAAAAGGCTTAAAGTAAAACGATAAACTAACCTTTAAGAATCAGAATATAAAATTTTCGACACATAGGATCCGTCATATAACTGTTTTCAATCATACTCAAGGCATTATTAAAGCAAGATAGTGCTGAATAAATTTCATTCATATGACGATAAGTCCGTCCACACCTAAAAATAATAAAACAACAGAAGAGTAGAAATGTTGACTTTCTTATGCTAAATTATACATACTTTAGAGCCAGTCAGACAGTAACCGATGGGATTGTCGGATATCCTAAGACCTGGCCGAAGTCTACTAACCAAGAATGTGATGGATAAGCTAGACAAGGCGACAGCATATCACTATATAGTAATAATAATAATGGAAATAGAATAATTAGGCGAACATACGCACTAGCTAGTGAGTCACACCAATTGTGTGAAGGCTACCCGGATAAACCGGTCCTCGATACATAACGTGGAAATCTAAGCTATGCTCTACTGGTTGAAAGTTAACTGCCTAAACTAATGAGCCACTGCTGATACCTTCGACTGAAGTATACACAACGATAAAATGAACTTATCTAAAATCATAATAATTGAGGCATTAAACATTGAATGGGTTTAACGTAAAATTTTGAAAAAGTAGGTTGCTACATTCTCGTTAGATGCATTACTCAACTCAGCGATGAATATTTCTTGGAATAACTATCTATTGTAATTATGGATAGTGTTTGCAGGGGAATCCATCATACGTATTTCATCCGATTTAGGGTTCGTCAGATGAATGTACCTAGCTACAAGTTACTGCTGTCGTTGCCGATGAGTTATCATCAAACTGAAATTATGGGCATTAGTGAAGCATACGGATAGGGGTCCACATTCAAATTGCAGTCCATAAATATCTGCCCAATTAACGATAGGAAACTATAAGTTATAACATCATGACTGTACATAGTAGTGATTGTCTAGTTTTCCTTTAGACAAACTAACAAGCGATTTAATAACCTAAAACAGATCGTCAACGACTTTATGCTCGTGAGAAGTTAGCGTTCACAAACCTCTCAACGAATATTGTGCTATATACACCCTAATTTTGCATAACTTTTGCCTGGTGTTTACCTATAACCTTACAAAAACGTATCATTGCTGTTTTCAAGCCGTTTCTAGCTTTTGTTTTTCCACTGCTCTGAAGGCTGAATTCTCATTGGTTGTTAACTCTCTTAACCTAATGTGGATTTAGTGTCGTCAAGGTTGCTTAGAAGTGTATATATTCAGCAACGCGCTCAACTGTTTTGATTACTGTTGAGACAGTAAAACCTCTATGTAAAACAGTCAGTCTTCTCTTTTTGTCTTCACGTCTCGGTGGTATTGTTGTGGTGGTGGTTGACGTTCTGACTAGCACTACGAGTTATAACATATTGAGAAAAACATCTGAACGCCCTAAAAACTTAAGAAAGTCTGAAACTGTAAAGTAATTATGATCTGTTTTCATTTTGATCACAAATAGTTCATTCATACCCCGATTTTATCCACCCCATAAACTAGTCATCAACAATAATCATCTAAAAGCTATCGTTATCAATACATGAAATTTAGCTCGATAAATTGAGTCAATCATAGACTCAACGAACCCTCCAGCTGCTCATTGGGATAGACGAAAGACAGCAGTACTCAGTACATACGCGCATTGAGTGTTTGAACACCAGTTGCTACCCTTGAGAAATCACATTCATTTCATGAAACTATTGTATCACATATGGAAGTATTTACAGTACAGTATGATAGACCGTAGTGCCCTAAAACTTACAGGTTAGTGGGAGTCAATCTGCAATATGAGGCCCTGGAACTAGGTTTTCCGCTTGTTCGCACTCGCTAGTAAGGATTTTCTCCCCAGTGTTGCGTAATTTGGCCTAGTGGCCCAACATTGAAAAAACAGATCGATAGAGTTCGGATAAGCAAGTGGTAAGTACTAAGGTCTAACCAGCGAAGTGGCGATGACCAAACCGTGTTCTATAAATTTAACCAGTGAAAGATATGTTTTGAAGTTTAACTGCAGAAACTATATCCAAGGTGTTACATATCGTTAAGTATGCTTGATTGAAAGTTGGGCTCGACCCAAAATAAATTGCATATTTCAGTGAGTAACTGAATTGTTAATCCACCATAGCAACAATAAAAATCAGCAATTAGGTTGTTCTATTTTATGAAAATCCGCCAGACCAGCCAACAGAAGAACCATAAATGGACACTTTTGCCGTTGTTTAAGTGGCCCTCGTATTCGGAGGACTTTAAAGACCATCCTAGCAACAAACAAAACAGACAATTAGGTTTATTTATTTCGGTTGAAAAAACAAATTTTCATAAAATAGAGAAGTCTGATTGGTTATTCCAGTTGTTGCTGGGGTGATGGCCTTCAAAGTCGCTCTCATAGTCGATGCGACCTTAAACGTCATCCAGGCAACTGCTGAGATAACCAATTACATTCCTCTATTCTATGAAAAACCCTCACAGTAGAAATTCTGAAATTTGATTGGTAAATTTAGCAATTGCTACGGTGGCCTTCAAAGTCACTCATTATATTCACCGAACATCAAACGACACTCTGGCAACAAATGAGATACCTAATTACATTCCTTTGTTTTATGGAAAAGTGCTTTCATAGGTGAATATCGAAGTTTGATTGGTCAATTCAGCAGTTAATAGGATGGCCTTTAAAGTCACTGGAACGACTGGAACAGTCAATCACGCTTCTTCATTTCGGTTGGGAAGGAAGATTTTCATAATATAGAAACGTCTAATTGGTCATTTCAGTTGCTGCTAGGATGGTCTTTGAAGTAAATCGTTAAAAACTACAATATACATAACTGATTAGTCAAGTACAGATAAGGCGTAAGCCACACCTGGTATGCTCAGTGATCAAAAATATTGGTTGGATATCTACAATTTTGTCTAAGTAGATTAATCAGCATAGGGAAGTGTTACAGATGTCTAACATCTCTAATATATTCCACTCTTACCTCTTATACATTTTGAACAGCATTTTTCTTTACGCTCTTTTTCCTGCACATATGTCACATTTCATATAACCAGTGCTAGGGTTCTGATTGCCTCCTACCTTTCTCAATGTACTAATTATTTCTTGTCTTTCAAGGTTATCGTAAACTCTATAAATAGGGTCCGGTTTTTTTTTTTACTAATGAACATTTTCAGTTCGACGCAGTATTAACTCAGTCTTCTGATTTGTCTCTACGAATCACTCAGGTCGGATCATCTCAACCCTCGACTTTCAATCTTTAATTATCATCGTTCCTTCTCATAACCCCGCATCGTAACAGGAAGGTGTTCACCAGTTAAATTGGAGTCCACTACTCACCAACCGCATGCACCTCCAAGCAGTAGGCGGCTATGAGTCACGTCTATTGTGTGAAGGCTAATCATACTACCTACCTGGCTGTCTATAACCTCGGTAAGTGGAGTCTAGTTCGAACTTATGACCAGCTTATTGTGTTCATAGGGAATCGGATATCATCAGCACTACCACTTAGCGGAATTACTATACTATGTGTAGAGCTAGAAGTGACCTTAAAGGCCACTCTAGCAATCGCTAAAATGACCAATCAGGCTTCGGTATTTCTCCTGGGAAAGCACTTTTCCATGAAATAAAAGAATGTAATTAGCTATCTCAGCGGTTGCTAGGGTGGCATTCAAAGTCACCCTTAAAGTCATCCCCTTAAGTCTTCACGTTAATATTTAAGTTTGGAACAGAAGGTGACCTTCATAATTATTAATTAGATAGCTATATTGAAAAAAGACGAATATAATTTAGATAAGTAAAGTAATAAATTCATCAGAGAAGCTTATTTAGGTTGCGTTGTTAAGGTAGTAGGAAACATAAGATGTGAAGTGAATTCGACTGTGAAAATGTACAGTGCAGAAAGAATAAACAATTATACTCAAGAAAGATGTTTATCCCTTCACTCTTATTTAGTTGAGTTATCTTTTGTTCGTATCGAATGAGCTTAATTCACAATATTCTGCTTATTTATCATATGACTTACCTACGTTAAGTGTTAAGTCTTGCAATATTTCGGGCGCTACTCCTGTCATTGTTTTAATTCGAGAAAGTCCTATCAGATCATGCATACAAATACGACTATTCATAAACTCGCCTTGAATTTGCCGTTATAAGATTTAATTTATCACTACCTCTATCCATCTAAATCACCGACTAATATTCTGTTTTCTTTCAATGAATTTTAAAGTATTTTTGAGATATTCATCATCACGCACTGGCATCATTTGGAAAACTTTGGAAACCTGGAAGCATTGAACACCTCTTTCATCCTGGTATAGGACAACTCAGCAGTACGCACTTACGACACGGCTACGGATCACATTGAGGAACCTTTAGGTTTCACTGCAAACGCGTTAACCATTCAGCCATTGGGTAGGAGTTCAGTGGTTCACATATCCAACTTCTGTCACTTCACGATATAGCACGACTATTACCTAAGGTCTTCAGGTGGCATCCGCTTCCCTTCCGAGTGGTTTATCCCACAAGTCATAAGAACTTCGGGATATCCATCAAGAAGCTTGTGACCAATCAGCACCATACAGTAACGTATTCTGAGGTTAATAGAGATAAATACTATCTTAAAATTAAAATCCTCACTAACCTCAGAATTAAAACATCTTAAATTTTCAGTAAAACTATATCCTTTGATGACTTTGAAAACGCTTTCGATAGCGTCGACCGAAAAGTAATTTAGTAGCTGCTTCAACAGTACGGTTTTGGTGCCAAAAATCTTTATCAACCTCATTCAACAGTTATATACCTATATGAGTATGCTACATACCAAGTGATTCACAACAGAAAGCTCAGTGATGCTTTTGAAGTGAAGACAGGAGTAAGACAAGACTGTCGCCTACTATCACCGATCATCTGCCTCATTGTGGTCGACTAGACTGAATTGGACTGGATCATGCAACAAACAACTGTAAGAAATCAATGTGGAGATCTTCTCCACTGCACTCCACTCAGCATAAAACCTGAACAAAATCCCGATTTCCAACACTAATTCAGTCAAGTAAGTCAGTACTTCTATGTGATGGTTGAGAGACTTGGCGCGTTATCAAAAGCATTTCCAACAAACTACACACATACAGCATCAACACCTGCCACCTATGCTCACTCAATACCGAAGATAAGATGGATGGTCAGAATAATCGGAATAAGCAACAAGAAGCTCTGGCTGCCAACGAACTATGAGCTTATCGCCCAACAAATATGCAGAGGAAAGTGAAGATGGATTCGACCGGACAAACACTGAGAAGACCGTTTGGGAACATCACGCGTCAGGTCAGGCCAGGCCAGATCCTCGAGTCGAACTCAAAGGGGAAACGACGAGTTGAGTGTTCGAAGGTGACATGGAGGTGACTGTATGAGGAAGAAGTCAAAACTTATGGGGAGTCTTGGATCCAGGTTCAAAAGACTGCAGAGAAGGGAGTGAAATGGCGATGTGCTACTGAACCCTTATGTTCCACTAGGAACTTAGAGGACAAATAGTAGTAAAAATATACCTTTTGATATCTCAGGTTGGAGGCAGTTGCCAAGGTACCATCGGAATCAAAAAATGGATCCGTTCTCAGTTTTCAAAGATGAATATGTTACGAATAAATCAGGTGGAGCAGTGTGAACTGAAAGTGTATTCAAACTTTTTGTAGGCTATTAGGAAATGTCAATGTGAGTCAATAATGTTTACCATATTTGTGGGATATCTAAGCCATCTTTTCTGTAGACCACAGAAGGGTACGAACAGATATACAAAGCTCTTGAAATGGCCTGCATCTTGTGAAAAAGGAAAAGCTTTTGCAAGATTTTTCCTTTTGGAAATGATATTTTATGATGTGAATATTTAGGGTATGAGCTGCTACGGCAGTTTTTTTACAACGTTTTCTAGTTCACGAGAATTTTCTTGGTTGCTGCTTACAACTTCGACTGTGTTCGGTTAAATGTATTAGTAATTGGTGTGATGAATACTAGGCCGGGACTACACAATTAAAATACAACTTATATATTCCTAAAGTAGAAAGTGGTCACCGGGATTCAGTTAACCTTCAAAACACAATGTATGACAGTGACTGAGTTATCTGTTTACAGTTAGGCATTTTCTGCGACATTTTTATGCTGATTGCAAGTAGAGAATTATTTCACCAATTAGGATGTTGCTGATATTGGAGATACAACTCAAGCAGGGGGAGTAGGGCTGAAACCAAGGACACATTGGTTGAAAGTCCAGTAGTAGCTGGTTAACAATAAAGATTACAACAACAGATGTTCGGTATCCTAAGTAACTGCTGATGAAGGAAAATAGTGGACATTCTGTATAGTCGGTTTGTAAAACGTCTAACAGCTTCGATACATGTCAATGTGTGCAAAGAGTAAACCTACTGGACAATCCAATGCACTGCTGAAACGATCCGGACAAAATAATTGGACGTTTTCCTAGCGTATTTTCAAACGTCAGAACGTTGTATACACACAATGTTTGTTTTCGCAGTTACTAGTTGCCTTTTCACAATGCCTGATATCTCCGCAGCTAAATCAAGAGTATTGGCGAAAACAATCGTCATTTATAAACAGTTGGAATATCTAAAGGTATTCAGTATCCCCACTCACATTTTAATCCACCTAAATGCCAATATACTCCACTGTCAATCCATTACTAAACGTTTAATGACATTCATGTGAAAGTAGAAACACAAGTATTACTTACAGAATCAGTGTAAACGGTCGATTAGGTTCTAACTGAAATCATAAATATGAAAAGTTTTTTTTAAAAAGAATTAAAGTGAACATATAAGAATGACTCTAAAAGCCACCCTAGCAACAACTGAGATAACCAATTAAGTGTCTCCATTTCAGCTAAAAAGGCAGATTTACACAAAATAGGGAAATCTGATTGGTTACTCTGGTGGTTGCTAAGGTGGCCTTTCGAGTCACTCATATTACAATTCAACGAACAATAAGAAAAAAAAGAGCTTATTTGGTACGACTGATAAACATTCTATGGATCGATAAAGTACTACTATACCAAGGCGATTTTATCAAATTGAAAAATAGCTATGTGATAGGCGATAAAGGGTAATAACCACTAAGGGTATATATATATATATATATATATATATATATATATATATATATATATATATATATATACTTAGACATCTCTCTTCTACGGTCTTCGTGAAAACGTATACCTGTACTAGCTGACTAGCCAAAAAAATTAAGCCAACTGATACTGGCTAACAACAATTCATGAACAAGCTGATTACGCCGGTTTAGATGGCTGAAGTCATTGCACAATTAATAAAATGAGAACTACGCATGGATTGGCTACATGTATAGTTGTAAATAAACAAGATCCTAGTGTAGTCCTCCAGAAGCTCTACTAGTCAATTATTTTCCATATCAAAGCACATAATATCTTTGTCCTCTAGACAGTTGACAATGAGATTATCTGAGGTAGTTATGGACTAACTGACTGGTGTATTAATGATATGGGGTGCAGATTGAAGGTGAAGTGAGAATATAGGTCTTTAGGTGACCGGCTCGGCATTCAACCAACAAGACCCAACTTCTTACCAGGTCCTAATCTCACTTCATCACTAAGACTCTTACCCGACTGCTATATGAATCCGTAATATGTACCTGACGGTTTATCGCAATCATCACATTGGCTGTTTATCCAGACCTCTTCGTTCCAATCTCAATCAGATTGAATTAGAGATGAGGAGTTTCAAAGTGATCATCAATATTTTGGCAGACTAGTGTATAGTTGATACGGAGTGCTGATTGAAGGTGAAATGAAAGCATGGGTCACAACAGAATTGTTGTCAACACCACCATACTCTAGACTTTATACAGTTCATTTAATAAAGAGGATACTTCAGTTTGGTCATTATTTTTCTTCTTCAAAAAAATGTTACTAAGGGATAGAAAGATGTTGAGGGTTTGACTGAGTTTAACTTCTAGTGAGCTTGAGCATCATTTCAACAGAAAACTAAGGTCTGACAAACCGTCATTAAAAATTGATTTGTACTCTGGAATACTTTCTTCAAACCAGATTAGGAAACTGTTGAAACATTGTTATTGATCTAAACATTTTTTAACTTGTCATTTTCATACCATTTTTACGACATGACCAGTAGTTCATTTCCTGCCTTTATTTGTAATGTAATTCGCTGGTATTTCTAACCAATATCTTTCAATGTTAGCTTTGAGTCTTGTTCCAGACGGTTCAACAGGCGGGTGCGTATGTCCATGAATTTCGAGGACTGAAGAGCACAAATAAATATGAGTACTATGAATTGTTTGTCTGTTAGCGACTTCAACTTGAATCGTTCACATGCTCTATTCGCAATCCCAAGCAGGATACCTTTGTCATACAACAATTTCTATTCATCTATCGTTCAACACCAAATAATGCCCTACCAGGTAGAAAATCTCTGGCGAACGTTTTGATAGGAAGGAAACTATGTACCCTACACCACGACGCAATGTTACCATCACGTCGTGCACAAACAACGCAAACAGTCGGATCACACTTCAACAAGGGAGACTGCATCTACGTACGAGATTGCAGACCAGGTCATGGCATGTGGACAGGTGTCATGGGAAGACCCGGGAGTGTGATGTACGACATAATAGTAGATCAAGAGAAATGGGCGAGACATAAGAATCAGATCCGTCACAGAAAAGCCAATCAACCAGTGAATCCAACCATACCACTCAATATTCTACTGGATACGTTTAAATTACCAACGACACCGAAAGGACCCGAAACCGAAATCAACAAGGAGCTTCAACCCAGAGGATGCACTGATCGGAAGCGGTCTCAAATAGCACACTTCTAACTGGATCCCAAAAAGCGAAGGTATTAACGGTTTTTCTTCAAAATGGGGATGTTGGAAGGCCCGAGTCTTGCATAAAACATTGTTATTAAACCTAACATTTTTTAACTTGTCATTTTCACACCATTTTTACAGTATGACTAGTAGAGTTTATTCTCTGCCCCCGCTTATAATGTAATTTCGCTGATTGGCTAATTCTCACTCTTACTATGTTGTCAAGGTGCGACCTTAAAGGCCACCCTAGCAACGACGGAAATAACCAATATTTCCAAATCCCCACAACACCCGCGAAATTAGCAATTAGCTTTCTTCATTTTGCCTAGAAAGGTAGATTTTAATAAAATACAGAAGTCTGATTGGTTATTTCCGTTTTTGCTAAGGTGGCTTTCAAAGCGACTCATGTTAATGTCTCAATTTGTGAACAAAGTCATATCTCATGTGTATGCATACTGACGTATCTTTCAATCGATTGATTATTATTCTCGGAGGAATAAACTCTCCCATTCAGTTTCAGTCTTCTTCTCTATTCGTCCCGGGTTACAATGGCTCATGCTTACGAAGTTAGCTCTCAGTAAAGCGTGCGTATTATATCCGTTTGGAATATATAACAGATATTAATGCAATAAATTTGTTAGTCAGTTAGTCAAGTTTCGTAATTCTGAGGTTAATATTGTGAAGACGAAGAAGAATTCTCAAAATTCCGCCGACTAAATAATCTAGCATATCTGGATATTTAATGACGGTTTGACTGATACCCGCCTATAACTTGTGTTATAATGTCTAATCTTAAAGTGTTGACTAAGTCCTACGACCAAGTTTGAAATGTGAACACCAAGCGAAACAAATCATCTCTAATGTGTATTACATTTAATGACGAGAAAATGGAGCTCTAGAGACATACTTGCTGGCAATTGGTGCAAGAACTTATTCATAAGATATCCCAGTAACATACTTGGTGGTGATTGAAAGTGGAATGAATATCTGGACCACAGCGGGATTCGAACCAACGACCACTAGGTTTCCGGGTCGGTGCTCTACCAACTGACCTAGGAGGTTCGACCGATGACAAAAACTGATAACCAATGTGATACTCCGCCCCTTTCATTCACTTAGATTTGGATTGAGATGAGAAGTTCTGACTAGGCAGCCAGAGTGAACACGATCAAGCGGTAGTAACGAGTCACGAATTCACATGTTAGTCAGGAAAAACACAGTGATTGCAGTAAAATAACCAACATGTGTGTAGTAATCAAGAACTAGATTTAAAAAACCGAAAGGCGACACGTGCAATTAAAGTAATGTGTATTTGACGTCTGCACACGCCTAATCACTCAGTCTCAACAAGTAAAAACTAAAAATCAAGTAAGAGCCTTTTGTTAACTATGTCGAATAATCTAATGAAAAATGAATGTGAATAATTATGCTTTTGTTAATATAGACGGTGTTTCCAACACAACAGACAGTCATCATCTGCTCAACAATAATAAAATAAAATGGTTGATATACCTATGGCTGAGAGATTTTTCTATCCTATAAATAGATGAATATTTAAATTATATGCAACCCGTGTTATATCAATTGCACATTCACATAGTAATAATCGTAATAATTTACTTCTAAAGCACGATTAAATGCTCTAACAGCTGTTTCATGACTTCTTCGTAGTAGATAAGCTTCTCCAAGAATTTCCCAATATAAACTGAAATATGCAAATTAAATATAATTAGCATAAAGATGAAAATAATAACAGTTCTAGTATTATAATGATGGATAGTAGCTAGCAATGCAATCCAGGATGCCCATTCCGTCCTATTTGGGAGTCATTCGTCAGGTGGATGTACCTACCTCCGAGTGAGTGATGTTGTTCCCACCTGGATTCATCGCTATAATTAAAACACAAGTAATATCGAGGCATCCGCACACGAGCTCATATGCCAATAGAGACCGGTTAATTCGGTCCAATCAACGACGATATAATACAAACAATAATACTAGTAATAGTATTAGTCGGGTCAAATGACTATTCGTCGCTGAAGCCAATTTAGAATAGGTTCTGTGGCCGTAATTTCTAATAACTGATGAGTTCTCCTTATGTATGTGTAACCATACAAACATTTAAATTAGCAAATAAAATAATATTTCATTTTTCGCCTTTTCCAACGGCTTCAACCGGTAGAATAGGAAGATGTTTTCATTAAGCTACCATACGCTCGTGGTGCAAATAACTTGATAGTCAGATGAAGACTTAACATTGCCAGCAAGAAAACATATTATGCAGTTAAGATTCGAAGTCGTTGGAATAAGTGGAAGATGAAGTCACATCCTGTTGCATTTACTAATCTAAATGAATGTGTAGTCACACATACATAGGACCATAGAACACATTTCAAACATGCGAATGCATAAAACTCTACTATTCAGTGATAGACGCTTTCCTCCTCCATCACACACTTATCCTTAATAAGTCTTACAATGGGTGAAGTAGACGAGATGTTGACTAAGCTGGTCATAAAGTGAACCATTATAAAGTCCTGAGGAATTACCATAATTATTTAAAGATGACTTCAAGTAGACTTCATGATTATGCATACTATCGGGTGAGTGAAGTTTCAATCGAGAAAGTATATAACGCTAATCAAAGCTCCCTACTAAAACTCACACAGCCCTCTCAGGGCTTGTAGAGAGTTGTCATCCGAATTAAGGACAACTAGTGGTGTCCACCAGGAATGTTCACTGTCAACGTCCCCATTCAACTTCGTCATAGACGTACTAATGAATATAACCTTAGGTACGACTAAACTGACAGCGACCGACCTACTCCCTGGAGGTCATCTCGTTGACTTCGAGTATGCAGACGATATTGTCCTGCTGCGTGAAAACGCTTACAAGCTGCGGGGTCTTTTAAACGCGTTAAGTGAGAATCTGAGGATCCTAAGCGTGTGTCTCCCAGTTTGATAAGAAGAAGTGACGCGGCGGAATGTGTCGAATATCTTCTGTTCTGTTGTACGGCTGTGAGACATTCGTTAAAAGAAGAAAACACGAAGTGGTTACAACGTTTTGACGTAGGATAAATGTCGAGAAGCCGGAAACCCAAGTGTACAGGAAGCCAACAAACACTGACCAAATCCTAAATTACAGTAGCAACAACCCAACAGCATACAAAATCAGTTGCGTGCAGACTCTATTCAAAAGAGCGAGAACACACTGCAGCACAACAATTTCACGGAGAAAATAAAATTATCTGATGTCCACCCCAAAGAAGAATGGCTACCCACGAAACTTTATCACAAGATGCCTATCCCGTGCATCACCAACTACAAAGTCATCGACAGAAATCAACAAACGCATCGTCCTACCATACATAAAGAATATATCAGAAATCACAACAAGATTGCTGAGACCACTTGGGAACGCTACGGCCACTCACAAACCGGAAAATTCCCTCCAAGCACTATTACCCAGACCAAAGGATGCAACAACCAAAGAAGACAAACCGAATATCATTTACAAAATCAACTGGAATAACTGTAGTCAACACTACATTGGATAAAGTGGACGCCCTCTTCGCCTTCGTCTACATGAGCACCTATTGGTTATTAAACGCCACGATATTTCATCACTCATTTCAATGCATGTGGATAATTATGGACATGAATTCAATTTCGACAATGTAGAAAACTTGGATAGAGGAAATACAAAAAATTTCAGAGAATTCCTAGGCGCTTAGCATCCAGACCACTCAGCAATTAATAGATGCATAGACATAGACCCAATCCATCAACCAATAAGAAAGATGATAAACGACAAAAAGGTCACAGGTCAAGCAAAGGAACAGCCAACAGGAAAATCTATGCAGTCAATGACGCAACAATCAAAGGAAACAACCAATCATAGACCGCTTCGTCAAGGCAAACTACTAAATCACTCACGGAGGGATACTGACAGCTCACTTCATACTGAAGTTAGTGCTGATGATGTCGTCTAGCAAGGCGATGAAAGCTTCATGATTAAACAACCCAGCTCAGAGAAAAAAGTACAACCAAGACCATCCACCTGAGCTACAAATATTCTCCATCATTTCAATGAAGTGTCTTACTTTTGGTCTGATTTGTGTGGGGAGAAGTAGATAGGGTGGTTGGAGTCCACGTGACGATAGGAATGAGTGGTTGCTGACTTTTGGTGACAAGGCTGAAAATCGGTCATAGTTACCTGATATATTCACTCCTTAACATCTGAGGCTTGAATATTCACAGTAACCTTTATCAGATTTTTTATTCTCTTACACAACGTTGTGTACTTTGGTATCAGTCTTTTTCTATTCACCTGTTCTTTGTGTCCCACTGTGAAGTGTGGCAACTTGATTGAGTCAATGCACATGTGTGCGAAGTTGTACGTTGATTTTTTCAGTCAGTCAATCATATCATTAATCGTATCATATCAATATAAATAAATAAAGCACTTACGCTTCATTTTTAGCTAGAACAACCCGTTGCAAAGCTGGTAAACATTCGTATATTCGACCCAAACGTAAAGCAATCAAGCCATAATTAAGCCACATTTCTTTAGTGAATTCACTAAGAGTAGAAGAGTAAACTACGTATATATGCTAAGTACTACTATCAATAAACTTGAAATAAAAAAGTTATGAACAACTAGTATCAGCTAACAACGAAGGTTATCATCTTATAAAATCCTCTCAGTGACTGATCAACCTCATCTTCGACCGTAAAGTATACATCTGTGAATACACTAAGTAGCCAAAGTCACTGTCTCCCACTGATAATGATTCCACTTTGCACTACCTATCCATCTATTAAGTATATATACTTGAAATAATATGTGAAGATTCCAGACCATGTAGTGTTAGTTGAAAACTTTAAGCACATACTTGGGAAACTAATGACTCAACAAGTATCTCCATACATACACATACATTTCACTTCTTTTTTAATGTGTTTAGAGTAAGATGCATGAAATGCTTCACGCACCTTCCATCACAAATGATGATGATAAGAATATCTGATATGATTATGAACAGCGAGACGCTATCCAGTAAATAATAGTTTCACTGTGTGATATATATAAATAAAAAGAGAATTTTAATGGAACTATACTCTAACACAGTGTTTAAATTATATTCTTAAAGTAACAGTTGTTCAACGAAACGACAAATCACTGTAAAAGAAGGAAGAATCCAAATACCCACAACATTCACATGCCTGCAGTAGGCAACTAGCCAAATCTACTGTATGATGGCTGATGATACAACATAGTTGAGCAAACCGTAGTGGGTGAAGCGGGGGTTCGAAGTCATGTGCGTAGACCGGTGAATCACATACACAGCTGCATAGCAACAAATACAAGTAAGGAATCCAAAAACCTCTTCTTTCACTTTGTGAGTGAATGCGATACACTGAAGGTTGCCTTGTATCAGCACTAAAGTACAAGCTGCAAGGGTGAAATATATTTCTGTAAAAATCCAAATAGGAGATTGGGCAGTTCAGTGAAGGGAGCTTTTTCCTATTACAAGCATATAGACGCCTATTAATGATGGATAGTGACTAGTAGTGGAATCCAGAAGGCGCGTTTGTTCTATTCGGGACCCGTCAGCTGGATGTACCTGCCTCTCAGTGAGTGTTGTTCCCACTAGGACTCGATCTCAAGACAGATAGCTTCAAACGCCAAAGCGTTGTCCATTAGACCACCGAGCGACGATAGCGACTTATTGTGCGACGGGCATAGTTTTAATACTGTTGCTTGTATTATCTCTTCCACTGCTAACCACTATTCATCACTAATATATCGTTAAAACAAGAGCAATATCGAAGCATCTGCCAATAGAGACCGATTAATTCAGTCCAATCAACGATGAGATAATACAGGCAACTACATATAGACATCGTTTAAAACAGCCTTTAGTAGTCTTATCAACCTGTCGAAAATGACCGATAAATCACCAAGTGTGAAATTACTAAGGTTTGACAACCACGTACAAGTTCGTGTACTTTACTGTTGACTATAATAACAGTTGCTTCACAGAAGAATATCCAATGCATAAACAGAAAATGTGAAGTATATCAGAACTCGTAAATGAATTGGTCGATTATATGTCTAAAGCAACAGCCACAGCTCCATTTATCCTGAAAAGAATATACAAGATGATTTGCTACAATGTGAACAGCATTCTATATAGAAAAGCTGAAGATACTAACTGATTACCAGGATTAAAGTAACTAGAGTGACTTGGAATCCCCTGATCGAACAGGTGGGAAGTGGCTGTGACGAATAAAACTAGGCAAAACTTGCAGGCCATACGAATTTTATGTTCAGAGATAAAGAAAGATATTGACATATCTCATGCTGAAAAGCTTTATCACATTTATGATCCAATATCTGTTTTATCAACTAAGAGGTGACAATTTCACCAACTGGTAACAATATACGTTGTGTAAAATTAAACAGCCTATCCCATGCTATTAATGATGGATAGTGGCTAGTGGGGGAATCAGAAAGGCGCATTTCGTCCTATTTAGGACACGTCAGCCAGACATACCTGACTCCAAATGAGTGATGACGTTCCCACCGGAACTCGAACTCAGGGCAGATCGATTCAAAAGCCAGAGCGTTATACACTAGATCACCAAGTCATGGTAGCCACTTCTTGCACGGCAGTTATAGTATAGTCCTTTAGAGCTTGTGAATCTCCGATGTAGATAGGACCGAATACCGAAAATATGAAGGCATTCTCACAAACCCCCATATGCCAAAAGTGGTATCCATCCTCCAACAAAGCCTATGCAAACAAACAGTATCAGTGTCCCTTATGCAACAAGTATGATTCAGATTCTAGGATACAGATATATGAAGCCATTAATATGAACTGCTAAAAATGGACACATTAATTGTCTCCTTTACACTCAGTCTCCAGAAATCTTGTCTACTGAATGAAGAATATATAAATCATTCTTCAACTTACTCCATAAAGATGACTGATGATATCACTTCAGTAACGTAAAAACACGTCCTTAAAATATTCGGTTTTAAAAAGCCTAATACGTTCATACTATAGGCCATGACCCAAACATATTGTATAAGGACTTATGATACTAACCGGTTACTCAAACAGTCGGTGTAGCACAACTGTAAACTGAAGCCCATCGCTTGACAGAACAATGCCTAAGCTATCCGTCATATCTTCATACTTCGACATCTACAATGTATTTGAAAGCAGTGGACTTAAGATTCTCGTGAAATCAAAAAGAATTGATCGTAGGATGAATTCAAGATCTATCGAGAAAGAATAGCTCAGAGGTAACACCTCTGACTGAAGCACTAGGTGACATACATTCGAATCTCATTGGAGAGATCAGTTCTTCCCGGTGAAGTTGTAGATACATCTTGCTATCAAGTGCTAATAACGACCAAACTTAAGTCAAACAGGGCCTTCTGTTGATTGTCTCCAACCATCCGAAAAAGACTAAATATACAAATAAATTAAGTAAGGTAGAGAATCACTTTTAAGAATAATTGGGATATATATTACTATGCCACCTGAGTATATATTTCTCACACAATCGTACTTTACCAATAATAATGGTTACACAGACGAATTTGTCGAATATGATGATCAAAGTATGAGATTATTTATTCATTAAGAAATTGCAGAACACTCATTTCTTGAAATGGCGCGCCGAAACCATCAACCAATTAACTTTTCAATTCCTTATAGAAATATTGCAGTTTGCATAATAAAACTAACTATATGCAAGTCATGTCATATTAACAGATAGCATACAATGTGCAGTTAATCTGTAGACTTTAGGACAAAAATTTGACCTGACAGAATTGAATAGAATGAGTATTGGGTGGGTGAAAAATGATTTATAAAAGGGGGAGAAGCAAGAAGATCGGCATACGCTGTTTGACTGATGAAAACACCTTACAAGATTTGGAGTTCACCGCCAATGATGATTTATGTATAATGTCTTATGTCACAACAAACTCGAACATCTACAGGCGAAAACTAACAAGTTGGCAGAACAGGCAGGGCAGCAAACACGGCACTTCCTTCAGGTGAACATAGACAAGACAGAGATGATGAAGATACCCAACTATCACTACCACCAACAACAACAAACAACATCAACCGGAGAGATATAAACAAAGTTGTCTCTTTCATCTACTTACCTACCTACCCAGCATCCTCTCAACTACAGCCGGCAGCACAGGCACACATCACGATGTCAAAGCCAGGATCAAAAACACAGCAAGATAGGCCTTCCCTCATTATTCTGAAGTCAGTGTGGAGATCTTCTCCACTGCACTCCACTCAGCATAAAACCTGAACAAAATCCCGATTTCCAACACTAATTCAGTCAAGTAAGTCAGTACTTCTATGTGATGGTTGAGAGACTTGGCGCGTTATCAAAAGCATTTCCAACAAACTACACACATACAGCATCAACACCTGCCACCTATGCTCACTCAATACCGAAGATAAGATGGATGGTCAGAATAATCGGAATAAGCAACAAGAAGCTCTGGCTGCCAACGAACTATGAGCTTATCGCCCAACAAATATGCAGAGGAAAGTGAAGATGGATTCGACCGGACAAACACTGAGAAGACCGTTTGGGAACATCACGCGTCAGGTCAGGCCAGGCCAGATCCTCGAGTCGAACTCAAAGGCGAAACGACGAGTTGAGTGTTCGAAGGTGACATGGAGGTGACTGTATGAGGAAGAAGTCAAAACTTATGGGGAGTCTTGGATCCAGGTTCAAAAGACTGCAGAGAAGGGAGTGAAATGGCGACGTGCTACTGAACCTTTATGTTCTGCTAGGAACTTAGAGGACAAATAGTAATAATCATTTGCACAATCCCAATGAGATGAGAAAATTTATTTCTGATTTTTCGTGACCTCAATAGGGCGGTTTTATCAGAGAACAAATAAAACCTGTAAGAGTTTATCGCATCTTTAAATACTAGATAGAGACATATCTGATCACAACAGGCGACAACTTTGAAAAAACAATCTCCATGAGGTCGCGAAACATCATAAATTAATATTTCTATCACTTTCGAATTTTACTAATCTATGCTTCTTGTATACTTCTGTTTACAAATATTCTATTTAGTGCATGTTGTCGTCAACGGTGAATATACTTACCTCTGGTTAATAGAAGAATATACATCTAAGGCCTTTTCCTAAACAGATTCATAAAAAAATTACATAAAGCTGATCGTATAAACAAGACAAGAGATCAACAAATTATGATAACAGCATAAACAGTAAAAACAAAAAAGTTAAAATAGTGAATGTATGGTGTTGAAAAGTGGATTCCTGAGGTTAGGATATCAAATTCATCCGGAGTTCGTAACTTTCTTACACTCAATTTCACAGAAACACACACTCATAGACTAACTCCCAAATCGATACCAATTAGGTCCGTTCACACTATATTATCAATAGCAAATGAACAATTAATCCAACTTGATAGTCTGGTTATCAATGCTTGTTGTGTGGAAAACTAGAAATGCTAGATATTCGTCTCAGTGGAGTGCACATCAAAACTAATGGCACCAATGCAAATCCATCAAACTGAACGATTTTAGAGAAAACTGTACATTAGTCAAACATCAAGCCTGTTCATGACGTCTACTAAAAGCATAGGAAACCTGACGATGTCGCACTGACATCATTGATGCACACTTCTGAGGAGTCACAAAGTAGGACGAAATGACTTTCGGATTCTCAATGGTTTTCCAAGTGGTATCAATTCACGGCTTAAAAATAATTTGAAATCAACTGATCACCATAACCATTAGGTAAAACACACTATCCCCCTTCTTGTTCATTTCGAATCATAGTTAGTTCTTCGGTAATATGTCAACTAACTGAAACTTACTTGATTGTGATGGTTATTTCTGAAATTGAAAATCACATACAATAAAAAGTAATTTGAATCTCTTCCGCACTAATAACCATCCATTTTCCTCAGTTTTCTGCATTATCTAGAACTATAGTCACTCGGATATATGTTTCACACAATGCTTTATCGAACTTTTCATAAATTCATCACTTCACCAAAAGGTGGAGAAAAAAACATCAATATAACATCCTATACACTTACTGAAAAAGTAAAAACATTTTGAATGCGTTTACCATCTCTCAAAATACAAATTGCTACTTTTGTATTAGTCTACATAAATATCAAGTTACGGAGTAGAAAATGAAGTGTACTATGGTACAGCTGTGAAATGATAGTCTAGGCACTTAACTTTCAACCGATGGGTCATTGGTTCAAAACCCACTCCTCACTAGGGAGGAGAGGAAAGTCAGTTGATGAGGTTGCGAACCTCCATCGATTCAAGTGGCTGACGTGTGTTATGTATACCTATCTACCATTTGGCTCGTCACACAATGTTAGCTGAAGTAGGTTCAAGTTGGCCAGACTAAAACATGGCATCACTGGATGAAGTCTTTGACTGTTGGAGGTGCAGACTAGGTGCACGTGAAAACAGAAACCAATGTTCGGAGACTAGGTGATATGGTTAAGAATCGACGTCAGTGGCGTAGATGTATTCACACTTCATCTCACCGCTATACTTAATGTCATCATTTTCTCATTCATCCTTTCTTTTATCGCTTCTAATCAGTTTTTCTCTTTTTTCATCGTTCATCCTTACTGCTTTGTTACTTGTTGTGGTGATATGAGATATGGCAATCTGGATTGCTACGCAGTCCTATGTTGATACTGATTGATTGATTAACCCTCACAAAAATAGGTGTGGCTCATTGCTTAATACACGAAAGTACATGTGGTTGTTTAGTGTACTTCGATTTCTATTCGTCGTTGTGAGATACTGTTGCTGTAATTAAGAGATATATGCTCGCAGGCTCGTGATTACTGTTAGATTCAAGGGATTGCTAGTGTATGAATGAATCACTATATCAGAAATAAGGAAGTCTGGTGGCAATCAACATGAAATCATGAACTCGGAACCTACGAGTCATAACAAAAATGAGTAGAATGTATCTGAAACGCTGAGGGAATACATGACATATCTGAGATTTTAAAATAGGTAACCACCGTTACCGTAGATGTATCTGAGCCATTACTGGTTCTTCAGTCGGCAGAATCCCACCATGAACTAGTGACTATAGCAAGTTTGCATGCTCTGTTCTCAGGATAAACTTGTTGTACCCCAACCCCTGGGTAAATTTTAACAGCAACACCTGAGCAGAGGAGTCCAGAACGCATGTTTCGTTCTACTTGGGGCTAGTCAGCTGGATGTACCTGCACTCCAGTGCGGAGCGATGTTGTCCCCACTGGGACTCGGACCTCGTACCCATCACTTCAAACGCCAAGGCGTTATCCACTATGCCACGGAGGAACGACAGCCCCTTCTTGTAGAACGGCTAGTAGTTATTACTATTTATTGATATACTTTTCATTCTCCGTTGCTTCATTGGATCGAATTGTTCGACCTCTATTGGCATACGGGCTCCTATGAGGACGTCTCGATATCGTTAATTATGGTAATTCGGTTGGTTGTGGCTAGCAGAGGAGTCCAGGGCGCGTGTTTCGTCTTATTTGGGACTCGTCAGCTGGATGTACCCGAATCTTAATGAGTTATATTGCTTCCACTGAGGCTCGAACCCAGTACCCTTCGCTTCGTTGTTTGTATAAATAAATAAATAATGTAGAAAAAAATGTTGACTATGACATAGTTCTACTGTCAAATTAGTAGATAATTAGCTACTGATGAATAGTATAAAAAAAATATGTATTTCAGAACTGTTGTGGAAAAAAGAACAAAGTCTTAATTTTCCACTGCAAGCAACGCATTTATGTTGAATATTGATAGTGAGAAAAGTGTAAATTTTCTAAGTTGTATCTAGTTTAAAAAAACCCACTAGGTGTTAAATGGTTACAAGAAAATTGTAGGAAACAATGTTTAACTTAGATTTCATGCATGCTGGGAGCAGTCAGTAAGACATGAAAACAAACCCGACTGAACTGATACTTCCTGTCGATTGCTCCTCTTGGTACGGTGCATACCATTTGTAAATATGCTTGTTTCTTACATCATGATTCAATGACGATTAACTGATAGAGACTTTAAAATTGCATTCCGTTGTGAATATATTCTCCATCAGCTTGGATTATAATGATGAGCTACCAAGCTTAGTAACCTCCCACTCCTACAAACTTGATCAACATAATTCAGTCAACATGTAGAATAAAATAACGCAGCTTTGTGTTAATCTTCAATGACCAGTTATTGCAAACAATGACTGCCTAGTGATCATAATAAATAATTAGAAAAAAGGAGTTTCAGTCACGATGCACACATAAATGTATAGACAAATCCAGTGAAAGGTAATGATATATAATAAGAAATAATTAAATTTACCCATTCGTCTTGTCTGCACAATGCCACTGCATAGTTATAAGCACAAATCGGCAAATTAGGCATTGAATTATACGCCTCAGTGTAAGAGGTTAGTGCTTCTCTAAAGGTATTTATTAAACAGAGATAAGAAAAAAAGGAAGAAAGTGATAAAGAAAATGTAGGGAGAAAATTAAAGTTTAGCGAGATATAGATGTGTACCACAGATATTCGCCTTTATTGTCTATAATAAACGAACAAAATAAAACTTTATTTATTGGTTAGATATTGAAGTCTCTGAGCTACGTGAAGAGACGTAAAATACTTGGTTGAGACCCTTGAGATAATAACAATCAGCGGTTGAAGACACGGTTGGAAATCGATCGCGATGGTTTAAACCATCCATCTCAGAGAACAAAACACCGCCAAAATCATCCCTCCTGAGTTACAAATATTCTCCATCACCTCATGATACTATAAATTTCAAGCTAGCATTAATGATGATAACAATAATAATTTATTTCCTTCATTCCGAACCTAAAGTTTGTTTACAGTACAGAATTCTCAGCATGTAATATTGCAAAATTCATTCATTATACATTTTTCAAATAAATTGATAATAATAATAATAACGACTAACAATGAAATTGAAAAATAATAATATCAACGCTTAAAAACGTGTTGATATCGGGCTTATATTGTAACGCATTCAAAATCTTACTCATTCACCCTCCACGAGTTCTGCTGGACAACGAAAACACCAAAGCCGTGTTCAGTGAGAAGTTGGCTAGGCAGTTATCGGAACAAAAGACTGTCACTCATCCAGAAGAAGCTTGGTGCCATCTTCAGTCTACTGTAAAAGCAGCACTGGAGACTGTAGCCGACTCCAAGATAATGGCTAAAAAGAGCCAGTGGATATCAGCAGCTTCTTCCAAACTAATGGATGCACGTGAATGCATCCCTGCAGGCTCTGAGTACAATGAAGAGCGAGCGCAACTTAAAAATAAACTGACGAAAAGTCTGCGCAACGATCGTGAACAGTGGTGGGCAGCAAAGGCTAAAGAGATGGAAAAGGCAGCGGCGATCGGTAACAGTAGACAGTTATTTAGACTTATTAAGGAGACTGGGGGGAAATGGTCAACAACAGTTAGTGAGGTTATAGCGGAGAAGGACGGATCGATTCACTCGCAGGGAAGGCGACTGGGACGATGGGCAGAACACTTTGAGGAACAGTTTAACTGGCCTCCAGCCACCATTGCGCTGCCCGCTATCCAGTCGGACCCTGAATGGGACATAGAGACAGGTCCCCCAACACTAGAAGAAGTTGAGAAAGCGGTAGGTAGCCTGAAACGGGAAGGGCAGCAGGACCAGACGGACTACCTGCTGAGGTATACAAGAATGGTGGTAGAGTTCTCTTAGTCAGGCTAACGGAAGTGTTAGCCAGTATATGGGAATCAAATACGATCCCCTCCGACTGGTCTAAGTCACTCATCATCCCAGTCTTCAAGAAAGGCGAGAAGTCCTCTTGTGATAACCACAGAGGAATCAGCCTGACAAACATAGTGTCTAAGATCCTAAGTTCTATAATTCTCCGACGCCTGAGTGGAGCTCGGGAACAGCAAGCCCGAGAAAACCAGGCAGGCTTTAGACCTGGCCGTGGATGTATCGACCAAATATTCACACTGCGCCAGGTCCTGGAACATAGGCATGCTTACAGACGCCCGACAATAGCTGTATTTCTCGACCTGAAGGCGGCATTTGACTCCGTTGATCGAGAAGTCTTATGGCAGTGTCTGTCACTGAAAGGCGTGCCTAGTAAGTACATCACCTTATTGAAAGCTCTCTACTCGAACACTTGTGGGCATGTTAGAGCCTATGGTGAGTTGTCCAGGGAGCTATACTCATCAAGTGGTGTCCGTCAAGGATGCCCACTATCCCCATTCTTATTTAATTTTATCATAGATATTCTTATGGAGGTTTCCCTCTCGTCACCTAATTACAAGACGTTGACCGAATCACAGGTGAATTTTCCTTAGATCTAGAATATGCAGATGACATAGTCCTGTTAGGTGAAGACGCTGACAAGATGCAGAGTCTTCTGAACACTTTGAGTGGGAATTTGAGAATGTTTGGGATGCGATTTTCACCACCCAAATGCAAATTTTTGCTCCAGGACTGGTCTTCAGCGGTTAACAATAGAGAGTGAAGTGGTTGAGTGTGTTGACCACTTCACTTACCTGGGAAGTAGGATCAACCCGGTGGGTTAGTTGCCGATGAGATTTCTGCACGGATACAAAAGGCTCGATTGGCTTTTGCCAATTTGCGCCACCTATGGCGCCGCCGTGATATTCGTTTGTCTATTAAGGGTCGCGTGTACTGCACAGCAGTCCGCTCTGTTCTACTGTATGGCTGTGAAACATGGCCATTGAAAGTGGAAGACATGAAAAGGTTTCAGGTGTTTGACCACCGTTGCCTTCGTAGTATAGGACGTATTCCGTGGTGTCACCATGTGAGTAATGCAGAAGTTAGGTGTAGAGTTTTAGGGAGAAGAGGTAAGTCAGTCGACGAGGTTGTGAACCTTCATCGACTGAGATGGTTGGGACACGTACTACGTATGCCTAGTCACCGATTGCCTCGTCACACAATGTTGGCTGAGGTGGGTCCAGGCTGGAAAAAGGCCCGAGGTGGCCAGACTAAAACATGGCACCAATGTATGAAGTCTCTGACTGTTGGTTTAAGCCATGTAGGACGATGCAGACTAGGTGGTTGGGGTCCACGGGACAAGAGGAACCAGTGGTTGGAGACCCTAGGTGATATGGCTCAGAACCGAAGTCAGTGGCGCAGATGTATACACACATTATCCTCATCTTAACAACGCTATACCGAATCTCACTATTTTGTCACTCCTCTTTCCTTTCTTCTCGTACTTTATATTTCTTTTGACTGCATTCACTTATCTTCATCCTTCACCTCACTACCTTTTTACTTGATGTGCTGATATGAGGTGTGGCAACTCGGACCGTTACGCAGTAATGCCTGGTCCTATGTTGATAATGATGATGATGATTTCGATTTCTACACTGCCTTACCTCTTAGTTGTCCAACTCTACCGTTTGTCAGTTACCTTTTACTATTAAATGTAAGTACATCCTATGTGCTTGCTGAGTTTTCGGCTCACCTTTTTCGCTTCCTCTTTTCCCATCCAGATTCTTGTGGTCACCACCAAACTCACGCTGCTTTACGCGCCCCCCTGCAAGGACGTACCTATTAATAGCTGGTCGTTGCAGTATGACAACTCTTCGCTACTGTAAAGTTGATTGATACGACTATTTCGAATATGCTTTTCCTCACACAACATACAACCTAAATAATGCATGACTGAGTTGTTGTTTGTAGTTGTTATACATTCATAAAATGCAATGCATTTGATTATTAGGTTTGCCTGGGGTAGACAGGCAGAAATATGCAAATAAAAAGAATGCTTATCATCTGACAAAATATTTGTGGCTAGCTGTTGACTGTTTGCAAGAGTTTACAAGATACCTTTTGCATAACAGTGTTCGTCAGTACAGTGTCAATGGTGTACCACTTGCTTAACTGACAACCTTCGAAATTCTGCACAATGCCGTGTAGTCTTTTCTCCAGAGTCCAGGAAAGAATAAGAGAGAAAGATAAACAAGAACAGGTGAAACGCAAGGATTAAAGAAACGTAAAAGTAGAGAATAAGTTATTCCGGACTGCCAGTTTCCTTATTTAAAAAGTCAAGTGGAGTTCCCTCGAAATCAGCAGAATGTGGGAGGGAAGGGAGGAAGAAAGATCAGAAAACAAAGCGTAGATCAAGATGGATCACAAAGAATGACAACTAAAGAAAAACAATGCAGAACAGCTTGAGTAGTTAGTTCATGACACTTTTGTCTCACGAATCATAACCAAATGAAACCCTGTTGACTGACACCACGTTTAAGTAGTTGAAAAACTATTCAACTGTACAAAATCTCAGTGTGGGCCGTGCAATTTGTAAATCGTCCATCCTATTTTAGGTGTACCAGTTCATACAAGTTAGTTAGCCAGATTCAAGTGATCAAAAAAAATTAGGTCCTGTGAGTTGAATTTGTCCGGATATACCGCTGATGAGGTAGCTCGGTCCAAAACGAGTGGAAAGGCTGCCCAGTGCCTAGATTACTGTCGTCTGACTGGCAGAACCTACATATCAGCCTGAGTGGTTTTTAATTACTCAACCTCTTCACTATCATATTTCGATACATAAAAAATTTAAATTATAGGGTTTTTGATATACTAATTTTTAGAGAAGTGTACAAAAGACCAGCTTACTTGGAACGTTCCATTTCACGGTATATATGACCCATTTGTAAGTGGTTAGCATAATAGTGTTTAGCATATTGAACACCAAGTGAAAACTTTGCCAACTGTTCCTCACAACCCATGGTTGATGAACAATCTGGAAATGACTGTGCAAAAAACTCCATCACACAACCAACCAAATATTGATAACGACTCGAGAGAATCGTATTACTTGTTTTCAGTATATTCAATAATCCATCTTTTACGGAGTGCGGTGTTATCTCTGAGGAAGAAAATAGAAATGGTATGCAATACAAGTTACGCGTCTAGATAAACCATGGAAGCGAATAATCAATACCAAAACAATCTGATCAATTCGGTATGGTCTCTCCCAGTAAACAGTGGGGAAATTCCAGAACGAAAAGAGAAATTTATGACCGTAAGTAATCCTCTAGCATTTTAAGTCAGTAGAAGTCCAGCTTTTAATCTTCGTGAAAGGGGAATATTTGTAGCTTAAATGAGTGATTTCAGTGATGCGGTGTTAACTGAGTTAAACGGTTTACGTATTTTGAGATGAATGGGGATTTTACTTTCGAGGTAGTATTCATCATGGACCGACATCAGTTGGAAAAGCATTGAAACCCCGGGATCACTGGAGAACTGTTTCGTCCTAGTATGGGACTCCTCAGTAGTACGCACCCACGATTCGGCTACGGATCGTGGGTGCGTACTACTGAGGAGTCCCATACTAGGACGAAACAGTTCTCCAGTGATCCCAGGTGTTCAGTGGTTCTCTAACTGATGTCAATCCGTGATGAATACTACCTTAAATGGTTTAATCATGGTGCTTACATTGTCTTCGTATTCCCATCATTTTAGATTAAGTTTAATCCTCTTGTTATATTGTAGACTGTAGTCCGCGGAAACGACAATGTTGATCACAAAAGTGTTTGATTTTCTTTCCAATTTTCAAATATCACTAACCTACGTCGCAGACAACGTCTAGTTATTTTCAATGCTTTAACGAGTTGATGATCTATCTGACGGTCAAACTTTTCAATGAAGATGATCTCAAGTAACATACACCTTTTGCCCTGAGAAAACCCTAGGCTTTCTTGATGTAACAGACTTGCCTGCCCCTATCTGTTATGTTGTTTTTTTTTCCTGTCTGTCAAGAGTACAACCGCTTTTCACATCTGGATTGTTTCTTTTTCTTATTTGGTTAGGCTCACAATTGCTGACTGCATTCCTTTCATTTGTCCATTTATTCCTAATGTCCTGAGTGATAAAGTCAATGTAGTGAAGATTTGAGGTACTTCTTGCACTGTAACTCAGTTTTTCCTTATGAATAAGCTCTTCCATATTTTTCAATGGTTGCTTTGACCAACTGACTACAAGGTTATTTATTTCCTCCAAAGCAAATACCTTTGAAATTTTGATGCATTTTTCCTAAGAAACATTTAATCTCTGTTAGTCGGTTGAAGGCAATAGGCAGGAAGTCCTGTTAGACCTAGGTTTGGTGCTTGTTGGCATACGTCAACAAGACGTATCTGCATCACCCATCCATTAAAGTGCACCACGACAGTGAACCTCGTAGTTTGATGGTCACATTGCAAAATGATTGACAAAATTCAGTCAGCGATTAGGACTGGATAACATGAAATTAGTTGGTCTGCAGTAACCAATCAATATACATTTAGTCTGTGTTCTTTTCATCATCTTTATAATTTGTCGAATGTTGTTGAGAATCTTGTCAAGTGCTTCGTAGTACGATATCTTCTAGTTTTTGTTTTAGTTATTAGCCACAAGTAGGTATTCTCCGAATCCGATTGCCAGTAATCATCAACTGTATCATTCGCCTTCAGGTTGTTCAAATATTTTCCATTTCATTGGTAGCTTATACCTGGCACTTTGATAGGGAAGGCTTGCGAAAACAATACAGACTAACAAGTCATTGAATTTGGGGGTTTATGGGGATTTAGAGATTTTTCAAGTTGGTATTCATCATGAACTGACATCAATCGGAGGGATATTAGAAACCTGGGAGCACCGGATAGCTGTTTCATCCTAATATGGGACTCTTCAACAATGCGCAACCACGACTCCGCCAGGGATCGGACACGCGACCTTTAGGTTCTGTGACCAGCATCTTAACTACCGAGTCACTGGGTAGGATTCTAATGGTTCATATTTCCAACTCCTGTCAGTTCACGACATAGCGTAACCATCATCCAACGTCATCGTTGAGTAACTGTCCTCATATTAGACTTAGTTGACTCCATTAATCACAACTTCTCATTGGAACTTCAGGAATCCCCTCTCGAAGCTGGTCACCAGTGATGAATGAATGATGAATACCAACTTAAAAAATCTCTAAATCCCCCACAAACTACCAAATTTAATTTGGTGATGGATGCGCTGACAGAAGTTGGAAATATGGACCATTGAATTCCTATCTAGTGGCTTAATGGTAACGTGCTGACCAAGGAACCTGAAGGTGGCGAAGTCATGGGTGCGCACAGCTGAAGAGTTCCATACTAGGACAAAACAGTTATCCAGTGCTTCCAGGTTTCTTATTTTCCTCTAACCTATTCTAGTCCATGATGAATACCAACTTAAAATAACAAATTATTGATAGCTCACTTAGTGTTGGCGTTAGTAGTACTGATGTTGACTGAAAAGACAGTGGAAGATCGACGAACAAACCAATCAGTTCAAAGAACACAAAACCACTAAGAATATTAGCGAAGAAAGCAAGCACAGCATCGCAGGGTAAAGCAGGCCGACGAGAATTACATGAAGAGATATGAGTCTTGAATTTCAGTGCTAATCATGACATAACAGATAACATTAAGGTAAATAACAATTTACACTGGTGAAATCAGATACACAGTGGACAATATAGCTTGGAAAGGTCTATAGATTTCTGTCCCCAAACTCAAAGTTACCTTTTATACATTGAATACTGAATGGGATTCGAAACAGCAGTATCTATGCCTAACTGGTTCATGTAAAACTTACAGTAATAGAAGAAACACTGGGAACAAGTTGAGTCTCATCCAGTAGTGCACCAAACTAGGGAAACAGAGGTGAATCATTTGAATCTAAACAGGTACTAGGCATTTCGTGCACTTCGACTAACATCTTCTTAGACTTTTCAATAATTAAACGAATATAGTATTTTACGAACTGCAGGGTTTAAAAAACAAACTTATGCCTAGAACGCATTGTTACACACTTATGAAGATGGAGAGATTACTTAGTAGTTGATTAGATTATTGAGAAAAAAAGATGAAACTTTCTTCTTCTCACTTGACTGCCACTTATTTATTTATACCAGGTGATGATTGAATGTGAAATGAAAAGCTGAACCACAGCCAGATTCGAACCAGCGACCACCAGGTTTTCAGTCCGACGTTCTACCAACCGACCTACGAGGTTTGACTGATGACCAGATTTTTATTTCACTTCAATAACCAGATAGCCAAATGATAATCAACACGATGCTCCCACTCCCCTCTAATTCAGTTACATTTGGATTAGGATGAGAAGTCCTGACTAGGCAGCTAGTGTGAGCACGACCAACAGATAGTAACACATCACGAATTCACATGCTAGTCGGACAAAGCCCTTGGTGATTGAAAGCAAAATGAAAATCAAATCAGCAGTCGGCCCTTATGGCTCAGATAGTACAGAATCGGGCCGGAGAAACACGGTGGTCACTGGTTCGAATCCGGCCGTGGTGCAAATTTTCATTTCACCTCCAATCACCAGACACTATAATTACTAATCTGTCAAACTACGGCTATTTCAGATAATCAAATGACTTATCTATCTCTGTATGCATATGATGACAACTTACCTTCAGTTTTGAACTCAGATGATTTAAGACTAAGAATTGCCTTTAACCATACTAAGCAGATTAGAAAACGTGGAGAAAGATCCATAGTATCAGTGGTTGACTTATAGTGATAACCATGAAGAATTTTCCACTGTTCATAAATATGAAATGCATTCTTCACATTGTTTAAAACAAGATAGTATTCCATAGAAAGTGTAAGATATACGTCTTTCCAATTAGATGGGATCTAGACAAGAGATATAGACAAAAACAACTTCTTAATTAAAGTGATTTATTAAGGTGGTATCACTTTCTTCATCCAACCTCTGGAGTAATCTAGGCTACAGACAAGTCAATTTCATACTTCTTTTCAAACTAAGTACTTGGTGATTTCACTTGCCTAGTTTACAGGCCGGTTTCTAAACCCTGAAAAAGAAGAAAGGTTGCGGGTAGGGCTGCAACCCTACCCCGACAAATGAATGAAATCGCGTAAAAACATCAAAGAACAGGCGAAATATGAAAATAAGCTAATTCTTATATGGGAAAGAAGAGAGGAAACGACGCAGGCTAGTGAAAGTCGAGGGGAGCGAAATTGAAAATATGCCGTATACCTATGAAAGCAAAAGAAAGCACAAGGACACGGAAACAATGCAAGATTAGGAAGACAGAAATAGGACAAGGTTGCCACCTACTATCACCGATCATCTGCCTCATTGTGGTCGACTGGACCGGACTGGGTCATGCAACAAACAACTGTTAGAAGCGAGAAGATCGGCATACGCTGTTTGACTGATGAAAACACCTTACAAGATTTGGAGTTCACCGCCAATGATGATTTATGTATAATGTCTTATGTCACAACAAACTCGAACATCTACAGGCGAAAACTAACAAGTTGGCAGAACAGGCAGGGCAGCAAACACGGCACTTCCTTCAGGTGAACATAGACAAGACAGAGATGATGAAGATACCCAACTATCACTACCACCAACAACAACAAACAACATCAACCGGAGAGATATAAACAAAGTTGTCTCTTTCATCTACTTACCTACCTACCCAGCATCCTCTCAACTACAGCCGGCAGCACAGGCACACATCACGATGTCAAAGCCAGGATCAAAAACACAGCAAGATAGGCCTTCCCTCATTATTCTGAAGTCAGTGTGGAGATCTTCTCCACTGCACTCCACTCAGCATAAAACCTGAACAAAATCCCGATTTCCAACACTAATTCAGTCAAGTAAGTCAGTACTTCTATGTGATGGTTGAGAGACTTGGCGCGTTATCAAAAGCATTTCCAACAAACTACACACATACAGCATCAACACCTGCCACCTATGCTCACTCAATACCGAAGATAAGATGGATGGTCAGAATAATCGGAATAAGCAACAAGAAGCTCTGGCTGCCAACGAACTATGAGCTTATCGCCCAACAAATATGCAGAGGAAAGTGAAGATGGATTCGACCGGACAAACACTGAGAAGACCGTTTGGGAACATCACGCGTCAGGTCAGGCCAGGCCAGATCCTCGAGTCGAACTCAAAGGGGAAACGACGAGTTGAGTGTTCGAAGGTGACATGGAGGTGACTGTATGAGGAAGAAGTCAAAACTTATGGGGAGTCTTGGATCCAGGTTCAAAAGACTGCAGAGAAGAGACTGAAACGGCCACTAGGAGCCAAAAGGACAAATAAATAAGTATAATATTTTCACACTCCATTACTTCCCTGATAATAGTAGTTGTTGGTTGGGATTATCAGCTTCTTTCCTCATAAAAAAAACTGGAAAGTTAGTTTACAGATATATTCATCAAGGTATATAATTACGAATTCAACTGGTTATATTCCCAGCTTTATTCAGCTACTAGAAACGCAATCTACCTATCCTATTCAATTTCTTGGGGTAAGTAATTATGCTGTATGATGCCTATAGGAACTACTGCTTCAATGTAAAGGTCTGAAACTCAACAAAACGTACTCAGACTATCATTAATTCTGAGAAGTAGACGCTGGCTTCGTCTATTTGAACCTCTAGCGGTTAAATGAAAAATTTAATTGCTTTACTCAAAGAAATCATGCTACATACTACTAGTGTATTCGTTATAAGTAGCAAACACGTTAGTATTAACCAGCTGCACAGATCGAAATAGGTAAAGTGGAATTCGAACACGAGGGGGATCGTAAGAAATAATGAAAGAAACAGTATCTTAGATAACTAGCTGCAAAATTGTTAAATATTACCATTCAATACAAAAATCAAAATACTACATAGATTAACTCGCTTACAAAATCAGTATTTCCTGTGCAACAGGGAAGTGTTCCAGTTTCTTCAATAGTTATAGCAGAAGTTCTTAAATTACAAGTATTCGCCATAAAAATAATGTTAAGCCAATATTTAATAAACGTATACACATCGCATGCTGTCTGAACACAAACGAAGAATTTATGTATATTTAAACGAAATGGAGTACACAGTGAGTGTTTAGACGAAACATTCATTGTAGCATTACTACCGCGTGATTTCTCAATAAATTTTGACACAGGCTCAATAAATCTAGCAGATTCAGCATTAAATTGTTTGCAATTTCTATCGATGTCATATATTACTAAAAAAAAAAGGAGGAAGGTAAATAGTATAGAAACATTCGAATAGTTATATACAGTTTTAATAATATGTACCACTATAAAGATAGAGTAGCTCAGTGATACCATTGTAGTGAAGACAGAAATGGGACAAGGTTGCCACCTACTATCACCGATCATCTGCCTCATTGTGGTCGACTGGACCGGACTGGGTCATGCAACAAACAACTGTTAGAAGCGAGAAGATCGGCATACGCTGTTTGACTGATGAAAACACCTTACAAGATTTGGAGTTCACCGCCAATGATGATTTATGTATAATGTCTTATGTCACAACAAACTCGAACATCTACAGGCGAAAACTAACAAGTTGGCAGAACAGGCAGGGCAGCAAACACGGCACTTCCTTCAGGTGAACATAGACAAGACAGAGATGATGAAGATACCCAACTATCACTACCACCAACAACAACAAACAACATCAACCGGAGAGATATAAACAAAGTTGTCTCTTTCATCTACTTACCTACCTACCCAGCATCCTCTCAACTACAGCCGGCAGCACAGGCACACATCACGATGTCAAAGCCAGGATCAAAAACACAGCAAGATAGGCCTTCCCTCATTATTCTGAAGTCAGTGTGGAGATCTTCTCCACTGCACTCCACTCAGCATAAAACCTGAACAAAATCCCGATTTCCAACACTAATTCAGTCAAGTAAGTCAGTACTTCTATGTGATGGTTGAGAGACTTGGCGCGTTATCAAAAGCATTTCCAACAAACTACACACATACAGCATCAACACCTGCCACCTATGCTCACTCAATACCGAAGATAAGATGGATGGTCAGAATAATCGGAATAAGCAACAAGAAGCTCTGGCTGCCAACGAACTATGAGCTTATCGCCCAACAAATATGCAGAGGAAAGTGAAGATGGATTCGACCGGACAAACACTGAGAAGACCGTTTGGGAACATCACGCGTCAGGTCAGGCCAGGCCAGATCCTCGAGTCGAACTCAAAGGGGAAACGACGAGTTGAGTGTTCGAAGGTGACATGGAGGTGACTGTATGAGGAAGAAGTCAAAACTTATGGGGAGTCTTGGATCCAGGTTCAAAAGACTGCAGAGAAGAGACTGAAATGGCGATGTGCTACTGAACCCTTATGTTCCACTAGGAACTCAAAGGGCAAATAATAATGATATAGATAGAGGAACAACTGAACTACCATTGCGATAATATTAGACATTAGGAAACTTAAAATGAAATAAAACTTCTTATTCACTCTTTCGGTGCTAACACATCGAAAGCATACATCCACATGAATCAACATAGACTGAAACAGTTGAGATTGCTTGAATATACGCAGCCATAGACTATTTTGGTAGCTAGATTAAGGCAATCTGTAGGAAGCCCAATGAACTTAGGTTTCGTGCTTATTGGCATTCGTCAGCAGAGGGTAACTGCAACTTCGACGGAAGAGAAGCTCCCCCCACTGAGATGTAAACCTACATCGCCAAGTGCTGCAGTCAGAGGCTTTACCAATGAGCTATTCAGGGCGTGATTGACCTCCTGTAGGACTGGATTAGATACTTTGGTTGATCGTTTGAGGGTAACCAACTTCATGTTTTGCTGGTCCTATTTGCTGATCAAGTTCTATTGATCATTTTGCAATCTGGCCACCAGACTAGGCAGTTCAGCATCACAATGCACTTTGACAGATGTTAGTTGGATGAAGGCAATTGGCAGGAAGCCTGTGAACTAAATTCCGTACAAAACAGTAAATTCTTTACTATTTCTTTATCTTTCAACCTGACGCATTCTCGCCTGATATGTTGATATGAGGTGTAGTCACCAGGACCGTATTGATATTATCTCTTGACGATAATGAAGTAGAATAAATTTCACCATTACATTCATAGGTCTACTCACTTCATTTGCACTAATTCTTCATATTGTTTATTCTTTTCTTTTTATTTCTTTGATGCATTCACCTTGTTTACATAATCATCTTTATGAACTCGTTTGAAAAGTAGTCTCGTGAGCAGATGAATTATTAATTTACGCTTCATATCGTTTTATTCAGTTAGAAGAAAATGCCAAGGCTCAAAAATGAGTTAATTAAAGAAATAATCTCGGAACTCTAACTGCCTAGAAGGTATATGGATGATACTTTGCTTTATATATGTGGAAACATGTCCAATAGATGAGCTGTTCAGATGATTCAGTGATTGTCACTCGTCTATTAAATTCATTGTTGAAGAAGAGTTAAATTGAACGTTCCACTTCCTAGACGCGATGCTAAAGAGAAGAAAAAACTATAGCTCAATCCGAAGATCAGTCGATCGCAAACCAGCCTAAACTGCACAGTTCACTAACTTTAATAGTTGGATACCTCTTAAATGCGAAACGAATCTCATTTAATAATGAATACCCTGGAAGGCAGATTCTTAAAAACAAAGAAACTAATTACATCTCTCCAGACTACAGGTCCAAAGTAGGACGGGACACCACAGTTGAAGGATTAAAGCGCTATCTGTCGAAAAGTATCAAGAGCATCCATTCTGCTAGACTGGAACTGATATTATCAAACCGTCATCGAATTCGATAATTGGTGATGGACAGGCTGACACTTTTGTCCACATCTACGTGTATCTACAAGTTCATATGCTCCTTTGAAGCTGACTGCATTAGACGTTGTTAGCGGGCGCCTTCAAAAAACGCACTGTTGAACATTACACGACTTAGTTTACAAAAGGCTAGTGGAAAAAAAACTTCATTCACACATGAACATCTCGTTGCGTTAGGTCATATAGCTCATTTAGATTCATCCTTTAAAGTTATTTACAATGTCAAACTGAAATACTTCAAACGTCTACGCTTCCACCATTTAGGCATAGCTAAAGCATTGGCTATTATTATTATTATTATTATTATTATTATTAACATTATTATTATTATTATTTCGCCCATGAGTTCCCATTGGAAAATACCGCTTCAGTAGCACACCTCCATTCCACTCGCTTCTCTGCAATCTTTTGAATCTGGCTACACGACAGCCAAGAACCTTTCATTTCTTCTTCACACGATCTCCTCCATGTCACCGTCCGACACCCTCCCCCAATTCGCCGTTCCCAATCTGGATTCTTCTCGAGTGCCTGAGGCGAGATGTCCCCGAACCGTCTTCTCACTGCATGCCCAATCAATCTCCACTTTCTTCAAGTGCATATTTGTTGAGCGATAGGTTCTTGGTTCGTTCGTTACCCGGTCAGAGTTCCTTGTTGCTTATTCTTTCTGGCCATCCATCTGAGCTTCAGTAACGAGCCAGTGTAGGCAGTTGTTGATGAATCTCTGTAGTTTCTTGTAAATCCCTTTCGTAACGCGCCAAGTCTCTCAACCATCACACAGAAGCACTGACTCACTCGACTGAATTAGTCTTGAAAATCCTGATCTTGTTCACGCCTTATGTTGAGTGCAGAAGATCTCCACACTAGTTTCAGGTTAATGAACGCCAGTCTTGCTGTCTTCCCGATCCTGGCTAGTTTTGACGTCCTCGTCTGTGCCTGTGCCGCCTGTAGTTGAAACGGTGCTGCATAGATAGGTGAAGGAGGCTACTTCATTTAGGTTTCTCCCGTTGATGGTGATTGGGGCTTGTTGTACTTGGTGGTGGTGGGGTTGGTTGGTTGGGTATCTTCATCACCTCTGTCTTCTCTACATTCACTTGAAGCAAGTCCCGTCTTCGCTGCCTTGCCTCTTCTGTCAACTTGTCGGATTTTGCCTGTAGATCTTCAAGTTTGTGCGACATTAGACACAAGTCATCACTGGCGAAATCCAAATCTTCTAGGATCTTTCCCCGGTCCAGTGTATGCCCATCTTCTCGCTTCTCACGGTTTCCTGCATGATACAGTCCACCACAATCAGGAAGATCATTGGTGGTGATAGTAGGCAGCATTGTCTTACTCCTGTTTTCACTTCAAAGGCATCACTGACCTTCCCACTGTGAATTACTTGGCATGTGGTGTCTTCGTATAGCGTATGGCTGATGAATGAGGTTGATAAAGGTTTGTGGTATTCCGTAGTGTTGAAGCATTGGCTATACATCAATAAAAAGGGAAACTGCGTTCAAAAACGCTTTTTGAAACCACTTTCTATACATTGGCTTTAACAATCCATTTTAACTGGTTTGTCAGTTTCATTCCATTTCGCTTCGTATACCTGATATCTATTATCATCATTGCCACTATTTTATAATTTATTGACGACATTTGACCCGTTTCACCAGCTGTTATCATTTCGTCTCATTTGAAGCGATGGGTACTGGGTTCGAGCCCCAGTTGGAACATCACTCACTGGGATGCAGGCATACCCAGCTGATGAGCCCCACATAGGACGAAACGAGCATCCTAGATTTTTCTGCTAATCACCTAGATCAATATTAGACCCATTTTCTATTTTCTCCACATGAACAAATACCACCATCAATACCAATCGTATCTCATGTATATTGACTAAGTCACTTTTTAGTGTATTTATCTGCCATTTTAACGATCATAATTACAACTGTACAGCTTGATAACTAAGCCGTTGAAAAGTAATATCTCTTCGCTGATGTATATCTTATTCATAAAAAACAGCAGATTGTTGCTATCAGTATAGGAACAACAAGAATACGCCTAAAGGCATAATAACTAAAGAGCATCATGAAGCTGCAAAGCAGTTAAGAATGAACAAGAACATAGTTGCCATTAGACCTGATAAGGCGACTGATGTCGTGATTATGAACAACGAGGATTATATAGAGAAAATGAACGCCATACTGCAAGACGAAACAAAATTTCAAAAGTTACAATCATTGAAAGATCCAACTGAGTAATAGAAAAGAATATAATCTCTTCACTAATGAAGCTTAAGGAAGAAGGCCTTATCGCATCAACTATGTTTGACAATTTGAAACCCGTAAGCAGTAAGATTCCTCGTATGTATGGCTTGCCAAAAATAAATAAAACTGAAGTACCATACTGTCCTATCCTAGAACTGTCACATTCGCCTTACCATGGGATTTCAAAGTGGTTAGTAAAATTGCTACAAGCTTTACAGAATGGGCTAGTGAGATATGGTGTCAAAGACGCCTTCCAGTTTGGCAACACAGTAAGCAACGTAAATGTTATAAGTAAGTGTATGGCATCTAACATCTTTATTCACTAATGTTTCTTTCACTGAAACTCTGAACTATATCTGCAAACAGCTGGTAGAAAGGAAAATAAGTACAGGCATCCCTACTGAAAACTCAAGGGAGTTGCTGGTTACGTGCACAATGAATGTTCAATTATTGTTCAATAGCAAGCCGTACAAACAGACGGTGTAGTGATGGAATCCCTACTAGGCCCTATATTTGCTGATATATATATATATATATTTTTTGAATCTAAATTCGAAAACGGACCATCGAAAAATGACATTACCAACAAAAATTTGCATTGTCCGTGTATGGATGATACATTTCTAGTCTATAGTAAACACAATTCTATTGATTCAATCCTCAAACACTTCAATAACGCACGTCCAGCAGTTCATTTTTACAAATGAATGTAAAAATAATAATTCTCTTCATTTCATTGATATCCTACCGACCAAAAATGAAGACAGTTCCTTGAAATAAAGTGTATATAGAAAGACGACCCAAAGCACAGTATACATATTTCCTCAGCTTTGTACCAATCAAGTATGAACTAAATGTTATCAGGTGTTTAGTGTTTAGAGAAAGATCAATTCGCTCCAAAGAATCTGTCGAGAAGGAATTACAAGTCCTTCAGGATATTTTAAGGGGAAGCGGATATCCTGAAAAGTTTATAAAAGCAAACATCGCTCATAATACTCGAAAACACGAAGTGACAAGGGTGCAGATAAAAAACCCTTTATTTCTGCATCTGTAATTCAAAGGAGATATCCAAAGTGAAATTTTATCACAACGTCTATCCAGAGGAATAAATAGAACGTTTTACTCAGGACATCTGTGCATATCCTTTAATAGCCAACCGTTGTTCAACCCGACGCCTTGCTTAATTTGAGCTCATCATCATGCATATACTAATTCAACTGTTTCTGTGGAACAAGTTATATGGGGGTGGGTACTATTGGACACGTCCGTCTCAGGATACAACATCTACCGACATAGTTTGCAAAGGGTGAGATCAAATCTATTAGAAGTTCTATACTAGCACATCAAAAAGATACAGGACACCAAATAGATGCGAGCACAGCTTTCCCTGTGATACATCGCGTCCCGAAGACTCCACCTTGTGCCATTCGTTTACGCATTCTCCAAAAAGTGGAGGCTGAAGCTATAAGATCAACTAAGCTTGAACTTTGCATTCAAAAAAAACACGTCGAAGTCCTACTATTCCCCCCTTGACTAAACAGTATTCCCTTAACCCTTTTTACTTCTTTCTTTTCCGTTTCTGCTTTCGTCTCCTCTCTTTTCTACCCTTCATTTTCTATCATATTTAACTAGACTTTCCTCTCATCTTATTGTAATAAATCTTTAAAATTGGTTGTAATGTGTTCTCTTAGCTGGGTTATTTAGTCGTGAAGCTTCCATCATCTTTCTAGACGACATCATCAGCACTAACTTCAGTATGAAGTGAGCTGTCAATATCTCTCCGTGAGTGATTTAGTAGCTTGCTCTGACGATGTGGTCTGTGATTGGTTGTTTCCTTTGATTGTTGTGTCATTGACTGCATAGATTTTCCTGTTGGCTGTTCCTTTGCTTGACCTGTGACCTTTTTGTCGTTTATCATCTTTCTTATTGGTTGATGGATTGGGTCTATGTCTATACATCTGTTGATTGCTGATTGACCTGAATGCCAAGCTTCTAGGAATTCTCTGAAATTTTTTGTATTTCCTCTATCCAAGTTTTCTACATTGTCGAAATTGAATTCATGTCCATAATTATCCACATGCATTGAAATGAGTGATGAAATATCGTGACGTTTAGCAGCCAATTGGTGTCCTACATGAACAGTTACAAAGTCAATTTCATTAACATATATTTTAATACTAGGTGATAATTGAAGGTGTCCTACATGAACATCAATTGGCTGCTAAACGTCACGATATTTCATCACTCATTTCAATGCATGTGGATAATTATGGACATGAATTCAATTTCGACAATGTAGAAAACTTGGATAGAGGAAATACAAAAAATTTCAGAGAATTCCTAGAAGCTTGGCATTCAGGTCAATCAGCAATCAACAGATGTATAGACATAGACCCAATCCATCAACCAATAAGAAAGATGATAAACGACAAAAAGGTCACAGGTCAAGCAAAGGAACAGCCAACAGGAAAATCTATGCAGTCAATGACACAACAATCAAAGGAAACAACCAATCACAGACCACATCGTCAGAGCAAGCTACTAAATCACTCACGGAGAGATATTGACAGCTCACTTCATACTGAAGTTAGTGCTGATGATGTCGTCTAGCAAGGCGATGAAAGCTTCACGATCAAACAACCCAGCTAAGAGAACACAATACAACCAAGACCATCCACCTGAGCTACAAATATTCTCCACTATTTCAACTCTAAGATTCTTGTTAAAAATTTCCTCCCATATTATTACTACTCTTATTATCTTTCTCGTTTCACACATATTAACCATTTTAGGATGACATATCCATTCTAATTGTCCTTGGGTAAATTCATATCATCATTCTTTGTACTAATCACTCACTCTACACAATGCAACCTTGGACTTTATGATTAATTTGCCTTCCCCCAAACGTCTGGTTAGCAATCAATTGACGAAATTTACACTCAACTTATCACCACCATTAATTAGACTACCATCCATAAACTCAAAGGACCAAATTTTAATGATAATTCCATACCCATTCCTAAATATACATTTACCGTAAATTCTGGTTATTAATATATTATCATTTCGACTATTTGAGATAGCCGTGATTTGGCAGACTAGTGGTACTGATACTGGGCGATGAGTGAAGGCATGATGAAAGTTTGGACCGCGGCCATTATAAATACTAGTCTGCTAAACCACAGCTATCTCAGATAGTCAGACAAAGTTCTTGGTGATTGAAGGCGAAGTAAAAATCTGGCAAGCATTCGGACCGCATTGCAGACCATCGGGCCGGAAACTTAGTGATCGCTAGTTCGAATCCCGCCGTGGTTCAAATTTTCATTTCACCTTCAGTTATCACCTAGTATTAAAATATATGTTAACGAAATTCACTTTATAACTGTAGATCCTCATGAGAAGTTATTGAAAAGAATATTCTTTGTTCATATTTGACTTTTAAAAATATTTATTTTTTTATTATTTATTATTAGTCACCTTGGGTTCCTAGTGGAACATAGGGCTTCAGTAGCACGCCTCCAGTGACCTCAGTTCTCTGAGATCTTTTGAACCTGGTCCCACGACAGCCCACAACCTCTCATTTCCTCCTCGCACGACCTCCTCCATGTCACCCTCACCTCGGACGTCCAACTCGTCTCTTCCCATGGGGATTCCACTCGAGCAACTGGCCTGACGCGTGATGTCCTCCGTCGACCTTCTCAGTATATGGCCAATCCATCTCCACTTCCTCCTGCATATTTGTTGCGTGATAGGTTCTTGGTTGGTTCGTTCCCAGAGTTCCTTGTTGCTTATTCTTTCTGGCCATCCATCTGATCTTCAGCAGCGAGCGTAAGCAGTTGTTGATGAATGTCTGTAGTTTATTGGAAATGCCTTTCGTGACGCGCCAAGTCTCTGAACCATACAAGAGCACTGACTTGACGTTGGTGTTGAAAATCCGTATCTTGTTCCGCATGCTGAGTGCAGAAGATCTCCACACTGGTTTCAGGCTAATGAACGCCTGTCTTGCTTTTCCGATTCTCACTTTGACGTCCTCGTCCGTCCCGCCTGTAGTTGAAACAGTGCTTCCTAGATAAGTGAAGGAGGTTACTTCCTTTAAGTTTCTCCCGTTGATGGTGATGGTGATTGGAGTTTGTTGTTGTTGTTGTTGATGGTGGTGGTGCGGTATCTTCATCACTTCTGTCTTCTCTATATTCACCTTAAGTCCCGTCTTAGCTGCCTCTTCTATCAACTTGTTAGTTTTTGCCTGCAGATCTTCAAGTTTGTGTGACATTAGGCATAAGTCATCGGCGAAATCCAAGTCTTCTAGGTTCTTTTCGTCAGTCCAGTGTATCCCCCTCTTCTCGCTGCCTACTGTTTGCTGCATGATCCAGTCCACCACAATAAGGAATATCATGGGGGATAGTAGGCAACCTTGTTTCACTCCTGTCTTCACTTCAAAAGCATCACTGAGCTTCCCATTGTGGATTACTTGGCATGTAGCATCTTCATATAGTTGTTGAATGAGGCGGATAAAGGTTTGCGGTACTCCGTAGTATTGAAGCAGTTTCCAAATTACTTCTCGGTCGACGCTGTCAAAGGCCTTCTCAAAGTCGATGAAGTTGAGGTATAGAGCTGATTGCCATTCTATGCTCTGTTCTATGATGATGCGAAGCGTTGCAATTTGGTCTGCACATGATTTGTACTTCCTGAAGCCTGCCTGTTCCAGTCGCAGTTTTGAATCCAGTGCGTCTTTAAGCCTCTCCAGGATGATGCGGCTCAATATTTTACTTGGGGTGGACAGGAGAGTGATTCCGCGCCAGTTCTTGCAAGCACTGAGGTCTCCCTTCTTCGGCAGTTTGACAAGGTAACCCTTCTTCCAATCGTCAGGTACCTTCTCTTCCTTCCACACCTTCTGCAATAGTGGTGTGAGCATGTCCGCTGTTGTCTCTGCATCTGTTCTCAGTGCTTCTGGCGGTATTCCATCTGGTCCTGATGCTTTCCCGCATTTCAGTAGCTTTATGGCGTTCAGGACTTCCATTTTCGTTGGGGGATTAATGTTCACTTGTAATTCAGCGGCTGCAGGTGGTATTTCTGGACGAAGTGCAGGTGGTGGTGGTGGTCGATTCAAGAGCTTCTTGAAGTGGTCGGCCCATCGTTTCCTCTGTTTCTCTTCTTTTGTAATTAAATTTCCTTCTTCATCTTTTATTGGTTTCATCTGTGTTGGTCTCTTCCCTGATAGCAACCTGGTTATTTGATACAATGTCGTCAGGTCTCTCTTACCTGCAGCCTGTTCTGCTTCACTTGCCAGTGTTTCGTAGAAGTGTCTTTTGTCTTTCCGTGCACTCTTCTTCACTTCTTTGTCCAGTGTTTTATACATTGTGCTCAGTTCCTCTTGTCGTTGAGCATCCTTGCACTGGTTTATCTTCTGCTTCACCATCCTCCTCTCCCTTCTCTATCAGCTTCCAGGTATCCGTCGAGATCCATTCCTTATCTTCTTTCTTCTTCCTTCCTAATACTGTTGTGCAGGTTTCTTTCCACATAGCTTTCAAAGACTTCCAGTGTTCTTCCACACAGGTTTCTTCAGGGATGTCCCTCGATATCTCCCATTTTGTCTTGATGGCTGCCTTGAAGATCTCCTTTGTAGTTTCATCCTTCAGTTTCCGAGTGTTGTACTTGAATTGAGGTCTATCACCAGCTTCCTTGAAGGCTTTTAACTTGATTTGGAAGGTTCCTTGCAGTAGATGGTGAGTGGTCTGAACCTACATCTGCTCCTCTTCTTGACCTTGTGTCAAGTAGACTGCGTCTCCATTTTCTTGAGATTGAGATAAAGTCGATTTGGCTTTCAGTGTGTCCTTGTATCTGGTGAAATCCATGTCGCTTTGTGGATATCCTTGTGCTTGAACACACTGCCTCCAATCACCAAATCGTTGAATGCGCAGAATTCTGCAAACAATTCTCCATTCTTGTTCATCACCTCACCGAGCGCTTCTCGACCCATGGTTAGTTCTCTTCCTGTGTTGTCCCCTCCCAGTTTGGCATTCATGTCACCTCACCCACTAGAATTTTGATATCGCCAACTGACGTCTTGTCCAGTGTTGATTGAAGTTGTCTGTAGAATTCCTCCTTTTTCTCTTGCTCTGCATTATTTGTAGGTGCACAATAGCATTGACATTGTATGATTGTGACCTTCCTTCCTTTTGAGTTGAATCTTGCTGTCATGATCCTGGAGGAGGATTGGTTCCCACTGCATGAGAGCCTTCGATGCTGTTGAGGACATCATGATAGCCACTCCCTCGGTGTGCTCGTGGTTGTCGTCTGGGTGACCGGAGTAGATTATTGATTCTCCAGTTGACAGTTTGGAGACTCCACTCCCATTCCATCTGCTTTCGCAAATCCCAAGCACTTCGATGTTATACCTTCTCATCTCCTTTGCAATCTGGGCTGCCTTACTGGGTTCAAACATCGTGCGGACATTCCATGTCCCCACGTTTACTTTCGCTTTCATCGAGAGAAGACACATCGGCCAACTGGCTTCCCGAAGGCTTTCACCAACTGGCGTCATTTCGCCTCTCCGATTCCAGCGGGGAATAAGTTTGTTTTCATTTTTTATATTTTGTTTGTGCTTTGAAGTTTCTTTAGCGGTTAGATTTGTTTTACGGGGTAGGGCTGCTAGCCCTATGCCCAACCTTCCCTCTTTACCCGAGCTTAGGACCGGCTAGTAACTAGTAAACTAGTTAACCAGGCGAGGTTTTTAAAAATATAAATACTTTGAACTTGTATAATACACATTATAACTAACAATCTAGCACATTGCTTAGTGTTCACATAGAATATATGTGAATGATCCTAAGGATAAGGATTTCTTTAAAATTCACAAATCAGCAAGTCACCAAATAAAATATCAATAAATAGTAACAATAAAATACGATCAACTTACATTTACGAATAACAGAACTGCATTCATTGAACTGATATAATTTGAACAAAGCCAATCCATAAAATAGTCCGGCTGGTATATTATTTAGATAATGAAAAGAAAACCGTACGTCAAAATAATTCAAACAAAAATATAATAGGTAGATAAAAGGATCCGATAGAACCTATTAAGCGAAATACTCAAATTCATGTGATGACTGTGAAGTCAAGTACATAAGTCAAACTAGCAGGCCAAGGTCAGTTAGAATAGCCGAACATAGGAATTTAGCTAAATACAGAATGAAAGACCACAATAAGATCAATGATCTAGAAAAAAGAGCTCGGTTATCGCAATGCATGCATTAACACATAACCACATAATAGGATGAGTGGGATAAAACCACTGTACTTAAGTCCAATATAATTAAGTGGAGATTGAGGGAGATTGATTACTGAATCTTCGTTAATCGAATCAATACCTAATCAACGCTTGTAATAGGGATGACCCAACACCTATACCAGAGATATCGAAAATTTTACAACGAACAAAAACAAAGAATAAGAAGTGATAGGACTATAAAAAAACAGATATCGAAGGTAATTGGACGACGATTGTGAGCAGCGATAATTTATACTCGAAACGTCATCCAGTGAATAATACTGTATCACTGTGTATTATAAATCAAATAAACAAATCTAATATGGAATTACATTTAACCACGGTGTCGAAGTTTTACAACTATATTAGATTTTTAAAAAAACACCACTTGGTAAACAAAAGAAGAAAAGATGACAAGCTCGGGAACAACCACAGTATATTATGCTGAAATATACGAAAAACTGGCAATATTAAACATCTGAACCGGTTCAAATTCTGTTAAGAACACTGTATAGCTTTGCACAAGCATGGAATAACTTCAATCCTGTTTTATAGAGAATAAAGCAAACCTATGTGTAGGCCAACCTTCAACTTTAAAAAATGTCTATATCCCACCTACTGCACTGCATTACTAATCAAAAAGAAATATTACTTAAAACTTATGGAACTAGATCCTGATCAGGAGAATAAAGATAATCGAAAATCTTATACGCAAAAACGCCAAAACAATGCGCCACAAAAGACGATAAAATAATACTATGACGGCACCAAAAAAATAGAAGGAAAGAGATAAAGAATGACTTAATGGTCAGAAAACCAGTTTCATAGGATACTGGAATGACAGAGTGAATAATAATACCAATAATAAGGCGATGAAACACTTGGACTGGCTACAAACAGCGACTGTCCCTGCCCCCCCACCCCCCTAAGAACTTTATGCTTGACTGAGTGGTGAAAATAAGAAGACAAAGATCGGTCTGTGACTATAAGGAAGACACTTTATTTGACAAAGAATATTATTTATACACAGATTTCATGAATATATAAAAACCCTAGGTCAAAAGTTGGCTATTTATTTTGATTGGTCAACTGTAGGATAAAACTGTCCAATAAGATTTCTCTTGACCACAAAGTAATATGAAATAAAGGTTGATATGCAAAATTTTTACCTAAGCCGTTGATGGCTCAAGATGTTGATATCCATTCAAGCAGCTTTCTATCCGATACATTCAAATAGGCATTTACTACCTTTATATTGCTTTTTAAAACTAGTACATAAAAAGAAATCATAGCACGACGGGAAATTGCTTTAAATTCCAATCATATCTGATATCTTCAGAAACTTAGTTGGATCCTACCTAGAGACGTTTTGCTGCACCAACAGAAAAATCCCTTATTCCACGGCGCAACATCATAAACTGACCACAGCTCTGTTTCTTTTAGTCAGCTAACTATAGGGATAACGACATCTTATTTGAGGGAACTCATGCTTAGGTGCAAGTTAAATCTCAGGCTCATTTTCGACAATGAGAGATGGTGTCGCAAGGGGACCCCCACTAGGTCCAATGTTAGCCGTTTTTTTTCCTAGCAAGCCTGGAAATTAATACTCTGGGGCAAATTACTGGGAAGCTAAATCTCTACAAGAGATATATAGACGATACATTTATCATCTTTGATAATACCTGTGATTTGTAAAACATGTTGAAAACGTTTAATAATTGGAATTCATCAAGTAAGTTCACCACTGAAGAAAAAATGGACTCTAAAGTTGTATTTCTTGATGTGCTAATAACAAGACCTGATGGATCTCTGAATAAATCAATCTACGGTGGTACAGCTTTTGAAAATAAAATCGTCACAAAGAAAATTTCTTTTCTTTGCTGAAATCTTTGATTTCTGTCTTAATTTCATTACTCAATCGATTAAGTTCATGAGTTCAAAGCCCGCTCTACAAACAGTGTCTTGGTGAAAAAGATTGTATCATTAGCTCTTGTAAAATAGATGTAGCTCATTATTTGACTACTAATTAGCAATGAACAACACCATATTAAATCACATTAATGGCCATCTAGTCAAATGATAGGTCTATAGAACTCCTGAAAAGAAGTTGAGATTTGCGATAATAATAATAATAATCTAACACAAGCAGACACATTGTGTATTACTGGGAGAGAAGTCAAACGTATACCGGCTGTTGACTGACCTAACGATGCGTAGAAGATGAGGCTAGAAAACACTGGACACAAAGATGATACTGCTACATATTTATTCTATCGACTTTACAAAAGTGAGCTGAAATCGATATTCTATAATTCTTCTGACCTTTTTCCGACCTTTCATATCAATACGAAAACAAGTTGATGCCTTGCAGTGAAGTCGTTGACTGGTGACTTAGACAACTGACTTTCAACCACTAGAGAATAAGGTTTAAATCCTGTTTCACCTATCACAGTTGGGATAACTATTGACTTTCATCAATTAGGCATTACTCAAAGACTAATACACAAACTTCTACACAACCACCAAGCTACTTTACTTATTTACCAATGTCAAGCACTCACTTAACTAAATAACTGAGAAAATCAATGTCGAACCTCGCAAACAAGGGCATCGGCTCACTCACAGTAATACACAAAGAACTAGTAGATGGAAAAAGACTGATATTAAAGTACACAAAGTTATGTGGGAAAATAAACAGTCTGAAGATAGTGAAAATATTCAAGCTTTAGAAGACATCAGAAGGAATACATCAGGGTAACTGTGACCGATCACGAATTGAATGAAGTTGAAGTGGGGTCATAACCGATTCTTATATGCCGGCTACTACTTCAGTCATCCTGACGTACAATCTACGATCACTTTCACCCAGTAGATCTGGTGTCAGTCTATCAGAAGGAACTACCCTTCCTTGTCCCATACCATATACAGCTAGGGTTGGTGACTCTATATGAATGTATCATTCAGGTTAGGATTCCATAGTGGGCAATTTAAGAGCAGCTGAAGAACATTTGAACTTTTCTTCCAAGTGTTTTCCCATCATTACAGTCGTCTACTCTCAGAGTGAATAAGTGACCCATCTTTCCCTGTAGTTTCACCAACCATCAACGTCTTCATCCATTTGCTTGATAGATCTATGCAAGAGACTACTACTGCCTTCTCCATCTCTAACCTTCCCTGCCCGCCATTACTCAGAGTTGCTGTGTAAACACTTTTTTGTATCCGTGGCTAGTTGTTGGAGCCTGCAGTAATCTTTTCACTCATATCCATTAGTTCGGAAGAAACTGATGGAACCCACTGATTCGTTTTATCTACTCTGAGAGTCAGTGACGATCTTTTGGATTATTTTAACAGCAGACTACAATTGGCACTAGGTTTCTGTGGGATTAGTAGCCTTGTTATGCTCTAACTGAGGGGTGTAAAAAAACTTAGGAAACTCAAGGATTGGATTGGTTGACAACCCTGACCCCTCTTACTTGAAATTCACTTCACCTGAAGGTGAAAGTGGATTAGTTTTGCGTGAACACAAGGCTCAAAGAATATCTGTCTGACGTCAATCACAGTTCTTGGGTGTTGGCTATTCCGTGAATAGCCTTTCCGTGTAAGACGAACAGCTGTCCTTCATTTAGAGACAATACGACTGCAATATTATTCTGATACATCTGCCAATTCATGAGTAAAGTCATATCTCAGATCCTGATCGCAGCGTGTCTTGCCACTTTCTGTCATGAAACCACCTTAGAAAATATTCATATCAGCCGACATAGGTCGTTCAGTTAACGTAATATGCAAGTGTAACTACTACGTTAAGATAACAGTTGTTAAGGTTAGTTTGACTGACTGACAAAATCAATGCAGAACCTCAGCTAACTCACAGTAATACACAAACGATAAGTGAATAGAAAAAGACTGACATCAAAGTACACAAAGTTATGTGAGGAAATAAACAGTCTGAAGATATCGGTTAGTGAAAATACTCAAGCTTCAAATGTCAAGGAGTGAACATATCTGCACCAATGTGACCAAAATTCAGCCATATTACCAAGAGCCACCAAACACTAATTCCTGTCGTCTCGCCGACCACAACCACAAAGTCTACATCGCCTCCACACCACTCAGACTAATAATAACAGACTTCATCAATTGGTGTCATATCTCCATCTGGACACTCAACCCTCTTACAACTTAATCCAACTTCCAACAGCATCCCACATCTAGATAGGTGGTGGCTCAGTATGTGCAGCTCATGTCCAAGCAATCTCAGTCGACTAAGGTTCATAACCTCATCAATCGACTTACCTGTCTTACTAGTACCCTCCCCCTGACCTCAACATTGCTCACACGGTAATCCCACAGAAAGTGAGCATTACTAAAAAGACACTAACTGACTTGGTTCGTAATTATCTACTCAGATAAAGACAGTCGATTTCATTTGACTAACTAACCGAAAGGCAACTAGAATATTTTAGTACTTCCTTCCACAAAATGATAGTAGTTCAAAACTTCAAACGAACATACAATCTGCATTTAAAAGAGAAGTTAACGACTTTTTTCTCCACTATGTTACTAATGAAAAATGTTATGTTCGATTTTTTCGAATAACCTAATGAGATAACTACGCGCCAATTCTTTACTTTCGGGTATCTTCACTATGCAGACTATTCTTTCGATTACGTAATACCTTCTCACTTCTGTTCTACAACTATTTTCGCCACTCGGTTGACGTTCACTTCTGACCACATATACCCATCTCCAACACCCTTATTCTTTGTACTAAATATTCACTATTAACTTGTCATAAAAATTAACTCACTGAAGAGCTACACTTCTCTTCATTAAAAACTGTCCTCCGTATACTTTGTTAAAATGTTCAAAGAAAGTGAAATCATCTATCAGTGCGTAGAAAATCCATGATTCAAACGTTTTAATACAAAAAAATAGGAATGAAGAAAGCATTTACCATGAATATCGATTACATCATGCTTTATCCAGTTATTAAATCCAATAACTCCATCGAAATCAAGCTTATCAATCTCATTCTTTATATAATTCCGTAAGTCTGCATCCTCTGGAATTGGATTTCCAGATTTGGAAATATTATTACAGTTATTATAATCCGTTGTTGGCATAAAATTTGGCAGAAAATGGGTATACAATTTTAACAATAAATGACTTAAACATAATGTGATATTGAATGTTTTAGATAGACTTATCGATTCCTGCATTGTTTCCAGTGATTGCTCAAATCGTGTTAATCGTTTTAAGAATAATGATGACGAGTTGATGAATGGATTAAACCGTTGTATTAAATTAATGAACATCGGTTGACTTGACAAACTGGGATCAAGTAGTTCAGGAAATCCACAGACTAAAAATGGAGAAGATTATATACATATAGAAATTTAGAGATTTGTGAAATACCATATGAGTCTCACGAAGTATATATGAGATGCGTTCATAATTCCCAATGTGACATTAAAAACAAGATATTCAGCGAAGAGAACTCTTTTCAACGAATTTATTCTCAAGCTGTACATTCGTATGTATATGATATTTGAATACTGTAGTCCGTGAGGAAGATTTAACTTAAATAAATAGGGCTTGAAACAATAATAATGGTGGTTATAATTATCATGTCGCCAGTTCATGATGTAAAGGTGGGATGATAACAAAAAGGGGTTACGTAAGATTTTCAAATCGTTTATAAGGTGCATATAGCAAATATAGCTCCTATTCTGCGTTTTTATGGTTACCGACATATTAATGAAACTAACAATGATATTAAACGCAATATAGGTATGACTATTAGTTCTCAACCATTATCAATCCGTATAAGAAAATTCTTACAGTAATTGTTTACTGATTACATCTCATAATTAAATATTACTACTCAGAACGATGTAAACATCAACAGTTTCAGAGGAAGATTTTAATTCTGACAGCTACTTTTAATATAAATGAAAAACTTGGGCACTGTGGTAGAATGTAATTCCATATTAGACTTGTTTATTTGATATAAAGCGCACAGTGATACAGTATTATTTACTTGATTACGTTTCTAGCATAAATTACTGCTCATAATCATATCAATATGATATGATTGATATGATTATGAGCAATAATTTATGCTCGAAACGTAATCAAGCAAATAATACTGTATCACTGACAGCTACTTTTCTTTTACTGAATGTTACGCAATAATACCATAACTATATATCTTAATCGAACAAATATTCTTGCACAAACTAAACGGAGGTAGGAAAACGAAAATTGTGGAATTTGAAGGATGAGGCTAAATAAGTCAGTGAGTGGATAATAAGCAGAAAACAAAATATCATAGAACAGAATAGGCAGAACTAAGTAGATTAAGATTAGGATTTACTGTCAAGTGAAAATCCAATGACAAGAAAGTGATGTTATCAAATCAGTGAAAGGTTAAGAATGTAGGTTACTAAGGGAGTTAAACGTTGTCGATAGGTCCCTTTTAAACTTATAAATCTCATTTTAGGCGTTTGTTTGCAATATCTCCACTAGAGCGAATAAGATTTGAATTATTTAGTTTTTTCTGTACATTCATAAATTCCCATTGTGACCCTAAAAACAAGATATTCAGCTAAGAGGACTCTTTTATCCTCAAGCTGTACATCCATATATATATATATATATATATATATATATATATATATATATATATATATATATATATATATAGACTGTAATCCGTGAGGAAGATTTAACCTAAATAATGGGGGGTTGAAGTAATAATAATGGTGGTTATAGTATAATTGCTTGTATTATACCGTCGTTGACTGGACCAAAATGATCGGTCTCTATTGGCATATGGGGTCCTATGCGGATGCCCTCATATTGCCTGTGTTCTTAATTATGTATAGTAATGATGTATAGTGGCTAGCAGTGGAATCCAGGATGCGCATTTCATCCCATTTGGGGCTAGTTAGCTGGATATACCTGCCTCCCAGTGGGTGTTTATAGTTAAATTAATGTTACTAGTTCATGACGTAAAGGTTGAATGACAATAAGAAGGGGTTACGTAAGATTTCTGAATCGTTTATAAAGTGGATACAGATTGAAAAGTGGTGAAAAAGTGGTAGAGTTAAAAAATTATCAAAGGACTAGGTAATATGAGTGAAACAAGTTAACTGAAAAAAACTGGAAATGTTTTGTTTAAAGTTGCGGTTATTAGGAAGATCAAATGAAATAACACCTGAAACAAGTAAATATAAAAGTAAAGTGATAATGAAGATACAAGAGTACAAAGAATAATCTAACAAAAAGGGATGAAAGATGCAAAACCAAGAAGGAATGAAGTACACCAAGACCGGAATAAGTTAAGGCCAAGGTAGAGACAAGGACTGTACATACTTCTTTTGCACACATATGTTAGGCAGGCTTCCCTTCATGGATAACCAGGGCCTCTGCTGTTTTCAGGAGCGGAATACGGAGGAAACGTGAGATGTTTGAGCGAATTCAATTATTACTATTATTATTTCGCCCATGAGTTCCCATTGGAAAATACCGCTTCAGTAGCACACCTCCATTCCACTCGCTTCTCTGCAATCTTTTGAATCTGGCTACACGACAGCCAAGAACCTTTCATTTCTTCTTCACACGATCTCCTCCATGTCACCGTCCAACACCCTCCCCCAATTCGCCGTTCCCATCTGGATTCCTCTCGAGTGCCTGAGGCGAGATGTCCCCGAACGTCTTCTCACTGCATGCCCAATCAATCTCCACTTCCTTCAAGTGCATATTTGTTGAGCGATAGGTTCTTGGTTCGTTCGTTACCCGGTCAGAGTTCCTTGTTGCTTATTCTTTCTGGCCATCCATCTGAGCTTCAGTAACGAGCCAGTGTAGGCAGTTGTTGATGAATCTCTGTAGTTTCTTGTAAATCCCTTTCGTAACGCGCCAAGTCTCTCAACCATCACACAGAAGCACTGACTCACTCGACTGAATTAGTCTTGAAAATCCTGATCTTGTTCACGCCTTATGTTGAGTGCAGAAGATCTCCACACTAGTTTCAGGTTAATGAACGCCAGTCTTGCTGTCTTCCCGATCCTGGCTAGTTTTGACGTCCTCGTCTGTGCCTGTGCCGCCTGTAGTTGAAACGGTGCTGCATAGATAGGTGAAGGAGGCTACTTCATTTAGGTTTCTCCCGTTGATGGTGATTGGGCTTGTTGTACTTGGTGGTGGTGGGGTTGGTTGGTTGGGTATCTTCATCACCTCTGTCTTCTCTACATTCACTTGAAGCAAGTCCCGTCTTCGCTGCCTTGCCTCTTCTGTCAACTTGTCGGATTTTGCCTGTAGATCTTCAAGTTTGTGCGACATTAGACACAAGTCATCACTGGCGAAATCCAAATCTTCTAGGATCTTTCCCCGGTCCAGTGTATGCCCATCTTCTCGCTTCTCACGGTTTCCTGCATGATACAGTCCACCACAATCAGGAAGATCATTGGTGGTGATAGTAGGCAGCATTGTCTTACTCCTGTTTTCACTTCAAAGGCATCACTGACCTTCCCACTGTGAATTACTTGGCATGTGGTGTCTTCGTATAGCGTATGGCTGATGAATGAGGTTGATAAAGGTTTGTGGTATTCCGTAGTATTGCTGCAGTTGCCATATTACTTCTCGGCCGACGCTGTTGAAGTGGAGGCGTTTTCGAAGCCCGCGAAGCTGAGGTAGATTCGAGTTGACTGCCATTCTATGCTCTGTTCCGTGATGGTGCTCAGCGTAGCGTTGCAATTTGGTCCACACATGATTTGTACTTCCTGAAGCTGGCCAGTCAGCCTGTTCCGGTGGTAGTTTTGAATCCAGTGCATCATTCAGTCTCTCCACGATGATGCGGCATAATATTTTGCTTACTCTGGGTGGACAGTAGCATGATTCCTCTCCAGTTGTTGTTCTTGCAAAGACTTTGGTCTCCCTCCTTCGGGAGTTTGATAAGGTAGGTTGTATTCTTCCAATCAATAGGCAGGTACCTTCCCTTCATTCCTTCATTGCAAACCTTCTGCAGTAGTAGTGTGAGCATATCTGCTGTTGTCTGTGCGTCTGTTCTCAGTGCTTCTGGTGGGATTCTATCTGGTCCTGCTGCTTTCCCGCATTTCAGTAGCCTTATGGCATTCAGGACTTCGACGTTCGTTGGAGGGCTTGTGTTCGTTGGTAGTTCTGTGGCTGGGCTGCAAGTGGTATTTCTGGATGAAGTGCAAGTGCAGGTGGTGGTTGATTCATGAGCTTTTTGAAGTGGTCAGCTCATCGTCTCATTTCTTTCTCTTCTTTGGTGACTAACTTTCCTTCACCATCTTTCATTGGTCTCATCTGCATTGATCTCTCTCCTCCCAGATAGTAATCTGGTTATTTGATACAATGTTGTCAGGTCTCTATCTCTACTACCTGCAGCCTGTTCTGCTTCAGTTGGAAGTGTGTCGTGGAAGTGTGGTTTGTCTTTGAGCGCGCTCTCATTCACTTCTTTGTCCAGGGTAGTGTTTTGTAGGTTGTGTTCAGTTCCTCTTTTCGTTGTTCATCCCTGAACTGAACTGCACTGCACTACACTCGTTCATCTTCTGCTTCACCATCACCATCTTCCTCTACCTCCTCTATCAGCTTCATGTGTCCGTCAAGATCCATCCGTTATCTTCTTTCTTCTTCCTTCCTAATACGGTTGCGCAGGTTTCTTTCCACATAGCCTTTAAAGAGTTCCAGTGCTCATCCACAGAGGTTTCTTCAGGAATGCTGCATTTGTCTTGATGGATGGCGTGAAGATGTCCTTTGTAGTTTTGTCTTTCAGTTTCCGGGTGTGGTCTATCACCAACTTCCTTGAAGGCTTTCAACTTGATTTAGAAGGTTCCTTGCACTAGATACTAGATAGATAGTGGTCTGAGCCTACATCTGCTCGCCTTCTTGACCTTGTGCCAAGTAGGCTGGCTGCGTCTCCACTTTCTTCACATTGAGATGAAGTCGATCCGATTTTTAGTGTGTCCATCTGGTGAAATCCATGTCACTTTGTGGATATCCTTGTGCTTGAACACAGTGCTTCCAATTACCAAATCATTGAATGCGCAGAATTCTGCAACAGTTCTCCATTCTCGTTCATTTCACTAAGCACTTCTCGGCCCATGGTTAGTTCTCTTGATGTCGCCAACTGAGGTCTTGTCAAGTGTTGATTGCAGTTGTCTGTAGAATTTCTGCTTCTTCTCTTCATCTGCATTATTTGTGGAAGCATAGCGTAACACTGAATGGTCATGACTTTACTTCCTTTTGATTTGAATCTTGCTGTCATGATGCTGCATGAGGAGACTCGTTCCCACTGTATGAGGGCCTTTGATGCTCTCGAGGACATCATGATAGCCATTCCCTCCGTGTGCTCGCGCTTGCCGTCTGGGTGACAATATCGGAGTAGATTATTGACTCTCCAGTTGAAAGTTTGGAGAGTCCACTTCCATTCCATCTGCTTTCGCAAATTCCTAACACTTCTATGCAATGCCTTCTCATCACCTTTGCAATCTGGGCAGCCTTGCTAGGTTAAAACATAGTGCGGGCATTTTATGTCCCCACATTACTTTCGCTTTCATGCTGAGAAGAGAAGACACATTGGCCAATTGGCTTCCGGAAGGCTTCCACCAAGCGGCGTCATTTCGCCTCTCCGATTCCAGCGAGGAATAATTTTGTTTTTATTTTTTATATTTTGTTTGTGCTTTGAAGTTTGCTTAGCGGTTGGGTAGGGTTGCTAGCCCTATGCTTAACCTTCCCTTTTTACTCGGGCTTAGGACTGGGTAGTAACTAGTGAACTAGTTAACCAGGCGAGGTTTGAGCGAATTCAATAGACAACCTTAAAATCCTTGTTTGGGTCTGTTGGATGGTTGGAATCGATTAAACGTTCAAGGATAGAATATCTGATGCATTTCCGTTATAAAATCAGGCAGGAATATGTCCTCGTATACACGTGTTGCTTGTAGTCTCTGACTACGGCCGATGTACATTGCTCGATAGGAACAGGTGAACTGGTAGATACACATGGATGTGGCTTGTCGAGGGAGAGAACAATTTACGACTGGTAAAAATCAAGTTAAGTTTGGTTGAGAAAAAAGTCCTGCTAGTTGATATGGAAAGATGATTTTTCAGGATATCTGGTGCTGCATCACCTTTGAAGTCGAGATTCATGAACAAAGTCTTATTAGAAACTGAGCTGGTGACTGGTTTCCCATGTTTTTATCGCATACTCTTATCGATAAGTCTTGCGCAACCCTCTTTGTTATCATTCAATCTTTACGTCATTAACTAACAAGATTATTATAACTATAACCACCATTATTATTACTTCAACCCCTCATTATTTAAGTTAAATCTTCCTCACGGATTACAGTCTTTAAATATTATATATATATATATATATATATATATATATATATATATATACGAATGTACAGCTTGAGAATAAATTCGTTGAAAAGAGTTCTCTTCGCTGAATATCTTGTTTCTGATATATGAGATGACCGATGTCACTCAACACTACCCATATAAAAAATTGGTTGCAGTCGATCCAACTGTATAACTTTATGGTTGATAGTCGAGTGTTAAGGTAACCCATAAAATAATTCTCAAGTGTTAAAATCAGTTCTAGTTTAAACAGAAGCCAAAAATTACGAAAATGAAATCTCAAATAATTTACTTTTGAATGGTGAAACATACCATAATACTAGCGAAGGTAGCTTACACAAATCCCGATAAAACAACAGGATAAAAATAACTTCAAATTAGTTTTTACCAATGATCACTATTAGCTAACAGATCACAGAAAACATGAGAGTATTGAGCAACTGCTTTGTACAGCCTTATGACACTTCAGTGGTGTATATTAACAACCTTATGTGTGGAGTCAACCCCAATACCATCATGTTACTAGTCAACGGTTAACGGTTTTCCACAATTTCTGTCAATTTACACCAAGATCATCCATTTTCACTCTGGATCTATTAAAACTTCAGGAGACAGACGAGAATATTGACAGAAACTAGTAACCTTAAATGATGACTGTGCGATATCCCAAGTTGACAGAAGCTGAAAGACGTACATCCCCGGAATCACCGACAGAAAAGTAACAATCTTGCTGCAAGCAAAGTACTATTAATATCATTATCAGCTAGTAAAAATGTCCCAAAGTTAATACATAAAAATACAAGTGTGCATACGCTTCGATAAACTCACAGAAGAAAAACTCAATTTCCAAGCGGAAACTAGCTTCAAGAGCATATAAATTGCATGGATCCATTTCAAGAACAAATTCGCACATATCATTAAATGTTGAGCATCCAAGTGGTAACTGTAAGAGGCAAAAAAAGAAAATTTCTTGTGAACTGAAATAAATGGAATAAATTTAAGCACTTCTTAACAAAACCGTTAATTCTTGAATGAATAAACAAAACGAAAGTATATTCCTCAATCATAAAAAATTCAAGTAACAGTTCACTATCACATCACTTACTTTCATAACTTGACCAAAAGATTTCACTAGATACACAAATTAGCGTATAAAAGTGGAGAGTTAGAAATGACTACACTACGTGAAATGGGGAATATTTATAGCTTAAGTGGATGACCTTGGTTGTATTGTGTTCTCTGAGCTGAGTTGTTTAATCATGGAACTTTCATCGTCTTTCTAGACGACATCAACTGCAATAATTGTGGTCAACGTTGCATTGAAACAAATGGTCGCCCTTCTTCGCCTTCGTTTACATAAACACCAATTGACCATTAAACATCACAACATTTCATCACTCATCTCAATGCATGTGGATAACCATGGATATGCATTCAATTTTGACAATGTAGAAAACTTGGATAGAGGAAATACAAAGAATTTCAGAGAATTCCTAGGCGCTTAGCATCCAGACCACTCAGCAATTAATAGATGCATAGACATAGACCCAATCCATCAACCAATAAGAAAGATGATAAACGACAAAAAGGTCACAGGTCAAGCAAAGGAACAGCCAACAGGAAAATCTATGCAGTCAATGACACAACAATCGGAGACAACCAATCATAGACCGCTTCGTCAAGGCAAGCTACTAAATCACTCACGGAGAGATATTGACAGCTCACTTCATACTGAAGTTAGTGCTGATGATGTCGTCTAGAAAGATGATGGAAGCCTCACGATTAAGCAACCCAGCTAAGAGAACACAATATAACTAAGACTATAGTATGTGACTACAACCCCTTATAACCAAGAAAGTTTACATCTGAACATCGTTACCAAAATTGACTACTCAAAAATACATGCCTGTGAACTACACTTAGGAAGTTAGCAAAAATAAAAATAATAATCCCTTTATTCCAAATAGTGTGTTTTAAGCAAAGTGGAATTCTCAGCAGGTTCACTACCAGAACAATATATTCAAACGAGATGATTACAGGATCGAAGTGGTGTTAATAATAGCACTATTACAGGCAATATTATTGAACAGCCAGCTGATGTTGGATTCGCTTCTGATCCAGAATGCACGATTTACAAAAAATGTCACCTAAGTTTGGCGGTGACGGTTCATTCAGTCAATACAAGAATCTGCCAGACGAGCAATGTCAAACTTGACTTTTTTTTCTTCGTTTAGTTATCTACTCGAGAAACGGTTAGGTGAAAACATTTTAAAACTGTGCAAAAGTATGTGGCAAGTATAGAAAATTTAGTTAAATGATCAAAACAAATGGTGAGAGTAAAGAATTTGACGTATATGTTAGCTGTAAAATTTTAGTACCCAACTGTTCAACCAGGCCTCCAGATGAGAATAAGACTTGAGCACTATGTAAGAATGTTATTTCATTTTAGTTGATTTATTAGATTTATCACACAGTGGAACAGTACTGTTTACTGGATTACGTTCCAGACATAATTTATTGTCCAAAGTCATATAAAGATAACTACACAACCTTGAGACATACTAATTTCTTCGCCACCTTTGTGATATGAGTAGTAGGATTTCCCATATATCCAAAACAGGTGTTGGGTCATTCCTGCTGCATGTATTAGGTGTTGATTCGATAAACAAAGATACCGTTATCCATCTCTCCATCCGCCCTACTGGGTTCATCATCATCAAAATCAACATAGGATCAGGCATTACTGCGTAACGGTTCAAGTTACCACACCTCAAGTCAAAACGTCAAGTAGCGAGGCTATAAAATGGAAGATGGAGAAAGAAAGAAGAGTCGGTCGAAAGAAGCAAAAAGTAGTAAAACGGAGGGAGGAAGAGTAAGAAATTGATGAGTATAGCGGCTAAGATGAGGATAATCAATCTCTCCATAAATTCCACTAGGTTAGTTTTCAGGATTTTCACTCTGTTCCATCCCATTGTGTAGTTGCATGCATAGCTAAGGCTGAGCTTTTTTCTGAATTCTACCAATTCCGGCCTACCTAGGTTTTTGTGTTCGAATAGCCTAATTGACTCAGCCTGACTATTTTAACCCACGTATCTGACCTTATAATCATTCCAGACTATTTAGATCAATAAGATCCCTAAAGTGACAAAGCTTATTTCTAAGGGAGTTTGTAGGCTTAGATGCCATAGCTAAGCATGCAATTACAAGCAACCAGAGAATAAGATGAGATAGTGTGAAAATCCTGAAAACTAACCTAGTAGCGTGAAGAGAGAGATGGATAACGGTATCTTTGTTTATCGAATCAACACCTAATACATGCAGCAGGAATGACCCAACACCTGTTTTGGATATATGGGAAATCCTACTACTCATATCACAAAGGTGGCGAAGAAATTAGTATGTCTCAAGGTTGTGTAGTTATCTTATATGACTTTGGACAATAAATTATGTCTGGAACGTAATCCAGTAAACAGTACTGTTCCACTGTGTGATAAATCTAATAAATCAACTAAAACAGAATTACATTTCAGAAGAAAAAAGAAATACATCGTGGTTTACGCCATTCAGCCTGTAAGTAGTAGTCAGTATTCAGTTCATCTGTTCCATGTAAATAGTAATGCATTGTAGCAACGAGTTACGGTGCATCTCTTGCTGCTTATACTGAGCCAAGTCCCTGTGACGTACGATACTACGACAAAAATACCTTTAAAGGTCCTAACAGCAACAAGGTTGTAACATAGACAGACAGAAAGAAAGACATTCAACGTAAAACCTCTCAAACAAAAACACTGGCTCACTCAAGTTGTCACACTTCACAGTAATACACAAACGATAAGTGAATAGAAAAGACTGACATCAAAGTACACAAAGTTATGTGAGGAAATAAACAGTCTGAAGATATCGGTTAGTGAAAATACTCAAGCTTCAAATGTCAAGGAGTGAACATATCTGCACCAATGCGACCAAAATTCAGCCATATTACCAAGAGCCACCAAACACTAATTCCTGTCGTCTCGCCGACCACAACCACAAAGTCTACATCGCCTCCACACCACTCAGACTAATAATAACAGACTTCATCAATTGGTGTCATATCTCCATCTGGACACTCAACCCTCTTACAACTTAATCCAACTTCCAACAGCATCCCACATCTAGATAGGTGGTGGCTCAGTATGTGCAGCTCATGTCCAAGCAATCTCAGTCGACTAAGGTTCATAACCTCATCAATCGACTTACCTGTCTTACTAGTACCCTCCCCCTGACCTCAACATTGCTCACACGGTGATCCCACAGAAAGTGAGCATTACTAAAAAGGTACCTATGATCAAAACCTTGTAACCACATCATGTCTTCTACTGTCAACAACCATGTCTCATGGCCGTTTAACAGAACATAATGAACTGCAGCGCAGTATACTCGTCCATCGATAGATAGTCGGATATCTCGCAAGTCAGCAACACAGATGACGCAAGTTGGCAAATGCCAAACGGACATTCTGTATCCGAGCTGAGATTTCGTTAACAACCATCCCATTGAAGGCTATTTCTTCTTAGGACACCTGGAAGAGAAAAAGATTTGTGACCACGGAATCCATGTAACGCCTGCTTGACGCCTGTCACACACAACCTTTTGCGGGTTTCTGTTATGGGGGTTCTTATGCTGGATAGAGAAAACCCATACTAACGGCACAGGAAGACCATCGGGCAGGGAGAAACATCATCTTATCAGGAAATGAAAGCATCATATGAAGTCACAACTAACGTAAGGAAAGCAAAAATAATAATACATGAATGCAATGTTTTGACATGCATCTTAAAGATTATAGGACGTATAAAAAGGGTCAACACTTTCAAATATTTCAAGTTCCACCACACATAATCATAAGTTCTTAACAATTCCTGTGGCTTTTTATCAGTTTGATTATCTGTGATGAGTTGGCAGGCTTGTATTAATACTGACGATTGAAGCCGCTAGTTCGACTCCTGCCGCTGTCCAGACTTTCTTTTCACTTTCAATCATCACGCAGTATGAATACAAGTCTACCAAACCATGATTATTTCAGATAGTTGAAATGTAAATCCATATGATGCTTCTCCTCCCCTCTAATTCAGTTAGGTTCCGATTGGAATGAGAAGTCCTGACTAGCCAGTCAGTGTGAGTACGACCAAGCGATAGTAATACATTACAAATTCACATGGCAGTCGAGCAAAATCCTTCGTGATTGAAGTGAAATAAAAATCAGGTTAGCAGTCGGGTCTCGTAGCTCAGTACCGGGCCCGAAACCCGATGACCCCTAATTAGAATCCTGCCCCGGGCCAAATTCTCATTCCACCTTTAACCATCATGCAGTATCAATCTCTATAATGTTTTGAAGGGTGAATTCGAATTGACACCAGTTGAAAGTGAACAGAAAAATTTCAACAGATTTGTAAGACATGCACCAGTATGCTCCAACACTGTTGGGATGTATTTATTTTAGCATCCCATAACTTTCCTTTACATATAAAGATAAAACAATACATCAAACATTAGCTCCGCGGATAAAATTGAATTTATGGTAACTTTATATACTTACTGGTAGTCGAGACTGAACTACAGTTTTTATAAACGTTTTCGTATAGTCTAGATATTTCTCGGACGAATCCAAACTAAAAACAAATAAAAGAGGGAAAATGAATGGTTATTGACATAGAATGTTATGTTGAAATGGTAGTATAAGGCGCTTCTGGAAACTATCAAGGCACACACACACACACATACACACACACATTTGCCGTTAATAAACGAACAAAACTTCGCCATAATACTAGATTGTAATTCACTTTTAGCTTGGTTATCAAATGTATCACACAGTGAAAATCGAGTAAATGATACAGTTTCACTGACACATCAAATAAAGTAGACCACATACTTGTTACGTGAAAACAAAAGAGGAATACGACTTACACCGAGAATTTTTCAATCAGTCTTGCACAAACTCTCAAGAGGACATCACCGTTCTTGTCTGAGTTTTTCTTGAGTTCATTGTAAATACCCTGAAAATAGATGAAACATTGAAAGGACAAACTTTTAATTCACTAACCATATAGTTCGAGAATCTCTTCTTCAAACACGTAGTCAGCCACGCAAATAGTTCATAAAGAACCTAGTTGAGTAGGATTCATTTTAATCGTATCGTGACTAATTTAAATTCATTTAATTGCTAACACTGTAGGAGTGGATGGTGGATAATTTGGACAAGCATGATTCCACTTTATGTAACAGTAATACAATTTTACTAAATGCATGATGTTTTGAGCACGTAATAGATGACACTGTATCACCATCACATAAAGCACCATGGCCATAAAATAAACGTACACCTGCTAAAAACGAACGTTTTACTGTTTAAACACCGTTTCCGCGATAAAGACCCATTTGAATGCATCACAACATCTTGACTTAACCTACTCGTATCGAATGCGAGGTATCTGTGTCCTCGTGTAGACTTTTGAAGGAACCACATAGTTCGGTCTATATATTCGCACCACAAAACAAGGTAGGGAGGTAACGGTCTACATCATTACAGTGAAAACAGAAAGAATGAAGTGAATTATATGATCAAAGAAACAACTACAAGTGAAGCCCTTTTACAGTTTGCTGATGTACGATCTACATTTGTAAAGATATACAACTCATCATATTTCCACGGGCTCGTATGCAACAATATTAAATAACACTATCTCACTGTGTGAAATATCCAACAATTGCACAAGTTCTACTCTTACATTAATAGAATACAAACTGTGCATATTGTGGGCGATCCTGACAGTATCCTCATTTTTTCCTCCACCTTATCTTGTCCGGACTGCACCAAATTCAGTATCGCTTTTCTGATAATTTATAAGGCTAAAGATAACTAAAGGGTGAACGAATATCACTGAATGAAATGTGTCCGGATCCACGACTAACTAGTTGCAAGTTGCCCAAACCAGTAAGACACAATTTTAGGTCACACATAATGATCACAGCACAATCATTGATTATTCGCAAGCGATTTTAAAGTAAATGCCTCTAAAATGATAGTGATTTACTTCCCCTTAACCCAATGAAAACATTTCTAAATAAAATTTCAAGTAATTTATTTACTCGATATAGGTATGTTTGATATGCACTTGATATGCACACTTGACGAATGTAAGATGACGCTTTAGGACTGGTTTGGAGCTACTTTTAGCTTGAGAATAGAAGGTGAAATGGTAGATCCCATGGATTACTTCACTTGCTTGCGGAGTTGCATCACGTCTGGTAGAATCACCGTGTCAGCAATGTGACAGGCGAAAGGTTCCAGGTAAGAAAGCCAAGTCAATAGATGGGGTTGTGAACCTTTATCGACTGAGGTGGCTTGGACATATTTTGCACATCCTGAGTTATCGGCCACCTCAGTGTGCAATCTTAGCCAAGGTCGGAGTCGGTTGGAAGAAGGCTCATGATGGTCAAACCGATATGTAGCACCAATCCATGAAGTCCCTGACTGTTGTTCTGAACCAAGTACGGAGGTGTAGACTACTTAGTTGGGGTCCTGGAGACGATGGAAATCAATGGTTGGAGAACTTCGGTGGCATGGATGAAAAACGATCACAATTGCGCATGTGTTCACTCTTTGATGTCTTTTAAAGCTTGCATACGCACTAATCTTGATTTTGAAACTCCTCGTTCCATATACCTTTGCTTTGATATCAGCTTTTTTATATCCACTTCTTTTGCATGCTACTGAGAAGTGTGGCATTTTGAACCGATGCAGTTCTGTGCAAGGTTCCAAGTCGATTTTATCTGTCTGTCTATGGGATTTTGCACTAGGCTATAAGCCTCACCTTATGCATGTGGGCTAGTGATACCAGTTAGTTGCCCAAGCTGAAGTACGTGGGGAGGAATCTAAACTTGAAACTCATTGAATTAAATCCAAACACTTACGTCAATGGCATACAGCTCCGTAGGTATGAGAGACTTAAAAATACTCAGATAATAGACAAGTGAATATTATGTCAAGCTTATTCGGTGGACGAATAACTAAGACTATGATTTTGAGCCTACTCTTAGGTAAATGTTAAATCAGACTAGACCAAATTAGGTCTACAAGTGAGAAAAATGTGGTAACATCAGCAAAAGGTTCCCAGTAGAAAATGCTGTTGAGTGGTATGAAGACGGAACACTTCCCCCCACCTTTGCAGAAAGTAATGAATTGGACACATGTAAACACGTTTAATCCATGCATTTTACTTTCAACCCTGATTCTAAATATGAAAGAGATAGAAATAAACAATATTTTGAAGTCAACCTATTGATAGGATGACTAGAAGCTAATGAGACTTGGCAACATAATACAACTACATAAAGGCGAGTTGCATTCAGTGCGAGAAGGCTTAAAATATTATCCAGCAACATGGGTTAAAATAGGTACAGCTTTAAGATATTTGTCCTCCACGATTAAAAAATTACTGGAATAGACTGAGTTCAGAAACATAAGTAGCTGGATTAGTTTAGCTTAATCTAGATGAACCTCAGGTTTTAAATTTACTACATACTAACCTGTGGATGACATAGTCCTTCAAAATGAATTCCATTCATCAACCTTGTGCAAGTTCGGGCAGCAGGCAATGAGCCACAACTACTGTATGACGCTAATAATACCGCATGGATGCGAAAACCTCGGTATGTGAAGCGGGTTTGAACCGTGGCCCATTGGGTATCGGTTGTCCCCCTCAACAAATGAATCACAGCTCCATACCCCTTGAAATAGGCACACACATACACACTCGCATATATACCCCTAGAACTTCCTATAAGCTTAGGAAAAACAGGAAAGCAACTAATAAACCTGTCACTTCATTAGTGAACAAGCAGGATTCACCCACTGTACCACATAACTCAAGTCAATGTAAGGCTTTAAATGATATGGATGCATTCGAATCCAAGCGAACTGTTGCTTTTGAAAAAAGAAAAATACCAATGAACACAGCCATTGCTAGCAAACGTATCTAAAGACGTTAAATAGATAACAAAAGCTATAATTACTGCAAATAATTGACTGACTGACAAAACCAGTGTAGAACCTCGCAAACAAGTGCATCGGCTCACTTAAGTTGTCACACTTCAGTGCTACAAAAAGAACAAGTGGGTAGAAAAAGACTGACATCAAATTACACAAAGTCTTGTGAGAAAATAAACAATCTGAAGACATAGATGTCAAGGAGTGAACACACCAGCACCAATGCGACCAAAATTCAGCCATATCACCAAAATTCACCAACCTCTAATACCCATCACCCCCTTGGACCACAACCACACAGTCTAAATCGCCACAACACAACTCAGCTCAACAGTAACAAACTTCATCCATTGGTGCCACGTTTTCATCCGGCTACCTTCAACCTTCTAAACTAATCCAACTTCCTCCAGCATCACACGTCAAGGTAGGTAGTGACTCTGCATGTGTGAAACATCTTCCAGACACCTCAGACGATCAAGGTTCACAACCTCATCATTCGACTTGCCTGTCTCACCTAGTACTCTTCCTCTGACCTCAATTTTACTCACATGGTGATTCCACAAAAAGTGAGCATTACTACGAAGATACCTATGATTAAAATCTTGTTACCACTTCATGTCTTCTACTTTCAGCACCCATGTCTCATGGCCGTTTAACAGGACAGAACGGATTGTAGCGCAGTATACCCGTCCATCGATAGATAGTCGGATATCTCGCCAGTCGGCGACATAGATGATGCAATTTTGTAAAGGTTAGACGGGCTTCTAAAACCGAGTTGAGATTTTGTCAGCAACCAGTGCGTTCAGGTTGATGCAACTTCCCAAGTAAGTGAAATGGTCGACAATTCCGACCACTTCACTTCTTATCATTAAACTAGGAGTACTTGTAGCAGACCAGTCCTGGAGCATCATCTAGCATTTGACAGGTGTCAGCCAGACACATGCCAAACATACTCAGACTTCTGCTCAATGCATCAACAAGACCCTGCATTTTGTCAGCGTCTTTGAGCAGCAGGACAATATCGTCTGCATACTCTAAGTCAAGCAGACGACCTTCAGGGAGTAGGTCAATCACTGGCAAATCAGACGTACCTAAATTTATGTCCATTAGTACGTCTATGATGAAGTTAAATAGTGATGGTGAAAGTGGACATTCTCGGCGAACACCACTAGCTGTCGTCAATTCGGATGACAACGCTCCATAAGCCCCGACAAGGCTGTGTGAGTTCGAGCAGAGAGCTTTAATTAGCTTATTATACTTTCTCGGTACTCGGCATTGAATCTGAGAAGCAATTAGTGTGACTGTGTTGCCTAGCCTGAAAAGATTTACTCACATATTGTGCGCAGGGTCAGGAGGTATGATGGGATACGCACTATACTTCCCAGTGAAAACTTAGGTATCTTAGAAGAATCAGATAGTGAAAAAGTCAAAAGCTGATTGAGTTACTTCGGTAGGTCTTTTCGGTAAGTAGTAGCATACAGATGTTGATCACGATCACAGTTGAGATCCCGCAAAAGGCTCCTATTTTGTTGGATAGTGCGGCATTGTTTAGATTGTTGAGAAATTTGGAGCCTGGTAGGTTACCAGGTCCTGATGGTTTACACAGGAGGCTGCTACCAACCTTGGCCGATATTATTCACGAACCGCTAACAGTAATATTTAGTGTCTATGCCTCAAGTCCGGTTACCTAGATAGTGGAAAGACACCTTGGTTCGCCTTATTTCCAGAAGTGGTATTACGCAACTAATAACTAGCTATTGCCCAGTAAAATTGACTCGCACAGTGGTGAAAGTTTTGGAGGAAATAATCACGAGAAAATTGCTGGGACATGTGGAAATACATTGCTTATTGACACAAGAGCAACATGGCTTCCAACCCGGACACTCCTGCTTAACGAACCTGCTTCCAGCCAGATGTGAATAGGTGAAAGTAAAAGAGTGAACTCCTTCTTCATGTACTTATAGATTTTAGTAAGGCATTTGATAAGGTGTTCCACTTGGGTTTGCTGAGGAAGCGCTTAGGTTTTGGCACATATGGGAACATTCGAAGGTGGTTTGGAGAATACCTGAATGATAGGAAGTAGAGTCAGAGGTAAAGCAACATCGTGGCTAAAAAAAGGTTACTAGTGTGGTTCCTTAGGGGACTGCAACGGACTCTTTTGTTCCTACTCGATGGTAATGAAATACCAGGTATGCTCAAGTCACCATTTTTGCGATTTCCAGATGACGTCAAGGGTTGGACGGTTGTTCGTGATAAATATGATAGGATAGCAGTCCAGAATGACACAAAAGAGTTGACGGTACAGTCTAGACGCCGTAACCTAGAAAATAACCCTATCAACAGTGCATCAATGCACATTGGTCTCATTAGATGGGTCAACAGTCTTGAGTTGGGAAACAAAAGAACCCAGGGTTTTTTCTACTAGCCGTAACTTGAAAACAACAGTGCACTGAAATGCAGTAGCCAAAGTATTCCTCATTGTATGCTCATTCGGTATGGGAGTGCTTTGATGAGAAAATATCTCAGATACTGTGTCCTACTTGTGCAAAACAATCTAGAATATTAAACACAGATAGCTAGTCATTGTTTCAAGAAGTAAACACAAAACGAGTACGAAGGTTGGGTAATAAGTTAGTGATAGAACTTCCCTACCTTACCTATAGAAAGCAGTTGGAAACTGAGTGTTTCCCATAATCACGTCCCATCAAAACGAGAGAACTTATGCTACCATAATGACTTGGGTGTTGATATTCATAATCTCTTTACTCCGTCAAGGACTGAATATCTACGAGATCACACAAATGTCCAACATCCAGGGTCGAATTAACACCGCGTTCAACGCAGGTTCCCATAGGGTGGTCAACTACTTGAACTTATCCCAACCTGTGGTAGATGCTTCTTGAAAAAACGCTAACAAAGAGAAACTGGATCGTAACACAGATTCATACTGACAGGCTACTAAACCTACTGCCCTTAAACCTAAGAACTGAAACTTACAATCCAGGCCAGATTGTTTTCCGAATCCATTGAAAGGGCTGCAAAATACGATTCCACTGAATCTTCATGATAGCCTAAATGAGAGCAACAGGCTCCCTTCATTACTAGTGTTGCATAATCCTTTGAGGTGCGTAAAATTTCCTAGAATATTCAAAACATTATGTACTGAAATTAATTCACCTCAGTTTTCTCTAAGCATTCCTGGTACTTTCCATTTTTATATAGTTCCTTCACCTCCCTTGTATATTGGCTCATTTCCAAATGTAACTACGCCAGCCTTCACGAATACAAATGTAACGCACACGTTCAATATCTCCAGAGCAAGACACTTATAGCTTTTAGATTTCCGCATTTATTTCCTGGCCTTTGGTTCTCGATGTTTAGCTCAACTTCCTGGATAAGCAGATAATTCTTTTCTGATTTCCTGCTTTCAGTTAGGTGTTTCTTTACGGTTTTCATTCGCAGTTTCAAGCTGAGTGTTGCTCTTGGGATTGGGGGAACTTTCGTGATAAACATCTCTAAACGTGACCAAAGAGGAACGGTAAAACATGTATGAAATGTTCCTTTACAGTGAAATTACAGAGGAGGTATGGTAGGAGCAAGTTCGAAGAACGAGTGTCCAAAGCGAAATAGCAAGTAATCGGTGAAAAAAGAGCGTTTTGTAGTCAAAGGGGGTGGATAACCCTTTCTGGGTGGAAGGTAACGCTATCGTTGCCCTACGCACACCGTTAAAGGGGCATATGAACTGACATAATTGTTCAACTTGGATTATTCTACCGCCAGTCATGTAACTACGTCCCTCTATAAAGCATTTTGTTAAGCGAGTGCTCCCAAAAGAAAAAGTTTGACCTAAGCCTGGTACTGGCTTTTTAATGTGCATCCTGACCCAATTCTCCCTGGGTGATTGCCATGTTGTCAGTAGGGTCAGAGTAATCAGGGTCTCAATACTTCAGAGCTGCGTGGAGCTAGATGATCATCCTTGCCTAAGGTTCGATGGCATTCAACATTGCTACTGACCTTCACAGGCTGAAAACCTCCAGTGCGGCATCCCCACCACTTGGCACTCTGTGGCGTTTCGTTCCACTGCTCCCATGTGGTCATCCAATCAGTCAATCGAAGCGCTTCGATATTTTGCCAGTCTATCAAATATATTATTCTTACCCGGTTACCGCGTTGCGTCCTTTCTTGGTCTCCTACAGGCTCGAAGAATCTATGGTTCACCTCCTCGTTTTTCAGGCCCACGCATGATAATTTCAAAAGCTTTTGCATTTAGTGGAGCAGCTTGGGGCATTTGAAAGCTGAGTTATCCATGTTCCAGCTTCTATCTTCAAAATCCGTTTCTCCCTTCCGTCAACCATAAAATCTTGTGGATCGTATTTTGTTGTCGAATTTCAGCGAATTATTTATATGGGCTTAGTCGTTGGCTGGTGCTCTCCTTTTCTTCTCTCGCCTCCTAGGTTTTCGGGCTGGATGGGTGAAGCACCACAGTTGGACTTTTGTACACTGTTCCTTGCAACCAATCTGCCACAACGCGCATAACGACATCTAGTTGTTGCGGGATCTCTTTATTCGCGTTACTCTCCAGCTGGCTGATCTCGTAGGCTACATTACATTCCCTCATTTTCGCACAGTAGCTTATAGTCATTAGACTCCATGCCTTTAGTTCTTTTGGATGCTACTTACCTTTGTCAGATAAGTGACTTTGTTACAGCCCTTGGCACATTTTAATATGTCTGGAATCTCTCTCGACTACTGAGAATGCTACCGCTTTCAGTACATTCATGGGCCTCCGATCACAATTTCTGAAGACCATTTAAAAGAGGTTGAGTGTTTGAGTGTCAGTCCATCCGCAGTGAAAAACAAAATGTTGCCCGCTCTTGCTGCAAGTCTAATATTGTTACAAGTGCTGCTCAGAAAGTTGGGAAATCGAAGGTAAGATCCGTCTCCGCGGAAGCTTTGGGGTCATTGCAGTTGTTCATTCGTATTTGTGTTGGTATTCGGCTGTCCTCACTTCATGTTTCCTAGAGTACACTACTTTGCATTTTTCTGAGTTGAAGCCTAAGTCCCTCTGTGAAGTCCATGCTTCTAACTGTTGGAGACTGCTTTGGAGTTCAAGATACACTATCTTTTATATAACTTTGTACTAACCGGTAGGCTTAATCGCTGCAGCTTTTGTGTCTTGCTGGACCATTCTAAGTCGTTCGTTGATTCCAATGCACCCGGTGCAGTCAACTGTCTTCCGCGGCTCTGGAAGTCCACCTGGTGGGTGGACGTTGGGCGTTCTTTTACTTGTCCAGAGGCTGTCGGACAAATAGGGTAAAAGAATGTCACGTTACTAAACCCTTCTTGAGCTGATTGGGTTAAAGATGAGATACGTTGAGTTTCGGAGATAGAGAAATTTTGCGGGAGAGGTAGAAACGAAACAAATATTAGGGATGAGAAAGGAACAGAGAAACTCATGGTATGAGTAATGAGGATGGAAACAGTCATGATGGTGGCGATAAGAAGGTACATGACGGGCTAGACGTCTGGAAGCTAAAGGAGGAGTGCCGGTTGCTACCGTCGGTTGGGAGGTTTATCCATGCCAATAAAAATGGAAGCTTGACTTGCAAGGAGAACGCCGCATTCAGCGTGTTATCCCTGTTAATTAGGACTTCGTCTGTTTGTCGGATGCCTCATCAGATTTCTCCGAGATTTTTGGTTGTGTGCACTTACTCCGACTGTACATTGTAGCTGATGTGTCCTTACTGCAACTCGCGTAGGCAGAACTCAGCGCTTTTCATCGTGGTCTACTTCCTAATGCCAACTGCTTGGCGCTTGCACGCACCAGTATGTCGTGACAGTTAGTACCTTGGATTCTCAGGATGCTAGAGCGAGGGTCCTGACATTTTCCTGTGTTATTCGCGAGTTCAGCATCGAAGCTAAGTTTGGAGCGCTACCGGTGATTAATATCTGTATTATAATTAGGCTTGTGGCCTCACTGCCTTTACCGACAAACAACGCGCTTCATTCATCGTTTGTGGTTTGTTATATCCCAAGCTTTCAAAGATAATATGTGTGCCATTTGCGTTTCCTAAAGTCGTCCGATCCGCAACGCTAACAGACAAACGTTTTCTACTCTTTGACCTTGTTTTGTAAGAAGGCGACTGCGATGGACCCTCATGTCAACCTGCCTGGTGCAGGGAGTGACCTTCATGGGGATTTTATTGGAAGTGAACTCGGTGTTTTGTACAATTGCAACGCGATTGGCGACTCGAACTGTAACGCAGATTGTTGAGTACCTCAAATGCCTGCTAGCCCCTGCAAAAGACTTGCTGAGTGGCAGTCGTGAACGCGAGACAGTAGTAAGCTATGTAGCCACTGAGGTTGGAGAACTTCTGATATCACCTTAAATGCGCTCGTCCGTAACAGACCTTCAGGTTTTACACTGAAAAGTAGGAGGAATGATTTCAATCAAGCCTAAGGTCTGTATAAGTCAGTGCGTAATTCCCGGCCGTACAGGAAGAGGATGAGTAAATTTCCTTGCCTCACTACTAAAATTCAACTCTACCTTCCAAAGACTTACCAAAATATGTTTAGCTGTTATCGCCCTCCCGATTATGTTTCCTCCCACTTGATTAACGTCCGTTGTACAGGCAACACGACAAAAGGAATCTATATGTTGTGCATAATTTGCGACGCATCACTAATATTGGGCACAAAAGCCTGGTGTAACTCTAATACCTTTGATAGTGATGTCCTTACCGACAGCAACTTTGTCTGCGAGAGGTAGACGTCATTGTGGGGGTGGTGGTTGTTTCAGTCACATTTAGTCTGACGGTGTTACTGAAAATTAGGTTGCTATGTAGCCTTGTTTGTCTAATGCTACACTGTAGGTGCTATCCAGCCTCATGCATGAGAGTGAGCAGAGGTGACACCAGAATTCAAGAAAGCCCAAAGAACTAAAGAAGAAATTGAAACGGCCTTGCCGGGCCAACATTGCTTTCTGAGAGGTATCCTGTAGCAATGTACAGTAAAAGTGCGGTCTAAACTTGTCACAGTCCTATCCACTCGTCACTGTACTCATCTTACCCTCCCTAGCTAGCAGAGCTTACAAACGCTAACGGTGGGGAAGGAAAGGTGGCAATTACCTGTGCCAGCGGAGGGAGTGATAACAACTGTTCTACTCGTCTTACCAATGAAGTAGCGCTACTGATGCATGCACTTCTTCCACTCTGACTCTCGAACACATTCCATTCACGCTTCGAAAACTTTTAATGAAAATTCACTTCTGGGTGCAATCATACTTCCCATCGGCCTCAGCGGCTACAGAAACAGTGCTCCCGGCTCATCCATGGACATTGGGATCCTTTACAACGACCCACTACAAACCTCCAAGCTGTTCAGTTGTCAGTTTGCTAATTGCTTTACACATGAGGACGAAACGAAAGTCATTGGCATGCTTTCAACTGCAACTCACTCAAAAAGCACTGTGCTCTTTACTCAACAAAACATTTCCCAGCTATAGCGTCACTTCGAACCCCATACAGTGCTGGACTTGATGGAATGCCAACTATCTTGCCAAAAAGAGGTGGCGAATACATACCGCTGTTTCTTTTGAAGCTCCTTAATGTGTCCCTCTCCAGTGGGAATTACACTGAGAACTGGGAACTGTCATGCACACGTCCCAAGCAAAAATCTGGACCGACATCTAATGTGGAAAACTACCGACCTATAAACATCACCTCAGTAGTATCTAGGACTGTGGAGAAGGCGATTATGAAAGAAGTTGTCGACTACATGACGACAAACCAATTTCTCTCTCCAGCACAACATGGATTCTTGAAAGACCGGTCATGCGCTACCGGCTATCTTGAATATCTAGACGATGTTACAAGCAAGCATGACCAAGACCTATTTGTAACTGCCCTTTTCTTAGGCTTCAAACAAGCATTCGATAAGCTGCCTCACAAACGCCTGCTCACTGAGTTACAATCATGTGGCTTCCGAGACCAGTTACCGTCCTGGCCTGGGATGCCCTTAGAGGGTCGCTTCCAAGCAGTAAATTCAGTAATTGCTACTCCTCCCCCAGACGTGTACAAAGTGGTGTCGTCCAGGGTGGTGTGCTAGGACCGATACTTTACCTAATCTATGCAAACGATATCTGCAGTGTTATCCGAAACGGCAATACCTCACCTTTTTGCAGACGACTTGAAGGTAGTCTACAGCTTTTCTCTTGCAGCACTAACACAGGGTTTCTCTCAAATACAAGATCTGAAGAGAATATTCACCGTGAGCGCATCCTGGCGGCTCCTTCTGAACCCAACCAAAAGTGGAATCCTCTGTTTCAGTAAATCCAACCCAGAAGTAACACTACACTTGGGTGACATCGCACTGCAGATATTCAGCACTGTGAAGGACCTCGGCATCACTTGCTCCAGCGGTTTGACTTTTGCGGAGTATGCAGATACAGTAGCTTCCAAGGGTAGAAGACTCATAGGTCTTCTACACAGATATACTCACACCTGAGACAAAACTCATACTACGCAAAGTTATGATTCGCCCAATATTAGAATACTGCACAGTTATCTATGGTAACATGAAAGTAAGTGATATAATTTGAGTGGAAAACATCCAAAGGAACTTTACTGGGCGCCCACTCATACATAAAGAAGGACTTCCTTACGAAGCAAGGTGCAAAAACTAGGGCCAGAATCACTCTGGCTGAGCACCTGAAGCTCACCCTGACCCTTCTTTCTTGTCTTTTGCTTGGAAAATCTAAAACAAACTGTGCTATTACCTTTAAATAAACACCGGCATATAGTCTGCTTAATACAAAATACACCATTCCAATAAACAAGTATCGCTCAAAACTTAGGTATAGGTCTTTCATAACGCAATACAGTACACTATAAAACAGGGTTCCCGCTCACACATGACCATGTCAATCTCTCGGCCAGTTTCAAAGATTACTTAGTGAATTTCGCCTGTCTAACAATTCTCACCAATTCGTTGACGGACAAATCACAAACGGCGATATCATGTACAATGATGCTACTGGCATCTAGACTCAAGCAAGACTAACAGCAATGACAAAGGTATACAGTGCAGAAAACTAAGCGCATAGATTCAGATAAATCTAATAACAAAACTGGCCTAGAATAGACTGGAAGCGGAGTGTCATACGATTTGCAACAGTGAACTTTGTAGCTACACTGATGTAACCTCCATTTCTTCATAACCTAACTGATCTCTCGACTTAACACCTATTCATTCTGAACCATGAAAAATAAATCTTTTGCTCCTCACCCCAAGTAGATAAATTTAGCCTACCACAACTAGGACTCATATTTCTGACTTTTATCCCACTCACGGCATATCTTGCACACCAACTACCCCCATATCTCCACTTTACAATACTAAAGCGAACGCACAGTGGTCATAGGTTTCTGCAACAAAAATTACGATCATCAAAGGGAAAGGAGATTTCTCCAAGAGAAATTTTGTAGCAGCGTATTTTACAGGTCGTAAGATAATTCGAAATATAAAAACAGTTTGATAATACGAGACGGCGGATCCGATGGCGGGGACTTGTGGAAACCACCCTCATCTGTGAGACGCACAAGAGTGGTTGGGGCCTTTAGATTCGCGAAGATACAGCACAACAAGCACTACGAATGACTCCGAGTGCTTGATAACGGGTGAAACAACCTCTAACCTCCTCCGTGTTGGCCACACCACTACGGTTATCAAAGAGAGTGGGGGCCAGTTGAGGGAACGATGGAAGCACATGGCACAGGGGAAACTAGTGCTAGGCTAAGAAAATGCAGATATGCTCAATGCGAAATGGCAGATCCGATGGTGGTGACCTGCGGACAGTATCATCATTTTTCCCTAGGGTTCCTAGTCGAACATACCGCTTCAGCGGCACGCCTCCATTGCACTCTGTTCTCTACAGTCTTCTGAACCTGGCGCCACGACTGCCCACAAGCTTTCATTTCCTCCTCACTTGATCTCCCCCATGTCACCCTCGCCTCGAAGGCCCAACGCACCGTTTTCCCTTTGGATTCCACCCGAGGGCCACTCGCGTGACTTATGGAAACCACCCTTATCTGAGGCCACTAGACCCAATATACACCACCCACCCTCTCGTCCCTTGGGATTACAATAACCATCTCCCCCTAACCCTGTGTATGCATATCTAAGCTCTTACTGGTTCTCAAACGCAAGAACGAGTCACCACTTTTAAGCATTTGTAACACAGCTTAAACTAGGACGTGAGAAATGCACTACATGAAACTTTAAAAGTATTCTACAAACCGACTTTTAGACTATATAGCTCCTTATTCCCGGTGTCCTCCTTGGATATTCTAGTCTTCAATGTTGCTTCCCCGAATTCTAAGACAACTGACTTCACCTCTCATGGCCCTATGTTTCTCTTTATCACCCGATACCCAGATTATGATGATGAATCGTACCGGCACACAGTGAGCATCAGGATACACTTCGAACTTCTATTCAACAGATGAGAATCCTTATTTTTATCACCCACAGATGCAAAATCGCCAGGAGCTAGACAGTCCGTCCCAGACTACAAACTCTTCCAAATACATAGCTCCAAATGGGAGAGCAACTAGAAATGTCAGTATAAAAAGACGTTTGCATCCAAACACGCAATTACTTTCAGTCCTGACAACTACTCACCTAAAAACGAAGCTAACCGAGAGTGATCTTATATGGCGCCCCTGCTCTGAAGTCTTATTGAGTGGTTTGCTGGTGAAACCTCTTGTATACCCCACAGTAATATGAAAACGGCAGCTGGACAGAATTGCATCCCAGGTTTCATTTGTTCAGATGACTGTTTACAACATTATAGACCCAAACACTCGCTGCTCTCCGAATGACACTTTGCAATGTCAGGCCCTAATTCGTGTCCGCCATCAATCCCATTCTCGCTTGCCATCTATTGACAGTACAAACTTGTTGAATACAGACATATCTCCGGATTCATTTGTTCTCAAGGTTCAACATGCATTATAATCTTCTACATTTCATGACTCACTATTGCTTCTCATACTGAGAGACTATACCCTCATCAGTTTTCCCCGTTGCTGTTTAACGATATCCCTTTTACCCACCATTTATGATCAACCGTAGCTAGGTGATTGTTTACTCCAGAAGACTATGTGTGGCACGATGATTTGTTCTCTCCTAAGCTGTTACAGATTCAATAAGGAAATAACATTTGGATTTTCCCTGTAAAAATTGCTTGTGTTCTTATAATCCATTATTAGACTGGAAATATTTGCCACATATAAGCACAAGTTTCAAAGACAGTGGAAGGGGGAGGCTTTCTCATTCAACATATTTGTGGCTAGAACGCACTGAGAAGTCTATGCATTCTCAGAATTGACTCAGCGAATTGCTGACACACAGCAACAGATTAAAAGTGAGAATAAGATTATTCCAGGCCAGTCTGCAGTACTCTTAACTTTTATTCTACTGATTTGACTCAGCGTCCGTTGCGGCATTGAACTTGTTTGGCTTACCCGGCTGTTTCTCACTACCTAGCTTTGTTATCACCATGACTATCGAAGCAACGTTATGTAACTTGAACGTGAACAGCAGTAATAATAATTGTCTTACGTTTAATGTAAGTGTAGGAGAATAAACGACAAGTTCTCAGGTGTTTACTGACCATGAGTACTCCACAAGCGTCGTGCTCACGTTGACTGCGGTTTGGCAAGTCATCACTGACAAAGATGACAAGTGTTTTGATGGATGACACCGTCGACCTCTTTATTCTCCCTCTAAGAGTATACCTTACAACAGACCCTCCGTTTCAGCTAGAAAGTCCTGTAACGGAATAAATGCTCTGAAAATCCTTCGGAAGCACCCTGCTTGGTAGTATTGATATTTATTTGAACATTTTCGCGCTCATTATGGATATCATCCTTCAACACTAACGATGTGTTATTGTTTTGTCATTTGCTCGTCTTTTCCGACATCACGTTCATCATCTGTTTTGTTTTGATTGAGAATTACCGTTAATGCCGTACTTTGCCATCGTGTGATGCTGGAATGTTGACAACAGGACGTCGCCTTACTTTTCCCGATACTTTTGTCTTGGCTGAACTTAAGGTTGCACTCTGAGTTAACTGTTTGTCTTCTGACTGTATCCTCAAAACGTTTATAGATTGATCTGATCATTGTAGACAGAGTTGTGATCGGATTTTGTTGGGATTATTCTCATTGATTCTCGGTGCGTATTCAGTGCCAGAGAAAATTTTGAACTATGTAGTTGCCCAGCAGTATTATTGTGATCTGCCGCAGATATACCACAATTCTCTCGTGGACTTATCACGTCAACTCGTGTTTTGATATCGTTGAAACATAATCTTTGACTGTACATGACTCAAAGAAGCCTGCGAAACTATACAGAGAAATTCGGCAACCTGTCTGGATTGCGTTGGCCTGTTTCTGTCCAACCGTTTCCCGCGTTCACACCGAAACAACCGCATTTTGGTCGCAACAAGTCCATCTATAGTCTCATTAATTTAAAGACGATTCCGGCCAAGCCATTCACTAGATCGGATGCTGAATGGAGACAATCATTCAGTGATCTTACTAGGCTTTCATATACGCAGTGGATTGTAATTCATTAATTTCCACGTTGTTTTGCGCGTCATGGCCTAAGGGTATGTTACAAATGTTTGCTCAGAGAACAGATTATTGGAGGCTCGGCTGATAAATGCTTTCAGCCCGTGTGCGAGAAAAGTTCACTGATAAGCTTTAAATAGGTTTTAGTCATTCGTCAGTTCCATCCAATGACTGCTAATTCAAACTTCTATTTGAAACGTGCTCTGTGACAAAATAAGCCAGCCAGTCACCCACAACAATATTACCTTGTGGTAGCCATTTTGTAGCACCCTATTTTACTCGCTCTTCAGGAATCCTTTTGCAATGGTGGACTTAATCTTTAGCTACGTGTGTGATGGTTAAGAAAAACGACCTTAAATGTTCTCAAAAACATAGTCCGTGCCATTTCCTTTACCTCCTAACAGTTGAATGGGGTGACGTTTCTCACTTTTTCCATGGAAAAAACAGAACCTAACCAGAACGTCTGACAGACAGTTCCAGCATCCAATATTGACAGTGCGAGCGTAGAAAACTGATGGTTTTTGACCTCTTGCGTCTAGTTCTTAGGGGTTGGTTGTTGTTCGTTTCACTCACACAGTGGACGAAGAAACCCCCCCTGCTTTCTTGCTTTTAGCCTCGATGGGGTGGATGTTTTGTGAGTTAGTAAGTTGTGATTTGTAGATTGATCGGGGAGCTACGGGTTGCTGAGAAGGTTAGGGGACTACCGTGACTCCTGTCTGTGTAGGCACGTGAAATAACGGCAAGGCAGTGGTAGAAAAAATGAAGAGAATGAAGAAAAAGAAAATAAGGGGGGCGAAGAAGAGAAATAAAAGAGACAGAGAAGCATATGGAAATCGCCCGAATAGTAGAAATAGATAGCATGGGTTTAGTGTTCCCACAGAAGAATTAGTAGGTAATGTTGGTGTATTAAGTAAATAAATAAATGTTTTTTTCTCGCGTTAAAAAACTTTTAACATGAGCGAAGCCACTTTACAGGCTTCATCACGTTGATACATCCCAAAATATCTACAAGACTTGAGCCCTGAGTGGTACTGACGGAATGTCATTAAACTCAATTAAAAACTGCCGAAGGTCCTACCAGTTATGAAATGAACGAGGAAATACTACTTTGCAGCGTACACAGAGTGCTGAAGTTTAGATAATAGTAAATATTGTCTTCATTTAACAGGTCTAACATGAGGGATACCAGTTAACAAGCACCGTCAAATTCATAACTTTCGAAAGTATCTAGTATTAAATAACTTACATATCAAGTCTTCAGCGTGCATAATCTTATTGAAATTTACTGAAATTCATGAGACGGATATGGATTGCCATCTCCCACCACATAGATGGGTTCTATTAGCAATATCAAAAGCGCGCTCAAGGTAGGCGCGCTCCTTGAGTAGTGACCTGTTTCGCTCGTCTCTCAGCTTTTGGATTTTTCCACAATGAAAAACTCCCACTTGCAATACTCAATCTAAAAACATCGAACGTTTGCAGCACTTCTGTCCATCCACGCACCTCACCCCTGCGCATTCGTCAGCTCACTCCTCAACAGTTGAAAATTGGCATTATTATTCCTTTGAACCAACCGGTCTACCTCCTGTCAGTGGTTCTTGGGCGTTTCAGCTGCCAAACTGCCTTAGCTCTCGGTTCTCCTCGGAGGTCATTCCCCAGGAAATATCTTTCTTGGTTATACATACGCATCTGGAGCTTACGGTTAAACTCGTTGGTCAAGAGCAGAGGATCAAGTGACAAGTGTCTGAAGGTGAGCCAACATAAATTATCTTCCCTTTTCTATTCTGTCCTTTTGCTGCATTCAGTCTTCAACCCTCTCATTGTTGTTAACTACTTGTTTTCCCAAGAAGTTTATATCATAGCGACATGTCTGCCCAAAACGCTAGGTCTGAAGCTTTGACACGGATAACGCGGTCGTGCACAACAACGGCCAGTAACACCCTAAACAACACACTAGTCTGTACTAGAAGACAAACAGAGGTAGGGCAGAACACGGAACTTCTGAAGAAGTGGCCAACCCATGTTTCTAGAATTCCAGTCGCCATCAGACAGGTGACACAGAGAAGCACTAGCCCGTCACAAACTAGTCCTATCTTGAGCAAGGATCATACCATGCCTGAAATAGAAGACGACGTAAAAGGCTTCAGAACAAGGCAGCCACAAGCAGTTCGCCACAATCCGTAGCACCTTATTCATGGAAGGAAGGCTGTATTACGACACCCGATGGCTGCAGTGTTTGCACCAAAGTTGTTTCGGTAGTCGATGAGGCATTTGCATGCAACCTGTGTCAACGATGGGAGCATTGCCACTGCGATACCAAAGTCCCCCGACAATACTATAAGCTGATGAAGAGACAACCATGCAAGTGGTTCTGGTACATCTGTCCAGAGTGCAGGAAAATGCCCGCACTCCGCACAGAAAGCCTGAAGGAGATGCTCTCCGCCACGCAAAAGCTACCAGCATCCTCGAATAAAGTAGGGTTAACACCAAAGGATAACACAGAGAGACCTGGAAACAGACCTAGAGCTCCAGCTGTGGGCACGCCACCTCGCGTGGGGACCATATTAGGTCAAGTCTCCATACCCCTACCCGGCCCCAGGGGACGTCAAGCGCATGGCCAAAGACATCGACCGCCGAAGCCTCTACGAAACCCATTCCGAACACCCCACACACCGTGACTGAGAAACAACCAGTGGAATTACTCAAACCCATTGGGAAGTCGGGCGTGCCACCCACAACGAACCCAGGTCACAGGAGGACCAACTCGATCATTTTGTTCAACGTCGATGTATCGACAGACTCATTGTTGGTCGAGAGGGAACAATTTGACAGCCGAATGTGGACCGACTACTGTCAGATGCTGGGACTCCCTCCCCTCCCTGCAACTTTATGTCGCCTTTCTCGAGGAAGCCGTGCACCCCGAGATAAGCCACCCCCTTTACGTGTGTCCCTAAATACCGCCAAAGAGGCTGAAGACACACTCCTCCTCTCGCGACAACCGGACGTTGTTAATGCCTGTAAAATTCGGGCCAGGCCTGACAAGCCATGGTCAATAAGAGAGGAGGAGAGAAAGTCAGCGGTTGGAAATCCCAACAGAAACAACACTATAGTTGTACATGGGATTCCAGAATTGCCAAGTGACAGCTCGGTCAAAGATCGGTACTTTCACGACGTCCAACAATGGCAATGGCTCTCAACCAAAGTTGGTCTCAACAGTATACCGGCCAACAGCGTCAGTAGACTGCCAAGGCCAGCGCACCTGAAGACCATACCCAATCCCAGACTACTTGCCGTCCAGTTCGACTCATATGCCTCCCTCACAGACGTTCTGCACGCATGGTATAATGCGAAAGATCGCATGGGTGGCTCAATACGTATATGTGAAAGTAAGCCTAGACCCACAAGGCAAGAGGAGAGACGGCAACCACCAAGACCTCTGGAGTCAGTGGTCGTCACACAGGCGCTGACCAGTGAGTCAGATACATCAAGTAAAGAAGCCACCACTGCTACAGCCCCCACCCAAGTTAAGAACAAAACACAAAAAACGGAACAATGCCAGTCCTATGAGGACTGGCGAGGCTAAATTCAACCACGTAAGCGCTCATCCCTCGAAAATACACATCCAGACCTCCCCTCTCATCAGGCACACTCTAATATGTATGTACAGCAACGTTAGGGGGCTAATAGGGAAGGTAGCAAAAATGAGGACGCTGCGTGAACATCAGCACTACGACATCATATTCATCACCGAATCCTGGCTCTCGTCGGACATCTCCGACGAAGAGATGCGTGTTGCTGGCATGGAACTCTTCCGCAGGGACAGGGAACATAGAGCAGGAGGGGGAGTGGCTATCTACGCAAACTCCTGTTTAAAGGCAAGGATGGTTAGCGATACGGCCTTAACCCAGCTCCCAGAGTCTCTATGGTGCTACTTCACTCTCTTCTTTATTCTCTCTTCATTCCTTTACCACTACCTTACTATCCTCTTTCAGGTACCTACACAGACAGGAGTCACGGCAGTTCTCTAAACTTCCCAGCAACCCGTAGCTCCCTAATCACTCTACAAATTACAACCTACTAACCCCCAAAACATCCACCTCACCGAAGCTAAAAGCAAGAAAGCAGAGGGTATTTCCTCGTCCACTGCAGGAGTAAACCAAACAACTGGAACCAAGCCCTAAGAACTAGAAGCGAGAGATCAAAAACTACCAGTTTTCTACGCTCGCACTATCAATATTGGATATTGGTAACCAACCGACGTTGTTAGTCCATTCGCATAGTTTGCTGATTGGTAATATAACAGTTTATTACTCAGAATGGTCTTCAGTTTTTAGTTTGCTAACCACGAAGGACCCATTTATACAATCTGGAGTATCAATAAAGTATCCACAGTTATATAACCAATGTGTATGGCTATATCAATGCATATCCAGGACACCATGTTACTTTTAAAGGTAATATAGGTTAATTCTGCTGGGAGTAATTGTTGTATTGGATGAAAATAGATGTTGAAACAGTCAATAGTCCATAGACTTCGGGTATCTTTTGTATTAGCATAGGCGGCATCATTCGAGAAGTGTATTTGATGCATAGTAAGTTCCATATGAAAAGGTTTGTTGGTACATAGTACTAGAAAATGTCTAGTGTAGAGCCATTGCAGGCAAGTGACGTCCTGAGCCAATATGGTCTCTCGTTTAATCATCTGTTCAGAATGACTCTGCTACTAATACTGTTGGGAATGGTCAGACGGTTCGTCGCAAGAAAAATCATGACCAGTAGGTGAGTTAATCTTGAAGATGGTCCAGAATTTGCGAAAGAGTGGGAGCAGTCCAATAATAATTGGCGCCAATAAGCAGGTGTTATTCCCATAAAGAAATCATGTTCAGACTGAATTTGAACATCAAATGTCGACTTGCAACTGTTTCTGCAAATGGGGAAAGAAAGAAGAAGCACTAGCGGATATGGAAAGAGAAATTACTACGCTATGAAATTTGAAGAAGAGAGAAGTTCCTATTTTTTTTAATTATTCGAACTTTATGTACATTTACGTGTATATATATGAAGTCAACTACATTGTCGTTGCATTATAGGGTTATTAAGTCGTTTTTTTGGGGGATAGGGGATGTACCGTAGTGGCTTTCAGAGATAAACAGTATTCTTTAAGTTGTTATTCATCGAAGGCTGACATCAGTTGGAGGACCAAAGGAAACCTGGGAGCACTGGACAGCTGTTTCGTCCTAGTATGGGACTCCTCAGCAGTGCGCACCCACGACCCCACCAGCAGGGATCGAACCCGCGACCTTCAGGCTCCGCGACCAGCGCGTTACCATTGGGCCACTGGGTCAGAATCCAATGCTCCATATTTCCAACTTCTGTTAGCTCACGATATAGCGCAAACCGCCACCCAATGTCATCGTTGAGTATTTGTCCTCATGGCCATCAGGCCTGACTCCACCGGTCACGACTTGTCATTGGAACTTCGGGAATACTTCTCGAAGCTAGTCACCAACGAGCACTAGTTCAATTAAATTTTGAGGGGGTTGTGGAGATTTGGAAATATTTCAAGTTGTTATTCATCGAAGACTGACATCAGTTGTTTTGTTGCCAAGATTAGGATCAACTGTGTCACTCTTTGTCCTGTTTGTTCTCACCTTTCCTAATTTTAATCCCCTATTATGTTAATTGTTGTATTTGTCTTCCCACTCTTCGGTTTCATGTATATACTGACTTGACACAAGTAAATGTGTGTTGTCAGACTGTTCGAAATGTATTGCGCAAATACACATCACATATTGTTCAGATAAACTTCATCTTCTAATTACTCTATCAAAATTCATAAAAAGGATTAATTGTTTCAAACTTTTACTGTGATTTCTTCTTTCGCAGTCAGTTTCTTGGTTTCCGATAACTGTCTTCAATTGAGAATCCCATATCGCTTCAATCAGAGTACCACTGCTTATTCTTGTCTTCTTATCCTCTCTGCTGTCGCAACGAAAAACAAATGAGGGAATAATTTCATTGACTTGAATCATAGTAAACATTATACTATCAGTTAATAAGAATATTAAGGATAGTCTTCATTTATTCGAGCCCATGAAATTATAACTTCATTTCAAGTTCTTATTCCTCATGGGCTGGAGAACCAGTAATGATTTAGGCTACCTGGACGGTTGTTTCGTCCTAGTATGCGACTACTCAACCGGGAATCAAACTCAGAACCTTCAGGTTCCGAGTCCAGCAAGTTACTGTTGTTTCTGGCTGAGTTGCTTTTAGGCGATGTTCATCATAAACTGGTATCAATTGAAGAGCTATTGAAAACTACTGGATGTCTATTTCTACCTTGTATGGAACACTTGAACAGTGCATACCAACGACTCCATCAGGAGCCGAACTCAGGCGCTTCAGGTTTCGCAGCCACCAACTGCAGATGATAGGTGTCTTCAGAAAGCGAAGCAGTAGCTTATAATTTACGAACCGTGCGCTTTACCGGCTGGACTAGGTGACCGAATCATCAGTTTCAGTCCAGTAATTGATAGCAGGATAACAGTAGTGTAAGTTTTATTATTAGATTTGGAAAGGTATTGTCATCCAGACTTTTACTACCGGTAAGTAAAATAGATGAAAGGCAGAGAGCTGATTGCCATTCTATGCTCTGTTCTATGATGATGCGAAGCGTTGCAATTTGGTCTGCACATGATTTGTACTTCCTGAAGCCTGCCTGTTCCAGTCGCAGTTTTGAATCCAGTGCATCCTTAAGCCTCTCCAGGATGATGCGGCTCAATGTTTTACTTGGGGTGGACAGGAGAGTGATTCCGCGCCAGTTCTTGCAAGCACTGAGGTCTCCCTTCTTCGGCAGTTTGACAAGGTAACCCTTCTTCCAATCGTCAGGTACCTTCTCTTCCTTCCACACCTTCTGCAATAGTGGTGTGAGCATGTCCATTGCTGTTGTCTCTGCATCTGTTCTCAGTGCCTCTGGCGGTATTCCATCTGGTCCTGATGCTTTCCCGCATTTCAGTGGCTTTATGGCGTTCAGGACTTCCATTTTCGTTGGGGGATTAATGTTCACTTGTAATTCAGCGGCTGCAGGTGGTATTTCTGGACGAAGTGCAGGTGGTGGTGGTGGTCGATTCAAGAGCTTCTTGAAGTGGTCGGCCCATCGTTTCCTCTGTTTCTCTTCTTTTGTAATTAAATTTCCTTCTTCATCTTTTATTGGTTTCATCTGTGTTGGTCTCTTCCCTGATAGCAACCTGGTTATTTGATACAATGTCGTCAGGTCTCTCTTACCTGCAGCCTGTTCTGCTTCACTTGCCAGTGTTTCGTAGAAGTGTCTTTTGTCTTTCCGTGCACTCTTCTTCACTTCTTTGTCCAGTGTTTTATACATTGTGCTCAGTTCCTCTTGTCGTTGAGCATCCTTGCACTGGTTTATCTTCTGCTTCACCATCCTCCTCTCCCTTCTCTATCAGCTTCCAGGTATCCGTCGAGATCCATTCCTTATCTTCTTTCTTCTTCCTTCCTAATACTGTTGTGCAGGTTTCTTTCCACATAGCTTTCAAAGACTTCCAGTGTTCTTCCACACAGGTTTCTTCAGGGATGTCCCTCGATGTCTCCCATTTTGTCTTGATGGCTGCCTTGAAGATCTCCTTTGTAGTTTCATCCTTCAGTTTCCGAGTGTTGTACTTGAATTGAGGTCTATCACCAGCTTCCTTGAAGGCTTTTAACTTGATTTGGAAGGTTCCTTGCACTAGATAGTGAGTGGTCTGAACCTACATCTGCCCCTCTTCTTGACCTTGTGTTCAGTAGACTACGTCTCCATTTTCTTGAGATTGAGATAAAGTCGATTTGATTTTTAGTGTGTCCATCTGGTGAAATCCATGATTCCATAACTTGCTGTACTGTAACATAAAAAATCGTGACCTAAGTTTAAGGCGGTGCTTTTCTACAGGTACAGTGCATTCACTATTGCGTAGACTATATGAAGACATGGGCTTAAAAGTAGGAGCGCAACAGGCGTGAGTAATACCATGCGAAAGGCGGAAAAATAGGCTAAGGTCAAGCTTAAGGCGTCTTAGCCAAAGTGGGTCAATTTTTAATTTCTTACACCTTCCCTCATAATCAAGTTCTTCGTGACAGCCCAGTACATAGCGGGTAAACTTTCTTTGAACATTCTCAGTTAGTATCCTATCCGAAGCATACATATTGCTGAAGATGATTGTGCCATATTCAAGTACTGGGCGGATCATTACCTTGAATAAAAGCATTCTGGCCTCAGTGGTATGCACGTGTTTAAGCAAAAGGCCAACTGAGCGCCTACATTTGGAGGCAAGTGACTGGGCATATTCCGTAAACGTTAAGTTCCGAGAATACCTAATACCTAAATCACATACTGAGTTATAAGATTGCAGTACAGAATCGCCAAGGTGTAAACTGACGTTTGGATAAGTTATTGAAACAGAGAATTCCGCATTTACTACAGTTAAGTGGGAGTTGCCATGTTCCACTCCAAGCGAACAAATTCGTCAGGTCTTCCTGGATTCTACTAAAACCCTCACTTAGCGATGAGTGGGGAAAGCTATACACGATTTTTAAGTCGTCAGCAAACAGGTAGGGTTTACCAAGAACGCATCCAATGTAGTAAAACTAGTAATAGAGAGGCACTAGTGAGACTGATGAAAACCCGGATAAGTAGCTCCAGAAAGAGTACCCCTAGTTTAATCATGGACAACGGCATCCTCTACGATAACCCTCTACAAATCAGCGAGCTGTTCGGTTACCAGTTTGCTAGCTGCTTTACACAAGAGGACGAAATAAAAGTCATTGGTGCACCGTCAACACCAACTCACTCCATAAGTACAGTGCTCTTCTCTAAACAAAACATTTCTCTAGCTATAGCATCACTTCGAACCTCATACAGTGCGGGGCCTGATGGAATTCCAACCATCTTGTTAAAAAGAGGTGGCGAAGATATACCGCTGATTCTCTTGAAGCTCTTTAATACGTCCCTCTCCAGTGGCAATTACCCTGAGAACTGGAAACTATCATACATATGTCCTAAGCATAAATGTGGACCAACATCTAATATAGAAAACTACCGACCTATAAACATCACGTCAGTAGTATCCAGGACTATGGAAAAGGTGATTGTGAAAGCAGTTGTCGACTATATGACGAATAACCAATTACTCTCACCAGCACAACATGGATTCTTGAAAGGCCGGTCATGCACTACAAGCTATCTTGACTATCTAGACAACGTTACAAGCAAGCGTGACCAAGGCCTATTTGTAACTACCCTTTTCTTAGACTTCAAGCAAGCATTCGATAAGGTGCCTCACAAACGCCTGGTCACTAAGTTGCAATCATATGGTTTCCGAGACCCGTTACTGTCCTGGCTCAGAACATCTTTAGAGGGTCGCTTCCAAGTAGTAAAATTCAGTAATTGCTACTCCACCCCTAGACTTATACAAAGTGGTGTCGTCCAGGGTAGTGTGCTAGGACCGATACTTTTCCTAATCTATGTAAACGATATCTGCAGTGTTATCCGAAATGGCATACCCTACCTTTTCGCTGACGACTTGAAGATAGTCTACAGCTTTTCTCCTGCAGCACTAACACAGGGTTTCTCTCAAATACAAGAAGATCTGAAGAGGATATTCATATGGAGCGAGACCTGGCAGCTCCCTCTAAACCCAAATAAAAGTGGCATCCTCCATTTCAATAAATCCCACCCAGAAGTAACGCTACACTTGGGTGATATTGCACTGCAGGTATACAACACTGTGAAAGACCTCGGAATCACTTACTCCAGAAGTTTGACTTTTACGGAGTATGCAGACTCAGTAGTTTCCAAGGGCAGAAGACTCATCGGTCTTCTACACAGAAACATACTCATACCTGAGGCAAAACTTATACTGTACAAGGCTATGGTTCGCCCAATATTAGAGTACTGCACCGTTATCTATGGTAGCATGAATGTGTCGGACAGAATTCGAGTAGAGAACATTCAACGGAACTTTACTCGGCGCCTACTAATACATAACGAAGGACTTCCTTACGAAGCAAGATGCAAAAAACTAGGACTAGAATCACTCTGGCTGAGACGCCTGAAGCTCAACTTAACACTTCTTTTTCGTCTTTTATTTACAAACCCTAAAACGAAATGTGCTGTCACTTTTAAAACAACACAGGCATATAATCTGCGTAATAGCGAGAACATCATCCCAATAAATAAGTATCGCTCAAAACTTCGATGTAGGTTTTTCATAACGCAATACAGTATGCTGTGGAACAAACTTCCCGCTCCTATACGAGCATGCCGTTCGCTCGGCCAGTTTCAACGATTACTTAGTAAATTCCTCCTATCTAACGAATCTCATCAATTCGTTGACGGCCAAACCACAAACGGTAATGCCATGCACTAAGGTACTACTGGTACCTAGACTCAAGGGAGACTAACAGCAATGACATAAGTATACAATGCCGAAAACTAAACGCAATAGTTAAGTTAAAATCTAATTTCTTAGAAAAAAAATGACCAAGAGTGGACAGGAAGCGGAGTGCGACACGATATGCTACAGTGAACTTATTAGATACTCAAATGTAACCTACTTTTCTTCACAACCTAACCGATCTCACGACTTAACACCTATTTCCTAAAAATCGCCCCTTAAAGTAAACTCTCCACTCCGAAAAGATAAAAGAACTGTCTGTCGGTGCATTTTCATAGCATGCAACTCTTTATTATTTGCCCTTACATCTAAGTACTCTGCACCAACATAGTTTCGGTAGACCCGATATGGTAATGCTCAACAGGCAACACCATGATCATTCCCCTCGTGACCAGATAAAGGGTGGTGGTCCTAAGAACAAAAAAAAACCACGAATTTCACCTAAATGTTTATAACTTCATCATACGCTTGTACATAGGTATATAACAAGTTAATACCTGGTCAAATATCCTCTAATCTTTCTATTTCGTAGTGATATCTTCAGCTTCAGGCTGACTTTCATTACTGTCGTGCGCACCTTCATCTTCTTCCACCTAAGCTTACCTCTAAACAGTTGGTTCTGGACACTTCCTCAAGTAAGTTTAATAGTCAGTACAAACTCACCCAGATGTATCATGGTCGATCTACTCCTGCGTATTTTTGTGCCCCTGTTACAAATTTCGCCTGCTGCTCGCTTTTGTTATTCACTTTTCAGATTTACTTAACCAGTCCTGCATTCAAATGGAATCCTACAAATCGCATTCGTCAGTGGGAAATATTGGCACCGAAACCTGATGACGAACGCGCACACCCCAAGGTCATGACTGTGATGCGGCCTCACCTTCAAGAATATTGGATGATTCAAACGATGACCGGATAATCTTCAAATTCGAACTGAGCCTGCTTCAACATGCCTCCTATATGCCATAAATCACAGCATCTAATGTATAGCATAACATTGTACATAATAGTTATCTCCCATTACCAAAGTGATCAAACCTGTAAACTGGTTTGTATTCATGTAACCTTTGTCGCATGAAATATATTATTATTATTATTATTATTATCATGTCAGAAATATTTATGTAAAGGAGGAAAAGTAAGGGCCCCAACACACTACCTTGAATGACGCTAATCAGAATAGGCTGTGGGGAGGAATAGGTTTGACTGAACTTTACTATTTGAGTACGCTGCCTAAGGAATGAGCTTATCCACGATAATAGAGGATTACTAATTTCAAATGATTGAAGCTTAAGAACTAACCGATTATGAGGCACTTTATCAAATGCTTTTTTGAAGTCAAAAAATAGACCAGTTACGAAAAGACTTTCATCTCGTCTGCAGGTGACTTGCTCAAAATAATCCAGTAAGCAAGTACTATATGAACGACCTTTTAAGAAACCATGCTGCATAGGGGAAAGTAACTGATGCACAGCCACGTAATCATTGATTTCTTGCACAACCACCTCCATGGTACGAGAGACTACAGATGTAATATTTATGGGACGATAATTCTGAATTTCTGACGTCGGCCCAGATTTATACGTGGGAGATATGATGACAGCTTCCAGCGGTCAGGGTAGCATGCCTCAGTAAGGGATATTGAGAATAGCTTCATGAGGATTAATGGTATGTCTTCACCACCCCTCTTAAGGAGAACAGACGGGATCCCATCGGGTCCGGCAAAATATGAGTCCTTTAGTGAAGCAACTGCATCACCTATCTTTCTCTGCGTAAAGAAAACATTACTTAGTGAGTGGTGTGATGGAATGGCCATTTGTATGTTTAGTACACTATCTTCGTGAGTGAAGCAGCTTGCATAATGTTTACTAAACAGCTGACAGATCTTATTTGGGTCATCATAAAGAATGTCCCCATCAATGATCAGACTACTGGGAATAACTCTAGATAAGTTTGCACGGGATTTTAGGATTCTCACCAATGATTGAGCATTGCCTGTTTGTGCGTTGCAGCTAGTTTCTTGCTTGATTGCTTTCAGTAACTTATTTGATTCGAAGTTCTCATGAGCAATTTTTAATGAGACAAGGGATGAAAAGTCATTACCTCGATAGAAATTTCTGGCATGTCTGCGCATGCTGATACGTACATTTTCAGGGACGAAATTCACTTTCGGCTTTCTAATTAATACTGATACCTCCGGAGCAATATGACCGTGAATTATATTCACGGAACTGTAGAAGACGTCACTCAGTTCATGGGTTGAGCTACTGGTGAAATAAGAACCCCAGTCCAAGCATCGTAACATGTATTGTATCTCTTCCTAGATGGTATTTTTAAATCGTCTAACTGTGGTTGTTTTTGACCTGGGAGCTAACGTATTTCTGAGAGATAGTGGGAAGTCATTAAACACTACTCTGTGATCGCTGCCCGGGAATTCTGGGCCAACTTGAAGAGTGAAAGACAATAATCCATTCGTGAAAACTAGGTCAAGTATGCCATTATGTCTAGTTGGTTGCATTACATGTTGGCGCCATCCTCCAGAATCCAACACATTAATAAAATTATCAAACCGCCTAGGAGAAGTAAGTGTCTGCCACTTGATGTCATGCATATTAAAGTCACCGCATATAAGTTTCATGGAGTAGGGCAGTGTTGTTACATGGGCGAACACTTCTGCAAGCCTGTCGTCATAATCTACAGTAGAGCGAGGGGGATGGTAGATACACCCCAAGAGGATAGTTATAGCATTAGTAAACTTCGCCACAACCCACACTGAGTCACTGAACGAATTGAGTTCTGAAGTAATACAGTTTGTCGCAGCAATGTCGGACTTGATATAGATGATGCAATCACCACCTCTACCATTATATCTATCTCCCCTAAACAGAGTATAATTGTCGACAGAGACATCACTATCAGGAGTGTCTGGAGTACACCAAGCATCAGTGATAAATATTAGGCAGCGGTTAGACATAGGCGACAACATAGTGATCTCACCTATTTTGCTGCCTTTGGAACGAGCGTTAATCAGACAGAAGGTTAAAGAATTGGATAAGCAGCAGTACCTAGACCTGTTTTCGGAAAGCATTTTCTCTCAGGTTAGTTGGAACTGTAGTGGTGAGGAAAATGGGGTAGAATTTAATTTCGGGGACAAATAGGGGAATAAGATACTGCTGGGTTACTACCAATATCCTTTATTGTGTTAGATGTTGACCCACTGTATATGAGCCGGGAGGATGACAGGTTGGCGTAACATCTTCCCCGCCACTGTAGCGGTTGTGAGTTAGGATTGAGAGTAGCTGATTCGACAGCGTCATCATCTGAATAGCAAAAGGCGCTAGTAATTTTTGAAGTCCGCAAAAATTTGGGCTTTCAGAATGAGCCCTAAGTATGGGTGACTGCGGAAATGAGCCAAGTAAATCTGTGGTCTCACTTTCGCATGGGAAGGGGTAGGATGCATTATGTTGGGGAGCCAGTATCAGAGGCTGCATCTGAACAGCAGGCCTCCAATTAGGAGGTGATATCGTTGTACTGGGGCGAACATACATTGGATTTGAATTTTGTGTAGATGGGTATGAGGAGAAAAACCTGTCGTTTTTCCTATAGCCCTTGTCTTCATGACTATGGGAAGCATTTGTGTTCTGAACATTCTTACGCATGTTCCCTTTCTTTTTACCACGGTGTATAAATCCTACCTTTCTGTTGGTTAGTGAGGGTGCCATAGTACTTGGTGTCATATCGGTGGACGTCGTGAATGTGTCTGCGTAAGGAAACGGGGTCACTCTTCGAATGGCGTTATAACCATTAGGTTTAACAGTCTGAATATAATTACTTCGGGGCTGGCTAAAACGTTTCTGTGCCATTGGCTTTGTCGGTATACTCCAACTAGGACTTTTAGGTTTTCGATTTTTAGGTTTAGATTTTCGAGACATGGCACTATATGACCGTGCATTGTCAATACACCCAGAGGTCAACATGGTATTTGAGGGCGGTAAAGGCTTAACAGCGTAACTGCACCTGGTTGATGTAGGTTTCGTCGATAAACTCAGGGGAATAAAGTGCATATCGGACGTATCATTACCGTTGCCATCCATATCAACATCATCTGAGAATAAATCTGCATAACTGGCGGAGATTTGACCTTCAGTTTCGGTGTTTACTACCATGTTGGATGGTGAAACAGTAGCAACTGATGTACTTGCAACAATATGCTCGGTCAGCTTTCTTGATCTACACTTACAGTGTCATCTGGTGTTAGGAGCTGACTCCCAGGCGCCAGTATGTTTCGGGTGGCCATTGGTTCTGGTGAAGTTTCCAGAGGGACTTCATAAGGTTTCGAAACACGTGTCCGTCTTTGACATGGGGTAAGATCTGGAAGTACCTTAACATTCTCACAGCTTCTTAAGAGTCTTACAGATTTCTGTGAACCACAAAAGTGTCTCGCATCAAGGAGTGAACTAAACTGGAATAATACTGGACAGGGGTATTTACTGATCCTCTTCCTAAGACGCCGGACTGTGCAACCAGATTCATGCAAACCATAGGCTTGAAGGAGATCATTTTTAACGCGTCCTAATGGAAAACTATCAGGGACATTGAGGACAATGGAGTTGTGCGACGAAGTCAATCGTTTGCTGGCTTCAGTGGCTACAAAGTTCACCAATGTTTCACACTTGATAAGGTTATCCACTGATAAGTCCGTTGTAGGGTTTAGTAGGCAAATCAGAGGTGTAAGACAGTCTAGTTCACGCTGAAGATCAACGATCGCATTACTGTTGTCAACAATATTACGCTTGTTCGCAATATCACCATTATATACGTCAGCCAGACCGACAGAAGGACCATTAATAAATAAGCCATTTTCAGACCTTAGTGACGGATTCGAAACTTTTGATCTCTTAGCTTTATGGATTGGTTTTTTTACGGCAGCAATAACGTTACTCATTTTAAGGCTACAAGGCACAGACATAAAGAAGCAAAAATTTATTGTCTGACAATAAAATAGCAAGATTAGAGACTTATCTGCAACACAGATTAAAGTTATTGGTTGTCTGTCAACCTCATCTTTTGCAGTAAACTGGTAGATAAAGCGGCAAGATGCTACAACTTCCCGTCAAATAGCGAAGAACGCTGAAGTCCAGACCACAGTTCACGTATTGATGAAAACCAGAGATATGCAACCAATAGTTGCGGAGAAAATGACAGCAACAGTTAGCGGATAACGTATATGTTTAGAAGCTTTAATTTGCAGGCGGAAAATATAACTGTATCGTAGCCAGATTGCCAAAATTCAAAAGCACGAGGAAAGCACAAAAGATTTAACGTACGCTTCAAACGCTGCATTTAAATAGTAGAATAGTAGAAATAGATAGCATGGGTTTAGTGTTCCTACAGAAGAATTAGTAGGTAATGTGGGTGTATTAAGCAGCAAGATAGTGAGTAGTAGGTAGGAGGGAGGTGGAGGTGGGCTAGTAAGGTGTCGACTACCTGAGTACGTCCGTGGTAGACCATACGAGGTGATACAACTGTCTAACCGTCTCTTGAATGAGTCCACTGAGGGAGCTATAACGATATGTCGCGGTAAGGTATTCCTCAGGGAGAAAACGTCGGACCTGAGTGTGGCGTCGGCTCTCTGATGTGCTGCCTTAATGGGGTCCCCTCGTGAAGACAGCTGAGTTGCAGGCAAAATTGATTTGTTTGCGTGGTCTGCCTGATGGGCGATCTTGTATGCCATAATAAGGTCACCCCTCTCCCTACGATAACCCAAAGTAAATAGGTTTAGGTGTCTAGTTCTTTCGGGACATGTCTTTCCCCTTAGCCCTGCAGCTGATTTCGCTGCGGTTCTTTGTGTTCTTTCAAGAAGATTGGAGTCTCTCTTGGGTGTAGGGGGGCCTTCGTACTGAAGGCCTCTAGATACAGCCGCGCGTAGGATTTGAAAACAGTGAGGAGGAGTTCGGGGGTGAGGGCGCCAGGCTGTCTACGCAGAAAGTGCAGAATTGCGTTCATCGTGGTTGTCATACCTTTTTAGTTGGAGCTGGTGTTCTAGGTGTTGGGGAAGTTGAGCCTAAAAAAATCTTTCTCCATGCACACTCGTGATAGCACGGTTGCTCAACATGTACTGGAAGTCGGTCGTACTTTCTTCATATTTACTAATGTGCATTACTTCACACGTTTCCAGGTTGAAGCTTAGGCCATTTTCCGACAACCAGAGTTTGAGTTGCTGCAAGTTCTTTTGTGGTGACGTACAGTTGGTTTCTTCGTTTACCATCCTCCAAATTTTAATGTCGTCAGCAAATAGGAGGATGTATGAGGATATTTTGTCTGGCAGATCAATGACGAACAGGAGGAACAAAGTTGTCCCAGGATTACTCCTTGAGATACTCCTGACGTCGATGGTCTCCACTCTAACCTTATTCTGTTTACTTTAGTGCAGAACAGCCTCCCTTCCAGGTACTCCTTGAACCAAGAGAGTAAAGGTTCACTTATACCAGCTGACATGATCTCGTGAAGCAGGACTGTGGGTGGGACACTGTCAAGTGCTTTGGCTAGGTAGAGAAAAACAGCATGTACCGTCCCTTAGTTACCCCAGCTTGGTGTTCAGCCGTCCCACACAGTTAGTAAGTTGGTGGCACATGAGCGGCTACTCCGAAAACCATGCTGAGAAGTATGCACCGTGTTTTCCCTATTGATGAATTCCCAGAAATTGTAAGCTAACAGACTTTCCAACACTCTCGACACAATAGGAAGTAGAACAATTCGCCTGTACCTGCCAGGGTTTTTTGTCCCTTACCTTGAAGATGGGTGACAATATACCGCTCATCTATTGTTTAAGGAGTTGACATAGGATCCTGATTAGCCGATCAGACATCTAACGCGGATCTGGCAGACATATTTCAACTAATTATATAGAGTGTCTACATCTGATCTTCTGTAAGCACGTCGTGAAAAAGAGACTAATGCTGAACTTCCTAATCAGTCACAATTCCTACTGCCTCCTCATCTGCAGTCCAAAAAAAAGCATATCGCATAACCTTACCCAGCCACCTACTACACCAGTTACTACCCGGTCCTAAGCACGCATGAAGAGGGAAGGTTAAGCATAGGGCTAGCAACCCTAACCCGGAAAACCAACCCAGCCGCTAAACAAACTTCAAAGCACAGACAAAATATAAAACATAAAAATGAACTTATTCCTCTCTGGAATCGGAAAGACGAAATGACGCTGGTTGGTGAAAGCCTTCCGGAAGCCAATTGGACCATGCGTCTTCTCTTCTATTCTCTTTTTTCCATGATAGCAAAAGTAAACATGGGGACATGGAATGTCCGAAAAATGTCTGAAGGTGGCTGGCTGGCTGGCTCGCAAAACTGCCCAGATTACCAACGAGATGAGAAGGCATAGTACTGAAGTGCTGGGAATCTGCGAAAGCAGATGGAATGGAAGTGACTCTCCAAACTGTCAACTCGAGAGTCTATAATCTACTCCGATATTGTCACACGCACGACACTGAGTTTCCGTGTGGATATCATGATGTCCCCAACAGCATCAAAGGCTCTCATACACTGGGAACCAACCTCCTCCACCATCAGGATCATGACAGCAAGGTTCAACTCAAAAGGAAGGAAAGTCACAATCATTCAATGCTACGCTATGCTCCCACAAATAATGCAGATGAAGAGAAGAAGCAGGAGTTCTACAGACAACTGCAATCAGTACTGGACAAGACCCCAGCACAGTTGGCGACATCGAAATTCACTCTAATGGGTGGGGTGACATGATTTCCAAACTGCGTGCAGCGGACAACACGGGAAGAGAACCAATCATGGGTCGAGAAGCACTCGGTGAAATGAATGAGAATGGAGAACTGTTTGCAGATTTCTGCGCATTCAACCATTTGGTGATTGGAGGCGAGACAGTGTGTACAAACACAATGATATTCACAAGGCAGAGACATGGATGTGATTTCACCAGACACTAGGACACACTACACTACAAATCAGATCGACTTCATCTCGATGTGAAGAAAGTGGAGACGCAGCCAGCCTACTGGACACAAGATCAGATGAAGAAGAGGAGTGGATGTAGGTTCACACCACTCACTATCCAGTGCAATGAACCTGCCTTCACACAATCAAGTTGAAGACCTGCAAAGAAGTTGGTGATGATAGACGACCACAGTTGAAATTCCAGTTGAACACCTAGAACAGAAACTGAACTGAAGGACAAAACTACAAAGGAAATCTTCACGTCAGTCAGTCAGCCATCAGAACAAAATGGTAGACACTGAGCAACATCCCTGGAGAAACGTGTGTGGTTGAACACTGGAACAGACGCAGGGACAACAGCAGATATGCTCACACTACTACTGCAGAAGGCCTGGAATGAAGGAAGAAGGGCTACCTTATCAAACTCCCGAAGGAGGGAGACCAAAGTCTTTGCAAGAACAGCAACTGGAGAGGAATCATGCTACTGTCCACCCAGAGTAAGCAAAATATTATGCCGCATCATCGTGGAGAGACTGAATGATGCACTGGATTCAAAACTACCACCGGAACAGGCTGACTGGCCAGCTTCTGGAAGAACAAATTATGTGTGGACCGAATGGTAATGCTACGCATCATCACGGAACAGAGCACAGAATGGCAGTCCACTTTACCTCTATCTCAACATCGTCTGCTTTGAAAAGGCCCTCGACATTGTCAACCAAGAAGTAATTCGGCAGGCAGCTGCTTCAACACTACGGTTTTAGTGCCATTAATCTATATCAATCTCATTCAACAGCTATTTGCTGTATGAAGACGCCACATGCCAAGTGATCCACAATGGAAATCTTAGTGACATCTGTAAAGGAAAAATGATCTGAAAATCCCTCCCGATCACCCTTATTTGATTGTATTGACATTTATTTTAACATTTTTACCCTCGTTATGGATGGTGTACCTTTGACCCTCGCCGGTGTAATGTTATTTGCTTGTTTAACTGTCTTATTTGACTTTACACTCGGTATTTGCCTTTGTATGTTTGAGACTTATTATGAGTGTTTCACTTTCCTATTATGTGACGCTGGACTGTTGATAAGGTGATGTTGTTTTACTGCGCACGACATTTTGTTTTGGTTCAACTTACGGTTGTGCAGTGATTTGACTGTTTGTCTTTTGACTGTCTACTGGAAACGTTTGTTTGTTGATTTGATTCCTGTAGGCAGAGTTTTGATCCCTTTTGCCGGGAATATTCCTATTGACCGACAGGTATTTAACAGTTGTATTTTTTAACCAGTTTTTACCGTGTAGTACGTATTTGTACCCGAGAACGTTTTGGACTGTATAGTTACCCAACGGCACTGTTGAGGTATTTTTGTAATTTGACATAACTTATTGTTGCTTTGATAGTACCACAGATTTTGTTACGAATCTACTATTGAATTACTACAAACCGTGTTTTGATATTTCGATCCAACCTTTGACTGTGCGTCACTCGCGGAAGTTAGGAAGCTATACAGTAGAACGCAGGAACTAGTCAGATTCACGTCAGTTGGCACCGCCTAGCTATTTCCCGCGTTCAGGCCAAGATTATTGGATTCTGGCCGCTACAGTACTCAACAACCCGTCACTGCTGTACCTGGCAATCGCAAGGTGTTCCTTGAGTCAATTCCGGACGGGGAAGGTGACATGTCCATGGATCCGACCTCAGATACCAAGCAAGTCCCTCTTGATGTTATTTCATGCCGTGGCTCTGATAATGGTACAGTTATTGACTATAGTAAGACTAGTCCTTGTAGGACCTCTGCTCAGTTGAAGGTACGACAGTTGGATGAAAGGCAAGAGTTGGAACTTCGTGAATTCAAGGCTAAACAAAGACAGGAAAGGTTGCGTCTGCATAAAGAACTCAACTTAGATGTGAATGGGGGTTTAGGTGATACCTTTTCCTTGGATGATGATATAAAGTGTCACAAATCAGTTTGTCTTGGCATTGACCCTCATAGCAGTTCTGATCGTGAAACGACTAGCCAGGGGAGCAGCGCAGAAAACAAAGGGGTTGCCGCTACGTTGCCTTGTGTCAGTGTTGGCCATGAGTTGCCGAAAGTAGAATTAAGCAGCTTTGACGGACATCCAGCCAAATATTGGAAGTTTATGAGGCAGTTTGAGCTCTACGTTGTCTCTAAGGTTGATGATGATGGACAGAGGCTGTTATACTTGTTACATTACTGTAAAGGTAAGGCCAGGGAGGCTATAGAGGAATGCATTATGTTACCACCATCTGCTGGTTATCGTAGGGCTCGGGATATACTCAACGTTTGTTTGGAAGGACCCATGAAGTCAGCCGGGCCTTACTACAGGATCTGATGGAATGCTCGAACATAGAACAAAACGATGCTGAGGCAATGTCGAGGTTAGCTATAAAAATGGAAAACTGCGCTATAGCCCTAGAGCAAATGGACTATACTGCGGACCTTAACTCCTTGAGAACTTTAGAAGGTATAGTAAAGAAATTGCCCCGTGTGTTACAGATGAAATGGGCGGAGACTGTCGAAAAGCTAACTGAAACCGAACGAGAACCTACCTTCGCAGAGTTAACGCAGTTTGTGTCAGCACGTGCGAGCATTTTGCTAAGTAGGTTTGGACAGCTGGCAACAAGCAGTCGACGACCAGATAGTAAAATAGCATGTTCCACGCAGCAGCTAGTACCCGTTGGGGGAGTCCTGAAACCTTCATGTATATTTTGTGGAGGGAACCATGTAGTCACAAAATGTACCACATTTCTGTCGTTACCGGTGGATGAGAGATGGTCGAAGGCTAAAGAAACAGGTTGTTGTTTTTCATGTCTTAAAAGGGGCCACAGGTCCGTAGAATGTAAAATTCACAGGGTGTGCAGTGTAGAAGGTTGTAAAGCATACCATCACCCTCTGTTACACAAGAAGACCCACCACGCCGTAGGCGAACAACCGGAGAAAGGTAGTTGTGGATGCACCGAGTCTCTCAGAGAAAGCGTGTGTTTGGGCCTACTCCCGGTACGTGTAAAGCACGGTAATAAAGAGGTTTACGGTTATGCTATCTTGGACAATGGCTCTGATACAACTTTGATCACGAAAATGTTTTGCAACTTCTAGGATTGTCGACTGACGGCACAAAGACTATCATCAAAACTGTTAGTGGAAGTAGATTGGCGGACTCAGTCAGCAAGCCTTTCGAAGTTTATTCACTAGACGGAAACGAATGCATACTTATAGATCGAGCAGTTGTGGCAAGAGATCTCCCAGTACGGAGACCTAAAGGGTCGATGCGAGAAAGTATTAAAAGGTGGCCGCATCTGACTGACGTACCCTGGACAGAGGTGGAAGACGGGGAGGTATTGCTGCTCATCGGTTGCGATGTACCTGAGGCTCACTGGGTTCTAGATCAGAAGTTAGGGGGCAGAAAGAGCCCATATGCTGTGAGATCATTGTTGGGCTGGGTCGTGTTCGGTCCGACAAGCTTTCGTGAGCACAGGGAGAGGGTTGTGAATTGTATGTCTCGGTCAGATCTATTAGTCGATCAATGGAAGAAAATTTACGATTATGAGTTCAGCGATTTGTACTCGGGAGATAAGTCGTTATCTGTCGATGACCTAGCCGCTGTAAACATAGTGCAGCGAGGTACTTATTGGGATAATGGACATTTCGTTGTCCCCTTGCCCTGGAAAATGGAGTCCAAGAGAGTATACGGTGGATGCGAAGTAGCCAGGCGACGTTTGGAGAGTTTGAAACCAGACTAATATCCTCTGAAAGCCTTCGCGAAAGCTACACTAGCGCCATGGAAGAGACCATCAGAAAGGGATATGCAGCAGTAGCTCCTGAGCCCCAGCTTAATCCTAGCTACCGCCCACGATGGTATTTGCCGCATCATGCCGTATTTAACCCCAAGAAACCGGGGAAGGTAAGAGTTGTGCTGGACTGCGCTGCCAAACTGTCCGGAACTTCTTTAAATGACTTCCTGTATCAGGGACCAGACACGACAGCGAACTTGGTTGGAATATTATTGCGTTTTCGCAAAGAACTGATTGCCCTGACGTCCGATGTGGAAGAAATGTTTATGCAGGTGAAAGTCCCAGAGTTTGACCGAGGTGCTCCGCGGTTCCTATGGTGGCCTCAGGGTGATTTCTCGAAGGAACCTATTGAATATCAAATGACGTCACACCCATTCGGTGCAGTGTCCTCACCGTTTTGTGCGTATTTTGCAATGGCCAAGACTGCCGAGACGTATGCCAACGATTATGATAGCTATGTGGTGGAAGCAGTGAAGCATAACTTTTATGTTGATGATTGCCTAGTGTCCTTTGCAAGCCCAGGCGAGGCAAAAACGTTCGTAAAACAGTCCACTGAGTTGTTGTTACGTGGTGGCTTTAAATTGAAGAAGTGGGTGACTAATTCAGAGGCAGTGAGAGTAGTTCTTCCTGGTCTGAGCCACACAGAGAACTCAGTCGACTTACGTGTTAGTCAAGGCTCAATCCACAGGGCCCTAGGTTTGGAATGGTACACCATGCACGATGTTTTTAAGTTCCGATTTGAACCCGTCGAGAAACCCTTCACGAAGAGAGGACTACTATCCACCGTCTCAGCTCTTTTTGACCCACTAGGCCTCATCGCCCCAGTTTGTCTTCCGGCCAAGCAGCTATTGCAGAATCTTTGCAAATCTCATGCTGGTTGGGATACACCCCTTAGTTCCAATGACCTATCCCTATGGATGGATTGGATGAGGTTCATGAAGAATCTTGGGCAAATCTCCGTACCCAGAAGTATCAAGAAGGAGGATAAGAGTGAGATGAATAAGATTGAGTTGCACTTATTTTGCGATGCCTCTGAATCTGGTTATGGAGAATTAATAAAGGAACTCCGAGAAAAGGGTAGTTGTGAGAATGAAGAAGGTGAATTGCAAAGGTTGTCACCTATACTTGTGGATGGATTGGTCTGCGTCGGTGGGAGGTTGAACTATTCCGACTACCCACTTACTTTTAAGCATCCGGTTATCCTCCCCAGACATCACTTCGTGACAGCTGATCATAAGGCATTATCATATTATAGAAAGACATACTGGTACTTCTCAAGTCCTGGCCACTCTACGAAGAAACTATTGGATAATTAAGGGGATCAGTGCGGTCAAACGGGTGATAAGAAAGTGCATAGAGTGCCGACGATTGAAAGCTGCACTGGGTCAGCAGATGATGGCCCCTTTACCGGTCTATCGCGTGCAGAAAGAATGGAAACAAGTTAATTACTTAGCTGACGTATTTTGGCGCCGATGGATGAAAGAGTATCTACCATGCTTGCAAACTCGTCAGAAGTGGTTGGGAAGGAAAAGAAATTTCAAGGAGGGAGATGTGGTGATTGTGGCCTCTGAAAAGACACCACGTGGTTCCTGGCCTTTGGGAGTGATCGAAACATGCGAGAAGGACGAAGACGATTTAGTAAGAACTGTGATGGTGCGTATGAAGGAAGGTACCGTGAGAAGAGATATAAGAAAGCTTTGTCTTCTTGAGGGAGTAGAAGAAAGATAGAGTATGCAGACAGCTAGGTAGATAGAGCCACGGCTGAATACACAGAGGTGTTTTGCGTGTCTGGAGGGATTTTGGTGGCCGGTGTAAAGGAAAAATGATCTGAAAATCCCTCCCGATCACCCTTATTTGATTGTATTGACATTTATTTTAACATTTTTACCCTCGTTATGGATGGTGTACCTTTGACCCTCGCCGGTGTAATGTTATTTGCTTGTTTAACTGTCTTATTTGACTTTACACTCGGTATTTGCCTTTGTATGTTTGAGACTTATTATGAGTGTTTCACTTTCCTATTATGTGACGCTGGACTGTTGATAAGGTGATGTTGTTTTACTGCGCACGACATTTTGTTTTGGTTCAACTTACGGTTGTGCAGTGATTTGACTGTTTGTCTTTTGACTGTCTACTGGAAACGTTTGTTTGTTGATTTGATTCCTGTAGGCAGAGTTTTGATCCCTTTTGCCGGGAATATTCCTATTGACCGACAGGTATTTAACAGTTGTATTTTTTAACCAGTTTTTACCGTGTAGTACGTATTTGTACCCGAGAACGTTTTGGACTGTATAGTTACCCAACGGCACTGTTGAGGTATTTTTGTAATTTGACATAACTTATTGTTGCTTTGATAGTACCACAGATTTTGTTACGAATCTACTATTGAATTACTACAAACCGTGTTTTGATATTTCGATCCAACCTTTGACTGTGCGTCACTCGCGGAAGTTAGGAAGCTATACAGTAGAACGCAGGAACTAGTCAGATTCACGTCAGTTGGCACCGCCTAGCTATTTCCCGCGTTCAGGCCAAGATTATTGGATTCTGGCCGCTACAGTACTCAACAACCCGTCACTGCTGTACCTGGCAATCGCAAGGTGTTCCTTGAGTCAATTCCGGACGGGGAAGGTGACATGTCCATGGATCCGACCTCAGATACCAAGCAAGTCCCTCTTGATGTTATTTCATGCCGTGGCTCTGATAATGGTACAGTTATTGACTATAGTAAGACTAGTCCTTGTAGGACCTCTGCTCAGTTGAAGGTACGACAGTTGGATGAAAGGCAAGAGTTGGAACTTCGTGAATTCAAGGCTAAACAAAGACAGGAAAGGTTGCGTCTGCATAAAGAACTCAACTTAGATGTGAATGGGGGTTTAGGTGATACCTTTTCCTTGGATGATGATATAAAGTGTCACAAATCAGTTTGTCTTGGCATTGACCCTCATAGCAGTTCTGATCGTGAAACGACTAGCCAGGGGAGCAGCGCAGAAAACAAAGGGGTTGCCGCTACGTTGCCTTGTGTCAATGTTGGCCATGAGTTGCCGAAAGTAGAATTAAGCAGCTTTGACGGACATCCAGCCAAATATTGGAAGTTTATGAGGCAGTTTGAGCTCTACGTTGTCTCTAAGGTTGATGATGATGGACAGAGGCTGTTATACTTGTTACATTACTGTAAAGGTAAGGCCAGGGAGGCTATAGAGGAATGCATTATGTTACCACCATCTGCTGGTTATCGTAGGGCTCGGGATATACTCAACGTTTGTTTGGAAGGACCCATGAAGTCAGCCGGGCCTTACTACAGGATCTGATGGAATGCTCGAACATAGAACAAAACGATGCTGAGGCAATGTCGAGGTTAGCTATAAAAATGGAAAACTGCGCTATAGCCCTAGAGCAAATGGACTATACTGCGGACCTTAACTCCTTGAGAACTTTAGAAGGTATAGTAAAGAAATTGCCCCGTGTGTTACAGATGAAATGGGCGGAGACTGTCGAAAAGCTAACTGAAACCGAACGAGAACCTACCTTCGCAGAGTTAACGCAGTTTGTGTCAGCACGTGCGAGCATTTTGCTAAGTAGGTTTGGACAGCTGGCAACAAGCAGTCGACGACCAGATAGTAAAATAGCATGTTCCACGCAGCAGCTAGTACCCGTTGGGGGAGTCCTGAAACCTTCATGTATATTTTGTGGAGGGAACCATGTAGTCACAAAATGTACCACATTTCTGTCGTTACCGGTGGATGAGAGATGGTCGAAGGCTAAAGAAACAGGTTGTTGTTTTTCATGTCTTAAAAGGGGCCACAGGTCCGTAGAATGTAAAATTCACAGGGTGTGCAGTGTAGAAGGTTGTAAAGCATACCATCACCCTCTGTTACACAAGAAGACCCACCACGCCGTAGGCGAACAACCGGAGAAAGGTAGTTGTGGATGCACCGAGTCTCTCAGAGAAAGCGTGTGTTTGGGCCTACTCCCGGTACGTGTAAAGCACGGTAATAAAGAGGTTTACGGTTATGCTATCTTGGACAATGGCTCTGATACAACTTTGATCACGAAAATGTTTTGCAACTTCTAGGATTGTCGACTGACGGCACAAAGACTATCATCAAAACTGTTAGTGGAAGTAGATTGGCGGACTCAGTCAGCAAGCCTTTCGAAGTTTATTCACTAGACGGAAACGAATGCATACTTATAGATCGAGCAGTTGTGGCAAGAGATCTCCCAGTACGGAGACCTAAAGGGTCGATGCGAGAAAGTATTAAAAGGTGGCCGCATCTGACTGACGTACCCTGGACAGAGGTGGAAGACGGGGAGGTATTGCTGCTCATCGGTTGCGATGTACCTGAGGCTCACTGGGTTCTAGATCAGAAGTTAGGGGGCAGAAAGAGCCCATATGCTGTGAGATCATTGTTGGGCTGGGTCGTGTTCGGTCCGACAAGCTTTCGTGAGCACAGGGAGAGGGTTGTGAATTGTATGTCTCGGTCAGATCTATTAGTCGATCAATGGAAGAAAATTTACGATTATGAGTTCAGCGATTTGTACTCGGGAGATAAGTCGTTATCTGTCGATGACCTAGCCGCTGTAAACATAGTGCAGCGAGGTACTTATTGGGATAATGGACATTTCGTTGTCCCCTTGCCCTGGAAAATGGAGTCCAAGAGAGTATACGGTGGATGCGAAGTAGCCAGGCGACGTTTGGAGAGTTTGAAACCAGACTAATATCCTCTGAAAGCCTTCGCGAAAGCTACACTAGCGCCATGGAAGAGACCATCAGAAAGGGATATGCAGCAGTAGCTCCTGAGCCCCAGCTTAATCCTAGCTACCGCCCACGATGGTATTTGCCGCATCATGCCGTATTTAACCCCAAGAAACCGGGGAAGGTAAGAGTTGTGCTGGACTGCGCTGCCAAACTGTCCAGAACTTCTTTAAATGACTTCCTGTATCAGGGACCAGACACGACAGCGAACTTGGTTGGAATATTATTGCGTTTTCGCAAAGAACTGATTGCCCTGACGTCCGATGTGGAAGAAATGTTTATGCAGGTGAAAGTCCCAGAGTTTGACCGAGGTGCTCCGCGGTTCCTATGGTGGCCTCAGGGTGATTTCTCGAAGGAACCTATTGAATATCAAATGACGTCACACCCATTCGGTGCAGTGTCCTCACCGTTTTGTGCGTATTTTGCAATGGCCAAGACTGCCGAGACGTATGCCAACGATTATGATAGCTATGTGGTGGAAGCAGTGAAGCATAACTTTTATGTTGATGATTGCCTAGTGTCCTTTGCAAGCCCAGGCGAGGCAAAAACGTTCGTAAAACAGTCCACTGAGTTGTTGTTACGTGGTGGTTTTAAATTGAAGAAGTGGGTGACTAATTCAGAGGCAGTGAGAGTAGTTCTTCCTGGTCTGAGCCACACAGAGAACTCAGTCGACTTACGTGTTAGTCAAGGCTCAATCCACAGGGCCCTAGGTTTCGAATGGTACACCATGCACGATGTTTTTAAGTTCCGATTTGAACCCGTCGAGAAACCCTTCACGAAGAGAGGACTACTATCCACCGTCTCAGCTCTTTTTGACCCACTAGGCCTCATCGCCCCAGTTTGTCTTCCGGCCAAGCAGCTATTGCAGAATCTTTGCAAATCTCATGCTGGTTGGGATACACCCCTTAGTTCCAATGACCTATCCCTATGGATGGATTGGATGAGGTTCATGAAGAATCTTGGGCAAATCTCCGTACCCAGAAGTATCAAGAAGGAGGATAAGAGTGAGATGAATAAGATTGAGTTGCACTTATTTTGCGATGCCTCTGAATCTGGTTATGGAGAATTAATAAAGGAACTCCGAGAAAAGGGTAGTTGTGAGAATGAAGAAGGTGAATTGCAAAGGTTGTCACCTATACTTGTGGATGGATTGGTCTGCGTCGGTGGGAGGTTGAACTATTCCGACTACCCACTTACTTTTAAGCATCCGGTTATCCTCCCCAGACATCACTTCGTGACAGCTGATCATAAGGCATTATCATATTATAGAAAGACATACTGGTACTTCTCAAGTCCTGGCCACTCTACGAAGAAACTATTGGATAATTAAGGGGATCAGTGCGGTCAAACGGGTGATAAGAAAGTGCATAGAGTGCCGACGATTGAAAGCTGCACTGGGTCAGCAGATGATGGCCCCTTTACCGGTCTATCGCGTGCAGAAAGAATGGAAACAAGTTAATTACTTAGCTGACGTATTTTGGCGCCGATGGATGAAAGAGTATCTACCATGCTTGCAAACTCGTCAGAAGTGGTTGGGAAGGAAAAGAAATTTCAAGGAGGGAGATGTGGTGATTGTGGCCTCTGAAAAGACACCACGTGGTTCCTGGCCTTTGGGAGTGATCGAAACATGCGAGAAGGACGAAGACGATTTAGTAAGAACTGTGATGGTGCGTATGAAGGAAGGTACCGTGAGAAGAGATATAAGAAAGCTTTGTCTTCTTGAGGGAGTAGAAGAAAGATAGAGTATGCAGACAGCTAGGTAGATAGAGCCACGGCTGAATACACAGAGGTGTTTTGCGTGTCTGGAGGGATTTTGGTGGCCGGTGTAAAGGAAAAATGATCTGAAAATCCCTCCCGATCACCCTTATTTGATTGTATTGACATTTATTTTAACATTTTTACCCTCGTTATGGATGGTGTACCTTTGACCCTCGCCGGTGTAATGTTATTTGCTTGTTTAACTGTCTTATTTGACTTTACACTCGGTATTTGCCTTTGTATGTTTGAGACTTATTATGAGTGTTTCACTTTCCTATTATGTGACGCTGGACTGTTGATAAGGTGATGTTGTTTTACTGCGCACGACATTTTGTTTTGGTTCAACTTACGGTTGTGCAGTGATTTGACTGTTTGTCTTTTGACTGTCTACTGGAAACGTTTGTTTGTTGATTTGATTCCTGTAGGCAGAGTTTTGATCCCTTTTGCCGGGAATATTCCTATTGACCGACAGGTATTTAACAGTTGTATTTTTTAACCAGTTTTTACCGTGTAGTACGTATTTGTACCCGAGAACGTTTTGGACTGTATAGTTACCCAACGGCACTGTTGAGGTATTTTTGTAATTTGACATAACTTATTGTTGCTTTGATAGTACCACAGATTTTGTTACGAATCTACTATTGAATTACTACAAACCGTGTTTTGATATTTCGATCCAACCTTTGACTGTGCGTCACTCGCGGAAGTTAGGAAGCTATACAGTAGAACGCAGGAACTAGTCAGATTCACGTCAGTTGGCACCGCCTAGCTATTTCCCGCGTTCAGGCCAAGATTATTGGATTCTGGCCGCTACAGTACTCAACAACCCGTCACTGCTGTACCTGGCAATCGCAAGGTGTTCCTTGAGTCAATTCCGGACGGGGAAGGTGACATGTCCATGGATCCGACCTCAGATACCAAGCAAGTCCCTCTTGATGTTATTTCATGCCGTGGCTCTGATAATGGTACAGTTATTGACTATAGTAAGACTAGTCCTTGTAGGACCTCTGCTCAGTTGAAGGTACGACAGTTGGATGAAAGGCAAGAGTTGGAACTTCGTGAATTCAAGGCTAAACAAAGACAGGAAAGGTTGCGTCTGCATAAAGAACTCAACTTAGATGTGAATGGGGGTTTAGGTGATACCTTTTCCTTGGATGATGATATAAAGTGTCACAAATCAGTTTGTCTTGGCATTGACCCTCATAGCAGTTCTGATCGTGAAACGACTAGCCAGGGGAGCAGCGCAGAAAACAAAGGGGTTGCCGCTACGTTGCCTTGTGTCAATGTTGGCCATGAGTTGCCGAAAGTAGAATTAAGCAGCTTTGACGGACATCCAGCCAAATATTGGAAGTTTATGAGGCAGTTTGAGCTCTACGTTGTCTCTAAGGTTGATGATGATGGACAGAGGCTGTTATACTTGTTACATTACTGTAAAGGTAAGGCCAGGGAGGCTATAGAGGAATGCATTATGTTACCACCATCTGCTGGTTATCGTAGGGCTCGGGATATACTCAACGTTTGTTTGGAAGGACCCATGAAGTCAGCCGGGCCTTACTACAGGATCTGATGGAATGCTCGAACATAGAACAAAACGATGCTGAGGCAATGTCGAGGTTAGCTATAAAAATGGAAAACTGCGCTATAGCCCTAGAGCAAATGGACTATACTGCGGACCTTAACTCCTTGAGAACTTTAGAAGGTATAGTAAAGAAATTGCCCCGTGTGTTACAGATGAAATGGGCGGAGACTGTCGAAAAGCTAACTGAAACCGAACGAGAACCTACCTTCGCAGAGTTAACGCAGTTTGTGTCAGCACGTGCGAGCATTTTGCTAAGTAGGTTTGGACAGCTGGCAACAAGCAGTCGACGACCAGATAGTAAAATAGCATGTTCCACGCAGCAGCTAGTACCCGTTGGGGGAGTCCTGAAACCTTCATGTATATTTTGTGGAGGGAACCATGTAGTCACAAAATGTACCACATTTCTGTCGTTACCGGTGGATGAGAGATGGTCGAAGGCTAAAGAAACAGGTTGTTGTTTTTCATGTCTTAAAAGGGGCCACAGGTCCGTAGAATGTAAAATTCACAGGGTGTGCAGTGTAGAAGGTTGTAAAGCATACCATCACCCTCTGTTACACAAGAAGACCCACCACGCCGTAGGCGAACAACCGGAGAAAGGTAGTTGTGGATGCACCGAGTCTCTCAGAGAAAGCGTGTGTTTGGGCCTACTCCCGGTACGTGTAAAGCACGGTAATAAAGAGGTTTACGGTTATGCTATCTTGGACAATGGCTCTGATACAACTTTGATCACGAAAATGTTTTGCAACTTCTAGGATTGTCGACTGACGGCACAAAGACTATCATCAAAACTGTTAGTGGAAGTAGATTGGCGGACTCAGTCAGCAAGCCTTTCGAAGTTTATTCACTAGACGGAAACGAATGCATACTTATAGATCGAGCAGTTGTGGCAAGAGATCTCCCAGTACGGAGACCTAAAGGGTCGATGCGAGAAAGTATTAAAAGGTGGCCGCATCTGACTGACGTACCCTGGACAGAGGTGGAAGACGGGGAGGTATTGCTGCTCATCGGTTGCGATGTACCTGAGGCTCACTGGGTTCTAGATCAGAAGTTAGGGGGCAGAAAGAGCCCATATGCTGTGAGATCATTGTTGGGCTGGGTCGTGTTCGGTCCGACAAGCTTTCGTGAGCACAGGGAGAGGGTTGTGAATTGTATGTCTCGGTCAGATCTATTAGTCGATCAATGGAAGAAAATTTACGATTATGAGTTCAGCGATTTGTACTCGGGAGATAAGTCGTTATCTGTCGATGACCTAGCCGCTGTAAACATAGTGCAGCGAGGTACTTATTGGGATAATGGACATTTCGTTGTCCCCTTGCCCTGGAAAATGGAGTCCAAGAGAGTATACGGTGGATGCGAAGTAGCCAGGCGACGTTTGGAGAGTTTGAAACCCAGACTAATATCCTCTGAAAGCCTTCGCGAAAGCTACACTAGCGCCATGGAAGAGACCATCAGAAAGGGATATGCAGCAGTAGCTCCTGAGCCCCAGCTTAATCCTAGCTACCGCCCACGATGGTATTTGCCGCATCATGCCGTATTTAACCCCAAGAAACCGGGGAAGGTAAGAGTTGTGCTGGACTGCGCTGCCAAACTGTCCGGAACTTCTTTAAATGACTTCCTGTATCAGGGACCAGACACGACAGCGAACTTGGTTGGAATATTATTGCGTTTTCGCAAAGAACTGATTGCCCTGACGTCCGATGTGGAAGAAATGTTTATGCAGGTGAAAGTCCCAGAGTTTGACCGAGGTGCTCCGCGGTTCCTATGGTGGCCTCAGGGTGATTTCTCGAAGGAACCTATTGAATATCAAATGACGTCACACCCATTCGGTGCAGTGTCCTCACCGTTTTGTGCGTATTTTGCAATGGCCAAGACTGCCGAGACGTATGCCAACGATTATGATAGCTATGTGGTGGAAGCAGTGAAGCATAACTTTTATGTTGATGATTGCCTAGTGTCCTTTGCAAGCCCAGGCGAGGCAAAAACGTTCGTAAAACAGTCCACTGAGTTGTTGTTACGTGGTGGTTTTAAATTGAAGAAGTGGGTGACTAATTCAGAGGCAGTGAGAGTAGTTCTTCCTGGTCTGAGCCACACAGAGAACTCAGTCGACTTACGTGTTAGTCAAGGCTCAATCCACAGGGCCCTAGGTTTGGAATGGTACACCATGCACGATGTTTTTAAGTTCCGATTTGAACCCGTCGAGAAACCCTTCACGAAGAGAGGACTACTATCCACCGTCTCAGCTCTTTTTGACCCACTAGGCCTCATCGCCCCAGTTTGTCTTCCGGCCAAGCAGCTATTGCAGAATCTTTGCAAATCTCATGCTGGTTGGGATACACCCCTTAGTTCCAATGACCTATCCCTATGGATGGATTGGATGAGGTTCATGAAGAATCTTGGGCAAATCTCCGTACCCAGAAGTATCAAGAAGGAGGATAAGAGTGAGATGAATAAGATTGAGTTGCACTTATTTTGCGATGCCTCTGAATCTGGTTATGGAGAATTAATAAAGGAACTCCGAGAAAAGGGTAGTTGTGAGAATGAAGAAGGTGAATTGCAAAGGTTGTCACCTATACTTGTGGATGGATTGGTCTGCGTCGGTGGGAGGTTGAACTATTCCGACTACCCACTTACTTTTAAGCATCCGGTTATCCTCCCCAGACATCACTTCGTGACAGCTGATCATAAGGCATTATCATATTATAGAAAGACATACTGGTACTTCTCAAGTCCTGGCCACTCTACGAAGAAACTATTGGATAATTAAGGGGATCAGTGCGGTCAAACGGGTGATAAGAAAGTGCATAGAGTGCCGACGATTGAAAGCTGCACTGGGTCAGCAGATGATGGCCCCTTTACCGGTCTATCGCGTGCAGAAAGAATGGAAACAAGTTAATTACTTAGCTGACGTATTTTGGCGCCGATGGATGAAAGAGTATCTACCATGCTTGCAAACTCGTCAGAAGTGGTTGGGAAGGAAAAGAAATTTCAAGGAGGGAGATGTGGTGATTGTGGCCTCTGAAAAGACACCACGTGGTTCCTGGCCTTTGGGAGTGATCGAAACATGCGAGAAGGACGAAGACGATTTAGTAAGAACTGTGATGGTGCGTATGAAGGAAGGTACCGTGAGAAGAGATATAAGAAAGCTTTGTCTTCTTGAGGGAGTAGAAGAAAGATAGAGTATGCAGACAGCTAGGTAGATAGAGCCACGGCTGAATACACAGAGGTGTTTTGCGTGTCTGGAGGGATTTTGGTGGCCGGTGTAAAGGAAAAATGATCTGAAAATCCCTCCCGATCACCCTTATTTGGTTGTATTGACATTTATTTTAACATTTTTACCCTCGTTATGGATGGTGTATCTTTGACCCTCGCCGGTGTAATGTTATTTGCTTGTTTAACTGTCTTATTTGACTTTACACTCGGTATTTGCCTTTGTATGTTTGAGACTTATTATGAGTGTTTCACTTTCCTATTATGTGACGCTGGACTGTTGATAAGGTGATGTTGTTTTACTGCGCACGACATTTTGTTTTGGTTCAACTTACGGTTGTGCAGTGATTTGACTGTTTGTCTTTTGACTGTCTACTGGAAACGTTTGTTTGTTGATTTGATTCCTGTAGGCAGAGTTTTGATCCCTTTTGCCGGGAATATTCCTATTGACCGACAGGTATTTAACAGTTGTATTTTTTAACCAGTTTTTACCGTGTAGTACGTATTTGTACCCGAGAACGTTTTGGACTGTATAGTTACCCAACGGCACTGTTGAGGTATTTTTGTAATTTGACATAACTTATTGTTGCTTTGATAGTACCACAGATTTTGTTACGAATCTACTATTGAATTACTATAAACCGTGTTTTGATATTTCGATCCAACCTTTGACTGTGCGTCACTCGCGGAAGTTAGGAAGCTATACAGTAGAACGCAGGAACTAGTCAGATTCACGTCAGTTGGCACCGCCTAGCTATTTCCCGCGTTCAGGCCAAGATTATTGGATTCTGGCCGCTACAACATCTTCGAAGTGAATACAGGGGACAGCAGTAAGACAAGGCTGTCGCCAACTATCAGCGATGATCTTCCTGATCTGATTGTGGCCAACTGGACCGGATCGTGCGGCAAACCGTGAGGAGCGAGAATTTAACCATATGCTGTTTGACCGATGAAAAGACCCAAGAAGAAGATTCGGATTTCACCAACGATGATGATTTATGTCTAACGTATGATGTAGCACAAACTCGAAGATCTACAGGCGAAAACCTACAAGTTGACAGAAGAGGCGAGACAGCGAAGACGGGACTTCAAGTGAATGTAGAGAAGACGGAGGTGATGGAGATACCAAACCAACAACAGCATCAACAACAAGAAGCACCAATCACCATCAGCGGGAGAAATTTAAAAGAAGTTGTCTCTTCCACCTATCCACTTACCTAGGCAGCATCGTTCCAACTACAGAGGGCGGTGACACAGATGAGTATGTCAAAGCCAGCCAGGATCGGAAAGACAGCAAGACAGGCCCTCCTTGATTAGCCGGAGACCAGTGTGGAGATCTACTCCACTCCACTCCACTCCACTCAGCATAAAGCGTGAACGTGAACCGGATTTTCAAGACTAATCCAGTCGAGTAAGTCAGTGCTTCTATGTGATGGTTGTGAGACTTGGCGCGTCACGAAAAGCATTTCCAATAAACTGAAGACAGGCATGATGAATAGCTACCGCATACGCTGACTCGATACTGCTGATGGAGATCAGATGGATGGCCAGAACAATAAGAATAAGCAAGGAGGAACTCATTGTGGCTGGCTGGCAACGAACCAACGGAGCAAGAACCTATCACCTAATAAATATGCAGAAGAAAGTGGGGATGGATTGGACTGGACATTCACTGAGAAGACCGATTTGGGCATCACGCACCAGGCCAGGCCTTAGAGCGAAATTCAAAAAGGAGATAACGATTTGGGTGTTCCAGTTGAGGGTGACGCAGAGGAGGTGTTGTGATTAGGAAATTAAAGTTAATAGGTAGTCATCGAGCCACTCTGGAGAGACTGCAGAGAAGAGAGTGCAATGGCGACATGCTACTGAAGCAGTATGTTCAACCCTAACCCTACGCTGACTCGATACTGAAGATGGAGATCGGATGGATGACCAGAATAATAAGAATAAGCAAGGAGGAAATATGGCAACGAACCAACCAAGAACCCATCGCCCAACAAATATGCAGCAGAAGTAAATGGAGATGGATTGAGCATACACCGAGAAAACCATTCGGAGACATCTCGGCCCAGGCCCTTAAGTGGAATCCAAAGGGGAAATGACGCGTTGGGAGTCTGAGGTTGACATCGAGGAGATCATGTAAGAAAGAAATGAAAACTTATATGCAGTCGTCGTTGAAGAACGCAGAGAACAGAGTGGAATGGGAATGTGCTACTGAAGCGGTATGTTTCACTAGGAATCCAAGGTACAAATAATGATAATAATAATTGTTTGTTACCTCCTCCCCGCTAGAGATTAGACCTCAAAGTCGATCGTGGTCGGATTCACAGACATACATCCATTAAGTGACGCTACTTGGGATTGAATGCCTGCTCCTTCCTAACCATTTTGATCAATTATGTGGAGCAGTGACGATGTTTGATCCGCTTTTTTAGAAAGTGTTAATATTTAAACACTTTTTAGGGTCGTTAGCTTAGGTGATATTCTTCTCGGTAGAATTACTTATGTAACCTAATGGTCTTCTGATATGACTACCAGTTGCTGCCTGAAAAGTAACTGATTGTTTAGGGGCTAGGTTTAAGCCAGTTGTGACGCCATCTGCAACCCCTCTACGTCCATAACCTGTGTTTTTGAGTTGCAGATAGAAACTATGGGGACCCGTACAGATACTGATTAGTTGAATAGGATAGACAGGAAGTTTTTTTTAAGTCCCTTCACCACCAACATGATCTGTTTTTGTCACTTTACAGTCTAAGGCCACAACAGCTTCATGTTTCCTGTTGTCATTGATGACTTAACAGTAACAGCTAATAGATGTCTAAATCTACTTCTGTAAAAATTCAGTGACGCACTGGAAGTTGGAGTTCGAGTGTTGTAAAATGCCAACCCAGCCGACTTTGGTTGTAAATGTCAGGACCGCCGTTGGACAACTCAATTCTGAGGACATCCCCAGTCTTCCAAGTAAGGGGAAATAATGGGGAAAAGTAGACAGTGATGGGGATGCCGTAAATGAATGGCCTAAAAAGAGGGGGAACAGTAGATTTTTCGGCAAATATGTGCTTGTTTAAGTTCATTACTAATACTTTCTGGGTGCATTCCGCGCCATCCGTCATTTCTGTATGTATCATGGAGGTGAGTGGCATGTGTTTGACTAATAGAGCGTTATATGTTCTCATTTATTAGCATCCGGAATTTAAGGGTGCATCTTTCATTGAGAAATTGAGGTCTGCATTGTTACAGAAGCGTGTATATTGTCACTGATCTACGTTTTACAGACGGTGTAAACGAATTTATAAAGCCATTTATTAGTTCAAGAGAAGTATGAAGGAGTGTCTTAGGGACGCAAAAATGCTTCCCAGAACTGGTAAATTAGCCTAATCAACATTGACAAATGACCGGGTGTAACTACAGAATTTCTAAACGAAAAACTAAAGGAGTGTGGTAATGTTTAATATAATTATTTTAATGATGATTTCAGATTCGTGGGCGGATGCAATACAATTTGAAACCGTAGTCCAAAAACTTCATGATTACAAGGACAGGGTGAATGCTGACGAAGTTACCTTCTCGTTACCGGTGAAGTGCAAACGGTAAGACACATTGAATCTGGAGCTTACATTTACAGGGTTATGAAAAATTAAAGATGGTGATTTCACATACAATTCTCTGGACCTCAACTTGATTGATGCCCAACGAGATCTTATGGTCTCAACGTATCCAAACGTTAAAGTGATGGAAACAGTAATATCGCCTGTCACTAGGTAACTTAACTTCGCGTTAATTAGTTGCATTGCAGCACTTCAAGAAAACATCAACCATTGCTGGTGTCCTCACCTATTTCTGCAGCATCTTGCAACGACCAGGCGGCAGTAACCTTTAAGATAATAAGTGGCTGAAAATAACTAACCTTTCTCAATTTCATGCGAAGGCATATTGGAGGATATCGCTAAGTACAATAGGCCAACCTATTTCTTGCTTCAAAGGTTGGTTAAAGGGAAACCGGACAGCAGTGGTATGCTGCATGCAGCCGACCCTATGAGATATCCCCTGGAAACCGAGGAGCAACTGGATATGCTAGAGGTGTCATTAACAGATCTAGGTTTTCGAGATGCCTTTGTTAGGACAAGCACGCTTCAAATATTTACTTTTAGACTGCAAAAATGTCCAGTAAGGTAATCTTGGATATCAAGGGGTCCATGAGGCATATGCTGACTTACTATCGCCGGCACTAGCTATTCGTTGCACACTCATCGGAACACCTAACAAGCTGGCATTGTGCAAATGCTCTTTCCACAAAGTTGTTCGATGTAAGTATTTCATCCGGTAACAACTTGCAAATTTTGTTCTAGCCATACTACTTGCTGAATTCAGTCGCCTGAGCATAATGAAGCATGAACTTCTGCACGAAATGAATGATGCTACCAAAGCATTCTTTCATGACCTTAGAGATCGGGTTTCCAAGCGTAGCAGCCGGAATCAATCAAAAGTAAGCATTCCTATGTTTTTCCCTCCACCTAATTTTTAATGTGCCCTCAAAGATAAGGAATTCATGAATATTTAAGGCAACTGGTCCCTTTGATAAATTTAAACAGCGTAATGAGAAGACGAAGATTATCTGAAACATAAATAGTTCGACAAGTCCATGTGTGATCAGATTGTTCGAAATGTATAGCGCTAATTCATGAATAGTTTTCTTTATTTACAGAAAAATAGCGGGATGCAATATGAGGCTGGTACAATAAACAGCGTGAATTTTCCCGAATTAACAAATTTCATTTACATAACATTTTTAAAAAAAGGGTTATCAATCTTCTTTGCCTTTTCAAGACGAATTACTGCTTAAACATATGGAAAAAATTCCTGAGGAAATTTGTCTTTCTTTTTTTCCGGAAAGTCTAATTTAAAGGTAATGTTTTAATAAGTCGGTTCGTTTCCCCACGAATGTCGGTTTTTTTTAACTGTTGAGCTTTCCCCTTATTCTAATTTTTCCCCCTTTTTGGTCTGTATGGGATAGTTTTATTTAAGACAATGAAGTCTTTGCAAACCAGGTGTGTTCATGGAGCGTAGGTGGGAACCGTTGAAGAAGCCTTGCAGGAAGGCCTTGAAGGGAAACCAGAGGTAATGCTCTACAAATTCTTTTGCCTCCACAATGAAGTACTGGATAGGGGATATAAACTACTAGTTGCTGTCCTTAACTCTGTCTCTCACGATCACGTAAAAATGCTTTGCGAATTGAAAGCAGTAGATTGGTGAACGGCTGAGCTTATCAACTATCATCTAAGGCATACCGATGATATCTAGCAAATAGTATGATTTACTGGATTCCAAGTTACATTGATTGGTCGATTTCCGCCACTCACGTTTCCAAGATGTTCACATTCATTTTGAGCGCTCTCTCTGGACAGTTATGCCTTAAGCAGTCTTCACCTTGTGACTTATTCTTCAGCATCTTCAACTTTGCTCTTATAGTCTAAGTTTTCTAATTCGTCTCTTCATCATTTCTGATTCAATGTCTACAGAGGACAACCTATGAAGATAATAACAATATTTCTCAGATGACTCAATGTACATGAATGCAGCCACTTTTACAGGCATTATCTTTATGATTCAGAACTACAAACGCAAAAATACTGATTGTTTGATGCAATCTCGACTTATTTGTTGAATAACTACATAGTTACTAATTAGTCGGAAGTATATAAGTTTACTCTTATCATTTCGTGCAATATTCTCTCAAGGTTAGGTAGTCCCTTCCACTTTCCACTTTGTTGGCAGGGCGTAACGATTCAGGAGTATCCTAAAAATTTGAACTTAACCAGAAGTTGACATTAACAAGTGCTTGTATATAATTCTAAAATATATGCTTATATTGCAATTCCAATGTAGAAAGTTGGTTAAAAACCTGGAAGAAATGCATTTTAATACATTTTATTATCCCTGAATCCCTGAATAATTATTGTTCACGCTTAGATATTATTTTACGGTAGTCATTTCTGCTTTATTGAACAGTTAGTTACACAGATGATGATTGAAGTGTCTTGACAACTATAAGTAGATACAGGAAATGAATTTAAATATGTGGGTTTTTAAGTCTTTTATGAAACCCTTCTGGATTGCGCTACACCCAGGGATCTCCTAATAACTTTTTTCCTGAAAATCGGCAAATGCTGAAATTTGTGATTATTATGCTGGCATTTTGGTTTTCTAGGGATGTAAATCTGAAATGTAGAGTTTTCAGTTACTTACCAACTGACTGAGATTAAAAATTGTCTATTTCTCCATAGCTTTTGTCTATTTTTCAGTTTCTAAGCATCTTACTCTTTTACCTAATTTGTGACAGATTGACTTGATATATTCAGATTATTAAGTTACTAGCGTTATGTAACACATACAGATAAACCAGATGAAACTTCGGTCCCCAGAGATAACCGTATTGTTTCAAACGATACGTGTTCATAGGAAAAAACAGCTGATTAGAGAGGTGATCGGCTGATTTGGTTCAGTTAAAATACTGAACTGTTCTGTTACTTTTCCGCATGGAAATTGATTAACTCCATTATGACATGTCTAAAAGGTATACACTTGTCAGTAAAGAGTAAAAGATGACTATATGTGTTGAATTAACTTAATTTTTGCTAACATTAGGGTACTAAAATCCCGAAACAATAATTTGGAAATCCATATATATACAAAATTCCTTTCTTACTTGTTCTCGTTTACCCTATGGAATGTTGCCTTCATATTTACTTTTTACCCTCAGTGTTATACTACTTAATTTGTTTTAAGTAGCTAAGTCCGTAATTCCTTATTATACTTTTCCACCCACAGACTAGACTGCACATTCTCCGATTCGTATCTTGTTCACCATTTATTTAGCTCCCTTAGATACCTATCACATATTATGGTGGTGTTGTGATTTCTCTGGCTGTTTACTGATGTTCTACTTTCCCATGAACATTTCTTTATCTTGTGTCTTTACCTCATCAAAAGAAATTAGGCGGGTCTTCTATAATCCCTTCTGGTCGCCTAGACAGCTAACATATTTTCACTGTTCACACACTGATGCAAAGTGCTTCAATGGCGATAAACCCACAGATACCTTACAATTCGAGGTTTGTATTTCATTACTCAACTTATTGTGATATTTATTATTCGTCCCTTGGGTTCCTAGTGGCAAATACCGCTTCAGTAGCACGTCTCCATTCCACTCACTTCTCTGCAATATTTTGAACCTGGCTACACGACAGCCAAGAACCTTTCATTTCTTCTTCACACCATCTCCTCCATGTCAAATGAACGTCCAATCTGCATTCAAAAGAGAAGTTAACGACTTTTTTCTCCACTATGTTACTAATGAAAAATGTTATGTTCGATTTTTTCGAATAACCTAATGAGATAACTACGCGCCAATTCTTTACTTTCGGGTATCTTCACTATGCAGACTATTCTTTCGATTACGTAATACCTTCTCACTTCTGTTCTACAACTATTTTCGCCACTCGGTTGACGTTCACTTCTGACCACATATACCCATCTCCAACACCCTTATTCTTTGTACTAAATATTCACTATTAACTTGTCATAAAAATTAACTCACTGAAGAGCTACACTTCTCTTCATTAAAAACTGTCCTCCGTATACTTTGTTAAAATGTTCAAAGAAAGTGAAATCATCTATCAGTGCGTAGAAAATCCATGATTCAAACGTTTTAATACAAAAAAATAGGAATGAAGAAAGCATTTACCATGAATATCGATTACATCATGCTTTATCCAGTTATTAAATCCAATAACTCCATCGAAATCAAGCTTATCAATCTCATTCTTTATATAATTCCGTAAGTCTGCATCCTCTGGAATTGGATTTCCAGATTTGGAAATATTATTACAGTTATTATAATCCGTTGTTGGCATAAAATTTGGCAGAAAATGGGTATACAATTTTAACAATAAATGACTTAAACATAATGTGATATTGAATGTTTTAGATAGACTTATCGATTCCTGCATTGTTTCCAGTGATTGCTCAAATCGTGTTAATCGTTTTAAGAATAATGATGACGAGTTGATGAATGGATTAAACCGTTGTATTAAATTAATGAACATCGGTTGACTTGACAAACTGGGATCAAGTAGTTCAGGAAATCCACAGACTAAAAATGGAGAAGATTATATACATATAGAAATTTAGAGATTTGTGAAATACCATATGAGTCTCACGAAGTATATATGAGATGCGTTCATAATTCCCAATGTGACATTAAAAACAAGATATTCAGCGAAGAGAACTCTTTTCAACGAATTTATTCTCAAGCTGTACATTCGTATGTATATGATATTTGAATACTGTAGTCCGTGAGGAAGATTTAACTTAAATAAATAGGGCTTGAAACAATAATAATGGTGGTTATAATTATCATGTCGCCAGTTCATGATGTAAAGGTGGGATGATAACAAAAAGGGGTTACGTAAGATTTTCAAATCGTTTATAAGGTGCATATAGCAAATATAGCTCCTATTCTGCGTTTTTATGGTTACCGACATATTAATGAAACTAACAATGATATTAAACGCAATATAGGTATGACTATTAGTTCTCAACCATTATCAATCCGTATAAGAAAATTCTTACAGTAATTGTTTACTGATTACATCTCATAATTAAATATTACTACTCAGAACGATGTAAACATCAACAGTTTCAGAGGAAGATTTTAATTCTGACAGCTACTTTTAATATAAATGAAAAACTTGGGCACTGTGGTAGAATGTAATTCCATATTAGACTTGTTTATTTGATATAAAGCGCACAGTGATACAGTATTATTTACTTGATTACGTTTCTAGCATAAATTACTGCTCATAATCATATCAATATGATATGATTGATATGATTATGAGCAATAATTTATGCTCGAAACGTAATCAAGCAAATAATACTGTATCACTGACAGCTACTTTTCTTTTACTGAATGTTACGCAATAATACCATAACTATATATCTTAATCGAACAAATATTCTTGCACAAACTAAACGGAGGTAGGAAAACGAAAATTGTGGAATTTGAAGGATGAGGCTAAATAAGTCAGTGAGTGGATAATAAGCAGAAAACAAAATATCATAGAACAGAATAGGCAGAACTAAGTAGATTAAGATTAGGATTTACTGTCAAGTGAAAATCCAATGACAAGAAAGTGATGTTATCAAATCAGTGAAAGGTTAAGAATGTAGGTTACTAAGGGAGTTAAACGTTGTCGATAGGTCCCTTTTAAACTTATAAATCTCATTTTAGGCGTTTGTTTGCAATATCTCCACTAGAGCGAATAAGATTTGAATTATTTAGTTTTTTCTGTACATTCATAAATTCCCATTGTGACCCTAAAAACAAGATATTCAGCTAAGAGGACTCTTTTATCCTCAAGCTGTACATCCATATATATATATATATATATATATATATATATATATAGACTGTAATCCGTGAGGAAGATTTAACCTAAATAATGGGGGGTTGAAGTAATAATAATGGTGGTTATAGTATAATTGCTTGTATTATACCGTCGTTGACTGGACCAAAATGATCGGTCTCTATTGGCATATGGGGTCCTATGCGGATGCCCTCATATTGCCTGTGTTCTTAATTATGTATAGTAATGATGTATAGTGGCTAGCAGTGGAATCCAGGATGCGCATTTCATCCCATTTGGGGCTAGTTAGCTGGATATACCTGCCTCCCAGTGGGTGTTTATAGTTAAATTAATGTTACTAGTTCATGACGTAAAGGTTGAATGACAATAAGAAGGGGTTACGTAAGATTTCTGAATCGTTTATAAAGTGGATACAGATTGAAAAGTGGTAGAGTTAAAAAATTATCAAAGGACTAGGTAATATGAGTGAAACAAGTTAACTGAAAAAAACTGGAAATGTTTTGTTTAAAGTTGCGGTTATTAGGAAGATCAAATGAAATAACACCTGAAACAAGTAAATATAAAAGTAAAGTGATAATGAAGATACAAGAGTACAAAGAATAATCTAACAAAAAGGGATGAAAGATGCAAAACCAAGAAGGAATGAAGTACACCAAGACCGGAATAAGTTAAGGCCAAGGTAGAGACAAGGACTGTACATACTTCTTTTGCACACATATGTTAGGCAGGCTTCCCTTCATGGATAACCAGGGCCTCTGCTGTTTTCAGGAGCGGAATACGGAGGAAACGTGAGATGTTTGAGCGAATTCAATTATTACTATTATTATTTCGCCCATGAGTTCCCATTGGAAAATACCGCTTCAGTAGCACACCTCCATTCCACTCGCTTCTCTGCAATCTTTTGAATCTGGCTACACGACAGCCAAGAACCTTTCATTTCTTCTTCACACGATCTCCTCCATGTCACCGTCCAACACCCTCCCCCAATTCGCCGTTCCCATCTGGATTCCTCTCGAGTGCCTGAGGCGAGATGTCCCTGAACGGTCTTCTCACTGCATGCCCAATCAATCTCCACTTCCTTCAAGTGCATATTTGTTGAGCGATAGGTTCTTGGTTCGTTCGTTACCCGGTCAGAGTTCCTTGTTGCTTATTCTTTCTGGCCATCCATCTGAGCTTCAGTAACGAGCCAGTGTAGGCAGTTGTTGATGAATCTCTGTAGTTTCTTGTAAATCCCTTTCGTAACGCGCCAAGTCTCTCAACCATCACACAGAAGCACTGACTCACTCGACTGAATTAGTCTTGAAAATCCTGATCTTGTTCACGCCTTATGTTGAGTGCAGAAGATCTCCACACTAGTTTCAGGTTAATGAACGCCAGTCTTGCTGTCTTCCCGATCCTGGCTAGTTTTGACGTCCTCGTCTGTGCCTGTGCCGCCTGTAGTTGAAACGGTGCTGCATAGATAGGTGAAGGAGGCTACTTCATTTAGGTTTCTCCCGTTGATGGTGATTGGAGCTTGTTGTACTTGGTGGTGGTGGGGTTGGTTGGTTGGGTATCTTCATCACCTCTGTCTTCTCTACATTCACTTGAAGCAAGTCCCGTCTTCGCTGCCTTGCCTCTTCTGTCAACTTGTCGGATTTTGCCTGTAGATCTTCAAGTTTGTGCGACATTAGACACAAGTCATCACTGGCGAAATCCAAATCTTCTAGGATCTTTCCCCGGTCCAGTGTATGCCCATCTTCTCGCTTCTCACGGTTTCCTGCATGATACAGTCCACCACAATCAGGAAGATCATTGGTGGTGATAGTAGGCAGCATTGTCTTACTCCTGTTTTCACTTCAAAGGCATCACTGACCTTCCCACTGTGAATTACTTGGCATGTGGTGTCTTCGTATAGCGTATGGCTGATGAATGAGGTTGATAAAGGTTTGTGGTATTCCGTAGTATTGCTGCAGTTGCCATATTACTTCTCGGCCGACGCTGTTGAAGTGGAGGCGTTTTCGAAGCCCGCGAAGCTGAGGTAGATTCGAGTTGACTGCCATTCTATGCTCTGTTCCGTGATGGTGCTCAGCGTAGCGTTGCAATTTGGTCCACACATGATTTGTACTTCCTGAAGCTGGCCAGTCAGCCTGTTCCGGTGGTAGTTTTGAATCCAGTGCATCATTCAGTCTCTCCACGATGATGCGGCATAATATTTTGCTTACTCTGGGTGGACAGTAGCATGATTCCTCTCCAGTTGTTGTTCTTGCAAAGACTTTGGTCTCCCTCCTTCGGGAGTTTGATAAGGTAGGTTGTATTCTTCCAATCAATAGGCAGGTACCTTCCCTTCATTCCTTCATTGCAAACCTTCTGCAGTAGTAGTGTGAGCATATCTGCTGTTGTCTGTGCGTCTGTTCTCAGTGCTTCTGGTGGGATTCTATCTGGTCCTGCTGCTTTCCCGCATTTCAGTAGCCTTATGGCATTCAGGACTTCGACGTTCGTTGGAGGGCTTGTGTTCGTTGGTAGTTCTGTGGCTGGGCTGCAAGTGGTATTTCTGGATGAAGTGCAAGTGCAGGTGGTGGTTGATTCATGAGCTTTTTGAAGTGGTCAGCTCATCGTCTCATTTCTTTCTCTTCTTTGGTGACTAACTTTCCTTCACCATCTTTCATTGGTCTCATCTGCATTGATCTCTCTCCTCCCAGATAGTAATCTGGTTATTTGATACAATGTTGTCAGGTCTCTATCTCTACTACCTGCAGCCTGTTCTGCTTCAGTTGGAAGTGTGTCGTGGAAGTGTGGTTTGTCTTTGAGCGCGCTCTCATTCACTTCTTTGTCCAGGGTAGTGTTTTGTAGGTTGTGTTCAGTTCCTCTTTTCGTTGTTCATCCCTGAACTGAACTGCACTGCACTACACTCGTTCATCTTCTGCTTCACCATCACCTTCTTCCTCTACCTCCTCTATCAGCTTCCATGTGTCCGTCAAGATCCATTCCTTATCTTCTTTCTTCTTCTTTCCTAATACGGTTGTGCAGGTTTCTTTCCATATAGCTTTCAAAGAGTTCCAGTGTTCTTCTACACAGGTTCCTTCAGGGATGTTGCTCACTGTCTCCCATTTTGTTCTGATGGCTGACTGACTGACTGACTGACGTGAAGATTTCCTTTGTAGTTTTGTCCTTCAGTTCAGTTTCTGTTCTGGGTGTTCAACTGGAATTTCAACTGTGGTCGTCTATCATCACCAACTTCTTTGCAGGTCTTCAACTTGATTGTGTGAAGGCAGGTTCATTGCACTGGATAGTGAGTGGTGTGAACCTACATCCACTCCTCTTCTTCATCTGATCTTGTGTCTAGTAGGCTGGCTGCGTCTCCACTTTCTTCACATCGAGATGAAGTCGATCTGATTTGTAGTGTAGTGTGTCCTAGTGTCTGGTGAGATCACATCCATGTCTCTGCCTTGTGAATATCATTGTGGTTGTACACACTGTCTCGCCTCCAATCACCAAATGGTTGAATGCGCAGAAATCTGCAAACAGTTCTCCATTCTCATTCATTTCACCGAGTGCTTCTCGACCCATCATTGGTTGTCTACTTTCAGTTCTAAATGAATATCATCTTGAAGTCAACGTATCCTCACACATCCTAGAATTAGATTAAAGTACTTCACAAACTCTGTCAACATAATTTTGCGAAACAGCAGGCGAAAAACAACAGTAATTATAAACAAACAAAAATATAATCAACAAGTTGTCAGTTAAAGCAAAACAACAAATTCCCAGTAGTCACATGATTCTTCGTGCACTTGAAAATTGTTTACTTCCTCCTTCCGTATCATGTGATGCCTTGAGTTTATTTGTTTACAAATGAGTAGTTCTGAGTACTTGAATAACAAGCATGATTCCTTTATTTGGTGCTGTTATCGTCGTTATTGTAAACAATAATTCACTGTACCCATTAGTGGTAATATACAGTATGCATGGTAATGATGGATAGTGGCCAGCAGTGGAATCCAGGATGAACGTTTCGTCCTATCCGTCATCACTATATATAATTGAAACACAGACAATATCGAGGCATCTGCCCAGGAGCCCATATACTAATAGAGACCGAACAATTCGGTCCAATCAACGATGGTACAATGCAAGCAATAATATTGATGTACAGTGTGACTTCCTTAGATTACCTTAAATACCCGATCATTTTGTGATAGCATTGAGAGATATGACGGTAGATATTGTCCCTGCTTACACTCACCAGTAGGAAACGTCAATATTTCCTCATACTAGTCATTTCATAAATCGTCAAATGATGTTTACTATTTTCTCATCGAGAATTAGATTTTACCATTGAATACATAGTCACACGCAATTGCAATGTACCCTACAAAATGATAATCATAGGAATCGTTGATAAGAGTGTGTTTTACTTTCTGACTTTTAATATCAGACGCCATACTGTTATGATATTTGTCATTGGTATAAGAAGTGAAATGAGGAAGAATTTGCTGAACTACGTAAACGTATCATTCATGTTGAACTTAATTAAGTTCAATCAAACCAATTACCTGCAATATACCCTCTTAGTATGGGATTTAGATTAGTCATCTTGCAGAAATTGTACAAGACGTCATCTGCATGATTCCGCTCTGTGCATGTGACAGTTGACAATGGAAACATTTCTTTCTCCCTTTGGAATTTGTAGTACTCCCTCAGTGATTAATATGTCTAGTCACCAGCTTGTTGGTGCATTTTTGAAAACATTGTATATGTGCATACTCTGTGTATGGCTTGTGATTTCTGTTTTGCATATCTGCTGTTGGGGTGTGCAGTGGAAATGGTGGTGTAGTGAAACTGAGTGATGTGAGGATAGACTAGCTAATCTGACAGTGTATGGACCCACAGTTTGTTCTCTGCTATCAACCAAGTGTCTGATTTTGTTCTCATCTCATCTGTGAGTGTTATTCTGCAGAGTGTCATTTGACATGTTAAACTCATAATTATTTTCGAGTGAGTAAGGGAGTGAGTGTAGTGAGATTTCGCTGAACTTTCAGATGATCATTTCCAAACACTGTGCAAACCATTCACTTACTATTCTGTCAGCGGTCGGTATGGAAATAAAAGTGAATTTTCCAGGTGAGGGTGGCTGAGATCCACTGATATTATCTATCAGCCATTAAAGGGAATTAGCCGATTACCATCATGTAGACGTTTACTGTCAGTCTGACAACTTCCGCATGACATTTTCATTTCATTCTCCGTGTTTTTTTCGATAGCGTGGTGTTTTCCACACAGATGTTCACAGCTTCCACTCCAACTACAGTGTCTTTATGTTTCACTAAGCATTCGGATGGTGTGCCTGCAATATGAATACCATCTAACCTGCTTGTATTATTTGCAGTGACACAGATGGTTTGATTTACTCCATTGAATGCTATTCATAGAGGTGTAGTCTGCCGACAATATAGTCGACTGCTCACAATGTAGCTATGCCACTGTAGCTAATCGGTACATGTTATATTTTTGATACCTTAGTATCCTCCACGCTGTTCATGAACCTATGTTATTTCAGGTTTCTCATATTTGCTTGGTTCTTGACTACCAGATAACTAATACCGGAATAATCTGTTTAGAAAAAGGCGATGATAAATCTTTTTTTGCCTTAGTGGCTTGCTATTTATTTCATTCTTCCTCTCACCTGATCACATTATCTTCTGAATGAATCCTCCTTCGGGTTGGCACCAAATTTTGATGACCCTACTATGAATGGAGTCCAAGGGTTCAGTTTAATGTACATGCCTCCAAAATATTTTACGCATATGGAACTTTTATTTTACCAGATGACTTATTCCAGGCGTTTTACAAATATACAAATATTTGTGAATCAGAAATTCAGAGACTGCGATGTAACACAACTCCATCCGTCAACAATGTCACATGTTTTCTGACTTCAATGTTTTCCCCATATGCACCATATGCTCAGTTAACTATCTCAAAAACGTTGCAGATGTGAAAACACATGAGAATATCCAACCATCAGCTATGCATATGTATTCAATGTTGAGGTTTGTTGCCGCTGACTGATTGATTTATATTTATCACTAATATCTACTAAAGTGAGACGGAGAAACATTGAAAACATGAGATCGGTGTACAACTGCCATGTCTAAGTATACGAATCTCCATCACTGCATATGCACGACCTTGCCGTAGATTGTCAGATTCCGACACACTCACTGAATGATTACCTGCTCACTGCGAGAACTAGAAGTCCTAGGTCCGATGGTTGGTGTAATCATGGGCACACACTGTCGAACAATCCTATACTAAGACGACACAGCAGTCAAGTCCCATTAGAAATCCAACGCTTCTACAACCGATATTGGTTCATGATGAATACTTCTTTCAAATTCTTTAGTTCAAATGGTAGATGTTGATGAAGAACTGGCTGATCACTCGACACAACTTACAAAATATGACTATCAGGCTTATCTATACATTTCGCCTACCGGGTGAGAATATATGTTTACTTCATTAGTAGAAAAGTTGTGACAGTGTTAAATTATACTGGAGCATTTCTTAAGCTAGATCTGACAAGTGTATGTTTAAATAAGTGTTCTGTTCAGTAGACCAATTAGCTGATTTTATGACAGTTCTGCCAGAGATCTCCAGCTCTTCTAATCAGCACTAAATGGTGAACAGGAGAAACTGATTAATTTCCAAGTAATGACTGTTCGGATATATGATTATTACTACGCCCCATACTTATGCTCAAATTTACTACCATCCTTCTAAAATAACCTGTTGAATGACAAGTAGTTCTATATCGCAGTTATATGATTTCACTCGATCGTTTATGATAATGTATAAATAGACACACTCAACTGCATTGTTAACACAATAAACAAATCGACTTTCGGATATCTTGACTATCTCTTGAATAATATGAGAGATGCCACGAATATCATACAATGTCTTCACATTCTTTTGTTGGTGATCCATCCACTAGCTAGTAACTTTGTTGGTACTGTCTGTATTCCGTAGGAATTAATAACTCTAAGAGATTTCATCAAAAGTTTATGTGGCGTTAACAATATATAAATAAACGCAACCAGTAACATGAATAAACCATTTCACATTTGATTTGTTGTCCCCAAGGTTCCGCGTCATTAAAGCTTAGCTGAACCGTAAACATGAATAAACCGTTATACTTTGTACATGGTTTGAAGTTGCAATACACCTTTTGTTAAATTATTATCTTTTCTATGTTCCGATAAAGTGAGTTCTCAGCCAGGCTAGACTATGAAGGTAATTGCTGTAGTGTTTACATGCAATTTAATAGCCGGGATAAAACGACGGGTGAAGTTATACCCACCACCAATATGAGTGAAGCAACAAGTAGTGCTTTCCTGCGTAATCAGGCTGTTAGCAGTAAATATAGAAAGAGAAGGAAATTATTGCGAAGCAGCCGTAAGCCAACATAAGTAGAAGAAACAACCATCAGAACCCCTTAAAAAACTTCACAGAAAGTTAAATCCCTGAAGAAGGTGGTAGTAGTAGTAGTAATGTGAGTGATAGTACTAGTTGTTGTTGTAGTTGTAGTAGTAGTAGTAGTCGAAATAATTATTAATAACAAAACTAATAACAGTCATAGCAATGTGAGGTAAGGAGCTTAATATGTTCTGGCAGATTTTTAAGTTCTGTGAGAGTCGGTTATGTTAAATGTATGGTTGCTCAACTTTTTGATGATATATTCGATAACCTGCATTCATAGGAAGACAAATACAGGTTAGCAGGAAAAGGTTCACACTCGCCTATCTAGTGAAAATGTGACATATATTTGATGCACACCTGAAATATGTTCATTGTATAAGTTGCTGGGTGTCACATTAGTAAACTGTAAGAAAGGAGTTCAGAAGAAGTTTTCATAGTCTCTTTAGTTCTTCCCAATATCCACAAGGCGAAATTTACAAGCCGTGAATCGTCTGTTCCCTGACCAGTAACCAACTTCATGTTATCCAGTTCAGAATGCTGACCGAATTCTACCGATCAGTCAGTGTATCTCACCCATTCGTGTAGGAAGATGTCGACTGACTGAATAGCTCATTGGTAACGTCTCCGACTACAGGTGTTTGTGTGACGCTGGTTGAAGTTTCACAGTAGACATCAGCTCTGTCAAGGTTGAACAAATGCTTTGGTAATGAATAATATCAAGCAAGAAGAATAGGTTGACCAACTCGAATCTATATAATCTGTGCAGAGGCTCTCTGGTTTTGTTATGTAGATTGCGAACTATCATGGCTAATGTTGTTACTTCAGTGTTTGTTGTCATTCAACGATTGAAGAGACACATATATAGACAAGACGAGATCAGCATAGGACTAGGCATTTCTATGTAGTGCTCCAAGTTGCCATACTCATATCATATATTTCTTTTGCTGGTATTACTAACTTTATACTGGTCTATTAGGTCGGTCAAAATTCTGGGGATTTGATTCAGTATTATTTAATTTATTTGTTTTGTTATTGTGTTGTGACATAACTTGTTGGCCATATAGAATCGACTTGCCTGCTCATCAATCAACTTTATTCCATAATCTCTTAACTCCATCAGTATTAATTTTGCAACTCTCTTATGTAACTTATGCTGTTGGGCATGTTCTCTTTACCTTACCCATACGTTTATATTCTTCATGGAAGCACATCGTCTCCAGTTAGCTCACTTCAGTCAACTGGAAAATGTGTCTTCAAATTGTTGTATGATGTGATATTTATCGAAATGTAACAGATTGTAATCAAATGAAGAGAAAGTGGGGAAACAGAATTTTCCCCCTTCATTCTGCACCAACATTTGTGTTGTCTCTGTTCAAGTTATGTATGTTTCCTAGCGCTGATCAACGATAAAGTATATGTTGAATTGAATAACTAATCCCATATTATTGTTGGTGGTGTGGTTGGTATTTGCTAGTGGCTAACAGTAGAATCATGAACTCATGTTTTATCCTATCTGAAAGGCTATTTAGCTGTATACAGCTGCATTCGGATGAGTGTCGCTGTGTTTCAACAACCTCAACTGAAACTGAATACAAGCAAGATTTGATTGAGTCAAGCATCACCAAAATATCTGTGGAGGGAACACATGTGTCCATAGAAACTGATTAGTTTAGTCAAGTAAATCGAAGAATTTCAATCAATAGTCACTGTTGTTACTTGCATGAAAATTCATTTCGTCTCTAGAATACCTTGCGTATATCTGCAAAAATAGGCAGTGAAATGTTGCAGCGACTCTTTCGAAATACGCGACATACAACAACTCCAGTTGCACTGGTCACACCTGGACACTATAATTTCCTATATGAGCGTCGATTAGACGATTCATCGGAGACGTTTAAACATGCAGTCTACACCATTTGAAATGAAGCGTGGAAATACCTAAAAGTAGTTGAGAACTAAGTTACTACTGACCCATACTACACAGATCAGGTGCTTCTAAAATCACCTTCTACACAAACCACACTAATAATGTGAGGTCATCTTGTGGAAATAAATGACTTTACAATGCCTCATCTAATCGCTCCTCCGACACATCATGGATGTATATGAATGGCTCGGATGGACCTTGAGCCAGTAAACTCATACTCACACTTACTTCACTTCCTATTTTAACTGAATATCTAACTTGCGATTTGAATAGGCAACTGTGGTAACGATGGCATCCAACGTGGAATAAACTACCAAATGAAATGACTTATTTGAAACTAATCATATGAAATAGATTTAATTGAAGAGTGAATAGACGTTCCCCCAATTCCAAACCAGATCATCAGTGCTCTCTACAAAATCATTCAGTTTCAGCACCGCCCGCATTACATCAACCAATTAAACCTCGTTAATTCACCTAAGTAATTTCGTATCCGTAACTAGTACACACGATACTACCCGGTCCTAAGCACGCATGAAGAGGGAAGGTTAAGCATAGGGCTAGCAACCCTAACCCGGAAAACCAACCCAGCCGCTAAACAAACTTCAAAGCACAGACAAAATATAAAACATAAAAATGAACTTATTCCTCTCTGGAATCGGAAAGACGAAATGACGCTGGTTGGTGAAAGCCTTCCGGAAGCCAATTGGACCATGTGTCTCCTCTTCTCTTCTCTTTTTTCCATGATAGCAAAAGTAAACATGGGGACATGGAATGTCCGAAAAATGTCTGAAGGTGGCTGGCTGGCTGGCAACGTACCAACGAATCAAGAACTTATCACCTAATAAATATGCAGAAGAAAGTGGGGATGGATTGGACTGGACATTCACTGAGAAGACCGATTTGGGCATCACGCACCAGGCCAGGCCTTAGAGCGAAATTCAAAAAGGAGATAACGATTTGGGTGTTCCAGTTGAGGGTGACGCAGAGGAGGTGTTGTGATTAGAAAATTAAAGTTAATAGGTAGTCATCGAGCCACTCTGGAGAGACTGCAGAGAAGAGAGTGCAATGGCGAAATACTACTGAAGCTGTATGTTCAACTAGAAATCTAAGGTACAAATAGTAATAGTAAAAGGACTTACTTCAGTATATTGATGTACCATGAAATGAGTGACCAACCTTTCAGTTACGTATACACTGAATAACATAAATCATTTACTATAACGGTATATTGTAGGTAATTGGTTTGATTGAACTTAATTAAGTTCAACATGAATGATACGTTTACGTAGTTCAGCAAATTCTTCCTCATTTCACTTCTTATACCAATGACAAATATCATAACAGTATGGCGTCTGATATTAAAAGTCAGAAAGTAAAACACACTCTTATCAACGATTCCTATGATTATCATTTTGTAGGGTACATTGCAATTGCGTGTGACTATGTATTCAATGGTAAAATCTAATTCTCGATGAGAAAATAGTAAACATCATTTGACGATTTATGAAATGACTAGTATGAGGAAATATTGACGTTTCCTACTGGTGAGTGTAAGCAGGGACAATATCTACCGTCATATCTCTCAATGCTATCACAAAATGATCGGGTATTTAAGGTAATCTAAGGAAGTCACACTGTACATCAATATTATTGCTTGCATTGTACCATCGTTGATTGGACCGAATTGTTCGGTCTCTATTAGTATATGGGCTCCTGGGCAGATGCCTCGATATTGTCTGTGTTTCAATTATATATAGTGATGACGGATAGGACGAAACGTTCATCCTGGATTCCACTGCTGGCCACTATCCATCATTACCATGCATACTGTATATTACCACTAATGGGTACAGTGAATTATTGTTTACAATAACGACGATAACAGCACCAAATAAAGGAATCATGCTTGTTATTCAAGTACTCAGAACTACTCATTTGTAAACAAATAAACTCAAGGCATCACATGATACGGAAGGAGGAAGTAAACAATTTTCAAGTGCACGAAGAATCATGTGACTACTGGGAATTTGTTGTTTTGCTTTAACTGACAACTTGTTGATTATATTTTTGTTTGTTTATAATTACTGTTGTTTTTCGCCTGCTGTTTCGCAAAATTATGTTGACAGAGTTTGTGAATTACTTTAATCTAATTCTAGGATGTGTGAAGATACGTTGACTTCAAGATGATATTCATTTAGAACTGAAAGTAGTTGCAGAAACATTAAAAACTTGGAGCGGTTCAGTCGTAGGAGAAACATTTGGACACAAAAATGCCAAGTTGCACGGAAGCATTTCTGTTTCCCCTTTAGAGAAGTGGGTGTTTAAATATGCGCTTAATTCAGTTGTCGACTTAGGTTATTTATTTCATGACCATTGTTTGACTGATAACCAGGTCTTCTAATCAACACTCGATGGTGAGCAGAAGAAGCTGAATAGTTTGCAAACGATGGCTGTTTGGATATGATTATTCCACAACCACACCAACGCCATCACCCGCAGCCTAATGACTATCTCATGAATGCTACGATAGGTGCCATATTTTTGTGCGGTCACTTTTCATCTGATTGTTGATGATTACTTCACTGGATAATAGCTGTGTTCGCATCATCTGCATGCCGTGAAACTTTATAACTGTGGGTGTGTAGATGGGACTGCAGATCACTTAGTGTACTTAGCGCTCCGATCATGACAGCATACTTCGCCACTTCCTTACAATACCACGTACATTCTAAGCATAAATTCACTACAAGTTATAAAGACTTCGAAAACAAGTGCACAAAACTTAAATGTTCATGTCTGATACAACTCATTGACCTTTGTCTGACAACATACTCCCAATTCAACGGCAAGATATACAAATAGGTGAAGGGAACTCTAATGGGACCACTGATATGCCGACTAATTGCAGAAGCAGTGACACATAGACTGGAAGCAATTATCTTACCTGTGATCAAACCAAAATTTGAAATTCACCATGTAGACGACACTTTTGTCATCATTAAAAAAGATGTTATAGAAAACACTCACAGTTTGACCAACAACGTCTTCAATGACATCAAATTTACACTGGGGAAAGAGTTGAACAACCAACTACCATTCCTGGATGTTCTAGTCAGCAGAACAAATGCCAGAAAGCTGGAAACCCAAGTGCACATAGAGGAAGCCAACACAAACTGATCAAATCCTCAATTACAGTAGCAACAACTCAACAAAGCACAAAATCAGTTGCGTGCATACTCTATTCAGAACAGCGAGAACACACTGTGGTACAACAGCTTCACGGAGAAACGAAGAAAATTACCTGATGTCCATCCTAAAGAACGGCAACCCACGAAACTTTATCAGAAGATGCCTATCCCATTCATCATCAACTACAAAGTCATCGAAAGAAGACCACTTGGAATTGATGTGTCTGATAAACCAACAAATTCTCTCAAAACACTATAATGCAGACCAAAGGATGCAACAACCAAAAAAGACAAACCGAATATCATTTACAAAATCAACTGGAATAACTGTAGTCAACACTACATTGGATAAAGTGGTCGCCCTCTTCGCCTTCGTCTACATGAACACCAATTGGTTATTGAACGTCATGATATTTCACCACTCATCTCAATGCACATGGATAATTATGGACAATGTAGAGAGAGATCTTGGGCAGAGGAAACACAAAGAATATCACAGAATTCTCAGAAGCTTGGCATTCAGATCAGTCAGTCAGCAATCATTAGATGTATTGATATAGACCTAATCTATCAACCAATGAGAAAATAATAAACGACAGAAAGGTCAGAGGTCAAGCAGAGGAGACGCCAACAGGAAAATCTACACAGTCAATGACACAACAATCAAGGGAAACAACCAATTATAGACCACTTCGTCAAGGCAAGCTACTAAACCACTCACGGGTTCCTGTCTGTTATAAAAAAAATTCACTTACTCAATTGGTGGCACATCCAGCTGACGAGTCCCAAGTAGGACGAAAGCGCCTCATTATCTCCACTGCTAGACAGCATTAGCAAATTACAACATTCAATACACAATTAAATGGCTACATAAACCTGTACAAGAGCGTTTACTTGTCTCTGCTCTTGAACAAAGTCACCAGTCACCATCAACCCACTCGATAATCAAAATAATATATACTGAATGATCAGGAGAATAACTCTAGCTGTGCATATATGTGCATGTGCAAACTATAGTAGTCAGTTCAAGAAACGTGGCTTCCTAAATAGTGGTAATTAGTAGTAAGTAATTAAGGAGCAATCATTATTAGTAGTAAGATGGGAAATAGAATGATTTCTACTCTCTAGTGAACGAAATCTTGTCAGTCAGTTGGTCATTTAACTCAACATTGACTTGCTACATAAAAGTGAGCAGGTACACAGACTCACATCTGCTGTCATCATAGAGTTGAATGGAAGTAGACTTCAGTCATCGAGAATTTCGTTTAACTCTCATGCTTATTACAGGTTTCAGGACTGATTTCTCTGAAAATTGATTATACCTAGACGATCATTTGAATTCAGAAGGCAGTGAACCAGAGTCAATTGTCGTTACAGTCTTCTCACCAGTATATATTTCCAGTTCAACACAACATAAGACCGTAAACCTGAAGATCTCTCAGTGTATACCTCGCCACTACAAGGAAGAAAGAGAGAGGAACAGAACAGTGTTGAGGTGCATAGTGGAGATTTTGTTTCATGCAATCACACGGACAGTGATCATTTACAGGATGTGGAAGTCAAATTGGAGCTTTTGAACTACAAATTAACAAAATTAAGTCACAGACAGTAGTAGGTTTCATGCTGTTGGGTGATGAAATAGAAAATGAAGAATAGAAGCGACCCCCAGAAAGTGCTAACTGTCAAATGCACTACGATATCCTATTCTAAGACAGCACTGAGATAATTTTTTGGATAGACCTCATTCCACTACCAGTTCGTCATTAGCTTCAACTCGTTTGCAATATCCCCGTATAAATTGCAGAAGAAATGCAATCGGATTAAAGAACTTTCACACTGCCGAAGAATGATACTACATTTGTCACGTCTTGAGAAACAGTCCACAGTTGTCATAAATGTAAGTGATTATGACATTGGTGCCATCCAAAGATATTCAGACTGAGGTAAAGGGTATGTCAGCCTTGTCATGATGCCAGGGAACACAAAAGACCATGCTATAACTGAGAAGGAATGCTTAGCTACTGATAGGAAGCAGCCTAAATCGAAACCAGCAGCCAAGGTAAAAGTTTTGGATTGCAACCTTGGTTTTTTGTTGCTGTGTGGGCGCAGAAACCTTATTGAGCAGTTTTGTCCTTCAGCTAACAAGTGAAAATAAATGTCCAGCTTGTGACCTGATGACTTCATTCTATGAGGGGAAACTGTACATAAATAATGTGTTTTTTGTCAAATAAAGTTGTCTTCCTTACAGTCACAGGCCGGTCTTCGTCTTCTGTTGTTCGTGGCTCAGTGAAGTTTCAGGTCTAAGAGAGAATAGTGGCGTTTTGTATCCAGTGGAAGTATAGCGTTGGGTTATTATCTTTTTTACTCTATTATCATCATCTGCACGGTCACTTCAGCTACCGTTTAGGTGTCAGACAAATAAAGACTTTAGATTCTGGACTATCGATTCCATATTGAGACTGATCAAAGAACCCTCCAGTGGTTAGAAATAGCAAGTGACCCCCGTTGAAATTTATCACGATAGATATCATATCTACAAGAATATGACTTCTCCATCAAAAACATTTCGGACAAGGAGAGTGGTGTATTAGCGAGTTATGCGTCAAAATAGAATGCGGACGCTAAAGTCCCCAAGATAGAGACATCCACTAAAATTGATCCCTTATCACAAGTTTGATCCTAATCTTGTTGACAAGTAGACATTATACAAGAAAGCTACTCAACATTGCTTCGGCAGAAGGATCGATTGAGTATGAATGTATACGGATCTCTGACGGGGTGAGAAAATGACGAGGAATGAAAAGCTTTGATCTTAAAATAGCTGCGTCTTGAGATTATTCATGAATGCTACTAGTTAACTAACGCAGGCACTGCAAGAGCGATAGAGTGCATACTTTCTGGGTGTGAAAGATGGTGTTGAGACGTTGAGTTTCATGTAGCTGTGAGTGGACGAATTCACTTGGATCTGGCTACAAAGCACTGCCGATCGGTGTGAGTAATCCACAACTACTCGTCCCAGTCAGCAGAATATTGTCTGCACCTTCATACTAGTGATCTCGATAGTATCTTGATGTGCCGGGTTGATCACACTATGTGATCTGAATTATTCGGTTTACATAGGAAACTATGGCGATATTTTTCACCGAGAAGAGCATATTTTCGCAAACACCTAATTTGATTTAATTTATGACATATTTTGACTACATGATTTTCCATATTTAACTCTATGTGGAATTCTAGCCTAGGATATCTGTACAGCTACGTTCGCTCCCCCAACCCCAGTCCACTCCTTTCCCTATATTCACATACTTTACCCTTTTGATGTCCCGTCTTCTCATCATTCTATTCACTAGCCTTCACATCTCCTCCCACTCCTTTTATTCAATGAAATGATTACAGAAATAGATGACGGATCATCATGAGAAGAAGAATGAAAATGACCAATCAGATGTAATGAGAGGGGAACAAGCAAACTATTCAATGAGAAGGTTATTCTCAGTGGTAGTTTTGAATCCAGTGCATCATTCAGTCTCTCCACGATGATGCGGCATAATATTTTGCTTACTCTGGGTGGACAGCAGCATGATTCCTCTCCAGTTGTTGTTCTTGCAAAGACTTTGGTCTCCCTCCTTCGGGAGTTTGATAAGGTAGGTTGTATTCTTCCAATGAATAGGCAGGTACCTTCCCTTCATTCCTTCATTGCAAACCTTCTGCAGTAGTAGTGTGAGCATATCTGCTGTTGTCTGTGCGTCTGTTCTCAGTGCTTCTGGTGGGATTCTATCTGGTCCTGCTGCTTTCCCGCATTTCAGTAGCCTTATGGCATTCAGGACTTCGACGTTCGTTGGAGGGCTTGTGTTCGTTGGTAGTTCTGTGGCTGGGCTGCAAGTGGTATTTCTGGATGAAGTGCAAGTGCAGGTGGTGGTTGATTCATGAGCTTTTTGAAGTGGTCAGCTCATCGTCTCATTTCTTTCTCTTCTTTGGTGACTAACTTTCCTTCACCATCTTTCATTGGTCTCATCTGCATTGATCTCTCTCCTCCCAGATAGTAATCTGGTTATTTGATACAATGTTGTCAGGTCTCTATCTCTACTACCTGCAGCCTGTTCTGCTTCAGTTGGAAGTGTGTCGTGGAAGTGTGGTTTGTCTTTGAGCGCGCTCTCATTCACTTCTTTGTCCAGGGTAGTGTTTTGTAGGTTGTGTTCAGTTCCTCTTTTCGTTGTTCATCCCTGAACTGAACTGCACTGCACTGCACTGCACTACACTCGTTCATCTTCTGCTTCACCATCACCTTCTTCCTCTACCTCCTCTATCAGCTTCCATGTGTCCGTCAAGATCCATTCCTTATCTTCTTTCTTCTTCTTTCCTAATACGGTTGTGCAGGTTTCTTTCCATATAGCTTTCAAAGAGTTCCAGTGTTCTTCTACACAGGTTCCTTCAGGGATGTTGCTCACTGTCTCCCATTTTGTTCTGATGGCTGACTGACTGACTGACTGACGTGAAGATTTCCTTTGTAGTTTTGTCCTTCAGTTCAGTTTCTGTTCTGGTGTTCAACTGGAATTTCAACTGTGGTCGTCTATCATCACCAACTTCTTTGCAGGTCTTCAACTTGATTGTGTGAAGGCAGGTTCATTGCACTGGATAGTGAGTGGTGTGAACCTACATCCACTCCTCTTCTTCATCTGATCTTGTGTCTAGTAGGCTGGCTGCGTCTCCACTTTCTTCACATCGAGATGAAGTCGATCTGATTTGTAGTGTAGTGTGTCCTAGTGTCTGGTGAGATCACATCCATGTCTCTGCCTTGTGAATATCATTGTGTTTGTACACACTGTCTCGCCTCCAATCACCAAATGGTTGAATGCGCAGAAATCTGCAAACAGTTCTCCATTCTCATTCATTTCACCGAGTGCTTCTCGACCCATGATTGGTTCTCTTCCCGTGTTGTCCGCTGCACGCAGTTTGGAATTCATGTCACCCCACCCATTAGAGTGAATTTCGATGTCGCCAACTGTGCTGGGGTCTTGTCCAGTACTGATTGCAGTTGTCTGTAGAACTCCTGCTTCTTCTCTTCATCTGCATTATTTGTGGGAGCATAGCGTAGCATTGAATGATTGTGACTTTCCTTCCTTTTGAGTTGAACCTTGCTGTCATGATCCTGATGGTGGAGGAGGTTGGTTCCCAGTGTATGAGAGCCTTTGATGCTGTTGGGGACATCATGATATCCACACGGAAACTCAGTGTCGTGCGTGTGACAATATCGGAGTAGATTATAGACTCTCGAGTTGACAGTTTGGAGAGTCCACTTCCATTCCATCTGCTTTCGCAGATTCCCAGCACTTCAGTACTATGCCTTCTCATCTCGTTGGTAATCTGGGCAGTTTTGCGAGCCAGCCAGCCAGCCACCTTCAGACATTTTTCGGACATTCCATGTCCCCATGTTTACTTTTGCTATCATGGAAAAAAGAGAATAGAAGAGAAGACGCATGGTCCAATTGGCTTCCGGAAGGCTTTCACCAACCAGCGTCATTTCGTCTTTCCGATTCCAGAGAGGAATAAGTTCATTTTTATGTTTTATATTTTGTCTGTGCTTTGAAGTTTGTTTAGCGGCTGGGTTGGTTTTCCGGGTTAGGGTTGCTAGCCCTATGCTTAACCTTCCCTCTTCATGCGTGCTTAGGACCGGGTAGTGCCGAGTGATTTAGTTAACCAGGAGAGGTTGTGGAGAGAAACAAGGACTTATTATTATTGATCGGAATGTGAAATCAGTGGCAGAAAGCAGATTTTTCTTTTCGATTTAAACCACTCGCTTCATGTCAAAGCTAACAATAGCTTATCCCAGTACATCAGTTTTGTCTATCGGTCAGTTTGATCGAGTCAATTGCTGCGACAATCACTGATATATGTGACTATAGGGCTACTTCCTGTGTCTGCCTGCAAATCTGGAGACTGCGGAAGTGGTTTATAATTACACTTCTTCAAATGAGTGATCTATTTGAATCATTGGTCAGCTGTGAACTCATTTCTGGCTGATTCAACAAGTATAATGATTTATTCTCCACGATGTAGAAATCCATCTGTTGATTTGCTTTTAGAATGTCTGCATGATAAAAACATGGCTGCCAAGTTCACTTGACTCCTAAGCCTACTACTCACTGTGACCTTATTTACGAATGAAGAATCCTTATGTTTGGGCATTGTTTATGCGAATGAGAAAGGTGAGTTGTGTAGTATCTAGCAAATATGCGAAAGGGTACTGAATTGCTAGCCGGAATAGTGAAAGCATTTGTTGTTCAGAAAATACAATGTTCATTTGAACCTGCTGTTTGAAGTGAAGTCTTGATTTCGCCTGAAGGAGGGTATTGATGATACAGTTGTTAATGTTCCCTGGAGAGTGTGTGTTTGTGTGTGTGAAGTTTGCAATACGTCATTTGAGTGGAAGCCATGTACTTTTGTAGGTCACTATGTTTGACAACTACCCCGAACTAACTGAATCCTCGATTAGGGTAGCCACTGACTGTGGCGGAGTGTAAGGACAATATAATTGCTGAGGATTCATCTCCCACTTGAAGATCTGCTGCACTTTTGACAGTGATTTCACTTTCGACGCTGAAATATATGCGCAATGAGTTTAGAGGGATAACAAAGAACCATTACTAGTTGAAGAAATACAAAAGTCAATTACAATTATTTCGTTTTAAGGACGTCCTTTCACAGTGTCCACTTCTCAAAATGCATCCATCAACTAAACAACAGTTTTTAAACAGATGCAATCCGCCTTCCTACACCAAACCCACATAGACTACAACATACCCATTTAAAGCAACATGGAAATGTAAATCTTCATTGCAGTCAGTCCTTTCCTCACCTCACTAACACACTGCACATTCTCACTGTTGACATCGAATTTCATTCACGGTTAATACCTGCAAACCAGAAGCAAACACACGATACTACTCACTCTATACTGGTGATGACCAGGTATGAGGAGACCGCTCATAGCAAAATATCCAAGGGAATTTTGGATTGGATGACTTGAAAACCTACTTGTTTGCAAGACAAAAGTGTTAGACGAAAGAGGGAAGTCAGTTAGCGAGATTGTAAACCTTCACAGACTCCTATATCTCAGACACTTTTCACGTGTATCTGATTACTGCCTACTCCATCATGCAGTAAGAGTAAGCTGAAGTAGGTATAGAGTGGGAGACAGGCACAGGAAGCCAGACTGAAATAGCGTCAGTCCATGAAGTCTGTGATTGTCAATAGGAAGCATGTACAGAAATGTAGATTTTCCAGTCACAGTGTAAGTAAAAATGAAAGTTGAACATTCTGAGTGATGTGTCTCACAGTTAGTAGTATTGGCGTTGACATATCCATAGCCCAACTTCAACTTAATGGTTATACGGTGTTTTGCTAGTTGGTTTGTCGCTCACTCTCACCCCTCTTTCATTTCTACTCTCACTTCTTCCTCATAAATTTCTGCAACGTCAGCCATCATCATGGTGACAGTACCTTGATGTGCTGATGTGATTTGTAAAGTAGTACTGTCAGTCCCCGCCATAATATTCACGGACGGAGTGATCAAACTTCTAAGGTTGTTGCAGGTCAGTTCCACACACCTTGGTATCTGTGATCTGGGTCATGCATGTATGCATCTGAATCAAATATTTGCAAAGTGCCACAATAATGAAATAAGTAGTTCTATTCGCAGAAAGAATACTTAAATAGAATAATTGAATCCGGAGCCGTATCTTGCACGGTAGGGAATAACTCTAAGGGACACTCTAGCAACTGCTGAAATCAACAACTGATTCGCTACATTTTTTGAAAATCTACCTTTTCAGCCGAAGCATAGAAACCCTATATTGGTTACTTCAGTTTTAAATAGGATGGGTTTCTCAGTCACTTTACAGAAATAGATTATGAAAGAGTCCAAAACACTTGTGCTTATCTACAAAGTGATATGTAGGAAATCGTAAGTAGCAACGTAAGATGATTGCTTAACACCATCATCGCACACTTCAAACTATTGATTACCGGATCTTGTTTGAGTGAACCAGCTATGATACCTGTATCACTCGAATAAGATGCATTTATCTGGAGTATAGTAAGAGTCCAAGCAGTCACTACCACAGGCGAACACGCCGAAAAAGAATGAGTAAACACTTGACAAACTCTTAGCAGTTTTATCGCTGGAGATGAAAGAGTAGTAGAAATACATATCTTTCCGAGCAACTTACATCTCTTGGAACAAGGTGGTCGCATTCCCAAAATCAAATCTTGTATCTGTATCGGATAGTTAGCGCAAACAGTCAAGTAGTATCTAGTTAAATATACGCTAGATTGGGTAGTTGAACTGATTGCCTTCACTCATGCCTCTGACAATACTGACTCAGTGCGATCGACTAGCAGTTATCTCCTCTCCCAAGAGGAGACAGTTAACTAAGCCAGAATCCAAAGTATTGGGTGAATCATCCTATCTGGGACATACAGTGTTCATTTGTCCAATACATTTGAAACGAGCTCAACAACTACTCACCTGGTCAACGTAATCTATACTAAAAATGAAAACGAAATACGCTATCCATTCTGACAATCAGCTGATGACAACAGTTGATTGTAAATTTTTCATTGGTTGACTCAGAAAATCGGAACACTTACCTACTGGTAAAACAAAAGTTAGGCTGAATGTAATTAGAATCAGAGCTATGGTTCACTAGTACACATGTGCACAATTGAAAAATGAATCAAAACTCAGTAGAAGCTACTCACTTCAGAAAATCGAAATCAATTAGCCGCTGTTTCGTTATCAAGTATGATACACCTACTTAAATTTTACAAATATTCGCATTTCATCTCATATTAGATATATTCACTTGATATAAAGGGCACAGTGATACAGTATTACTCACTGGATGGCGTTTTGAGCATAAATTATCATTGCTCATAATCACATCAATGTAATCACACTACTTTCGGTATCTCCTTTTTATAGTCCTGTCACCTCATATTTTTTGTTTCGATTGGTAGTAAACTTTTCCATATCTCTGGCATAGGTATTGCATCATTACTATTTCATGTGTTGGCTGGGTATTGATTTGATAAACAGAGATTCAGTAATCAGTCTCTCTCAATCTCCACCTAATTATATTGCACTTAAGTACAGTGGTTTTATTCCACTGGATTTACAAACATTTAATCCCTTACTTGGTGGCAATATGTGGATGATAGATTCCTAACACATATAAACTCAGTAGCAGACGAAATCCAATTCACTTATGAGATAGACAAAAAACATTGCAGAATAAAACGAAGAATGGACCGTGGTTTAGATACTACCGTTTACAGAAAGCCGAACCATTCTAACAGGTATCTAGACTTCAAGTAATTTCATCCATTCAATGTCATTTAAGGCGGATTCAGTCAGATGTCTAAATGATAGAGCTGAAATGCTCATAAGGACTTAAACAAGGAAGTGAAACACATGAAAGAAACGTTTCTAATTAATAATTATCTTCTACAGTCTATTAGAAATTCTTTCGAACACTTAGGAAATGAAATAATAACAGTCGTACAAATACGAATAGTAGCGCCAATACGAGTAGAAATAAGTTCAAAGCCTCCATTGTGTTACGATATCAGGAAGAAACATCAGGAACTTTACATAGGATTCTCATTAAAGCTGGAATTACGCTTGTATTCAAACCTACAGAGTCACTCAGAAATAAACGTTGTCGACTTAAGGATTCTATTAACCCAACTAAGCAATGTAGTTTATTTAATCTATCAAATTTCAAGTAATGTCTGTGTCTTCAAGTATACAAGTCAAACTAGCAGGCCAGGGTCAGTTAGATCATCAGAACATAAGAATCTACTTAAATATAGGATGACAGACCCCAACAGGATCAATAATTTCATATTAGATTTGTTTATTTGATATTAAACGCACAATGATACAGTATTATATACTGAATGACCACGTTTCGAGCATAAATTATTCCTCATAATCACATCAGTGTAATCACACTACTTTCGACATCTGATTTTTATAGTCCTGTCACTTTGTATTCCTTTTTCACTGGAGAGATGGATTATTCTTCCTCTCTCATTAAAGTAGACTTCGACTGGGGTGAGAAGACCTGACTGGGTATCCAGTGTGAGTGCGATCAAGCGATAGTAACACGTCACGAATTCACTTGGCACTTGGGTACAACCCTTTGTAGTTGAAGTGAAAAATATATCTGGTTAGCAGTCAGGTTTCATAGCTCAGTTGGTAGACCATTGGGTCGGGAACTCAACGGTCACTGGTCCGAGTCCTGCCGCCATCCACATTTTCACTTCTCGTTCAGTCATCACTTAGTAACACAGACTATAGTTGTTATCCTTATCGTTGTTATTCATAACGATAACATGAGTAGAAAGGATTTCAAAGCATCTATTGTGTTACCATATAAGGGAGGAACATAGGATTCTTAATAAAGCTGGAATTAGTGTGACGTTTAAACCCACAAACTCACTCAGAGATAAGCTTTGCCGTCTGGCTTAAGGATCCGATAGAACCAATTAAGCAAAGTAATCTATTCTACAAAGTTCTATGTAATGAATGTGAGTTCGAGTTCATATGTGAAACTAGGCGGTCGAGGTCAGTTAGGTTATTAGAAGATAGGGATTTAGTTAAATGTAGGATGATCAACCCGAATAAGATCAGTAATCTCGAAGAAAACTTGGCTATTGCAATGCATGTTATAACACACAACCCCACACAATAGGATGGGTGGGACAAAGCCACTGTACTTAAGTGCAATATAATTAGGTGGAGATTGAGAGAGACTGATTACTGAGTCTCTGTTTATCAAATCAATACCCAGCCAACACATGAAATAGTAATGATGCAATACCTATGCCAGAGATATGGAAAAGTTTACTACCAATCGAAACAAAAAATATGAGGTGACAGGACTATAAAAAGGAGATACCGAAAGTAGTGTGATTACATTGGTGTGATTATGAGCAATGATAATTTATGCTCAAAACGCCATCCAGTGAGTAATACTGTATCACTGTGCCCTTTATATCAAGTGAATATATCTAATATGAGATGAAATGCGAATATTTGTAAAATTTAAGTAGGTGTATCATACTTGATAACGAAACAGCGGCTAATTGATTTCGATTTTCTGAAGTGAGTAGCTTCTACTGAGTTTTGATTCATTTTTCAATTGTGCACATGTGTACTAGTGAACCATAGCTCTGATTCTAATTACATTCAGCCTAACTTTTGTTTTACCAGTAGGTAAGTGTTCCGATTTTCTGAGTCAACCAATGAAAAATTTACAATCAACTGTTGTCATCAGCTGATTGTCAGAATGGATAGCGTATTTCGTTTTCATTTTTAGTATAGATTACGTTGACCAGGTGAGTAGTTGTTGAGCTCGTTTCAAATGTATTGGACAAATGAACACTGTATGTCCCAGATAGGATGATTCACCCAATACTTTGGATTCTGGCTTAGTTAACTGTCTCCTCTTGGGAGAGGAGATAACTGCTAGTCGATCGCACTGAGTCAGTATTGTCAGAGGCATGAGTGAAGGCAATCAGTTCAACTACCCAATCTAGCGTATATTTAACTAGATACTACTTGACTGTTTGCGCTAACTATCCGATACAGATACAAGATTTGATTTTGGGAATGCGACCACCTTGTTCCAAGAGATGTAAGTTGCTCGGAAAGATATGTATTTCTACTACTCTTTCATCTCCAGCGATAAAACTGCTAAGAGTTTGTCAAGTGTTTACTCATTCTTTTTCGGCGTGTTCGCCTGTGGTAGTGACTGCTTGGACTCTTACTATACTCCAGATAAATGCATCTTATTCGAGTGATACAGGTATCATAGCTGGTTCACTCAAACAAGATCCGGTAATCAATAGTTTGAAGTGTGCGATGATGGTGTTAAGCAATCATCTTACGTTGCTACTTACGATTTCCTACATATCACTTTGTAGATAAGCACAAGTGTTTTGGACTCTTTCATAATCTATTTCTGTAAAGTGACTGAGAAACCCATCCTATTTAAAACTGAAGTAACCAATATAGGGTTTCTATGCTTCGGCTGAAAAGGTAGATTTTCAAAAATGTAGCGAATCAGTTGTTGATTTCAGCAGTTGCTAGAGTGTCCCTTAGAGTTATTCCCTACCGTGCAAGATACGGCTCCGGATTCAATTATTCTATTTAAGTATTCTTTCTGCGAATAGAACTACTTATTTCATTATTGTGGCACTTTGCAAATATTTGATTCAGATGCATACATGCATGACCCAGATCACAGATACCAAGGTGTGTGGAACTGACCTGCAACAACCTTAGAAGTTTGATCACTCCGTCCGTGAATATTATGGCGGGGACTGACAGTACTACTTTACAAATCACATCAGCACATCAAGGTACTGTCACCATGATGATGGCTGACGTTGCAGAAATTTATGAGGAAGAAGTGAGAGTAGAAATGAAAGAGGGGTGAGAGTGAGCGACAAACCAACTAGCAAAACACCGTATAACCATTAAGTTGAAGTTGGGCTATGGATATGTCAACGCCAATACTACTAACTGTGAGACACATCACTCAGAATGTTCAACTTTCATTTTTACTTACACTGTGACTGGAAAATCTACATTTCTGTACATGCTTCCTATTGACAATCACAGACTTCATGGACTGACGCTATTTCAGTCTGGCTTCCTGTGCCTGTCTCCCACTCTATACCTACTTCAGCTTACTCTTACTGCATGATGGAGTAGGCAGTAATCAGATACACGTGAAAAGTGTCTGAGATATAGGAGTCTGTGAAGGTTTACAATCTCGCTAACTGACTTCCCTCTTTCGTCTAACACTTTTGTCTTGCAAACAAGTAGGTTTTCAAGTCATCCAATCCAAAATTCCCTTGGATATTTTGCTATGAGCGGTCTCCTCATACCTGGTCATCACCAGTATAGAGTGAGTAGTATCGTGTGTTTGCTTCTGGTTTGCAGGTATTAACCGTGAATGAAATTCGATGTCAACAGTGAGAATGTGCAGTGTGTTAGTGAGGTGAGGAAAGGACTGACTGCAATGAAGATTTACATTTCCATGTTGCTTTAAATGGGTATGTTGTAGTCTATGTGGGTTTGGTGTAGGAAGGCGGATTGCATCTGTTTAAAAACTGTTGTTTAGTTGATGGATGCATTTTGAGAAGTGGACACTGTGAAAGGACGTCCTTAAAACGAAATAATTGTAATTGACTTTTGTATTTCTTCAACTAGTAATGGTTCTTTGTTATCCCTCTAAACTCATTGCGCATATATTTCAGCGTCGAAAGTGAAATCACTGTCAAAAGTGCAGCAGATCTTCAAGTGGTTATTATTGTGATAAACTATAGACTTGGATATCTGACTGTAATATAACTAACAAAAAGCTCTCCTCTCAAAGACTGACATTCACACGCCTTCTAATACATCAGCTTCACAAAAGACATCCTTAAATTATGTGTGAGGTGGTGGTTGTTCCACATGAACTTTAATTGCATCCACCCTCTTTTGAGAATTCAAACACACTTCAAAAACGCAAACTAGTTTTCAACCACTAAACATTTAATGATAGTAGCTCTCATAACTGTAAAGAAGGCAACTGAAAACGCTATTGAGGCTTTTTTTTTATCGCAGCTTAGAACTCTAGAAATTCCAATCAACTTTTTTTCATGATATTTCATGAGACAGAAAATTACATTCGGAGATGTAGGAAGGGAAGTGAAATTTCAAATTGACGTTATTCCTAAATCTATTACATTTAACTGCTCTGCGGCAAAGGAAGTTCAGCTATGTTTTTCTGCAAAAAAATATATTGAAATATAAAATTGAAGCAAGACAACGAATGGATCTCCACGGCTATATGGACGCCGATAGAAGAGGTAGAGGAAGAAGGTGATGGTGAAGCAGAAGATGAACGAGTGTAGTGTAGTGCAGTGCTGTGCAGTTCAGTTCAGGGATGAACAACGAAAAGAGGAACTGAACACAACCTACAAAACATTACCCTGGACAAAGAAGTGAATGAGAGCGCGCTCAAAGACAAACCACACTTCCACGACACACTTCCAACTGAAGCAGAACAGGCTGCAGGTAGTAGAGATAGAGACCTGACAACATTGTATCAAATAACCAGATTACTATCTGGGAGGAGAGAGATCAATGCAGATGAGACCAATGAAAGATGGTAAAGGAAAGTTAGTCACCAAAGAAGAGAAAGAAATGAGACGATGAGCTGACCACTTCAAAAAGCTCATGAATCAACCACCACCTGCACTTGCACTTCATCCAGAAATACCACTTGCAGCCCAGCCACAGAACTACCAACGAACACAAGCCCTCCAACGAACGTCGAAGTCCTGAATGCCATAAGGCTACTGAAATGCGGGAAAGCAGCAGGACCAGATAGAATCCCACCAGAAGCACTGAGAACAGACGCACAGACAACAGCAGATATGCTCACACTACTACTGCAGAAGGTTAACAATGAAGAGGCGAGAGGAGGAGGGTTAGGAAGATGGACGATGAAGATGACACACGTTGAGCGATTCACAATGGAAATCTTAGTGACATCTTCGAAGTGAAGACAGGGGACAGCAGTAAGACAAGGCTGTCGCCAACTATCAGCGATGATCTTCCTGATCTGATTGTGGCCAACTGGACCGGATCGTGCGGCAAACCGTGAGGAGCGAGAATTTAACCATATGCTGTTTGACCGATGAAAAGACCCAAGAAGAAGATTCGGATTTCACCAACGATGATGATTTATGTCTAACGTATGATGTAGCACAAACTCGAAGATCTACAGGCGAAAACCAACAAGTTGACAGAAGAGGCGAGGCAGCGAAGACGGGACTTCAAGTGAATGTAGAGAAGACGGAGGTGATGGAGATACCAAACCAACAACAGCATCAACAACAAGAAGCACCAATCACCATCAGCGGGAGGAATTTAAAAGAAGTTGTCTCTTCCACCTATCCACTTACCTAGGCAGCATCGTTCCAACTACAGAGGGCGGTGACACAGATGAGTATGTCAAAGCCAGCCAGGATCGGAAAGACAGCAAGACAGGCCCTCCTTGATCAGCCGGAGACCAGTGTGGAGATCTACTCCACTCCACTCCACTCCACTCCACTCAGCATAAAGCGTGAACGTGAACCGGATTTTCAAGACTAATCCAGTCGAGTAAGTCAGTGCTTCTATGTGATGGTTGTGAGACTCGGCGCGTCACGAAAAGCATTTCCAATAAACTGAAGACAGGCATGATGAATAGCTACCGCATACGCTGACTCGATACTGCTGATGGAGATCAGATGGATGGCCAGAACAATAAGAATAAGCAAGGAGGAACTCATTGTGATTGGCTGGCTGGCTGGCTGGCTGGCTGGCTGGCTGGCTGGCTGGCTGGCTGGCTGGCTGGCTGGCTGGCTGGCTGGCTGGCTGGCTGGCTGGCTGGCTGGCTGGCTGGCTGGCTGGCTGGCTGGCTGGCTGGCTGGCTGGCTGGCTGGCTGGCTGGCTGGCTGGCTGGCTGGCTGGCTGGCTGGCTGGCTGGCTGGCTGGCTGGCTGGCTGGCTGGCTGGCTGGCTGGCTGGCTGGCTGGCTGGCTGGCTGGCTGGCTGGCTGGCTGGCTGGCTGGCTGGCTGGCTGGCTGGCTGGCTGGCTGGCTGGCTGGCTGGCTGGCTGGCTGGCTGGCTGGCTGGCTGGCTGGCTGGCTGGCTGGCTGGCTGGCTGGCTGGCTGGCTGGCTGGCTGGCTGGCTGGCTGGCTGGCTGGCTGGCTGGCTGGCTGGCAGAAGAAGAAAGTGGGGATGGATTTTATTGGACATACACTGAGAACTCTTAAACCTATGAATTTGTGCCCGCATTTCACCAAAAACGTTATGCTGGAATCTTCGGGATAATGCATTGTCTTAACTGGTTATAGCTTTAATCAGTTTATTAAGATGACAATAGTCTATGTGTTTCAACTGCTTCACGGAAAATTTACTTCCTGTTTCTATTAATAGTGCATTCATGAGTCATCATGAAATCTTTTAAAAAATTCATAATCCACCAATCAGAAATAAAATCATGACATGAAATCAGTCGACAATTATGATTGATTTTATGGGTCTGTTTCCAGACCCTTGTATTTATTAATTTGGAGACAAATGACTCAACAAAAAGCAGGAGGGAATGTACAAGTCACCTTAGCAACTGTTGATATAACCAATAATTTGTCTCTATTTCTACTAGAAGGCAGTTTTCACACGAAATGAAGGCACCTGATTTGTAATGTCACTGGTTGATATAATGACCTTTACAGTTGCTCAAATCCAAACTTATATTGGTAGAAAAAGCGGTTGGTGTCTCACACGCCATTTCACTTATCAACTGTAATAAGACCTCCAACTTTCCAATAGAACAGCACGGAAGTCAGGCATGAGAATACGAGTCGTATGTCTAGAGGACAACTGAAGCCCCTAATTCCTACTGATAACTCAACCTTGGTAATCGTGAAAGTCATCAACAGACGCACGCACGAACGCGCGTCGTTGATCTCAAAGCCAAACGTACTTACTGAAGGTTGAACATAGATTGTTGTTCAATATTCAATAGAATATACCTAGTCGACTTTGTTACGAAATATCCTTGTCTAATGATTGAAGCTGCCATTTGTAAGCATGACCAATATTGTCGCATTTACACTTACTTCAGTGACAGACAAACAATATCAACATACAACGTGAGATTACTGTGTGACGGTTGAACTTGCCACACCTCATATCAACACATCAAGCTAGAATGTACCAAGATGAAGAAGAAAGTAGCAAAATGCGGTAGGATTTCATCAAAAGATAGCAAGGTGAAATGAAGCGAATATGAGATTTATTATTAAATGATTATAATGTATAGATATATCTGCACCACTGAAGTCGAATCTTAGCAATGCCACTGGTTTCTGCTATCACGCGGACTCCAAATGCAAAGTCTAAGTTCCCCTACACGGATCTCATTAATAGTGGAGGGAAACGCGAAGACGGAAAAGAAGGATGGGGTGTCTAATGTTAATAAATGGTATAGAAGTCGTTAAGTGTGGTACACCTTGCACTAAGGCAGTCATTTGCAAAATGTAGTTCGTTCCCTCTTCTGCTTCTATCTCGATTTGCTCTTCATACGCCGATACAGTCTCTTGTGATTTTATGGGCAGAATCCTTTTCCATCGCTAGTAATTCCCTATGATTTCTGCCGCTCTCACAAAATATACTACTTATATCCACTCTTATCAGCAACGCCCACTACAGTAGTATGAGACTTCATCGACTGACACCATGTTTTGGTCTGGCTCCTTCTATCCTTCTTCTAGCCTGAACCTACTTCAGCTAACATCCCATGATAGGGTAGATAATGGCCAGACATGTGTAACTCATATGCCAGCCATCTTAGTAAATGAAGTTTGGCAACTACATCAAACTTATTTCCCTCCTTTTTCAACTCTTCACCTGACTTCTACGTTACTAGCGTGGTCGTTCCACGGCATATGGTCTGTGTTGGTCAAAAACCTGAAAATTTCTCATGTCGTCTACCTATAATTTATTACTACGATTAGAACACAAACATGGTACAGAAAGGGCATTAAGAAATACACCACACAAAATAGTAAAACAATGTTAGGGAACACAAAAGATGGGAAGTGGATAAGTAAGGAAGATACATTTAAAACACAACACTCATTAATTTTCAGCACCAGAAGGTAGGAGGAAGCTACAGTATGGCCACCACAGGTTTCGATTCTCAGTCATATCTGATCACTTCTCAAGCTCCACTGAGTTGTGTCATCTCTCGGACCCCATCAAGGAAGTCGTGGTGAATCAACAGATTCTAACGTGATACATTTATCCGTCATCCCATGACGCCACATCATACACTGACCACACCCCCTCTCTACCACCGTTTCTTTCATCAAGTCCCAGGGTTAGAAAACAAAAAACGGTATGGAAGCCGTTGGGATGATATGAGTAATACATGTTACAGCGACGGAAGCCGGTTTTTCTTGATGACTTCACTCATTGAACGACGACTTCTATCATGCCCAAACACGCGCAGTCCTATGGAGGCAACGATGTTTGAACACAGAGTCGTCCTACATCTTCATCTCGAAGAGGCCAGGTTTCACAGGCGTAGAGCAGAACTGCTCACAACGAAGCGTTATAAACCCGATCTTTTGCGGTCACATAGTGATGGCATGAAAGGTGGCTGAGACTGGCTTATGTCACTCTGGGTCTCCATATCCGGTTGGAAATTTCATCACTCACACCTCCACCAGGAGTCACACAACCACCCAGATACATGAACTTTTCGACTACTTGTAACGGCTCAACACCAAGGGTGAACCGTTTAATGACCATATTTCATAACCATTTAACAAATTAGGACGAACTGAAGTACAGTACACTCAACCCTTAATCAGGATGAGTTATCAGTCAATAAATTCGTGCTAGTTCACGTTATCCTGCTTACTGTTTCATACACTGGGAAAATTGTATCGAAAATAAATTAGTTCTCTAATTACAATTGTCTATGAACTTTTATTTCAGAAAAACTGAACGATAACAACACGGAATAGTGAGTGAGATTAATTTGTTTAATGTGAATTTTTGATACTGTAACAAATAGGAGATATTCAAAGTTATATTATAAATGCTGCTGGAAGATTTTGCAGTGGTTGCTACTAACAAGAATGTATATAAGTAGTATGTGTCGAGAGGTCGGCAGAAGTCATAGGGAATTACTAGCGATAGGTAAATATTCTACGCAAGAAATAAAGTGAGCGTATGAAGAGCGAATCGAGATAGAAGCAGAAAAGGAAATGAAGCACATTATACAAATGGCTGTTTTAGTGGAAAGAGTACAATATTTCATCAGTACGGTACAAAATATCTTAATAAACATTCTCTCCTAAGTCTCATCCTCCGTCATTTTCTTGCAATTTTACTTATTTCTTACCATTGACTTTTAGTGTCACGGAAGACACATTCCGGAGTTTATCAGAAAATAATAACAAAACGTTGTCAGCTGCGATTGCTAGCCATTCATCGGTTTGTAGGCATTATGATATGGATCCATTTCAGTAGTCTGTTCCAGAGCAAAAGATACAACATTTAAAGAATTAAAGGATGACTGGTATTTCTTGTAAAAGCTTTTACCGTATCCCTTCATTACCTTCACATATTTCAGTCAGCATCCTCATCATGATAATGAAAATGTGTCAGCCAGTATGCTCCTAAACTAGTAATCCCATTGTTCTGATCGATTTGGTTGAGGTGAGGGAACAGCCGTGGGTAATGACAGACATAATATGTCTGAGGCAGCATTCTGGTTCTGGCTGCTTATTTAGAATACCTGTAAGGCTTTTAGGCTATCCAAGTCTAGGTTTCCTTCCTACTTCTCAGTTTTCATGACAGGTAAGAACACCACTTATGAGAGGTAATAGTGTTCAGTCAGAAGTAATTAGTTCAGACAACAGAAAAGATTAATGATATTATTTGTATAATCTCTTCGTTGAGTGGACCGAATGGATCGGTTTTTCTTGACATATGGGCTCCTGTGGGCTCCCCCTCTATTGCCAGTGTTTGAATTATGTGTTAATGATGGGCAGTGGCTAGCAGTCTAATCCAGGACGCGCGTTTCGTCCTATTTGGGACTCGTCAGGTGGATGTATCCATCTCCCAGTGAGCCATGTTGTTTTTGCTAGGACTCGAACTCGGGGCCGATCGACTGAATTGGACTGATAGTCACTGCCCATCATTAACACATAATTCGAACACCGGTAATAGCGAGGCATTCACGCAGGAGCTTATATGTCAGTAAAGATCGATATATTCGGTCCAATCAATGACAGGATAATGCAAGTAACAAACATTAAGACTACACCCGTCGCACAAAAAATGGCTGTCGTGACTCAGTGGTCTAGTAGATAATACCATGGTGTTTGAAGCCACCGCTTCCGAGTTTGAGTACTAGTGGGAACGACATCTCTCACTGGAAGGCAGGTACATCCAGCTGACTATTCCCAAACAGGGCAGAATGCGCATGCTGGATTCAACTGCTAGCCACTACCCATTATTAACAAGTAGAAAAGATTGCTGAGGATATGAGCATGAGTAGAGTTAGAACTAGTCAGGTCCATGAATATATCTGTGTATATATTTCTGCCCTACTATATCTCATTAGTAGACAGAAAGAGATGCTCATACCTAATGGCAAACTAAGTTCCATATCAGTTGTTAGTCCTTGTGAAGGGCAACATAAATGAAGATTGAAATATTGATTTCTGGTTGATTCAATTTGGAGGTTTTTGGGGACTCATTCATTGACGTCAGGTTGACATTCATCATGAACTGAAATCATTTGGAGGAACATTGGAATACTAAAGCAGCTGGTCAGCTCTTTTATCCTAGTATGGGATTCCCCAGCAGTGAGAACTCATGACCCCTCCAGAGACCGATCTCAGGACCTTCGGGTTCCGCGGCAAGCATGTTAACCAACGAACCACTCGGTTAGATACCAATGGTCCACATTTCCTACTTCTACAGTTCACGATAAAACGTGATATCCATACCGTGCGCTCAATGAGTAACTGTCCTCACGTTCAACTTGTTTGGCCCCACCTACAACCACGTAGAAATGTGGTTGATTATCGTTTGACTTGTCTTCACCTAGATGCAGTTTAGGCCTCAGAGGCATTACAAATGTAATGGGAAAATTTGGGCAAAGATAGGCTTTCAAGTGTCTAAGATTCGAAAATAATACTTTTACTTACTTGATAGTGAGAAACAATTAGGAAAGAGAAAAACACCGTGTTGTTTACTACACAACATGACGTGTTATCTGATTCAGATCTTTAAAAAAAGCCTATCAACAAAAGGAAGTTAAAGTTTGTAGTGGGCGGTTAAATACCAACATGAATTTGATTGGCCAGTGTTTTGCCTAGCTATATTAGTCATGAATTAACATTTCTTGTTATGATTAACCTAGAGTTTCAACTGTACTCCACCATTCTGTTTTTATACTATGTTACAAGGCATATTGGTTGTATGAGTCTTCACAGGCTAGACAAACAACTAACTGACTAATTGCTTTTGGTAATTCTGTTTTTCTAATAAGGAGTGAAAAAATTTATAGGCTTATGACTCACTCTCTTACTGAGTTTGATTGGCTTTTATGTTTCACATAATTTAAAGCCATATCGTTTAATTCGTGGCATTTTAGTATTTGATAAATTGGTGTGAAGCACTTAACATACGTACACAGATGTTTGGTTCTGGTATGCTGAATTTAGAATGACTTTAAAGCCCAATATAGTAACCATTGAAAAACCAGTCAGCTTTCTTTATTTCTCAGAAGAGTTACAATTCCAGTGGGAAATATTATTTTATTATTTATCCCTTCGGTTCCTAGTGGAACAAACCGTTTCAGTAGCATGTCACCATTGCACTCTCTTCTCTGCAGTCTCTCCAGAGTGGCTCGATGACTACCTATTAACTTTAATTTTCTAATCACAACGCCTCCTCTACGTCACCCTCAATTGGGACACCCAAATCGTTATCTCCTTTTTGAATTTCGCTCTAAGGCCTGGCCTGGTGCGTGATGCCCAAATCGGTCTTCTCAGTGAATGTCCAGTCCAATCCATCCCCACTTTCTTCTGCATATTTATTAGGTGATAAGTTCTTGCTCCGTTGGTTCGTTGCCAGCCAGCCACAATGAGTTCCTCCTTGCTTATTCTTATTGTTCTGGCCATCCATCTGATCTCCATCAGCAGTATCGAGTCAGCGTATGCGGTAGCTATTCATCATGCCTGTCTTCAGTTTATTGGAAATGCTTTTCGTGACGCGCCGAGTCTCACAACCATCACATAGAAGCATTGACTTACTCGACTGGATTAGTCTTGAAAATCCGGTTCACGTTCACGCTTTATGCTGAGTGGAGTGGAGTGGAGTGGAGTGGAGTGGAGTGGAGTGGAGTGGAGTGGAGTGGAGTGGAGTAGATCTCCACACTGGTCTCCGGCTAATCAAGGAGGGCCTGTCTTGCTGTCTTTCCGATCCTGGCTGGCTTTGACATACTCATCTATGCCATGGAACAGTGCGCTTAACCTAGGTCAACCTTAGTCTGAATATCTCAAAGTTCATGTCTAAAACTACAGCACTAAAATCCAAGTTCGTATCTGTAAGCGGACATCATTCCCCTTGAGGCTGTAGATACACCTTGCTGACAAGTGTCAACAAGCATGAAACCCATGTCGAGTAGGGTTTCCTGCTAGTTGCTTCTAACCACCTAGCAAAATGTAATATCTCAGTCATCTTAGTTAATCAGTGTCGAGATAGATCAAGGGAAATTTTCTATTGGGTATTATCACTTGTTCAATAGAAAACCCAATCACACAATCAGTCAATATCATCAGACCGACATCAAAATAAGGGCTAATCAGCATTGAATCCACTGAAATCGATTTCAAAACAAGGAGAAAACTATAACATTGTTTCTAAGATTGATTAGTTTGGTGTAATCACTGGCGGAAAATAACAAGCAACAACATAAAAACTATACCCGTTAGACAGGGATTGGCTATCGTGAATAATGCTCTTGGGTTTGAAACCATGGTAGCTGGCTCGAATATTAGTGGGAACAACATCACTCATGAGAAGGAAGGTATCTTAGACTGATGAGTCCTAGGTAGGACGAAACATGCGTCATGGATTCCACTTCTAGCCACTAACCAGCATTGATAACAAAAAAAATTACTTTACAGAGTAAAAGAATAAAATGAATTACTTAGGAATGTTTAGTCATACAATTCAATGTTTAAAAAATGCACACTAGTGTGGTCGCGAATAAACTACCTTTCTTTGCTAAGAATCATCTGCTATTACATTTATTTATTGTGTGATTGATGACATCTTAGTAAGGAAAATATTGAATGTTCATTCTTCAGTCTTTGTTTCATCATTCAGCGTGAGTATTTAACTGTAGTACAGGTAACTACGATGTGTCCGTAAGTATGGTATGAGATGTGCATCATAGAAGTGTAAATTACTTTTACAAGGTTGGCATGAATCTGTGACCGCACTCACCCTTGGTGGTGAGACGTTGGCAGTAGTCGGAAAGTTCGTGTATCTGGATAGTTGTGTGAGTCATGGTGGAAGTGGGTGTGATGAAATTTCCAACCGCATACTGAAACCCAGAGTGGTATGAGTCAATCTCAGCCACCTTTCGCACCATCACGATCTGATCGTAGAAGATCGAGTTTACAACACTTCGATGTGAGCAGTTCTAATATACACCTGTGAAACCTGACCTCTCTGAGATGAGGATATGCGATGACTGTGTGTGTTCGATCATCGTTGTTTCCGTAGGATTGTTCATATCCGGTGGCAACGCCATAAAAGTGATTCTGAGGTAAGAAAGTGTGAGTTTGGTTATGATGGAGATCGTCGTTCAGTGGGTGAAGTCATGAAGAAACACCGGCTTCAGTGCCTTCAACATGTTGTTCCAACGGTTTCCATACCGTTCATTATTTGCTACTTCTTGGACTGAGACTGGATGGAACAAGTGGAGGTAGAGTGGGGGTGTGGTCAGTGTATGATGTAGCGTCATGGGATGACGGATAGTTGTATCACGTTAGAATCTGTTGGTGTATCATGACTCGCTGGAGGCTATGGTGTCTGAGAGATCACGCAACTCACTGGGGCTTGAGACGTGATCAGATATGACTGAGAATCGAAACTTGTGGTGGTCATACTGTGGCTTCCTCCTATTATCTGCTACAGAAAACTAATGAATATTTTGTTTTGCGTGTGTGTTACTGGACTGTCCTTCTAATCATTAAATTTTTATTGTATTTTTCTTCCTTACTTATCCTTTTCTCATGGTTTATGTCTTCACAATGTTGTTATATTATTTTGTGTGGTGTATTTCTTAATGATTTTGCTGTTCCTCATTTGTGTCCTTATAATAATAAATGAATAGGTAACTGCCGACTTACAAGCTTGATAGATTTTGCCTCAAATAAAGGAGATTTGTTTGATTTTGTGTTTGTTTTATGAAACTTAGGAACTCTCCAAAATGTATGTCAATTTTTAAAAGTCCGGAAAGATGACTAAGTTGTGAAAACTGTTAGGTAATCATATTTCATGATATTTAGATTATCATCACCAGTAATAACCATCAAATTTGATGTTTATTTACCGAGGTAGATTTCATCAAGAACTGGTATCACTTGGCGACCTACTGTAAACACAGGAAGAGTGGATATCTGTTTTGATGCAGTTTGAATTTCTTCAATATTATACACCTGCATCCCCACGAAAGGTGATGGTGACATTATCCTATCAATAGAAGGAAGTAGGAACATGCGAACCACTAAATTCCCACCCAGTGGCTGAATGATAAACTACTTAGTGCATGACTTTATAGTGTCACTCTTCATTCTTCGTACGGTCATCGGTACATACTGACAACACAGGCAGACAGGGGAAATCAATGTACAACACCGCACACAAGTCCATTGGCTCAAGTCGCCACACTTCACAATGGTATACAAAGAACAGATGGATTGAAAAAGAGTGATTACTGAAGTAGACAAAACTGTGTGAGAGAGTAAACAATTTGAATATAAAGGTTAGAGCAAACATTCTAGCTTAAGAAGATGTCAAGAAGTGAATACATCTGCGCCATTGTGACCGATTTTCAGCCTTCTCACAAAGAGTTCTCAGGCGCTGATTCTTATCGTCTAGGATACCCCAACCAGACAGTATATATCTCCCAACACGACTCAGGCCAACAGTAAGGGACTTGATCGACTGGTGTCACATCCGGTTTGGCCACCCTCGACCCTTTTCCAACCTAATCTAACTTCCATTATCATTGAACATCGAGGTTGGCGGTGACTCGGCATGCCTAACACATGCCCAAGCCACCTCAGCCGATGAAGATCCACGACCTCATCAACTGACTTGCCTTTTTGCCTAGTATTCTTCGTCTGGCCTCAACATTTCTCACGTGGTGTTTCCACCAAATGCGAGCAATGTTGCGAATAATACTATGATCGAAAACCTGCAACCGCTTCATGTCTTCCACTTTTAACGATCATGTCTCAACCGTATAACAGGACAGAGCGAGCTGGAGTGCGTTATATACTTCCATGGTACTCCCTTCATAGTCAGACACTGGCACAATACCTCACGGTCAATACAGTTATGTGTCGCCTTCAGGTCAAGAAATATGGCAAGTATCGGCCACCGGTAGGTATGCCTGTGTTTTAGAACTCGTTGATGAGTTACAAAAGATGAGGAAACAGCTGTTCAGTGCCCCCAATTTCTTAATGTTTTTCCAGTCAGTGGTAAAAATTATCCTGGAATCAGTAAATTTCAGACAAACCACCTCTTGGGGATTTTCTCTTCAATGAAATATTCACATCTCATAAGGTTTCTTCAGTGATATTTTGAGGTATGTACTCTGCTCGCTACAAAAGTCTATTATTTTCGATTGTCTTCCTATGGTTGAGAGGTGTTAGTAAACTTCATTCCGTGAACAGCATTTGAAAAATTTCCACTTAAATGGTATGTTTTTTCAGTAAAAGAAACTTTATTTCAAAGAATAAACTGCTACTGCTCGTCTATATTAGGCCTTTCTTTATAATGTTTAATTTTCTTGTCTTATAGCTTTTAGTTTCTAGTCGTTAGTTCAGTCGCATTGACCACTGAGTACTGATATACGAGTTTTGGTGTGGACGTGGGAATATTACTAGTAATTCAGTCTGAAACACATGATTGGCAATGGCTAGGAATGGGATTCAGGTAGAACGTTTTGTCCTCTTTGGGACTCGCCAGCTGAATGTGCCTGTCCTTCAATGAGTGATAGCATTCCTGCTGAGATTTGAAGCCAGCACCAATCACTTCTGAAGTGAACTCAGTGTGCAAAATAATTATAATAATGATGACGTAGAATAATAACGCAACGAGATACTTCGACTGAATACGAGTACCCACTGTTTGCCATCAGACCTGATACTTCATTAGGCTGAGAAAGTGAAAAGGCAAAAACCGGCCAGTGACTGTAAGGAAGAAAGCCTTATCTAACAAGAAGCACATTATTTACGTAGTTTTCCCTCAGGAAATGAAGCCGCTAGGTCACAAGTTAGATATTTATTTTTATTGGTCTATTGAAGGACAAAACTGCTCAATAAAGTTTCTCCGCCCACACAGTAACACGAAACTAAGGTTGTAACCCAAAACTTCTATCATGGTGGTTGATGACCTTAACTGCTGATTTCGGTTTAAACTGTTTCCTATCAGCCTCAAACGCCAGAGCGTTATTTACTAAGGCTGATGAGTCATGAAACCGACCCCTTGTGTGACGAATATAGTTTTCATACTAAAATTTGTGGTTTCCTGTTGTGAATCAATAACCCAGTGCATAACGCTTCAGCGTCTGAAGCGATGGGTGCTGAGCTCGAGTCTCAGAGGGAACAGCATTAATCACCAGGTACATCCAGCTAACAAATTATCGCCGGAATGAGACTGGGGTCTTGTTTCCCGTTGCTAGCTACTATCCATCATTACCACCAAACTTGAATTCCCAACAGTATCAATGTATCCGTGCAGAAACCTTACGGTGACCGATAAATTCAGTTTATTAAGCGATGGAAAACTACAAGCTATAACATACAACTCTCTTTTTTTCTTGTAGAAGTTTTAAAGCTTTGTATTTCTTAACATCAATTATCATTGACATCTATTTTTATCAGAAGTTATCAATCAAAAATATTTACAACTTTTTTCAACGTTCTCTTTTTTCTGCTTCAAGAATTACTAGTCGAAGACGTGAACAGTACAACTTGAAATAACGGAAACTCTAATATTCTGTTCATATTTCTATGTTGTAAAGAGTAGTGTTACGTTTAAATCCATAGTATTCCTTCCATCCCTTTCCTATTTAAGGGGATGCAAAATCTGCTATCAAAAGATGAAATGTCTTGTAAGGAGTTCTGTTTTCTTTTTATTTCCGGAAGACATTGTTCACTATAAGAAATCGATTGATAACAAGGGAAAAATATTCACTATATCTGAAAAACATCCAAGAATAATACAATTATTATTATTATTATTTATTAGACCCTTGGGTTCCTAGTGGAACATAGGGCTTCACTAGCACGTCTCCAGTGAACTCTGTTCTCTGAGATCTTTTGAACCTGGTTCCACGACAGCCCACAACCTCTCATTTCCTCCTCGCACGACCTCCTCCATGTCACCCTCGGACGTCCAACTCGTCGCTTCCCATGGGGATTCCACTCGAGCAACTGGCCTGACGCGTGATGTCCTCAGTCAGCCTTCTCAGTGCATGCCCAATCCATCTCCGCTTCCTCCTGCATAGTTGTTGCGTGATAGGTTCTTGGTTGGTTCGTTCCCAGAGTTCCTTGTTGCTTATTCTTTCTGGCCATCCATCTGATCTTCAGCAGCGAGCGTAAGCAGTTGTTGATGAATGTCTGTAGTTTATTGGAAATGCCTTTCGTGACGCGCCAAGTCTCTGAGCCATACAAGAGCACTGACTTGACGTTGGTGTTGAAAATCCGGATCTTGTTCCGCATGCTGAGTGCAGATCTCCACACTGGTTTCAGGCTAATGAACGCCCGTCTTGCTTTTCCGATTCTGACTTTGACGTCCTCGTCCGTCCCGCCTGTAGTTGAAACAGTGCTTCCTAGATAAGTGAAGGAGGTTACTTCCTTCAAGTTTCTCCCGTTGACGGTGATTGGAGTTTGTTGTTGTTGTTGATGGTGGTGGTGCGGTATCTTCATCACTTCTGTCTTCTCTACATTCACTTGAAGTCCCGTCTTCTCTGCCTCTTCTATCAACTTGTTAGTTTTTGCCTGTAGATCTTCAAGTTTGTGTGACATCAGGCACGAGTCATCTGTGAAATCCAAATCTTCTAGGCTCTTTTCGTCAGTCCAGCTTATGTAAATCTCCTCGCTCTTCACTGTTTGCTGCATGATCCAGTCCATCACCATCAGGAATATCATGGGGGATAGTAGGCAACCTTGTTTCACTCCTGTCTTCACTTCACTGCAAAAGCATCACTGAGCCTTCCATTGTGAATTACATGGCATGTGGCGTTTTCATATAGCCAGCTGTTGAATGAGGCGCATATAGGTTTGCGGTATTCCGTAGTAATGAAGCAGTTTCCAAATTACCTCTTGGTCGACGCTGTCAAAGGCCTTCTCAAAGTCGATAAAGTTCAGGTAGAGAGCTGATTGCCATTCTATACTCTGTTCTATGATAATGCGAAGCGTTGCAATTTGATCCACACGTGATTTGTACTTCCTGAAGCCTGCCTATTCTGGTCGTAGTTTTGAATCCAGTGCATCCTTAAGCCTCTCCAGGATGATGCGGCTCAATATTTTGCTTGCATTGGGTGGACAGGAGAGTGATTCCGCGCCAGTTCTTGCAAACACTGAGGTCTCCTTTCTTCGGCAGTTTGACAAGATACCCCCTTCTTCCAATCAATAGGCAGGTACCTTCTCTTCCTTCCACACCTTCTGCAATAGTGGTGTGAGCATGTCCATTGCTGTTGTCTCTGCGTCCGTTCTCAGTGCTTCTGGTGGGATTCCATCTGGTCCTTCTGCTTTCCCGCATTTCAGTAGCCTTATGGCATTCAGGACTTCAACTTTCGTTGGAGGGTTTGTGTTCACTGGTAGTTCTGTGGCTTGGCTGCAGGTGATAATTCTGGACAAAGTGCAGGTAGTGGTGGTGGTCGATTCAACAGCTTCTTGAAGTGGTCAGCCCATTGTTTTCTTTGTTTCTCTTCTTTCTTAATTAGATTTCCGTCATCATCTTTTATTGGCTTCGTCTGCGTTGATTTCTTCCCAGATAGTAACCTGGTTATTTGATACAATGTCGTCAGGTCTCTCTTACCTGCAGCCTGTTCTGCATCGCTTGCCAGTGTTTTGTAGAAGTGTCTTTTGTCTTTCCGTGCACTCTTCTTCACTTCTTTGTCCAGTGTTTTGTACATTGTACTCAGTCCCTCTTGTCGTTGAGCATCCTTGCACTGGTTTATCTTCTGCTTCACCATCCTCCTCTCCCTTCTCTATCAGCTTCCATGTATCCATTGAGATCCACTCCTTGTCTTCTTTCTTCTTCCTTCCTAATACTGTTGTGCAGGTTTCTTTCCACATAGCTTTCAAAGACTTCCAGTGTTCTTCCACACAGGTTTCTTCAGGGATGTCCCTCGATGTCTCCCATTTTGTCTTGATGGCTGCCTTGAAGATCTCCTTTGTAGTTTCATCCTTCAGTTTCCGAGTGTTGTACTTGAATTGAGGTCTATCACCAGCTTCCTTGAAGGCTTTTAACTTGATTTGGAAGGTTCCTTGCACTAGATGGTGAGTGGTGCGAACCTCCATCTGCTCCCCTTCTTGACTTTGTGTTCAGTAGACTGCGTCTCCATTTTCTTGAGATTGAGATGAAGTCAATTTGATTTTTAGTGTGTCCATCTGGTGAAATCCATGTCGCTTTGTGGATATCTTTGTGCTTGAACACATTGCCTCCAATCATTAAATCGTTGAATGTACAGAACTCTGCAAACAATTCTCCATTCTCATTCATTTCACCTAGCGCCTCTCGACCCATGGTTGATTCTCTTCCCGTGTTGTCCCCTCCCAGTTCGGCATTCATGTCGCCCATTAGAATGTTGATATCGCCAACTGACGTCTTGTCCAGTGTTGATTGCAGTTGTCTGTAGAATTCCTCCTTTCTCTCTTGCTCTGCATTATTTGTAGGTGCACAACGTAGCATTGTATGATTGTGACCTTCGTTCCTTTTGAGTTGAACCTTGCTGTCATGATCCTTATGGTGGGGGAGATTGGTTCCCACTGCATGATAGAGAGGCTTCGATGCTGTTGGGGACATCGTGATAGCCACTCGAAAGCTCAGTATGCTCATAGTTGTCGTCTGGGTGACAGTAACGGAGTAGATTATTGATTCTCCAGTTGACAGTTTGAAGAGTCTACTCACATTCTACCTGCTTTCGCAAATTCCAAGCACCTCAGTGTGATACCTTCTCATCTTTTTTGCAATCTGGGCTGCCTTGCTGGGTTCAAACATGGTGCGGACATTCCATGTCACCACGTTTACTTTCGCTTTCATCGAGAGAAGACACATCGGCCAACTGGCTTCCCGAAGGCTTTCACCAACTGGCGTCATTTCGTCTTTTCGATTCCAGCGAGGGATAATTTTGTTTTTATTTTTTATATTTTGTTTGTGCTTTGAAGTTTCTTTAGAGGTTAGATTTGTTTTTCGGGTTAGGGTTGCTAGCCCTATGCCCAACCTTCCCTCTTTACCCGGGCTTAGGACTGGCTAGTAACTAGTGAACTAGTTAACCAGGCGAATAATACAATGAGGAAATTGTTTTTCAGTTATATTTCATATAGAAGAAAATGACTGGAAGGAATAAAGGTTCTCTGTACAGAATGAATGTCAAAGTTCGAATAAATTGTAGAATTCTGAATGCAATACTTCAAGATGTGCGTATTGAAATGAAAAGTATCAGAAGAGATGTTGTTCTATCCTCAAAGATCCCTTCACGTTCATTGTTGTATTTAACTCGTTGGTTCCTGGAGAATTAGCGATTTCATTTTCAATTTGAAGATTCGTGGTGATTGACTGATTTGTAATTGGTATTCATCATAATCCCACATCCGTTGTAGAACCACTGAAAACATAAAAGCATTGGGTAGCTGTTTCGTCTTATTATGGGAATGTTCAGCGGGGTCTACTCTTGACCTTATGAAGGATCGGAGTGAGGTGAGTGAGATTTCGCGGTGAACACTTAAACCACTAGCCCACTGGATGGGAATCCAATGATCCACATTTTTAGTACTTTCATCCAGAGCGATCGTTGAGTATTGGTTATTGCTTTCAACATCTCATCTCGAAGTAAGTCACTAATAAGCACTGGACACTAATTCAGTCTGGAGGGTTTTAGTGATTGATTGTCAAGATATTGAATGAATTCCATCGACCATTCTGTAATGGGCTTGCCAAGATAGGATACCCAGCATCACAGTGCACTTTGACTGATGCTAAATAGTTGGAGAGAGTCAGCAAGAAACCCCGCTTGACATAGGTCTCATCATCTGATGACTAGTTTGTATAGCTGAACTAGTCACACGGAGCATCAAATATAGCTAACATGCCTTCAGTTGTAAGCTTTCTGACTTATCCATTGAATGAGTTAAGTTCAAATCTTTGAAGTAATATGAGTTTTCTCATGGTCATAGGCACACTTCTCTGAAGAGTACCAAAAGCAAAAGCAGAAACTCAGATCAGGCAGAGTTTCATACTGTCTGACTCTAAATATCTCTGTGTTGCTTGAATTTCTACAAAGATATTGGGTAATGTTTATCTTTAGATTCGTCTTAACAATAAAGGTACCTTAACATCTTACTACACACCCACAATATTTCTCCATACATAATTTAGTAGAGAAATTATGTTTAAAAAATAAGGAGTAACTCAGTAAAGAGACTCTTTTCGAAAGTTTCATTTTCAGAGTCCTCTAAGATCATCATTAAACGGTAAATAAAAACAGCAAGAACTCTTAGAAAGTCAAGGAACTCAGCCAATTTCTAAGGTATTATGTCAAGTTTGCTAAAATAAAGCGAAGACATTTTCCTGACTATGAAAATGAAACTGCCGAAAAGCACTACTTCATTGCAATAATTTCCCTTTTATCTAAATTAATGGAAGATTTTTTGTACATCAAATAAAAATTCTGTTAACACTGATTGATGAAATATCTCGCTAACAGTATCAAATTTTTGAATAATTATTCTTGTAAACATGGGCAATGTGGTTGAATGTAATTCCATATTACTTTTGTTTATTCGATATATACAGTTATACACAGCGATGCAGTAGTAAATACTGGATGACGTTTTGAGCATAAATTATCATTGCTCATAATCACATCAATGTAATCACACTACTTTCGGTATCTCCTTTTTATAGTCCTGTCACCTCATATTTTTTGTTTCGATTGGTAGTAAACTTTTCCATATCTCTGGCATAGGTATTGCATCATTACTATTTCATGTGTTGGCTGGGTATTGATTTGATAAACAGAGATTCAGTAATCAGTCTCTCTCAATCTCCACCTAATTATATTGCACTTAAGTACAGTGGTTTTATTCCACTGGATTTACAAACATTTAATCCCTTACTTGGTGGCAATATGTGGATGATAGATTCCTAACACATATAAACTCAGTAGCAGACGAAATCCAATTCACTTATGAGATAGACAAAAAACATTGCAGAATAAAACGAAGAATGGACCGTGGTTTAGATACTACCGTTTACAGAAAGCCGAACCATTCTAACAGGTATCTAGACTTCAAGTAATTTCATCCATTCAATGTCATTTAAGGCGGATTCAGTCAGATGTCTAAATGATAGAGCTGAAATGCTCATAAGGACTTAAACAAGGAAGTGAAACACATGAAAGAAACGTTTCTAATTAATAATTATCTTCTACAGTCTATTAGAAATTCTTTCGAACACTTAGGAAATGAAATAATAACAGTCGTACAAATACGAATAGTAGCGCCAATACGAGTAGAAATAAGTTCAAAGCCTCCATTGTGTTACGATATCAGGAAGAAACATCAGGAACTTTACATAGGATTCTCATTAAAGCTGGAATTACGCTTGTATTCAAACCTACAGAGTCACTCAGAAATAAACGTTGTCGACTTAAGGATTCTATTAACCCAACTAAGCAATGTAGTTTATTTAATCTATCAAATTTCAAGTAATGTCTGTGTCTTCAAGTATACAAGTCAAACTAGCAGGCCAGGGTCAGTTAGATCATCAGAACATAAGAATCTACTTAAATATAGGATGACAGACCCCAACAGGATCAATAATTTCATATTAGATTTGTTTATTTGATATTAAACGCACAATGATACAGTATTATATACTGAATGACCACGTTTCGAGCATAAATTATTCCTCATAATCACATCAGTGTAATCACACTACTTTCGACATCTGATTTTTATAGTCCTGTCACTTTGTATTCCTTTTTCACTGGAGAGATGGATTATTCTTCCTCTCTCATTAAAGTAGACTTCGACTGGGGTGAGAAGACCTGACTGGGTATCCAGTGTGAGTGCGATCAAGCGATAGTAACACGTCACGAATTCACTTGGCACTTGGGTACAACCCTTTGTAGTTGAAGTGAAAAATATATCTGGTTAGCAGTCAGGTTTCATAGCTCAGTTGGTAGACCATTGGGTCGGGAACTCAACGGTCACTGGTCCGAGTCCTGCCGCCATCCACATTTTCACTTCTCGTTCAGTCATCACTTAGTAACACAGACTATAGTTGTTATCCTTATCGTTGTTATTCATAACGATAACATGAGTAGAAAGGATTTCAAAGCATCTATTGTGTTACCATATAAGGGAGGAACATAGGATTCTTAATAAAGCTGGAATTAGTGTGACGTTTAAACCCACAAACTCACTCAGAGATAAGCTTTGCCGTCTGGCTTAAGGATCCGATAGAACCAATTAAGCAAAGTAATCTATTCTACAAAGTTCTATGTAATGAATGTGAGTTCGAGTTCATATGTGAAACTAGGCGGTCGAGGTCAGTTAGGTTATTAGAAGATAGGGATTTAGTTAAATGTAGGATGATCAACCCGAATAAGATCAGTAATCTCGAAGAAAACTTGGCTATTGCAATGCATGTTATAACACACAACCCCACACAATAGGATGGGTGGGACAAAGCCACTGTACTTAAGTGCAATATAATTAGGTGGAGATTGAGAGAGACTGATTACTGAATCTCTGTTTATCAAATCAATACCCAGCCAACACATGAAATAGTAATGATGCAATACCTATGCCAGAGATATGGAAAAGTTTACTACCAATCGAAACAAAAAATATGAGGTGACAGGACTATAAAAAGCAGAAGTTAAACAAACTCCCTTCACGCAAAATTTACAGGGAACGTGAAGTGTACTCTGGTTGTTAAAACTTTATACAAGTTTTCTTGGCAGGTTAGTAGCTTATCAATCTGTGAGTGAAGAATACGTAACTTGTACTTTACAAGAAATTAAATGTATTGATAAATAAAATGATCGATTTATTTCAAATTTCATGTTAGATTATAGCTAATCGTGAAGTCGACTATGGGTATTTCGTCACACTCAGGATTCATCAAGCAGATGTATCTGCCTCATAGTGAGTGATTTTGTTTTTGATTGGGTTTTGAAGGCAGAACGCATCGCTTCAAACACCAGACCCAGTATTACATCGACTAAGGAGTTATGATAGTTAACTCTTGTGCGAAGAGCACATTCTGATGTTATACCTCATTGATTACTGTTGTTGATTGCACTGAGATGATCGGTCAATGGTTTATTTCAAAGTGGTAGTCACCATGTAGTAGCATTATTTGGAGAAACGTTGAAAATCTTGTAGTGTTGGATAGCTGCTTCCACCGTATATAGGACTTCTTAGTAGTACATATCCACGAACCTACCAGAACATGAGCCTAGAATCATCAGTCCTCCTTGAACTAGTTTATAAAATCTAACATGAACCCCTTTTAAACTGTTCAACTAGACGAGAGTAACTACAAAACACAATCATCAATATACAAAAGAAATGCAATAGTTCTATTTTCATGTTTTCAAGAAGATGAACCAACGAAGAAGCGTTTTGTAGCCTTATTACTGCCTATTTTGTGGTTGAATACCAGTAGTCAGAGATTTCGATCCAATACTAACATTTAGTTACATGAACACCTAAATTAACGAAGTAGGAAGATTTTCTAGAGCTGCATGAATCACGGTGGCAGACAGAGGTTTCACTGATATTTTCTCACGAATAGTTCCTGCTACCATCTAACCACCTAGCAGTAAAGACCTTCTGCATACCATCATGGGCATTATTTACCCTTATGAGTTGTAAGCTCTAGAATTCTTGAACTTGTTCATGTTCTGAGACATCTTTTGCGCAAACGATTCGCATCGCTGAAAACTGATGCAGGAAAAAATCTTTAGAGTTAGTTGGTCTGGTTTTTCTGTTGGGTTTAATAGTTCCAGTTGACAAAGTTGGCTATTATGGAATGTGGATCAATATCCCTGTTCTGTATTCGTTTTTCTATCTGCACTGTCAACTTAAACATAATCACTTGAATTTCATCAGCACTAAGTGTGATCACCATTTTTAAATAGCCATTTATTGGTACTTTTAACTTCCGGTTGCTATTTTTAATCGAACTGGTTAGTACCCGTTACACCAGAAACGGCTTTAGTAACTCAGTGGCCTATTGGATAATCCTCTAATGTTTGGAGCAATCGGTCTGAGTGGGAACAACATAGCTCACTGGGAGGCAGGTACATCCGGCTAACGAGTCTCAGTTAGGCTGAAACACGCGTCCTGGATTCCACTGCTAGCCACTATTCGTTAATAATATAGTAATGAAGTCCGTTTTTTCAACAGTACTCAGAAGTATCTCACTGTTAAGTGCATTCCCGAATCCATGACATTTATCACCAATCTACTCCGAAAAGTCATGGAATTTCAATCACCTTTTTATTCAAGGTATCAAAAGAGTGAAGTATTAGGTAGATGTTCCATAAAGCTGGATGCTAACAGAATTGCCAGTCTATGTCGGCTATCGAGGTGTAAGTAGCAGACGTTGAGACATTGTTCATCCTGACCATCTATAAGTCAAAATCACTATTCACAACAAATCTATCGTCAAAGTTTCCGGTTAGATTCTGTGTTTGATTAAATGAACAAAAGATTTTGGGACTGAGAAGACCAATTCAAAAAATAAAGATGTGAAGAATAAGATTGTTTGAACGGGTGAGGAAAGCTCATCTTAACTATTCCCCATAAGCATATTCGAGACAATTCCACAATAAAGTGTGAAGATAAACTCACTATCCTTGGATATAATAATCTTACCAGTTCTAGTTTCTAAACAATCGGCTTGAGACCTCGTTTTAATATATATATATATATATATATATATATATATATATATATATATATATATATATATATATATATATATATATATATATATATATATAGAAGTAAAAAGATGGGGTTGTTTCTTTATATAGTAAAGTTCAATGCTAAAGTAACGTTTAGACGTGGATATGCTAATGAATTCCTCATGACCTCACAGTGAAAAACTCAGTGACATCTTCGAAGTGAAGACAGGGGACAGCAGTAAGACAAGGCTGTCGCCAACTATCAGCGATGATCTTCCTGATCTGATTGTGGCCAACTGGACCGGATCGTGCGGCAAACCGTGAGGAGCGAGAATTTAACCATATGCTGTTTGACCGATGAAAAGACCCAAGAAGAAGATTCGGATTTCACCAACGATGATGATTTATGTCTAACGTATGATGTAGCACAAACTCGAAGATCTACAGGCGAAAACCAACAAGTTGACAGAAGAGGCGAGGCAGCGAAGACGGGACTTCAAGTGAATGTAGAGAAGACGGAGGTGATGGAGATACCAAACCAACAACAGCATCAACAACAAGAAGCACCAATCACCATCAGCGGGAGGAATTTAAAAGAAGTTGTCTCTTCCACCTATCCACTTACCTAGGCAGCATCGTTCCAACTACAGAGGGCGGTGACACAGATGAGTATGTCAAAGCCAGCCAGGATCGGAAAGACAGCAAGACAGGCCCTCCTGATCAGCCGGAGACCAGTGTGGAGATCTACTCCACTCCACTCCACTCCACTCCACTCCACTCCACTCCACTCCACTCAGCATAAAGCGTGAACGTGAACCGGATTTTCAAGACTAATCCAGTCGAGTAAGTCAGTGCTTCTATGTGATGGTTGTGAGACTTGGCGCGTCACGAAAAGCACTTCCAATAAACTGAAGACAGCATGATGAATAGCTATCGCATACGCTGACTCGATACTGCTGATGGAGATCAGATGGATGGCCAGAACAATAAGAATAAGCAAGGAGGAACTCATTGTGATTGGCTGGCTGGCTGGCTGGCTGGCTGGCTGGCTGGCTGGCTGGCTGGCTGGCTGGCTGGCTGGCTGGCTGGCTGGCTGGCTGGCTGGCTGGCTGGCTGGCTGGCTGGCTGGCTGGCTGGCTGGCTGGCTGGCTGGCTGGCTGGCTGGCTGGCTGGCTGGCTGGCTGGCTGGCTGGCTGGCTGGCTGGCTGGCTGGCTGGCTGGCTGGCTGGCTGGCTGGCTGGCTGGCTGGCTGGCTGGCTGGCTGGCTGGCTGGCTGGCTGGCTGGCTGGCTGGCTGGCTGGCTGGCTGGCTGGCTGGCTGGCTGGCTGGCTGGCTGGCTGGCTGGCTGGCAGAAGAAGAAAGTGGGGATGGATTTTATTGGACATACACTGAGAAGACCGATTGGGAACACCACACATCAGGCCAGACCAGACCGTCAAGTCAGACCCGAAGGGGAAACGACGAGTTGGATATCAGAAGCAAGGGTGACATGGAGGAGATCATGTGAGGAAGAAACGAAAGGTTATGGGCATTTGTGTAGATAGGTTGAAAAGACTATATAGAAGAGAGTGCAATGGTGACGTGCTACTGAATTGGTATGTTCAACGAGAAACCCAATGGATTTTCATGATTATGATTATGATTATTAATTGTCCCTTGGATTCTTAGTGGAAAATACCGCTTCAGTAGCACACCTCCATTCCACTCGCTTCTCTGCAATCTTTTGAATCTGGCTACACGACAGCCAAGAACCTTTCATTTCTTCTTCACACGATCTCCTCCATGTCACCGTCCAACACCCTCCCCCAATTCGCCGTTCCCCATCTGGATTCCTCTCGAGTGCCTGAGGCGAGATGTCCCTGAACGGTCTTCTCACTGCATGCCCAATCAATCTCCACTTCCTTCAAGTGCATATTTGTTGAGCGATAGGTTCTTGGTTCGTTCGTTACCCGGTCAGAGTTCCTTGTTGCTTATTCTTTCTGGCCATCCATCTGAGCTTCAGTAACGAGCCAGTGTAGGCAGTTGTTGATGAATCTCTGTAGTTTCTTGTAAATCCCTTTCGTAACGCGCCAAGTCTCTCAACCATCACACAGAAGCACTGACTCACTCGACTGAATTAGTCTTGAAAATCCTGATCTTGTTCACGCCTTATGTTGAGTGCAGAAGATCTCCACACTAGTTTCAGGTTAATGAACGCCAGTCTTGCTGTCTTCCCGATCCTGGCTAGTTTTGACGTCCTCGTCTGTGCCTGTGCCGCCTGTAGTTGAAACGGTGCTGCATAGATAGGTGAAGGAGGCTACTTCATTTAGGTTTCTCCCGTTGATGGTGATTGGGGCTTGTTGTACTTGGTGGTGGTGGGGTTGGTTGGTTGGGTATCTTCATCACCTCTGTCTTCTCTACATTCACTTGAAGCAAGTCCCGTCTTCGCTGCCTTGCCTCTTCTGTCAACTTGTCGGATTTTGCCTGTAGATCTTCAAGTTTGTGCGACATTAGACACAAGTCATCACTGGCGAAATCCAAATCTTCTAGGATCTTTCCCCGGTCCGGTGTATGCCCATCTTCTCGCTTCTCACGGTTTCCTGCATGATTCAGATCACCACAAAGCACACGATGTTGAGATAGAGGTAAAGTGGACTGCCATTCTATGCTCTGTTCCGTGACGGTGCTCAGCGTAGCGTTGCAATTTGATCCACACATGATTTGTACTTCCTGAAGCTGGCCAGTCAGCCTGTTCCGGTGGTAGTTTTGAATCCAGTGCATCATTCAGTCTCTCCACGATGATGCGGCATAATATTTTGCTTACTCTGGGTGGACAGCAGCATGATTCCTCTCCAGTTGTTGTTCTTGCAAAGACTTTGGTCTCCCTCCTTCGGGAGTTTGATAAGGTAGGTTGTATTCTTCCAATCAATAGGCAGGTACCTTCCCTTCATTCCTTCATTGCAAACCTTCTGCAGTAGTAGTGTGAGCATATCTGCTGTTGTCTGTGCGTCTGTTCTCAGTGCTTCTGGTGGGATTCTATCTGGTCCTGCTGCTTTCCCGCATTTCAGTAGCCTTATGGCATTCAGGACTTCGACGTTCGTTGGAGGGCTTGTGTTCGTTGGTAGTTCTGTGGCTGGGCTGCAAGTGGTATTTCTGGATGAAGTGCAAGTGCAGGTGGTGGTTGATTCATGAGCTTTTTGAAGTGGTCAGCTCATCGTCTCATTTCTTTCTCTTCTTTGGTGACTAACTTTCCTTCACCATCTTTCATTGGTCTCATCTGCATTGATCTCTCTCCTCCCAGATAGTAATCTGGTTATTTGATACAATGTTGTCAGGTCTCTATCTCTACTACCTGCAGCCTGTTCTGCTTCAGTTGGAAGTGTGTCGTGGAAGTGTGGTTTGTCTTTGAGCGCGCTCTCATTCACTTCTTTGTCCAGGGTAGTGTTTTGTAGGTTGTGTTCAGTTCCTCTTTTCGTTGTTCATCCCTGAACTGAACTGCACTGCACTACACTCGTTCATCTTCTGCTTCACCATCACCTTCTTCCTCTACCTCCTCTATCAGCTTCCATGTGTCCGTCAAGATCCATTCCTTATCTTCTTTCTTCTTCTTTCCTAATACGGTTGTGCAGGTTTCTTTCCATATAGCTTTCAAAGAGTTCCAGTGTTCTTCTACACAGGTTTCTTTAGGGATATTCCTCGATAATGGATAAATTGTAATCATAATTCATTTAGCTATCTTTGCTCCTAGAATTGGGAATTTCAAACTATGGAGGAAAGGAGAAGGGGGAATAATAAAAAAACAAATGAAGACAACAATTTCACGATGCTCAACCGACTTTTGACACACCTGAAACTTTGCTCACCAATCAAAATTACCAGAGAACTTCCTGAATAAAAATAAATCAACTAGAGAAATCCGGTAATTAGGATTTCAATAGTCAATGGATTATCCTTATTAGGAAGAATTCTCAGCATTTATTATTTGGTCTGAGCAGAGTTACAGGCGCAGCATGTTTTCGGTAAGTTATCCAATCAACAACAGCAGAATTTACACTGAAGTAGAGTTGAATTGACATGAAATTAAAATTAGAATGAAGGTTCAACGAAAATTTTGATCGTGACAGGACTCGAACCAGTAACTTTGAAGTGCTTTCATTTAGGTCGAATTTCAGTGAATTTAAGAAATTTAGAATCCTGTCTGTTATTTCATTAGTTCATTACATTGTTTTCAAGGTAATTGTTATCACTAGTTGACACAGGTAGACAATACTATTGAAGCTCTCCGAAGATACACTTCCACTGCGGCATATGCGATTGAACAGAAGGTATCCAAATTTCATAATAGTTATGTAGTGGTCACACAGTTCACAACTTCTTCCCGATGCCTTCGTAGCATTGTTTGTGTTTGGCGGGATAACCGTGTGAGAAATGTTAAGATCAAACTAATGGTACTAGGCAAGAAAAGCAAGTGGATTGATGAGGTTGTGAACTTTCAGCAACTGAGATGACTTTGACATCTGCTGTGCATGCCAAACCACTGACTATCTCAACGTACAATGATAGGGGAAGTTAGATTAGATTAGGAAAGAGTTCAGAGTGGCCAGACCAAAACATGGCATAACTCTATTAAATCCCTTACTTCTGGCCTGAGCTGTATTGGGAGGTGCAGACTGTCTGTTTGGGGTATCCTAGACGATAAGAATCAGCGCCTGAGGACTCTTTGTGAGAAGGCTGAAAATCGGTCACAATGGCGCAGATGTATTCACTTCTTGACATCTTCTTAAGCTAGAATGTTTGCTCTAACCTTTATCTTCAGACTGTTTATCCTGTCACACAACTTCTACTTCAATGTCACTATTTTTCGATCCACCTGTTCTTTGTGTACTACTGTGGAGTGGGGTAACTTGAACCGATGTGTAAGAGGTTCCACATTTATTTTGTCAGTCAGTCAGTCAGTCGGTCAATCTTTCCACCTATCGACTCATCACATAGCTTGACCATAATCTATGAGCAGGTATCCTTACTGCCTAACTGGTTGCCTGAATAGATCATCCGCGCTTCCCAACAGAGCCTCAAGAAATCTATCTTGAAGTTGATTACTAATGAGTAGTGAATGATGGCTGTCTCAAAGTAGTCTCAATGACTGGTTGAAATTTCAACCAGGGAACAGTAAACACCTATACCATCCATGGCAGTTTGAAATTTCACACTAAATTATATTTTCGACAATTCTCTCCAGGAATTAAAATGAAATCCTTTCATCCACTTAAACTAAGTGGTATATCTGTAAAAAGAACTCTGTCAAACAGTAGGTTCAATATGAGTAAACGGAAGTAAACTAGATTTATTTTTTATCGGAGCATACTTCCGATAAGATGTAGAGCAATTTGAACGGTTAACTACACAAAAATCTGACAATGTTTATTGAAAATCCATTTAGAATATAACGGAATTATATTCTATTCCATGTTAACTTGTTCATCGGATATGGTACATTGTTATATACACGAATTAGTAACCGATATCATCATCCAGACATAACTGTGTATTGAAGTTCATCACAATCAACTTTACAATGTGGTCAGTCTGCTAACTGACATGAAAATTTGAAGTGAACTCCTAAACCTTGTGGATATTCATGCAGTAGCCGATGAGCCACACTTATTGTGTGACGGCAAATGATACTGACTGGTTACTCAAACTTCGGTGGGAAGAGCGAAGTCTGAACTCATGACTCACTGATTGGAAGTCGTCTTCGGAAAACAATTAACCACATATTCTCAACTGATACGATACCGTGATGCACTAATTGTACTGGGTGTAAACTGCTTGAATTCACTTGGAAAGCGAAATCATGAACCTCAGCTTCAGCCTTCTTGTCGGTTATCAACAATGGGTCTTTACAGCTTTCGGATACCTGTGTTACTAAGTGCTAAGGTTAACTACTTTATCCCCTGACTGACAGATAATGCCTAGTTACATAATAGTAAAATCATTTGAACAAGAATTTGAATGTTGACCGTCTTCATAATACAGAGCTTTAAATGATTGCTACTACTGTTAGTAGTAGTTGTTGATGTTGTGTGAGGTGTGTTGCTTATAATAACAGAAACGAGTAGTATAATATAGCATGATATCTCAAAGAAAAGCTATTTAGCCTAATATTCAATCAATAAAGAAGAAAAGTAAGAGAAACTGATGATGAAAATAGTATCTGCATTACATATTCAAAATGAATTGTTCATCAGTGTCTAATACTGTTCAGTTTCCCCTCTGAATTAGTTCCCTATATTTTTCACTTCTTCCTTCAGAATCTTATCCAAATGAATATGAAGTTCAACAGTTTTTTGCAATGATATCACTCTGTAGACTACTCCCCTATCTAGAATACTATTCATAGTATTGTTCCCAAAGAATTATGAAATTATCAGGGGGAGAAGTACTCCCTAGTTCACTTGTCCATGTTTACTTATATATAATAACTACCACGATTAAGACACAAGAAGACTTGACTGTTATCACAATAAAAAATTATAGACTTCGTCAGGATCGCGTAACAATTTTCTGTGTTTGTGTGTACGCAGTGTCTGTAAGGATTCGAAGTGAAGGTGAACGTTAGTAATGACAATACGTTGTTAGTTCGAATTGCGTCACAACTCAGCGTTTATTTCAACTTCAACTATTATTCCAAACTAATGATGAATTGGTAGGAAGTGGCCTAAATGGAAATCAACATTTTAAGTCATCAGTCGCCGAAGTTTGAAGTTTTAGATTATCATTTTTGTTTCATGTCACTATGTGATCAGGAGAATTTTGTCCTACAGTTGACCAATCAAAATAAGGTATTTGACTTTTAACCTAGTACTTTTATATGCTTATGAAAAGTGTATATAAATGATGTTTGTCGAATAAATAGTCTACCTCGTAGCAGAAGTCCTTTCATCATAACCTGTTCTGGACTAAAAAAGTGGATTAATCTCCGTTGAGATACTATGCAGGATACAACAGAAAACTCATGTATATACAAAAAACTCTAGAATAATCGAGATTCAACCATTAGACTGTTGGAGTAACTGTATGGCATTCTTGGAGCTGTAAGGTTTTTTCTTGGATGCTTCATCACTTGCCTAGCCTAGCCAGGACACATCAAAAAACAAACTTTAAGGCTCGGAGAACAAGAAAAGATTATTGTGAACATTCTCAGCTATAAATCTCCACTGTCGATATAATTAAATTCTTACTGCCTACTGTATAACGTGGAGATCTGGTTTCCTTGCTCCGATTTGTGCTTTGCTCAATCAATAAAGACAAAAATGCTTGAGCAAGTCGTATCGGAAAATACACAAACACTATAGTTACTGAGAAGCTATTCTACAAAAGTGCAAAGAATTAAAGAAACTTGAGGTCTTCAGGCGATGTAATTACGTCATCATGAACAGTTGAATACTTACTTTCGCCTACATTATACTTCACCGTATTGTTTACTTACACAGACATACACTTACGTACATAAAATTTATAACACACCAGTAACTGGTCCTGTGGAGGAAAAAACGTAAAAATAATGCTTACACGACCGGCAGTTATAAATCATGACCAGACCAAGACGTGGCACCAGTCAACTTCATCTATTAGTGTTGGTCTGAGACGTGTGGGTAGGTGTAGACTGCTTGATTTGAAGTCCTCGAGATTTTAGGAACCAATGATCGGAGATCTCTAGAGAAATGGCTGAAAATCAATTTTAATGGCACAGATACATTCATTGTGTTACATGTTCAGTAACCTTGATTTACAAATTCTTTCGTCTCCAGCACACTTTTGTCTACTTCGCTATCAATCCTTTTCTGTCCACCTGTTGTTTGCATGCTTCTGTGAAGTCTGACAGTTTGGACAGATGCACTTTTGTGCCAAGTTCTACATTGATTGTGTCTATCTATACGCAGCACCCATTAAAAGACCCTAGAATATTTGAATTTCGACGATGATGATTTATGTCTAATGTCGCACAAACTCGAAGACCTATAGACAAAAACTAACAAGTTGGCAGAAAAATTAGTGAAGACGAGACTTAAGGTGAACGTAGAGAAGACAGAGGTGATGAAGATACCCAAAATATCGCCAAACATATGTGCAGAAGAAAGTGGGGATGGATTTTATTGGACATACACTGAGAAGACCGATTGGGAACACCACACATCAGGCCAGACCAGACCGTCAAGTCAGACCCGAAGGGGAAACGACGAGTTGGATATCAGAAGCAAGGGTGACATGGAGGAGATCATGTGAGGAAGAAACGAAAGGTTATGGGCATTTGTGTAGATAGGTTGAAAAGACTATATAGAAGAGAGTGCAGTGGTGACGTGCTACTGAATTGGTATGTTCCACTAGGAACCCAAGGGACAAATAATAATCATAATAGTTACAGGTCTAATTTGACTTTACGAATGTCCTCAAGTCAACTAATCGACAGCAAGAAAGCCATATTCAACCCCACTTCTTATTTCAAGTACTCAGTGGTTAAGACTTCACCTATATAATGTAAATTCAGACTAATCAATAAGAGAAAGAAGAACATTCGCGAAAATGGTTCTGTCACTATGCTATCTATCACTGTATATGACAAATGATATTTCATAAGTGGTGTGGCTAGTTTCTCGATCGCTGTTTCCCCGAAGAACACGTCCCCGTCTAGGTAACCGATCTTTTTCATCAATTCTTACTATGATTTACTTGATCTAGATGAATGTTGCCTAGTCTGTGCAACTGATTGTATACCATCACCTGAAATAACCGTAGACAGCCACACACTGATTCATTTTAGGTATATCGGCCAAAAAGTGGAAGATGTAAATCTGACACAGAAATATTACCAGTCACATTATTTCATTTATTTCAAAAGAAATTTTTATCTTGGACTTATTCGGTAGTATTATTGTTTGACTCTATCCAAGACCTTTCGAATTATGGTGCATTGTGGACACGAAGTTCAGCAGATGATTCCGTCAGACTGGCTATGACCAACTAACAGCACACATAGGATTTGTGTTCTTCTGTACCAGGACAGAACAGCTGAGTAGCGTGACTAGCCATGTGGGTGAGACGAGCATAGGAGATGTGCCATACACATCAGTTGTGACAATTATCTGAAGTACATGATTCCCTGATTCATTTCTAACGCTGAGTAGGACGTAACGGTTTCCAAATACACAATGAAGTCTAGTCATGTATTTGCTTAAAATTATGAGCTGGGAAATCCCACTGAGGGTAAACCGAATGACTTTAGACGGCCACCCTTGTAACTAATAAAATAGCCAATCATGTTCGTGTATTTCTGTTAGAAAAGTAGATTTTCATAAAATAACAAAATCTTTTTGTTTATCTCGTTGTTAGAGTGGCCTTTGGAATCACCTAGGTAAGTGTTGTAACCATATTTAGTTTGACTGCTAGAATGATATTTACACTCATCTAGCTACAAATGTTGAAAAACGAAAGCCATACATAATGTTTTCCGAAGAACTAGGCATATTGTACAAAACGAACAAAATAATTAGTGATAAAAGTAGAGTTGACATAATATTCTTACATGCTGAATAACAGTGGTGGATAAATACGTTTAAGAATGACTCTAAAGATCACCCTAACAACTAATAAATTAGTCAGCTTGACTTCCTCATTTGTCTGAAATAAAACTACCTTTCCAACCGAAACAAAGTGACTTAATTGGTTGTATCAATAGTTATTGAGGTGGTTTGTGGAATCACTTCTTTCTAAACATCATCCATTTGATTTGGAGATTTGTCGCAAGAGACTGATTGATTCATTGATTCATTTCAAGGTAGTACTCATTATGAATTGATACCAGTTGGTGAACCACTGAAAACCTGGGGGTACTGGAGTGTTGTTTCGTCCCAGTACGGGACTCCTCAGCCATCCAGCTTTCCCATGTTCTTAACAGCTCAATTTAACAAGAGTCAATGTTTACTGCGTCATCAGTTTTCAGGAAAGAAGGAAGAATCCAGGGTGCGAAATTCGGCTTATTTGGGACTCGTCGGAGCGATGTTATTCCTACTAAGACTCGAAGCTGGAACCAATCGCTCCAAACGCCAAAGCAGTATGCACGAAACCCACTTCTTCTACAGTGGATATTGTTTTATGTTGTTACTTGTATTATCCCGTCGTTGATTAGACCGAATGTATCTATCTCTATTGGCGTGTGGACCCCTAAACGGATGCCTCGATATTGCTTATATTTCAGTTTTAGATTATTGATGAAGAAAAAGATGATGAAAAACGCAGAGTTGGTGAAAACGTTCAGTTTGGAGACATCATGTTTCATAGATATGTGGTAAGTCTTCACACTGACCCACTGTATATCCAACGTTTTACGGCAAGGTTACCATCACAACAGCGCCAAATGTGGCCTGGTTTGGTTTTTGATACATAATTGAAGATTTCATTAGTCACACTTCCAACAGAATTCTTACAGGCGCCTGGGTTCACAAACTTTTCAGAAAGTTCCATCGGTTCATCACAAACAATGAGTACAGGTACATGTTTCTTTCAACATTCTAGTAACACTTTGCATTTTGATGACGCGAAGCATATACCGTATTTACAGACACTGGTCGCCAACTGATTGAGTGCAATTTGAGTAGCCTGTATGCTGTCACAGAGGTAAATGATATCACGCGCAAGCTTGGGGTCCTAAAGTCTTTCATTTCCTAACAGGTCAACACCACCATCAGACACTGCCTTCAGGGTTGGCTACCTTGAGAACGTCATCGATAGTAAATTTAAAGAGGAATGATGAAATCGGACAGCTCTATCTAGCTCTAATACTGCTATGTAATAATTCGGATAGGTGGCTGCAGACCTTTAATTTACATGAAGTGCTGAAGTATAGGACTTTCAAGATGTTAACAAACTTCTCAAGGAAACCCCTCTCTAAGAGATAACTTCAGAATACAGTCCTGCACAAAGAATCAAAAGCAGCCTGAATATTGAGGAATACAACGGTTATTGGCCTACAATATGTGCGGCAGTACTGAAGTATCTGATAGAGGGTGAGCAAGTGATCAGTGTATCCACAACTTGAAAGAGACCCGGCTTACTCCTCTCAGATTATATCCTCATGCGTTTCACACATCTTGAGAAGCATAGTATCAGCTAATACTTTAAACACGCTACCGTTATCACACATGTACCGCTGATTATCGCATACACCCTTTTTAAAATGTGTATAATAGCTTTATTTTAGAATGATGAAACGCTTTCAGTCTGCCATATCTTCTCACTAACATGAACATGGTTTCACCTCCGTCCTCAAAAACGCCCACGGTAAGTTGTCTGAGCCATGTACTTGAAGTTCCTTATAGACCTCCGGTTCTCTAGGTAAGTCAGTGTTAACTCGCCATAGAGTACAAAGCATCGAGGTTGGGGTTAAAGAAGCTGTACAGTATACAGGTTTACGTGTACAGAGTTGCTTATTGTTTAAAACAGTATAAATATTAAGCAACCCTGTGAATTTGAATGACTTTAAAGGCCATCCAAGAAACGACTGGAATAACTAATCGGGTTTATCCATTTCGGCTGGAAAGGCAGATTTTCATAAAATAAGTGAGTTTTATCGGTTACCTCACTTGTTGCTAGGGTGGCCTTTAGAACCACTCGAGTAAGCCACAGCTTCTTCATTGGAACATCCTGATTATTTTTTACCAACAGCCCAAATATATAGCCAGATAGTACATAAAATATTTAGTGTGTGTGGGTCATTACGTTAGTCGGAGCAACATCGCTCACTTGGAGGCAGGCACATCCAGCTGACTAGTCCCAAATAGGACGAAACCTGCTCCCAGGATTCCACTGATAGCCACTATCCATCATTAATATGTGTCGCTTACTGTTTAGATTGACTTCAAAATTTCCACTAGTAACTGTTAGTATAACTAAACAGATTTTGATATTTCAGCCGAAAGGGTAGTTTTTCATTAAGAGAAGAAAAGTAATTGGTTATCTCAGCAGTTGCTGGAGTGGCCTTTACAGGTACTCACTGTTTAGCTGTTTTGTTGTTTAGAATGGATGTGTACTTCTGAGGAGTTCAGTACTAGGGCGAAACGGATGTCCAGAACTCACAGACTTTCAAAGGTTTCCCTACTGGTTTCACTCCGTGATGAATACTACCTCAAAATTATAATCCCCATTCCTCTCAATAATATAGTGCTCATTAGTGACATGCTTCCAGATGGATCTCCCAAAGTTCTAGTGAGAAGCTGCGATCTGTGGAGTCAACCACTTGGGAGGGAAATGAATGCCAACTGAAGACCTAAGGTGATAGTCTCGCTATATCGTGAAATGAGAGAAGTTGGAAACTATGGTCTCTTGAACTCTGACTCAGTGGCTGAATGGTTAACGGATTCTCCATGAAACCTGAAGGTCATGAGTTTGATCTATAGCCGGGATGTGAGTGTGTACTGCTGAAGAGTCCAATACCAGGACAAAACAGCTCTCCAGTGCTCTCAGGTTTTTAGTGGTCCTCCAAATGATGTCAGTCGGTCACGAACACTACCTCAAAATTATGATGAGTCATTACCAGTTCGTATTTCTTATCGTCATTTTCAGGTGATACCGTATCACTGAGTATCATATCCAACAGACTACTGAAATTTGTTTGGTCCTATTTGCTGAAGGTGCTGAGTTTCCGCTTTCTTAGCACTGTAGAAGCTCTTGTTATACTCATGGAGAAACCTAAATTATATCCAGCCTTTGTTTCTACTTTGGACTTAGTTAATAGGTAAAAACGTCAAACACCTCTCTCTCCCTCTCTCTTTATACACACACACACATACATATTTTAAACAGACGACGAAGCTTAACAACCTACGGTTTATCTTCACTTAATATAAATTAGTAAATTTAGCAGTCAAGTTCATGTTCGAAAGTTTTAATGAAACATTGAGCATTAAGCGGGATGATTTCCGGTAGTAGTAATAATAATGATTCATAAAAATCACAAATCAGCATAAATTATTTCATACAATAATGTATGCTCTTATGATTAAATGTAACGTAAAAATTAATAGAAACTCTGTCAAAAGATTATTACTTACACATGGCCATCTTACAGTATACACAGTCCCATCATCATTCTCCGTAGTATGAAGAGGAAATAATTAGAAAGTAACCCAGAAGGAAAAGGAATTTATGATGGTCTTTTAATTTCTGTTAGTTGAAGAAAGGGGAGACAAAATATTTTTGACAGCTTTAATCTGATTGGTTATTCCTACTTAACGACTGTCTGACCGGGCTAACAGACATGGTATGTCTTTTCCGATATTTGTGTGGATGTGTATGGCGATCACACGATTATGCATATGTATACACATTGATACATACATTGTCATTTTGTTAGCATGCGATGTACACATGTGTGTATAGGCATAAGTCAGTAAAAATTTCGCATTCCACTCTACTATTCCAGCTTATTCTTGTTACTTTGTACATGTGAAAAGGGCGTGATTACAAAAAATAGCCTTGTATAGAAAAATACTTGGAACTACAGACTTTTTATACTCTGGCAATTATACAGTCTGATGAGAGACAAATGCCCCTTTTGCCTGCATACCCTTCTATAGGAAATTTTAAACAAAAAAGAGTATAATTATTCTGTTTTCAGAAAATGATAATTATAAACGATACAATTATTTACGAACTCTACAGGCATATCTCTCATATGGTGGCGTAAGTATGCCATGTATAACTATAATGAGAATAATAATTATTATTAATATTATTATTAATATTAATAATTATTACTGGGAACTGATAATTTTTCCATTTTTCAATCCCCTGTGTGTATTCGACTGTCAGTTTGATAACCTACCACACAAATTCGATAAGTTTTTCCTCCATAGGTGCGCGCGTGCACACACTATAGTTATGTGAAAATTGCTTTGCTTTTTCCTTTCCAATCTATGCTTCTATGCTTGTGTACACAGCGTTGTTACTAAGACACTGACTTCCGCCTCCACATACATGTCTGTAAATAATTTCTCATGTGTTCTAAATGAATTCGAAACTTGTTCCCCCTATTCTCCAATACTGTCTGTTTTGAATTTAAATCTAGAAAAATGTAATCGAATTTTATCATATTTGAATTATTATTGGTTTGTATGTGTGTGTGTTGCCTCCATTCGGCAGGTTTTTTGCTCTATAATAGGTGAGGTGAACCAGTAAAATTATCAACACAGAAATAGAAAATCTGTCTGTTTCTTAAGTTAGATTTAAATCGATTATCTTTCAGTTATGCGGCGTCGGTAAGGAATTCTCTGACAGCCAAGACTAAAGGAGAGATACGGATGGGTGTTAGATCCATACTACGATAGCAGTAGAGTATTAGACGGATACTAACGACTTACGTGTCATTGATGGTCTTTCAAGTTGATGAAACCTCTTCAAACCCTCTTGAAAGTCGCCAAACTCAGGTGGTTTAGGGAATTATGAAAACCACTCGGTTGCTGAGTAACCTCTCTGTTGATCAGTTGTAAAATTATGTTTTCAATGCATAAATCTGTTCCGAGATCTATAGGCAACTAGGATTATGCTTTTTTGATAAGTTATGAAACGAGTTGCGTAACTGAAGTTTAAGACTGAGTTTCTAGATTGATCACGATAGAAGTACACATTGGACGACACGCAATCATCCTTAAATTCCGTTAGGGTATTAGAAAGGAAAGAGATGAAAATGTTTACTTAAAAACAAGGAAGTAAGGAAGAATGTCCCTTTTTGTCTGAGTAACTACATCCATATCCTTACATCAACTTGTAATTTCTTGACGCTGTTCGAATACAGCCTACCTAGTCAAAACAAAGTAGGGCACTGCTTGAAACTACTACTCTCTAGCTGATAGACAAGCCGCACAAATGCTTAGTTACTGGTACTGTTTATGTTACAGAAAGTAAGTAATTCAGACAATTTGAATAATCCTACCAACACTACAACCCACGCGCTACGCAAAGTAAGCAAAATGAAGACATCACAATAGCTGAAATGAGACCTAGTCTTCAGACACCGATGGTCTTAGTGGATGACTAATGAACGCCGGTTTAATGATACTTGTGATTTCCTGTTGTTCGAGGGGACTGAATTGATCGACCTTTGCTGGTATTTGTGTTCCTAGGCGGGTGTCTCGATATAGCCTGGTGCTGTCCAATGCTGGAATGCAGGACTCGCGTTGGTGATGGATAATACTGTGAAGTGATGTGTGCTAGGGATACTGTCACTCTCTTGAATGCAGGTAGATTCAGGTGAAGAATCACGAACATGGCGGAACATGCTTCCTGAGTCCTGCTCCTAGCCACCAACCACCAAGCAAATTACATCGATTTGTGTAAGTTTTCGTATTAATAACTGAGATCTATGACAATATGTTGGAAACCGATTAGGAGAAATCAGGGACTTATTCAGGATTTGAACTTCACCATGCTCATAAGTATGGTAGATCACTGTTATCATGACAAACTCTCTCTCTCTTTGTTTTAGATTTGAACTCGTACTGAATGTTGTAACACAAAGCTATTTAGACGATAAATCTATTAGTGTTGTGCTGAGTCATTGATAGAAAAAAGATTCTATTCACATTACAAACTTCATATGTTAGTAACTAGTCAGACATTGGATTTATCTAGTCACAGACTAAAACACTTATATGACTTAGTGCAATTCTCCATAATTTAGAGCAATGCATCCTTTTTCAATAACATCAAATACTACGAATACACGAATTAACACACACACACACACACACACACACACACACACGTGTGAACAAAGAGACAAAGAAAGCTGCTTCACAATGTTTTCTCTGGCATATTTTGTTGTCCATGTTTAATTACACGATATTTTCATATTTTTTGTAGTTTACTGTCGATATTAGATGATGATTGAAGGTGGAATGAAAATTTTGAACCGCGGCGGGATTCGAACTGGCGACCACTGGGTTTCCAGTCGGGGGCTCTACCAATTGAACTATGAGGTCTGTCTGCTGACCAGATCTTTATTTCACTTCAGTCACCAAGGATTTTGTCCGACTATCATGTGAACTTGAGACGCTTTACTATCGTTTGATTGTACTCGCACTATCATTCTCATGATGAGATTTTGCGCCAACTCAGTGATTTAGGCATTAAAGTGAAGAGTTTTTTTTCGTTAAATAAAGGTTTTACTCACTCAGGCTTATCAGGGATTGGTACGATTAGGTAATTTTAGCATAGTATAAAGAGAATGATGTTTCATAGTTCCTGCCATCAATTACTTAGGCATACAAATACGTCCTTGATGAGTTTTATCCTCCTATGACGTTGTTACTGAAGATCATGATCTTGACTTGTCGGGGTTAAAATTATGCTCATTGTGGAGTACGTATGTTGCAACAGAGTCTGGAGAGGGATGGAAGGATTTCACTGTACACATACCCCAGTACACAGAAGAGAAATCTGGGTGGTAGAATTCTTACTTCCGATTATTTGAGTTTGGTGGAATTAACCAACGACTATTCCACTATCCAACTGGATGAAAGGCTTGAACTGTCAATATGCTAACTGTACACATTTTTAAACGTAATAAAGCCAAACGTTCCTCAGAATGAAACAGTCACTTTATTCACCCCATCTTCTGATAACATAGTCCGTAATCCGTAGGTTACCACCAGGCAGCCAATAAATTTTCGCGGAATAACTGTAAGGCTTTACTTTCATCACCTTTAAAAGTACGCCAGTCGATCATTCATTATAGCTGTTTTTTAAAATCACGTCTAGAAAGCTTGTTTCATAAAGTTTGTCCGAGAATAGCATCACAAACATAGAAAACTGTTGCCTAGATCATTCTACAGCTAAGAAGGTTAATACCCTAGCCAAGTAGATTACGATGTAAATAGCTATGCAGAGTATACTATCATAGTTGAACTGCTTCAGTGAAAAACAGTTTTAAACTTCTGTAATTTCTTTCAGTGATGGATAGTGGTTAGCTATAGAATCTAGGTTCTTTACTTTGTCCTATTAGAGATTCATCAGTTGGATGTATCTATCTCCCTGTGAGTGTTGTTCTCACTAGGACTCGGACCTAGGGGCTATCGACTCAAACGGCAGTACTATTCACTAGGCCGGTAAGTCGTGAAAACCCCTTCTTGTATTACGGGTATAGCTTTAATCATCATAAGAACATGTTTTAATAGACTCACAGGATGTTTAGATAATCAAAACAAGATATTTCTGAACGTTTCGGTGTGTAAGCTGCAGCTTCTTCAACAGATATTCTGCTCTTTGTGACTGAACCCATTACGTGTCGTAATATCCAATAAGATCAAACCAACCAAATTGTAGGATAGACGAAAATTTAAAGCTTGACAACCTGTATCCCAATGGCAGACGAATTAAAATGCCCGAACAACTTAGTAGTAACGTCTATGACCGCAGGACTGGGTGACGTGGCTTCGAATCTCAGGTCGGATGTCATTCCCATAGAGGTTTCAGATACATATTGTTGATGAATGCCAACAAACACGAAAAGTAGGTGGAATAGGGCTCCCTGCAGATAGTATCCACCCAATTAACAATCCTTATCTCTGTTGTAACCGCTTTCTGTCAGTTAGGAATCCAGTGACTTAACCGAATATCCCGTACAGTACATCCACAGTTGATTGAGTTTAAAACATTGGTCATCGGAATTGAAACTCAATGGATTTAAAAACTGAAGTCTTATCCTGGCTCCTAGGAATGTTGACTTGAATATTCACATAAACCACAAATAATTACTGTCATTTTGCATCATGAAAGTGTGATAAGATGGATAGCTTTGTGATAGACATCACTGAAAATATATTCTAAAGATCTATAGTGTGACAGATAGGATGTTATTATGTAATTTAACGAACAGAAACATGAAGCTAACTCTTCTATCAATTAGTATTCATAGTGTCAGATCCCGATTAACTACTTCGAAATGACAGATTACTAACAGATTAGCAAACAGCTGTCAGTTGAAAAGATATTCCTCAAAAGATGATTTTCAGGACATGAAGACCTTTAATCAGATTTATACTTTTTAGGTTGGATTTCATCATGGGCTGATATCAACTGGAGGAACATTGCAAACCTGGGAGCACTAGACAGCTTTTTCGTCCAACCAGTATGGAACTCCTCAGCAATGCGCACCCATCACCCCACCCACCAGGGATCGAATCCAGGACCTTCAGGCTCCGTGGCCAGCACGTTACAATTGAGCCACCCAGCCGGAATCCAGCTGTCCACATCTCCTACTTTTGTCAGTTCGCGATAATGCATGACCCACATCCAATTTCGTCGTTGAGTAACCGCCATCATTTCTCATTTGAACTCACCTCTTGAAGCTAGTCACCAATGAGCGCTAGATTAATTCTATCCAGAAGTTTAATAATTGATTTTAGGTTGGAATTCATCATGGAGTGACATCAGTTAGAAGAAGATTAGAAACTTGGGAGCACTGGACAGCTGTTTCGTCCTATTATGGGACTCTTCAGTGGCCAGTGGAGCCAAACATGAAGAGAGTTGCTCAACGACGAAATTGGATGTAGGTAGCGCAGTATCGTGAACTGATAGAAGTAGGAAATGTGGACCGTTGGTATCTGACTAGATGGCTTAATTGTGACATGCTGACCACGAAACTTTAATGTCCCAAGTTCGATTCCTGGCGGGTTTGGTCATGGGTGCGCGCTGCTGAGGATTTTCATAATAGTTTGACGAAACAGCTGTTGGATGCTTCCAAATTTCCAATGTTCCTCCAGCTGATATCAGTTCGTGATGAATTACAACCGAAAATCAATTCATAAACCTCCATAAATTTCCAGATAGAATTAATCCAATGATAAATACTTGAATAGTAACGCTGTGAGATATGACGACTTTGGGATAGATCCTTTACAAGCTTATCCATGTATATTTCTGAGGAGTCTGACACCAAAATAAAACAGTTATTCAGTCTTTCCAAGTGTTTAACGATTTTTCAGCTGACATAAATCTTTGATGAGAACTGATTTGAAATCAGTCAAACAATAAACTGGATCATATGACAAGTGTCAGATCTACGCATAAGATCACGCATTCAGAGTTTGTGACAAGTATGATTTGTTACATTTGTTTGGTTGAATAATTGTCATTATAACCTGTTAACCTATTGGGGATAGATAAGTCAATCGATAGACGAAGTACAGAACGTAATATCCTTAACATGTGTAAGAGAAGATGACTGCTTGCTATTATTGGATATATTAATTAGTCGAATGCAGGATGAATCCACAAAACGATCTATCTACGGAAAACCCACATGGATAGGACAATATATGAATTACCATAGCTTTTGCCCAGTTCAGTACAAGCGAACGTTAGTAAGGTGCTTATTCAGTAGAATTCAACGAATATCCACAGAGGATACGTTAGAAGATGAAAGATGAACACTGACTGGTATTTTGTTGGAAAATAACTATCCATCAACATTTATCAAGCAGAACAAAATTATCAGAGAGCCAAAACTAGATCTTCAGTCTGTCCTGAAGAAGGATGTCTTCATCAGTCTTCCGTACAAAGGTGACTGTCATAGTGCAATCCTTAAGCAGAGACTTGAAGCTGCTGTTGGAAGGATTTACAATGCAGCCAAAGTTCGAGTAATAGAAACCACGAAGCCTGTATATTCCCCCAAATCCTCACAGCATGTGAATGACAATTTCACACCCCATTGTATCTACCAATTCAAATGTACGTGGCGTGACACACACAGGGAGGACTAATAGATCCATGCAAATAAGTGCCTCGGAACATATTCCAAAGTGGCTTCAGAAGCAAGTTAAATCACCTTAGTCCATAAATGTTGGTATCAGACGTCTAAGTTTTTCGATCGCCAAACACAACGTTGAGACAGGCCACGGGATTGATGTGGCTACTTCCTTTACACCTATTTACGAAATGTGTTGGGGAGGGATCCTTAAATCTATTGAGGCCTTAGCCATTAGAAAATTGAAACCATTTTCATGTGTTCATAAACAATTTTTTGTCACATTAAATCTTCCTTGGTAAATTCAACTATTGAAAACCAAGTTCGATGTACTGTTATTTTTCGCTCTATTGATTTTGACTGTTATTCAGCCTTCCTGCTTGACCTCTTTTTATTTTCTCAGACCTTATCTTCACGAATTTTCATATAAATACTTATGGTAAGTACGTGTGTAATCAGACAGTTCGAAATGTGTTGGGCAAATACATTACACGACCCATACAACCTACGTCTTCTTGTTTTGTCAGGGTTTCTTAAGGGAACTAATTGTTTTAAATTCCATCCACTAGATTGGTTGTCACAAGGAAGGATATGTGTAGTATTTCTCTTCAGTTATTTCAGATGAGTCTGATAAATATACTATGCAGGCAGTGTGAATACGATCAAGCGGTAGTAACGCGTCACGAGTTCACTTGGCAGTCGGGCAAAAACTCTTGGTAATTGAAGTGAAATAAAATTCTGGTCAGAAGTCGGAGGTCGTAGCTCGGTTGGTAGAGCACCGGTCCGGTAACCCGGTTTTCGCTGGTTCGATTCTGGCCAAGGTCCAGATTTTCATCTCACATTCAATCATCACCCAGTACAAATACTAGTCTGCCAAACTACGGCTGTCTTAGATAGTCAAATCATAACTGTTTCAAATTTATCGTTTTTATTGAATGTATCTTACTAGTTGATTTCGTTTATGCAAAACTGAAAATGGGTACTCAGAAGTTTGTTAAAGGGTTGAAGGTAAGCAGCAGTAATGGCCTATTTTACCTACGTTTTGTGCTTGTCGACACACGTTGACAACGTGCAATGGAAACGTTGCCCGCCCCCATGTGAGATTCAGACCCACATTGTCTAATGGAGGTAGTGAACGACGTTACCAATGAGCTATTCGAGCTGTGATTAACCTCCTTTAAGACTGGATTGGATAAAGTGATTGGTCACTGAGGAAAGGGAATCAGTTCTAACGATACACCTTGCTGACCCGTTTAGCTTATTGGGCTTGGTTGCTCTCCCGTGACCAACCAAAGTACACAGAAGTTTCTTTTGTTTTGATATTTCGTTAGCCATGCTTCTCCTAATGTCTCATTATTGATATCTTAACGCACCGATTAAGTAGATCAGTCGAAAGGACATTCAGTGCAGCGAAATGTCTTCTCAGCTTCTCAACCAAACCATTACTGACACAGCAAACCAAGGATAGGTTACCTTTGATGGCCACTTTAGTGTGCATTTATGAGGTCAGCTGCTCCCGTGGAGCTAGTTACATAGGCCGTACTCAAAGGGCTCTATCCATGCGCATTCGTGAACATGTGTCACCTTGGTTGGGGGAAAGAATGATAAAGAGCATCAACAGTGCAATCCTCTCACGCCTAGTAGATACCAGATATCAGATTAAGGTAGATCACACCTTTTCTGTGATATACAGTGTCCCTTGAAATCTCCCTTAAGGTGCACAGCGTCGAATCTTATCCATAGCCGAAACCATGAGGATCAACGCAAGAAAACCGGACCCATATGTTCAAAAAATATGTACATCCACTTTCTTTACCTTGGCCCACAACAGGGTCGACATGTTCTTTATGAACTTTCCTACCACAAATTGTACATTTTAACCTCCATCCATTTCTTCTGCATTGTCATTACTTTGATCAACATTCATTTTCCTATATCACTAGTCTTACACCCTTCTTTATTCATACCACTATCAGTAGTCATTTTCAACCGTGACGTAACACTTCACGTTTGTTATTCTCTATTTCGTTATAGTATTCACATGATTTTCATCCCACTTGAATATAACTCATCAATACATAATGATTATTTGACCCTTAGTAAACAAACACACACAAATGCATTCATGCCCCAATAAATGTACATAATTGTCCTTTGACTATCTGAGAAAGCCGTAGTTTGGTAGACTAGTATTTTATACTGGGTGATGATTGGAGGTGAGATGAATATTTAGACCACCACAAGGTTCGAACCAGCGACCACCGGGTTTCCAGCCCAATATTCTGCCAACCTAGTAGCTCAGTTGGTAGAGCATCAAGCCGGAAACCCAGTGGTCTCTGGTTCGAATTCGACCGTGGTCCGAATTTTCATCTCACCTCCTATCATCACCCAGTATAAAATGTATATTAATTAGTCATTATCCGTAGATTCTGTCTCCTCATTTCGCAATTGTTCTGTCAATAGTGGTTTTCTTGCACAACTAACAAACTAGACTGATTACAATTCCATCATTCCATTCGATTTGATCTCCATTCACCATGTGTAACACTGACTGTTTCAATAATTGAGCATTGTGCCTTATTTTAGCTATTGTATTCCCATAGTTTTATTTATAACTGTAGAGCCTGAAGAAGCAGTTATTGAAAACAGTTGTTCGCTCGAATTATTCTTGTTCTAAATAATCTATGGGGATCTTTAAATCATTATTGACTATTCATCACTGTTTGATCCAGATATGTATTGAGACATTTATCATGTCTTGATAACTCAATTGTTGATGTAACCGTTTTGTGTTTCATTTTCGCTTCATTTGTTTTAACTATGAGTCAGTTCTTTTTTACTCTCAATCTCATTGAGAGTAAAACAGTCGAAGATTTTCCTCTAAATATTTTACTAGTGTTTTCCTATTTATATTACTGCTTCTAGGATGAACGTCAGTGATCGTGTAAGGGAACTCAAAGTTTTCTATATATCACATTGACTGAATTCAAATATTCTTCTTCGTCGAGATTTAAAGTTGATAGGTCCCAAAAGGATGCGACAGTTTCAGTTGAAAACGAAGTAAGTAAACACCTCAGAAAACTTTTGAAGAAGCAATCGATTGATGGAGCAACCTATAGGGAACTTAAACTAAGAGGTTCATGACTACCCTTCATGTACGGCCTTCCAAAAATCCATAAGTCCAGTGTTCCTTTGAGACCCATTTTGTCCATGATAAATTCACTTTATCACAAATTGGCTCGTTGGTTAGCAAAAAAATTGGAATGCATTCGAAAATGGCTCGCACATCACAGTTCAAAGGATACATTCCAATTCTCTGAAGAACCGGATAGATTAGACATCTCAGATAAATTCATGTTACCATTTTATGTTTCCTTATTGCTTACAAACATACTAGTGGATGAAAAGATAGACATGATTTACCAACACTTTGATCTACTACCATTGCGGAAAACACAACTCAAACAATTACTGCTGCTCTGTGCAAAAGGTGTTCAGTCCCAGTTTAATAATTAACTATGCTGGCAAACTGATGGAGTGACTATGGATTCATTACTAGGACCTATCCAGCTGATAGATTCATAGATCATTTCGAGCAAGCAAGTCTAAACTGTGCGGGTATGTCAGTGATACTTTGTTTGTGATAATATGAGTCATGCATTGAAGATGTTCGATACCCTCAATCAAGCATATCCAAATATTACTTTTACAATGGAATATGAAAATGAGGACAGATTCGATTTTTTGGATCTAAGTATAAGACGGAGATGTGGTGGTACGCTGGAGAAAACTATTCACAGGAAATACATATAGATTGGTCAGTACCTTTCCACAATAGTTTTTCTCCTGTCAGCTGTAGGCGTGGTTTGGTGAGAACGCTATTCACTGGAATAGAAAGGTTGTGCTGTAAAGATAGACAGGAAGAAGAACTAGGGATAATTGAGAAGGCTCTTATACAGGATGGATATCCGAAGAAATTCATCATGGAGCATAGAAAAGAATTTATTGAGAGACCAAAACATCCAACCATTGAGAAGAAGCCTGTTTTCCTTCACCTAGCATACAAAGGTGATGAGACATCTGAAAGAAAAGGCAGAAAGATAAAAACTGCACTGAGAAGAAGCTTCTCTGCTACCAGACCGATCTCAGTTTACAATGCATTGTGTTCAATAACAGTCGAAAGTAGACAAATTCCCATCTCACGTCAACTCCAGCTGCCTTTATCAATTCATCTATGCTTGTGGAAGCGAGTACATAGAACAGACCGAAAGAAGGGCGTCTACTCTATTTTATGAGCATATTCCGAGAAATGTATTTGAAAGGTAGTAAGGTTTTTAGGAGCTCAATCACCATGCATCTGATAGATGCTTCTTAATCCTTAGGGATAATCAACAAACACCATGTTTATTACGGTTTGTGGAAGGTCTTGTTATCAAACATTTCCAACCTGACCTATGTACTAAGAAGGAGACCTTAATTAACCTTTCTTTACATTGGTAAATGTATATAATTTTTTGCATGTGTATGTGTATAGTTTGTGCTTTGAAGTTTCTTTAGCAATTGGATTAGTTTTATGGAGTAGGTTTTCTAGCCCCACGCCCAACCTTCCCTCTTTATCCGGACTTAGGACCGACTAGTAAACTGGTGAACTAGATGGATTGGGCATACACCGAGAAGACCATTCAGGGACATCACGCTCCAGGCCCTTGAGTCGAGCTCAAATGGGAAACGACGAGTTGGGCACCTGAGGTGAGGGTGACATAGAGGAGATCGTGTGAAAAAGAAATGAAAGGTTATGGGCAGTCGTAGAACCAGGTTGAAAAAACTGTAGAGAAGAGAGTGAAATGGCGACGTGCTACTGAAGCTGCATGTCCCACTGGGAACCCAAGGGATGAATAATAATAACGTATATAGTCTTCTCTCTTTTTTTAATTGCATCATCTTTTCATCAATCACTTACTGACTGTTAGTCACTTGACGATTTCCAAGTTTTACATGTAATTACGTAGCCTATTATCTCTTAAACAGTCCCTTCTTTTACACTGATTTTCGTTTGTTGTCCACCCACTCCACCACTCACTAGATATAAATTGCCGGTGATTTTGACTACGATTTGTAACTGCTGATCCTGTGGTGTTTCCTTAACTCACTCACTACCTTATTGTTAATCCTGGATTTCAAATCTCCATTAATTTCTACATATCTAAAGTATGTAGTGCCATTGTTACAACTACTAATAAATAATTCCTTTCAATTGTAGGCTGTTTGCAGCTGATGAAAGACCACGAAATAAAATAAGTTCATTTTATTCTGCAAATGTCTTTGTGCTGACACTTTTCAAATCAGTAATCTACTGGGAACAAGCTGCTTAATCTGGCTCAACTACAAAAAAGATCAAGTCGGTAGTGAAATAATTAAAGGGGATTAGATAACAAATTCCACATGCTGATATACAACAGAACATGGATAATGTTAAAAATTGAAGGGCATATTATCAGACCTTGAATGATGAAGGTGATTAGACTAACCAATCAGGAGAGAGATTTTTGATTAGCCTCATGTTTACTATTTTCCAAGCATTTTACCTGCCAAACAGTAAGTAATGAATATTTGCCAAATCAATATGCTATGGTATAAGTGCAACTTTTTTTCAGATTTTTTATGTTGAACAAAGGATATTACTATATATACAGACACACAGTGGTTGAATGTTTGCCAATACGTTGCACTGTGACCATGTACAGGCCTATTTCTCAATGTAAGTATACACATACAAAACAAGCTGAATAAAAATAGACACATTATAAATTAAATTGTCGACCAATAGAATAACTGCCTACTTTTCTCACAACCTTCTGAAATAAGGGGCAAATGCACACGGATATAAATCTAAATGTTGGACATATATTTCTTAAAAACAGTCTCTTACACAAGTATCTCATATATACTTGCTATGAATGCCATATACAGAAATACAAACAAACAAATACAGAACGATTGAAGCGTTGAACATACTAGAGTTGTAGACAAAACATGTGTCTTAAGTAGGATTATATGTGTACTATTGTGCTGGAGAGATGATGGATGATGGAGAGAGAGGCAAGGGAGGAAAATATGGATTTTCAACATGGATACGCGTTGATTCACACCTATTTCATGCAATTCACATTTACATGTTACTATGCTCATATCTGTATGCATATACACACACACATTTGGAGTTAGGCCAAATGTACCAATTCACTGGCCTTAATTCTTTGGGATGTATTAGATCAAATAATGACTTTTTAAAATACAAAACGGAATGTACTTTGGACTATCTCATCTGTCTCATCTAGTCAGACAAAATACGTCTGGAAAAGCGGCTAATCTGTATGAGGAAGCTGGAGACAATAACAAAACACATAATAATAATAATAATAATAATAATAATAATAATAATAATAATAATAATAATAATAATAATAGACAGTTGGCGACGGAATAACGACCAGACTGTTTGCTCAATAAACTCCTCAACCATATCAATTATTTTGCATTTATGGTCTTGTCTCGGTCAGTTGAACTTGCTCTTTCTGTCAGCTCTCTCCGTCTCTCCCCTCTCTCACTATCTCTATATACCTTTGGTCTACTATGTTATTTTTGCTGTTTTGAAAACTTTTAATGTCCAATTTCTAATTCCTACATTTGCCGTTGGTCAATGTGAGGAGGTAAAGAAGTACGAAGTGGTGTATACACACGCCCGTGTACACACACACATATACATAAGTGTAGTAATCCCCGGTGTTTTGTATGAGTGATTTAATAGCATAACTATGAGCATACCGACAGATTTTAGCCTCATGACCAGAAGACAATGTGATGATTCGTCTGACATAATGAAAGGAAGAGAAGGAGGGAGAAAAACCTGTGGAAAAGAGAGACAACGCCTTCTGTACTTAGGAGGAACATTAGTTTCATCAGATGTTGCCGTGATCAGGTCTACATCCCTTCGAAACTATTCGCGTTATTACAAGATTAGTTATTGTCTTTTTGTCAGCACAAAAAGTTGTTAATTCACCGACAAGAAAATTATAGATCTCTTACTTCAATGAACATGCCGACAGTTCCTGAGTTCACCGGTAAAAGAAAAAGTCGACCTGACTGTCAAGATGTTTATTACTTTCTATTTCCAGAAAAATGTGTACAGTAGAATCAGCTTTTTTTTCTCTGAACTAAGCTTATGATCAAGGTCATGACTACAGCTGAATCAACCGATCCATCTAGGTTCTCATATTCATACACTTGGGGTCGCTTAGAAGCGATGTAATCAGTTATATTGAATTTGTGGCTTTGTGGGGATTTAAAGGTTTTTTAAGTTGGTATTCATCATGGACTGCCATCAGTTAAGGGAACATTGGAAACCTGGGAGCCCGTTGGTGACTAGCTTCGAGAAGTGATTCTTGAAGTTCCAATGAGAAGTCGTGACCAGTGGGGCAAACCTAGTGGCAGTGAGGACAAATACTCAACGATGACGTTGGGTGACGGGTGCGTTATGTCGTGAACTGACAGAAGTTGGAAACGTGGATCACTGCATCCCGACCCAGCGGCTCAATGGTAGCGTGCTGGCCACGAAACCTGAAGGTTGCGGGTTCAACCCATGGCGGGGTTGTGGGTGAGCGCTGCTGGGGCGTCCCATATTAAGACAAAACAGCTACCCATCGCTCCCAAGTTTCCAATGTTCCTCCAACTGATGTTAGTCCATGATGAGTACCAACTTGAATCATCAGCTTCAGTTAAAGAAATATTTTATGCCTTGACTACGTAGACAGATGTTGGGTAAAAAATATGGATAATCAATTACGGTAGCGCAAAATTCCACTTACAGTTTGATCAACAATGTTTTCAATGACATCAAATTCACAATGGAGAAGGAGTTGAACAACCAGCTACCATTCCTGAATGTTTTAGTCAGTGGAACAAATGCCGGAAAACTGGAAACCCAAGTGTGCACACAGAAAGCCAACACAAACTAATCAAATCCTCAACCACAGTAGTAACAACCCATCAACGCTAAAAATTAGTTGCGTGCAGATTCTATTCGAAAGAGTGAGAACACACTGTAGTACAAAAACTTCACGGAGAAACGAAGAGAAATACTTGATGTTTATCCTACCCATGAAATTTTATCGAAAAGATGCCTATCCTGCGCAACATTGTTGTGATGCGCCAGTCTTGTATAAAACATTGTTATCTGAACATTTTAACGTGCCACTCCCACATTATTTTTACGGTATGACTAATAGACTATTGTAAAGTCCATTGTAAAGTAATTTGCTGATTGGTCAACTTTTACTTACTTTGCGAATTTCTCCAATTGCGGACAAGGTCATTTGTCATGTATGTACTTATTCGCGTGTTTTGGATTGATTCATTGTTATTATATTATATTCTCGGAGTAATACACTCTCTCTATTCGTCCCGCGGTTGCAGTCAGTGACTCTTGCGTACCAAGTTAGCTGTCAGCTAAGCGCGCGTATTATATTCTTTCCGGAATATATATATATATATATATATATATATATATATATATATATATATATATATATATATATATACCATTAGCGCTTCGAAACCATTACAAACATCAGCTACAGAGTCATCGACAGAAGTTAACAAACGCATCATCCTACCGCACGAAAAGAAATAAACTAGAGATTACGACAAAATTACTGAAACCGCTTGGAATTAGTGTGGCCATTCGTCAACCAACAAATTCCCTCCAAACACCATCATGCAGACCAGAGGAAGCAACAGCCAGAGAAGACAAATCGAATTTCGTTCACATAATCAACTCCAATGATTGTGATCAACATTACATCGGACAAAGTGGTCTTCCGCTTCGTCTTCGTTTACATTAACACCAATTTGCTATTAAACTTCACGACATTTCATAGACCCAATCTATCAACTAATGAGAAAAATGATAAACAACAGAACAGGAACAGCCAGCAAGAAAATCTAAACAGCCAATGACACAACAACCAAAGGAAACAACCAGTCACAAACCAGTTCGTCAGGGCAAGCTACTAAATCACTCACGGAGAGATACTGACAGGTTACTTCATACTGAAGTTAGTGCTGTGGATGATGCCGCTGTTTAGAAAGACGAAGAAAACTCAACGATGAAACCACTCAGCTCAGAGGACACATTACAACCGAGATACTTCAGCTCATTTCGAAGTAACGATGCATTATTGGAATAAAAGATAAGCGTATACGTCTGCATAACCTGTACCTGTAAATATGAAATCTAGGTAAAACAGAACTGCTTTCCTATTATCTCTAGCCATCCAATAACAATCAAATGTGTTTTACAACAGCCAGTCTCATTTCATTCGACCACACGATAAAATGATCGATAAAATTCGGTATGTACATAGGATATATGATATATGCTGTCACATCATGAGCAAACATTAGTCACAGGTCCAAAACGTCAGTGGTAACTTCGCTGACTGCAGTTATGTGACGTGATTTAAGATATCTATGAGAATATGAATTTCATCTGGCTTGCAACTATACCCTTCTAAAGTACTTCTTCAACCAGTGCGGAAACCAGGTCACAAGATTCCTCTTGATTAAGATTGGATTGGGATAGATAGACTCCCATGATAGAGAGAGAACATAGTATGATTAAGTCCGCTGCTGCAGAAAAAAAGGAAGAACGATGACTACAAAAGTAATTGAAACTGATTTAACAAAAGTGTGGGGTAGTAAAAGTTCATCCTACTGTTCTATAAAAGGGTATCCGAGCAGCACTCACATCAAACCGCCTCCAAAGTGTAGTGGAGAGATATGCATGGCACATTTACAGTATAGAAATAATCAAAATATATACAGAGTTTCCTCGCGTAAAACCAACTCTAGATGCACCCACATTTACCTGAGATCAGAAATTCAAGGAGGATCATTTATGTAGTAATGATAGATAGGGGCTAGCAGTAGAATCCAGCGTGTGCTTTACGTTCTACTTGGGATTCGTCAGTTTGATATACCTGCCTCCAAGTGGGAGACGACGTACCCACTGCGAAACGAACGTGGGACCGATCGCTTCAAACACCAACTAAACCACATAGGCAGGATAGACATGTCTTGCGCTATATATATATATATATATATATATATATATATATATATATATATATATATATATATATATATATATATCTGACTAGCAAGTCAGAAAGTGCAATTCACCAAGTCAAATAGAGACAAGACATTACTACCTAAAACTAACCAGAGATTATTGACTAGCATATAACGATTTAGGAGAGACAGAGGAATATTATTGGTAGTGATTGCAACATGCCTAACTGCGAATTCAAATCCACTGTATTGCTGTCATATAGTAATAGTAAGAATACACGTAGGAAATTTGACGTGGGATTCCTAACGAGGCTGAAATTAGGGTGACACTGAAACACACAAACTCAATTGGAGCAAAACTTCACGGGTTCAATGGTACACTAGACGAGTGAATTAAGTAGATTCATCTGATCTATCATATACCGTGTAATGGCTATCAAGCTGAGTATGACTTAATCAGCACAATAGAGGGAGAGATTGATTAATGCGTCTTCGTTCACTGAATCGAAGTAGGATACATACTATATTAATAATTATTATTTTCCCCTTGGGTTCCTAGTGGAACATAGGGCTTCACTAGCACACCTCCATTGCACTCTCTTCTCTGCAGTCTCTTGAACCTCACTCCACGACTGTCCACAAGATTTCATTTCTTCCTCACATAATCTCCTCCATGTGACCCTCAAACTCTCAACTTGTCGTTTACCCTCTGAATTCCCTTCGAGGGCCTGAAGAGTAATGCCCCCATCTGGCCCTCTTGGGTATTCCCGATCCATCTCCACTTTCTTCTGCATAATTGTTGGGTAATAGGTTTAAGCGTGGGTCGTTGTCAGGCCTGAGTTCCTTGTTGCTTATTCTTTCTCGCCATCTGATCTTCAGAAACGATCCAGAGTAGGCAGCTGTTGATGAGTCTCTGTAGTTTGTTGGAAGTGCTTTTCGTGACGCGCCAAGTCTCACAACCATCACATAGAAGCACTGACTTGACATTGGTGTTAAAAATCCGGATCTTGTTGAAGCATTATGCTGAGTGCAGTAGATCTCCACACTGATTTCAGATAAATGAAAGCCTGTCTTGCTTTTCCAATCCTGGTTTTGACATCCTCATCTGTGCCGCCTGTAGTTGAAACGATGCTGCCTTCCTTTAGGATTCTCCCGTCAATAGTGACCGGTACTTTTAGTCGATGTTGTTAATGTTGTTGTTGTTTGGATATCTTCACAAACTTTGTCTTCTCTACATTCAATCAAAGCTTGTCCCGTCTTCGCTACCCCGCCTGGCCTCTTCTGGCAACCTGTTGGTTTTCGCCTGTAGACCTTCGAGTTTGTGCCGCACTATACCATAAGACATAAGTCATCATCGTTGGTGAAATCCAAATCTTCTTCTAGAGTCTTTTCATTGGTCGAACACCGTATGCAACTCTTCTCGCTCTTCACAGTTTGCTGCACGATCCAGTCGACCACAACCAGAAAGATTATGCGTGATAGTAGGCAGCATTGTCTTGCGCCGGTCTTCAATTCAAAAACGTCACTGAGCTTCCCACTGTGAATTACTTGGCACGAGGCGTCCTCATATAGCGCATAGCTAATGAATGAGGTTGATATCGATTTATGGCACTAAAACTGAAGTGATTAAGCGGGGGCCTGACAAGTTACCTCTCAGTCGACGCTGTCGAAGGCCGTTCCAAAGCAGATGATGTTGAGGTAGAGGTAAAGTGGACTGCCATTCAATGCTCTGTTCCGTGACGGTGCTCAGCGTAGCGTTGCAATTTGATCCACACATGATTTGTACTTCCTGAAGCTGGCCAGTCAGCCTGTTCCGGTGGTAGTTTTGAATCCAGTGCATCATTCAGTCTCTCCACGATGATGCGGCATAATATTTTGCTTACTCTGGGTGGACAGCAGCATGATTCCTCTCCAGTTGTTGTTCTTGCAAAGACTTTGGTCTCCCTCCTTCGGGAGTTTGATAAGGTAGGTTGTATTCTTCCAATCAATAGGCAGGTACCTTCCCTTCATTCCTTCATTGCAAACCTTCTGCAGTAGTAGTGTGAGCATATCTGCTGTTGTCTGTGCGTCTGTTCTCAGTGCTTCTGGTGGGATTCTATCTGGTCCTGCTGCTTTCCCGCATTTCAGTAGCCTTATGGCATTCAGGACTTCGACGTTCGTTGGAGGGCTTGTGTTCGTTGGTAGTTCTGTGGCTGGGCTGCAAGTGGTATTTCTGGATGAAGTGCAAGTGCAGGTGGTGGTTGATTCATGAGCTTTTTGAAGTGGTCAGCTCATCGTCTCATTTCTTTCTCTTCTTTGGTGACTAACTTTCCTTCACCATCTTTCATTGGTCTCATCTGCATTGATCTCTCTCCTCCCAGATAGTAATCTGGTTATTTGATACAATGTTGTCAGGTCTCTATCTCTACTACCTGCAGCCTGTTCTGCTTCAGTTGGAAGTGTGTCGTGGAAGTGTGGTTTGTCTTTGAGCGCGCTCTCATTCACTTCTTTGTCCAGGGTAGTGTTTTGTAGGTTGTGTTCAGTTCCTCTTTTCGTTGTTCATCCCTGAACTGAACTGCACTGCACTGCACTGCACTACACTCGTTCATCTTCTGCTTCACCATCACCTTCTTCCTCTACCTCCTCTATCAGCTTCCATGTGTCCGTCAAGATCCATTCCTTATCTTCTTTCTTCTTCTTTCCTAATACGGTTGTGCAGGTTTCTTTCCATATAGCTTTCAAAGAGTTCCAGTGTTCTTCTACACAGGTTCCTTCAGGGATGTTGCTCACTGTCTCCCATTTTGTTCTGATGGCTGACTGACTGACTGACTGACGTGAAGATTTCCTTTGTAGTTTTGTCCTTCAGTTCAGTTTCTGTTCTGGTGTTCAACTGGAATTTCAACTGTGGTCGTCTATCATCACCAACTTCTTTGCAGGTCTTCAACTTGATTGTGTGAAGGCAGGTTCATTGCACTGGATAGTGAGTGGTGTGAACCTACATCCACTCCTCTTCTTCATCTGATCTTGTGTCTAGTAGGCTGGCTGCGTCTCCACTTTCTTCACATCGAGATGAAGTCGATCTGATTTGTAGTGTAGTGTGTCCTAGTGTCTGGTGAGATCACATCCATGTCTCTGCCTTGTGAATATCATTGTGTTTGTACACACTGTCTCGCCTCCAATCACCAAATCGTTGAATGCGCAGAAATCTGCAAACAGTTCTCCATTCTCATTCATTTCACCGAGTGCTTCTCGACCCATGATTGGTTCTCTTCCCGTGTTGTCCGCTGCACGCAGTTTGGAATTCATGTCACCCCACCCATTAGAGTGAATTTCGATGTCGCCAACTGTGCTGGGGTCTTGTCCAGTACTGATTGCAGTTGTCTGTAGAACTCCTGCTTCTTCTCTTCATCTGCATTATTTGTGGGAGCATAGCGTAGCACTGAATGATTGTGACTTTCCTTCCTTTTGAGTTGAACCTTGCTGTCATGATCCTGATGGTGGAGGAGGTTGGTTCCCAGTGTATGAGAGCCTTTGATGCTGTTGGGGACATCATGATATCCACACGGAAACTCAGTGTCGTGCGTGTGACAATATCGGAGTAGATTATAGACTCTCGAGTTGACAGTTTGGAGATTCCACTTCCATTCCATCTGCTTTCGCAGATTCCCAGCACTTCAGTACTATGCCTTCTCATCTCGTTGGTAATCTGGGCAGTTTTGCGAGCCAGCCAGCCAGCCAGCCAGCCAGCCAGCCAGCCAGCCAGCCAGCCAGCCAGCCAGCCAGCCAGCCAGCCAGCCAGCCAGCCAGCCAGCCAGCCAGCCAGCCAGCCAGCCAGCCAGCCAGCCAGCCAGCCAGCCAGCCAGCCAGCCAGCCAGCCAGCCAGCCAGCCAGCCAGCCAGCCAGCCAGCCAGCCAGCCAGCCAGCCAGCCAGCCAGCCAGCCAGCCAGCCAGCCAGCCAGCCAGCCAGCCAGCCAGCCAGCCAGCCAGCCAGCCAGCCAGCCAGCCAGCCAGCCAGCCACCTTCAAACATTGTTCGGACATTCCATGTCCCGATGTTTAGTTTTGCTTTCATGGAGAGAAGAGAAGAGAAGAGAAGAGAAGAGAAGAGAAGAGAAGAGAAGAGAAGAGAAGAGAAGAGAAGAGAAGAGAAGAGAAGAGAAGAGAAGAGGAGAGAAGAGAAGAGAAGGTGCATGGTCCAATTGGCTTCCGGAAGGCTTTCACCAACCAGCCTCATTTCGTCTCTCCGATTCCAGCGAGAAATGAGTTCATTTCTGTGTTTTAAGTTTTGTCTGTGCTTTGAAGTTTGTTTAGCGGTTAGGTTGGTTTTCCGGAATAGGGTTGCTAGCCCTAAGCTTAACCTTCCCTCCATATGCATGTTTAGGACTGACTAGTAAATAATGAAGCTGCCAGCTGGGCGAGGAGTTTTAAAAGATTACTACTACTACTACTACTACTACTACTACTACTACTACTACTACTACTACTACTACTACTACTACTACTACTACTACTACTACTACTACTACTACTACTACTACTACTACTACTACTACTACTACTACTACTACTACTACTACTACTACTACTACTACTACTACTACTACTACTACTACTACTACTACTACTACTACTACTACTACTACTACTACTACTACTACTACTACTACTACTACTACTACTACTACTACTACTACTACTACTACTACTACTACTACTACTACTACTACTACTACTACTACTACTACTACTACTACTACTACTACTACTACTACTACTACTACTACTACTACTACTACTACTACTACTACTACTACTACTACTACTACTACTACTACTACTACTACTACTACTACTACTACTACTACTACTACTACTACTACTACTACTACTACTACTACTACTACTACTACTACTACTACTACTACTACTACTACTACTACTACTACTACTACTACTACTACTACTACTACTACTACTACTACTACTACTACTACTACTACTACTACTACTACTACTACTACTACTACTACTACTACTACTACTACTACTACTACTACTACTACTACTACTACTACTACTACTACTACTACTACTACTACTACTACTACTACTACTACTACTACTACTACTACTACTACTACTACTACTACTACTACTACTACTACTACTACTACTACTACTACTACTACTACTACTACTACTACTACTACTACTACTACTACTACTACTACTACTACTACTACTACTACTACTACTACTACTACTACTACTACTACTACTACTACTACTACTACTACTACTACTACTACTACTACTACTACTACTACTACTACTACTACTACTACTACTACTACTACTACTACTACTACTACTACTATACTACTACTACTACTACTACTACTACTACTACTACTACTACTACTACTACTACTACTACTACTACTACTACTACTACTACTACTACTACTACTACTACTACTACTACTACTACTACTACTACTACTACTACTACTACTACTACTACTACTACTACTACTACTACTACTACTACTACTACTACTACTACTACTACTACCACCACTACTACTGCTACTACTACTACTACTACTACTACTACTACTACTACCACCACTACTACTACTACTACTACTACCACTACTACTACTACTACTACTACTACTACTACTACTACTACTACTACTACTACTACTACTACTACCACTACTACTACTACTACTACTACTACTACTACTACTACTACCACCACTACTACTACTACTACTACTACTACTACTACTACCACCACTACTACTACTACTACCACTACTACTACTACTACTACTACTACTACTACTACTACTACTACTACTACTACTACTTCTACTACTACTACTACTACTACTACTACTACTACTACTACTACTACTACTACTACTACCACCACCACTACTACTACTACTACTACTACTACTACTACTACCACCACCACTACTACTACTACTACTACTACCACTACTACTACTACTACCACCACTACTACTACTACTACTACTACTACTACTACTACTACTACTACTACTTCTACTACTACTACTACCACTACTACTACTACTACTACTACTACTACTACTACCACTACTACTACTACTACTACTACTACTACTACTACTACTACTACCACTACTACTACCACCACCACTACTACTACTACTACTACTACTACCACCACTACTACTACTACTACTACTACTACTACTACTACCACTACTACTACTACTACTACTACTACTACTACTACTACTACTACTACTACTACTACTACTACTACTACTACCACTACTACTACTACTACTACTACTACTACTACTACTACTACTACTACTACTACTACTACTACTACTACCACCACTACTGCTACTACTACTACTACTACTACTACTACTACTTCTACTACTACTACTACCACTACTACTACTACTACTACTACTACTACTACTACTACTACTACTACTACTACTACTACTACCACTACTACTACCACCACCACTACTACTACTACTACTACTACCACTACTACTACTACTACTACTACTACCACTACTACTACTACTACTACTACTACTACTACTACTACTACTACTACTACCACCACTACTACTAGTACTACTACTACTACTTCTACTACTACTACTACCACTACTACTACTACTACTACTACTACTACTACTACTACTACTACTACTACTACTACTACTACTACTACTACCACCACTACTACTACTACTACTACTACCACTACTACTACTACTACTACTACTACTACTACTACTACTACTACTACTACTACCACCACTACTACTACTACTACTACTACTACTACTACTACTACTACTACTACTACTACTACTACTACTACTACTACTACCACCACTACTACTACTACTACCACTACTACTACTACTACTACTACTACTACTACTACTACTACTACTACTACTACTACTACTACTACTACTACTACCACTACTACTACTACTACTACTACTACTACTACTACTACTACTACTACTACTACTACTACTACTACCACTACTACTACTACTACTACTACTACTACTACTACTACTACTACTACCACCACCACTACTACTACTACTACTACCACTACTACTACTACTACTACTACTACTACCACTACTACTACCACCACCACTACTACTACTACTACTACCACTACTACTACTACTACTACTACTACCACTACTACTACTACTACTACTACTACTACTACTACTACTACTACTACTACTACTACTACTACCACCACTACTACTACTACTACTACTACTACTACCACTACTACTACTACTACTACTACTACTACTACTACTACTACTACTACTACTACTACTACTACTACTACTACCACCACTACTACTACTACTACTACTACCACTACTACTACTACTACTACTACTACTACTACTACTACTACTACTACTACTACTACTACTACCACTACTACTACTACTACTACTACTACTACTACTACTACTACCACCACTACTACTACTACTACTACTACTACTACTACTACCACCACTACTACTACTACTACCACTACTACTACTACTACTACTACTACTACTACTACTACTACTACTACTACTACTACTACTTCTACTACTACTACTACCACTACTACTACTACTACTACTACTACTACTACTACTACTACTACTACCACTACTACTACTACTACTACTACTACTACCACTACTACTACTACTACTACTACTACTACTACCACTACTACTACTACTACTACTACTACTACTACTACTACTACTACCACTACTACTACTACTACTACTACTACTACTACTACCACTACTACTACTACTACTACTACTACTACTACTACTACTACTACTACCACCACCACTACTACTACTACTACTACTACTACTACTACTACTACCACTACTACTACCACCACCACTACTACTACTACTACTACTACCACTACTACTACTACTACTACTACTACTACTACCACTACTACTACTACTACTACTACTACTACTACTACTACTACTACTACTACTACCACCACTACTACTACTACTTCTACTACTACTACTACCACTACTACTACTACTACTACTACTACTACTACTACTACTACTACTACTACTACTACTACCACTACTACTACTACTACTACTACTACTACTACTACCACTACTACTACTACTACTACTACCACTACTACTACTACTACTACTACTACTACTACTACTACTACTACTACTACTACTACCACTACTACTACTACTACTACTACTACTACTACCACTACTACTACTACTACTACTACTACTACTACTACTACTACTACTACTACTACTACTACTACCACTACTACTACTACTACTACTACTACTACTACTACTACCACTACTACTACTACTACTACTACTACTACTACTACTACTACTACTACTACTACTACTACCACCACTACTACTACTACTACTACTACCACTACTACTACTACTACTACTACTACTACTACTACTACTACTACCACTACTACTACTACTACTACTACTACTACTACTACTACTACTACCACTACTACTACTACTACTACTACTACTACTACTACTACTACTACTACTACTACTACTACCACCACCACTACTACTACTACTACTACTACCACTACTACTACTACTACTACTACTACTACTACTACTACTACCACCACCACTACTACTACTACTACTACTACACCACTACTACTACTACTACTACTACTACTACTACTACTACTACTACTACTACTACTACTGTTTTTGGTGGACCCAAAAAATGTCGAGTAATGCAAAATGTGGGACTACTTATAATTTTCGTGGAAAATAGTTTTTTTATGATTCACGTTTTTGAAAGGTTATACTTTATAGCACAAAATAGTATGGTCAGTGTTATAGATGATCACGGGTTACTCGAAGATCATTTCTTCGCGAGATTCGTTGTCTCGCCGCTGTGTTCTTCGGTCGGCTTGATTATTATAATATTCGAAAGTAGGATGGGAAGTCCTGTAAATTCGTAAGACAATCGGTTATTATGCACAACAGGCAATAGTCACGGAGGCAGAAGTCGGAATGGTTAGAAGCAGGTTATATTTCCACGATTAGCAGCAGCAAAAGATGCAATTACCGCCACAACCAAAAAGGTGTATATATAAACAATATTCGTTCTTACAAGTATTAGGAATAATGTACAGAATGTGTAAAAGAAACAATGGAAAGGAAATATTGCTTATAGTTGAAGTGGTTTATGCACAATTGTATGCAGTCTTCACACAACTCTCCCCCTTAAAGATCCGGAGGAGACTGTCTGGCAGAAAGAGAAAAGGAAAATTTGTGCTCAGGGCCAAACCAAAAATATATATATAGGTAGATAAAAATTACATATACCTGAGGCTGTTGTTCAGAAGTCCACTAGTGAGGAAACAAAATTAATACGAATATTTATAAGTAATGTTTATAATTATTCGAAAATATATGTATTTCCTGAATGATTTATGAACAACAGTAAAATGTGGTATCTATTGGTATAATAAAAGAGGTGAGAAATATGCGTTATATAGGATATATATATATATATATATATATATATATATATATATATATATATATATATATATATAAGTAATGATCGGCATGTGCATTTATGAATAAATTTGACGTAAGATAATAAAATATTCCGAATTGGAAATGGGGGAAGTATCAGTCAATGAAATGTACATAACGTTTGGGTTTGACTACTTGCCGGCCGCTGCGCGTGCTGCACGGAGGAATGAGAGAAGTCTGCTCTCGGGACGGGATCGGTGGCGGCGTAGTGGCAGATGAAGTTTTACTCTGAAGTGGTGGTGTTTTCACTTCGGCTTCATCAACTACAAAAGCTGGCTTGAGTCGATCGAGGGCCACAGTCTCTTGCTTACCCTGTTTGTTAACGGTAAAGTATTTTACAGCTCGACTAATCACTGGGACGGGTCCTTCATATGGGGGTTGCAAACCTTTTCTAACCCCGTCGATCCGAACGAAAACAAGCTTGCAGGACGTCAGCTGCTTATCCAGTTGTTCACGACGGTCGCTAGTGAGAGGTGGTGTGGGCTGTATAAGTGACATACGTTGAGCAAGGTTTCCAGCAAACGTAGAGATGTTGGTTTCCGATAAATTCTGTAGGTTTACGAGCTGTCCTGGCAAGACCAAGTTCGTTCCGTAGACCAGCTAGGCTGGGGTGCATCCTAAGTCTTCTTTCACAGTGGATCGGATTCCATGTAGGATGATTGGAAGGAATTCACTCCATTTAGTACTATCATACAGTGCCATCAGCGAGCTTTTTAGTTGCCGCTGAAATCTCTGCACCAAACCATTCGCTGCTGGATGGTTAACTGTGGTTCGTATGTGACGTATTCCGAGGAGTCGAGTGAACTCTTGAAATAAAGTCGACTGGAATTGTGAACCTCTGTCAGAAGTGAGTGTAGAAGGTACACCAAAGTTTGAAACCCAGAGGTCAAGGAAAACAGATGCGATATTCTCAGCTGAAGTATCACTTATAGAGCAAGCAATAGTCCATTTGGTAAAACTGTCGACAGCAGATAGTATGTGGGTGAATCCTCTGGATGCTGGAAGAGGTCCCATAAGGTCTATATGAACATGCTGGAAACGTCGGTCAGGTAGTTGGAATTGTTGAGGTGTAGTAATCGTATCCAGGTGCACTTTTGAATGTTGACACTGCAAGCATTCCCGTGCCCATCTTCTGATATCGCATTCATGTTAGGCCACACGAAACGTTGACTGAACAGTCGAACCGTGGCGCGCACACCTGGATGCGATAGAGAGTGTAAGTGCTGAAATACAGCTTTTGACAGGCTAATGGAACAAAAGGACGGTGCACACCAGTAGATGTATCAAACACAATGGTAGCATCGGATAGGGGTATTGGAACATCTTTGAGAGTAAGAGTTGAATTCGTTTGGTTAGCCAGGAGATCCGGGTCGGTTTTCTGTAATGTTGCCATATTTTCGAGGTCGATGTCCGGTTGCCGTGTTAGAAGGTTCACGTCAATGCGCGACAAGGAATCGGCTAGAACGTTGGCATTACCCTTGACAAACTGGATATTCGTAGAAAACTGCGAGATATAATCCAGTTGTCTTGCTTCTCTTGGCGAATGCCTATCCAGTGCTGTTCGAAACGCATAGCATAATGGTTTGTGGTCGGTGAGGATGGTGAAATCACTCCCTTGTAGCAGATGGTTAAAGTGTTTGACCGCGAGGTAGACGGATAGGAGTTCCCTTCCGAAGGTACTGTATCTTGTTTGGGGTGGCTCTAGCTTCTTGGAAAAGAAAGCAAGTGGAAGTATCTTATCGTCAAGCTTCTGTTGAAGGACGGCTCCGGCTGCAGATTGGGAAGCATCTGTGCAGAGGATCAAGCGTGCTTCTGGGTTAGGATTCAAATGCGAAAGCATGACCACCTGTGATAACGTTTTTTTGGCGTTATGGAAAGCTTGACGTGCTTCGTCGGTGAAAAGGAAATTCTTTTGGCTGCCCCTAAGCAGATTCACCAAAGGCTGGAGAATCGAGGCGCAATGTGGAATGAAACGTCGGTAGAAGTTGAGCATACCAAGGGAACGTCGTAGTTTCTTTGTCGAATCGGGCTCGGTGTATTGCAAGAGGGCATCAGTTTTATCGCTAAGAGGTTTTACACCTTGGGCTTCTATGTAATGTCCCAAAAACTCTAACGAAAGTACCCCAAAGATGCACTTGTTTGGATTGATAACTACCTAGTATTGCTGAAAACGTTCGAACAAAATGGTAAGGTGTTGGAAGTGTTCTCCCTGGGAAGCACTTGCTATCAGGACGTCATCGATATAGACAAAAACGAAATCGGGACCTTGCGTAACCTGATCCATGAATCGTTGAAACGATTGCGCTGCGTTTTTAAGTCCAAATGGCATTCGGAGAAACTCAAACAGTCCGAAGGGAGTTATTATCGCCGCTTTAGCTATGTCTTCCGGTGCGACAGATATTTGATGGTATGCGCGAACTAAGTCCACTTTTGAGAATATGGTCTTCCCATGCAAGGTAAGGGAGAAATCGTGTAGGTGGGGGATGGGGTAGCGATCAAAAACGGTCGCGTTGTTCAAGGCTCAATAGTCGCCACACGGACGCCAGTCAGGATACTTCTTTGCCGCCATGTGCAGTGGCGAAGCCCAAGTGCTGTTGGATGGCCGTCCTATGTCCAGCAGATGTGCATATCTGTCATCCTCAGGTTTTGCAATGCAGACGCGATGGATAGAATAATCTGAAAGGATACCTTGGACGTTTAGATTTGTGCATGCATCAATCAGCTTCTTGCTGTTGACATCAACTAGCAGATTGAAAGCACATAAGAGGTCGGCCCCTAACATACGATGAACTACATCGGTGACGATGAAAATCCAGGTGAATAGAGTCGCCAATCTCAGGGCAGACTGCAGAAATAGCAATAAATTCGGTCAGGTTGGGAGGGAATCTCTGTTACAGTGAAATTGTGCTAATTGTTGCTGTAACACTGTGTTTCGTTATTGATTTGCTAAAGCAATTTTCACTTGGTTGATTGAAGGCTGTTTTCTTTCTAAGTAGATGGGAATTAGCGTTGAGGATGTCACCAAGTCAGGCTATGAAATGTCCACGATAAAACCTCGAATCCGAAAGAACACCAGATCATCATCAGCATCATTCTGAGCCCAACAATGGCACATCCCATGTGATCACTTCGCTGTATTTCAAGCTTGCTTCTGCTCCCTTAGAAGATGAGAACGTCAAGTGCGCATTGATGGAAGAGTTACATAAATAGTTATCCCTAGGTGACAGCAATGCTCATGCAGAGAAAACCTGCCATGACATTAGTTCTGTTGTAGAAACAGTGAACAAAATTATTTCCTTTTATTTACAGTAAATACTCGGTTCACAGTGAACACTAAGAAATACGACACGCCACGTAAATGACAACCCTATGAAATTAGGGGCACAGTATGATAGGACAAGAGAAGAAGAAAGATTAGAGAGTCACTTCTATAGGAAGCGATCAAGAAAGCTCAAATTATATATCCATCAAGCGTCTACGTAAACAGGATACCGGAAAATAATTGCAACTGGTTACCATATCAAATCACATGGATGCCAACTGAAGGCAATGAATTACACGGACTTTCAGATATTACTCAATGAGTCATCAGACTAAAATGAAACCCAACACAAAGTAAGAGATAATCATCTCAAGGTTCATCGTAAGACGGCGCCAACAATCTGGACAGTAGTGACATCAAAGTTAACAGATTATTGCAAATCAAGGGAGAATATGACTTTTCACATGAGTTACAAAATACCATGAATATTCGGTATCTCAAATCGAAAACATCCTTCCTGCTTTGTTAGTGATTCAGCTGCCAACTAATAGGCAGCTCTCAAAAATTGCTGATATGAAGTGTGGCAACTTGAACCGATGCACAATAACATCAAACTGTTGTCTCCATCATCCACTTTAAACCACTTCACCATGCCACAGTTCACTCTTTTGCAAATATCCAATCGAATTCACTTTCACCATCATTTTATTTCACGCCTTACTACTGCTTGTCGAAAATCACCCCAGTCAACAATCAATAGCCTCGATTTCCATGGCTGCTTTGTACTGAATATGTGCACGTTCTATACTACTGTTAGAATATCAGCGACCAGTCGACGAGTGAAATGCGTCTATGACGGATAATGCACAATTCAACTTTTGTATTTCAGCTAGCAGATGCCTTGTATAATGACCATCCCTTTTTAGACTCTTGAGGTTAAATATCATGAACTTTTACAGTGTTCTTCACTGATAACTATTTATTGACATACGTGTTTTTCTCCTTTGTTTTACTGGGTCGAATTTTTCGACCTCTAGTAGCATTTGGGCTGCTAGGAGAATGCCTCGATATTGCCTGAATGCTGATTGTGATTGATTGGTTTCTCTGTGGCATAGTGGATATCGGCTTGGCGTTTGAAGCGATAGTTCCTAGGTTCAAGTCTCAGTGGGAGCAACATCACTGGGGTGCTTTTCTTATTTTGTGATATCAATCAATATCAACCAATCAATCACAATCAGCATTCAGGCAATATCGAGGCATTCTCCTAGCAGCCCAAATGCTACTAGAGGTCGAAAAATTCGACCCAGTAAAACAAAGGAGAAAAACACGTATGTCAATAAATAGTTATCAGTGAAGAACACTGTAAAAGTTCATGATATTTAACCTCAAGAGTCTAAAAAGGGATGGTCATTATACAAGGCATCTGCTAGCTGAAATACAAAAGTTGAATTGTGCATTATCCGTCATAGACGCATTTCACTCGTCGACTGGTCGCTGATATTCTAACAGTAGTATAGAACGTGCACATATTCAGTACAAAGCAGCCATGGAAATCGAGGCTATTGATTGTTGACTGGGGTGATTTTCGACAAGCAGTAGTAAGGCGTGAAATAAAATGATGGTGAAAGTGAATTCGATTGGATATTTGCAAAAGAGTGAACTGTGGCATGGTGAAGTGGTTTAAAGTGGATGATGGAGACAACAGTTTGATGTTATTGTGCATCGGTTCAAGTTGCCACACTTCATATCAGCAATTTTTGAGAGCTGCCTATTAGTTGGCAGCTAAATTATCATCAAAGTATCGGTTAGATTCATGAACTTGTTGTCTGGACTAGTTGGGGATTACGCTGACTGTTGTGTGTCAATATTTAGTCAGTAAGTTCTTTTATACTGTGTGTGTTACCGTGAGATACATATTCAAACTGAAAGAGATACGAACGTCGTAACACTGGTAGTATTCTCTTCTTAACATTTACCTAACTCTGTCCAATTATTTTATGCTGCCTACACCACTGAGGTGAGGTGATTGCAGTGTGGCCTTCTCGACGTGAACTTTTGTTACCGAGTTATGGGTTTGTAGGAAATTACATAGTATCATAGGTGGAAAGTTTTACTAATATCTGGGGGCACATTTGAGTGATGAAACTATTGCATTTGTTTGCGATTTCCGACTACAAAGTCGTCAAAGAAATCCTGTGTTAATCTACTACAACGCTGCTTTCACTTAGCTATTGTACTGTTGGTTCTCGTATGCTCTCGGATACAAGAAAGATTTATTTACCGCCTGTTTTTGACGATTCTTATCTGCTGAAATGTGCATTGGTATTGGTCGCCTCCAACCACCTAATGTCATTCACCATTCACTAGTTAACACCCTCTCTACGTGTAGAATGTTTTCCGGAGTATACAATGAGGTAGTGGATGTGGAAAACGCCGACATTGGAAGTTAAGCAAAGGTGTAATAAAAAAACTGAATGATAAAGTTATTAACTAAGCATTCCTTGACTAAGGGAAATTAACAAACTATGGGAATCTCTGTGAAACATTGTTGGTTTCCAATTGTATTGTCTATTTCACATCGTACTCAATGATGCCGTATTTATTATTCACGGGTTGACATTTCGAGTGCAGTCTCCGGCTAACAATCTTATCTGAAAGCAATCACACGTCTTCCTAGCTAATCTATGATGGTCCAACAATTCTTTAATTATCTGCTATGAGTTGAAATACTCGTGCTGTATGTGTCCCACTTTGATTCAGTGAACGAAGACGCATTAATCAATCTCTCCCTCTATTGTGCTGATTAAGTCATACTCAGCTTGATAGCCATTACACGGTATATGATAGATCAGATGAATCTACTTAATTCACTCGTCTAGTATACCATTGAACCCGTGAAGTTTTGCTCCAATTGAGTTTGTGTGTTTCAGTGTCACCCTAATTTCAGCCTCGTTAGGAATCCCACGTCAAATTTCCTACGTGTATTCTTACTATTACTATATGACAGCAATACAGTGGATTTGAATTCGCAGTTAGGCATGTTGCAATCACTACCAATAATATTCCTCTGTCTCTCCTAAATCGTTATATGCTAGTCAATAATCTCTGGTTAGTTTTAGGTAGTAATGTCTTGTCTCTATTTGACTTGGTGAATTGCACTTTCTGACTTGCTAGTCAGACTGCTAGGTCGATTGCTTCGACATTTTACCAAGCCAGGCCAAGACAAGCCAATCCAACGCTGACAGAAATAGATTGAGACGAAGTGATATTCAGGTATATATTTGAGTGTGATGGTTCATTGTCAACACTGGTGTATCAGCTGCCATCTTCTCATCGCTTCACTTTATCTGTCAACCTTAATGTTCCACCTAGGTTTTCTGATCTCAGGTAAATGTGGGTGCATCTAGTGTTCGTTTTACGCGAGAATACTGTGTGTATATTTCATTTGAGTTCTGTAGATGTACCATGCATGTATCAGCACTACAAGCTGGTGTCGAGTCAATTGCCTTTCCCAGAATACTGTGGAAGCCTCTATCGAGTATAAATGGGTGGATGTCTGATGGATTGTTTTGCGATTATTGCTTGTTGGATCACGAAGATGGACACAATGCAAGACGGACATAACATATTCAGTACTGTTCGACATCTGTGTTGTGCTAAGCACTCAGTCAGATTTCTGTAGATATTCATTATTTTATTGTAGTCACGCAATAGTTATCAAGGCTGTCAAATACATCTGTCTATGTAGCTGGTTTATTTTCTCTTTAGATAAACATCAGCTTGATACTTACACACATACACATTGCTTGTTTGATTGCGATAATACCATTTGACTAGTATGCCTATTGCACTCACACATGTAATTTCGTACATCGAGATCGCGTTCAAACGACGTGCACCTAAGTGATAAAAACACCGACATCCAGACAAAATCACAGGAAGTCGTTCATCGCCTGAACAACTAAGTGGATACATCTCCATTTTCATCACTGAGTTAGGCGGACTGAAATCACTCAGTGAACACCAGTTTCCACATATTTACAGACACCTTGCAGACGGGTGCCGACAAGCATGAAATCTACGTTGACAAAGCCTTTCTACCGTTTACCTCCCACCATATATCACCCATATCGCACTTCATCATACAACTGAATCAAGCATTCATTCCTATGCTTCTTCAATTTAGATTTAGACGAATGTTGATAAAGGGTGCAGGTTACTCGTCAAGTAGCTGCCTCACCCATTCTCTGATACGAAAACAAGGAAAACTATGACTTTAACACTATAATGGAGTATTAGTCCAACCAAAAAACCAGCCTAGATTTATGCCCTACCATAGAGTTCAAGTTTCAGTCAAGTTTTGTCGAAGCAATGCGTTTAACATGTAATATCTGGGCTACTTAATTTTCCATCTAACGTACTGCATCAAATTTTCCTACATTATATACTCAGATATATATATATATATTCACTCACATTTTTAAAGTGTACGGCCTGCTGCGATACCAGTGTCATATAAGATGAGAGAAAAACCTCATAGTGAATGGCAACGTGCTTTGAAGCGAATACCATTATCTCAAATGACTCTACCTGAAATTATAAGGACGAACTTCAGGTCACTGAAGACAAAAGTCGACTACTTACAATCTCTTTTATCCTCCGATGTGTGCCGTATTACCGGAGTAATTGCACTGCAAGAAACTTGGTTACATGAACTTTATGATAATGATTTGATTTCTATGAATGGTTTCAAAATTTTCCGTCAGGATCGATGTAGCCCTACTAAGAAAAGAGGAGGTGGAGTAGCTACCTTCATCAACACCCATTGGTACATTCCGAGTTAAATATGCTTCAAATTCTCAAATGACCACATAGATTGCATCAGTGTAAAATGCCGCCCAAAACATTTGAACAAGTATAAATTTATTTATATCGCAAATATTTATGTGACTCCTGATTGCAGTTTCTCCGATACTTTCATGGGATTCACAGCCCCTATACTCTGTGGTTTCCTGTCGATAATATGGGGTGATTCCAAACCTTGTGACCAAAGCTTTCTCAAAACTCTTGGTCATCAAAATCTTGTTAACTTCACAAGACGTCAGGATACAACACGACATGGTATTCGACAATGATATTGGTACATACAAAACTCGAAAGAGATCCCCACTCCTCAGCTCAGATCATTGCATTACACGTGTTTTGCCCGAAATATATGGTAAACTATACAAAAAAGCTTTCACATATAAGAAGATTGTACACAGAAACTATTCACTTGGTAACATACTTAATCTAAGAGAAATATTACAATGTACAAATCGGAATATATTTGACAGCTATGTTTTGAACGACACTATTGATGGTGTGACATGTTAACTGAAGTTCTGCCTGGGTATCTGTTGCCCCAGTGTGAAGCTTCTTCCATGCTCCGATGGTATTTCTCCCCCCTAGCTTAAGAAACTAAGAAGAGAAAAAGAAAGGCCATATAAAGTAAGTGATAATGCTGATGCTCGTCGATTAAACGTTTTAATTAGGTTGGAAATTAAACGTCTGAGTCTACTATATAACCAGAAACTTTTGTCATGCAAAGGCTCTTCCAGGATGTGGAAACTTTTTAAAGACCTCACTGGTAGTAAGCACTTTATTAAAGAAGCACGTGTTGACGTCTGTGCTTTGAACAAATCGTCAACAAATACATCAACCCGCTTGTCCCATCCCACTTTGTCTACCTATGTCCAATGAACAATGTTGTCCAGAGTTCACTGCGAAAGATGTTTTGAAATATCTCAAATCCCTGAACCCTTCTCACAGTTCAGCTCCGGACAGTATGCCAAGCTTCGTATTTTATGCCATCCATTGGCTAACATGTTCAACAGATTTTTTTAGAAAACACCACACTAGCTGCCTGGAAAGACAATAAGATAGTTCTCGTACCTAAGTCTAGGACTCCAGACGCATATACAAAATTCCGTCTGATTGCAGTTACCTCTCCGCTCTTGAAAATGATAGAGAAGCTAATAATACCTGTGCTCAAGCACTCGCTGAAGGCTTTCGGAGACCCTAACCAATTTGCATATAAAAGCATAAGAAGCACTTTGGATGCCACAACTCTCTTATATCACGATATGCTTATAGTCTTGATAAAAATGCCAAATATTTCAGATGTGCCTTTTTAGACTATACTTCGGCATTTGATTCTATGCGAAGACCTAATTTGCTGGAAAAGCTAACCGGGACAAATACTGAGTCCTGGATAGTCAGCTGATTGCACTGCTATTTCTCTGAAAGGAAATAACATATTGTTCACATAGGGTAGCGGTCCACCTCATTGTTTACTGTGACTGGAGTTCCTCAAGGAGCCATCCTTTACCCATGTCTTTTCTCATTCTTTCTGCATGACCTACCGCCTGCAGCTGGTATCAACTTCATCAAATGTGCTGATGACGTAACAGTCTCCATACCCGACCTATCTCCTCCTCAGCAGGTTGCTCCCAACTGAATGACTTCCTGTCTACTGTTAGATGATGGTCCTCCAAGGATGATTTTTTGCTTAATTCTTCAAAATGTCAGACCGTTAACTTTAGTTTTGGACGTGAACATAACTTACCTAAACTGCTTAGTTCTCATGATTCCTGTTCTGTTAATGGTTATGCATTAGAGAATGTTACAAGTGTGATTCATCTCTGTGTGTGTTTTACTTCGGACCTTTCTTAGTCCTCTCATATCTTAATAATTTCCAAAAGAATTTTCGCCTAACCTTCTATATTAGGAAGCTGAGAGTATCTGGTATTACTCAGCCTCTCCTTTTATGTTTTATAAACTCATGTATCTTGCCAGTTCTCCTCTATTGTCCCCATTAATTTTCTCCCGGGTTGCTGAAAAATGACCATGCTATGGTGCGTAGAACTTTGAAAATGGTGAGCAGAAACAGTGGCGTACCCCTTAACCTTCTAGTTGAAACAGTTGTGGACAAACATATTATCTCATGTAAACGTCTGGCAGGAGTTGATTTATCAGATGACCAGCATCCCCTTCACTCAAGCCTGTCTGCATATCGGTCATTCTGAAAGACGAGGATCAACTACATAACACTTTGCACGTACTACAAAATATAAAAGCTCTACAATACCGTATTTAGCTCGTCTGCTGTGCGATGAAGAAAATATTAGAAATGAACTGAATAATCAAAGTAAAGCAAACTAATTGATGAAAAGCGTGTTACTACTTACGTATTATGAATCTAACTGCTAATGTGACTGTCTATCTAAATAAACTGCACGTTATGATGTTGAGGTAGAGGTAAAGTGGACTGCCATTCTATGCTCTGTTCCGTGACGGTGCTCAGCGTAGCGTTGCAATTTGATCCACACATGATTTGTACTTCCTGAAGCTGGCCAGTCAGCCTGTTCCGGTGGTAGTTTTGAATCCAGTGCATCATTCAGTCTCTCCACGATGATGCGGCATAATATTTTGCTTACTCTGGGTGGACAGCAGCATGATTCCTCTCCAGTTGTTGTTCTTGCAAAGACTTTGGTCTCCCTCCTTCGGGAGTTTGATAAGGTAGGTTGTATTCTTCCAATCAATAGGCAGGTACCTTCCCTTCATTCCTTCATTGCAAACCTTCTGCAGTAGTAGTGTGAGCATATCTGCTGTTGTCTGTGCGTCTGTTCTCAGTGCTTCTGGTGGGATTCTATCTGGTCCTGCTGCTTTCCCGCATTTCAGTAGCCTTATGGCATTCAGGACTTCGACGTTCGTTGGAGGGCTTGTGTTCGTTGGTAGTTCTGTGGCTGGGCTGCAAGTGGTATTTCTGGATGAAGTGCAAGTGCAGGTGGTGGTTGATTCATGAGCTTTTTGAAGTGGTCAGCTCATCGTCTCATTTCTTTCTCTTCTTTGGTGACTAACTTTCCTTCACCATCTTTCATTGGTCTCATCTGCATTGATCTCTCTCCTCCCAGATAGTAATCTGGTTATTTAGTGTTATTGCTTCTGTTACACCGTCGTTGATTGGACCGAATTGATCATTCTCTGTTGGCATATGGGCTCCTATGTGGATACCTCGATATTGGCTGTCTTTTAACTACGTTTAGTAATGATGGGCAGTGGCAAGCAGTGGAAACCAGGATGCGCATTTCGTCCTACTGGGACTCGTCAGCTGACAAGTCACATCAGCCTTTACTCTTTGTTTTATTCGCAGTAAAATCTTCCATATCTCTAGCATAGGTGTTGCGTCATTTCGATTACATGTGTTTTGTGTTGTGTGTTGATTCGATGAACAAAGACTCAGTAATCAATCTCTCTCTCTCTCTCCACCTATTAAATATATTGGACTTAAGTACAGCGGCTTTGTCCTACCATATTATGTAGTTGTATGTTAATTCATGAAATGGAATAGCCGAGTTTTTTCTAGATTATTGATCTTATTCAGGTCTGTCATTCCATATTCGGCTAAATTCCAATGTTCGGCTATTCTAACTGACCCCGACCGACTAGTTTGACCTATGAACTTGACCTAACTGTCAGTCATTACATGGGATTTGACAGATTAGATTATTTTGCTTAATTGGTTCTATGGGATATTTAAGCCGACAAGTGAATGAGCTCGTAGGTTTAAATGCCATCTTAATAACAGCTTTGTTGAAGATCCTATGTAAAGTTTCTGATGTGCCTTCCTTGTAGGGTAACACCATGCAGGCTGTGAACTCCTTCCTACTCGTGTTGTCGTTACTATCCGCACTGGTGTTACTGTTATTTTTTTGTTTCCTGTGTGTTCGTACGAATTTCTTGATGAACTGCGGAGGATATTTATTAACTACTATTGCTTCTTTTACGTGTTCCAATTCCTTGATACAGAACTGAATCAGAAAACTAAGATATCGGTTGAGGAGATCATATTAGACGTACAGTTGTGCCTGACCTCCACGGTCTTCAAGTTTTAGGACAAAATATATGGACAAACAGTAGGAGTAGCAATGGGATCGCCAATGTCCCCAATCGTAGCAGATATATTTATGGATAGTTGGGAAAACATGGCTTTACAAACCTTTAGTTCTGCACCAAAAATATGGTGGCGATATGTGGACGACACATTTACTGTGTTGAAATAAGAACATATCGACAACTTCCTCACATATATAAACTCAGTAGTAGGTGCAATCTAATTCACGTTTGGGATAGAAAATGAACAAGGAGAATTACCTATGTTGGATTGCAGGATGAAACGAAGGATAGATAGTGGTTTAGACATTACCGTCTACAGAAAACCGACACATTCCAATAGGTATCTAGACTTCAAGTCATCCCATCCAATGTCAGTTAAGACAGGCAATGCAAGGACCTAAACAAGGAATTGCTCATAATCATACCACATATCACATTAATATGATTTTGAGCAATGATAATTTATGCTCGAAGTGTCGTCATCAAGTAAATAATACTGTATCACTGTGTGTTATAAATCAAATGAATAAATCTAATATGAAATAAACGAGACATGTTAAAGGAGATAAAATGCATGTATTTTTGTTAGAAGGTGTGATTACTAGAAAGGCTAACTCAAGCAACACCGGAAACTATTTGGTTTAAAAATAATACTGATCATAATAACAAAATAACGTCAGATATGAATTTAATTTGGTTTAACATTCCTATTGGTAGAGTATAAAGTATGCAATTCAATATCGAGGTTTATAGCCACTCCACTTGTGTCAAGAAAGCTTCTATGCACGTATTTTTGAATTATGAAAGAAGTTTCCTTATTCCTTTAACCGAAACTGCTGCAATCCAACTTGTGTTCAATATTTAAATTACACAACTTTAAATCCGCCACGCTACACTAAAAGACTGAATACTACCACTACTATTTCCTATTACCTTTATTATTCTGTCCTTTTAAGTGTACTATCCAGATGTACTTATTCCGTATATGAACTTATGACCTACATGCAGAATTATTATGGGAATTGATTAGTTGAAATTTGAACAATCTTATACTGGTATGTGTGCATATGTGTATGTGTAGTTATGGTATATGCGTTGGGTTGGGTTGGGGGAGAGGTATACATCTGTTCAACTGTCGACACTCGATTTAGTTGGTTTATCTTAGATATGCATTATTAGGCTGCTTCTCTGTCGCTGCTATTGTTGTTGCTTCAATCTACATATGTTCTCATTATAATTAGCTTTAAAACGACTATCATGTGTTCCCATCTCCTTGTTAAATGTTTCATGAACACATAACTTCTTAATAAAATAATAGTTTAAATTCCTTAACCTTGACCAGATGTCGTAGTAACATTTTTACGATAAAACATTCATATCCATATTCTCTTAGTTGCCATTTTACGCGTTAACTATATACATCATAATCTTTCATAAGAGAAAAGCAAACACAGTAGGTGTTGAATGGAAATCTAGAGAAAGACAGGACTGCACTCAGTAATTGTGAGGTTATGATGGTTTGATCGATTTGAGAACTATTTTCGTCGTGGAATGACAGCAGCTCGAAAACCAGTAAAACGCTGGGAGTGCTGAGCATCTCTTTCGTGAGTTCTCTGCACTCATAACCTTAACCGAGATGGTTGACACAGGACAGTGGTAACGCTGTATGATGAACTGGTTCAAATTGAAATGTGTGCGCCAGTGGTTTCCAACCAAGTCACTTACTACTGGCAAAACGTTTAGTCCAACAACCAACCATCTTGGTTTGAAACCTACAAAGGTTGCCCAGACACACTTTCGTGAAGTGACAAATTACAACAAAATAACCCTAGTCTTTAATAAACGACTACCTGACATACTCAGTGGTCGAATTGATTAAAATGTAAACCGTCAAGCAGACATGTGATCTGCATTACACAATACACAGCTAACAAGTCATTTATCAAATCGAAAGATAAGAACACCAATCACTGTAGAATATTTCAGTTCAAACAACTATAAGTCTAGGGTAGTCTATAATCTGGGTTAGATAAAATCTAACAGTAAAGTTTTCAGGCAATCGACTATAAATCATGTTGGATTACACAGTGATTACAACACGATAATGTTTGCGTAATCATGCAAACTACTGAAGAAGCGATAAGAAATCAGTGTACATTACTGAAGAGGATGCTTTTTCACCATAGAAAAACGATGCGATAAGCTAACAAACAAAGGAACGAAGCTTTTACAGTCATGATTAGAAATGTGGAATAAATAGATTTACATATGGGTTGGGAAAAACTCAGTAGTGACCATTCAGTCTGTAAAACCATGGTCATCTTGGGTAGTCACACCCGAAACAAAAGTGCTCTGAATATTATTTAATTGTACGATATATACTACTGACTGATATGAGTAGGTTTAGTCTTATCATCAGTGTTCGACAGGCAGATCAAGGTTGGATACACACTGGACAGCCGTTTCACTTGTTTACGGCACACCTCATCAGTGATAAACCCAGACTGGTTCACCTCAGAGAGCGGGCTCGTTCAAAATATCGAAATTTCGTCTGGCTACTTGAGTGCACTGGTCCATCCACGAATTATATCAGGTGATTTCTCACCATGCACTGTGTAGTTTACAAACGTCCACTTTCATAATTTAATAGAGTAGCTGACAAGAAACTGATCGATTCCAACAAAGTCGATTTCTCCACCGATGGACGCAAGTCAGAGAATCATTGGAAACCTCAGAACACAGGATGTCTGTTTCGTTTTCAAATATGAACGATCGAGTTCGATCTCACTGACTGAATGACAATGTGCTCGCAGAGAGATTGGACGAACTCACGTTTGTCACTTCACAGGGGCATAGGTTTGCCCTGCCAGGGGACCACAGAATGACATCAAGTAATTTTAATGGTGTTTACAAGATATCAGTGGTGATCAAGTGAAACCGACTCAGAAATGTAAGGTTGAAAGTAAGTGTAAGGTATTGCCGTAGGCTGATTAACCTGTGTATACGATCCAGCACTTATCAGTCTTCGAATCTGATGCATAACTTGTGCAGAAGCAGTGTTCAACCATAGGCACCTAATCCTTTGATCATCAGGGTGCATGCCTTTATAACAGCTGAGAATGTGAACAATATAAAGGTTGCGAGTTCTCTCTGGAAGTGTCCCACTCGTCAAACTGTTCATTTTAAAGAGTAGCAGGTGGTCATAAATAGAACTTGAAACAGGCTTTCTGATAATGAATAACAGGAAACGAATAGAGTCGCCAATGTCAGGGCAGACTGCAGAAATGGCAATACAAAAACCCAAAAGTGTTATATTACTACTGACAAAACCAAAATTTCGAGTCCAATGGGTACATGATATTCTAAGTAGTGAGTTCAAAAACGCTTACAAATAAAACAACAACCTTTTCGACAACATCAAACCCACAAACCAAGAGGAAGTAACCAAACGATCAGAGTACCTTTTCAGATATTCTGGTCATCAGGACGAATTTGAGTGAATTGCGAACTCAGATGTGTAATAAACCAACTCACCTGGATCAAATAATCAACTAGAGTAGCGACGATCCAACAACACACAAAATCAGTTGTGTGAATGCATCGTTCAAAAAAGCAAACACATACTGTTGTACATCAAGGTTACTGAGAAGGGAAGAAAACTATTTAGTGACAGTCTCTCAGATGAATAGCTATCCACGCAATGCCATCGAGAGATATTTGTCTGATTCACTGTCAACCAGAAAGTCGCCTGTGCAAACCATGAGATGCCTTAACTTATATGACCAATCACTTCGAGATGACGGCTGGATTATTGAAAGATTTGAGAATATCTATGGCTCGTGAACTTACAAAATCTACTCACTCCATGCTACGTAGGTCAAAAGGCAATAGGCAAAGGGAGGAAAGTTCTAATTATCATGAAAATAAACCACAGAAGCTGTAAAACACACTATACTAAACGGAGTGGTCACACACTTTGCGTCTCCTTCCATGATTATCAACCACCAGTTACTCGTCATGATCCATCCTTGCTCACATGGATCCATGTAGACATTTGTGGATATGTATTCAACTGGGAAGACATGCAAATCCTGAGTAGATGGAATACAAAGAATGCTGAAGTATCTTTAGACGTCTGAAACTCAGGTAACTCAGCGATCAATAGACAAAATGACACTAATCCAATTTATCAATCCATAAGAAACATGAGAAACAACAAGAAGGTTAGAGTTCAGATCAAAATAAGTAGTTAGACAACATGCAAATTACACCGAAAGCCATCAGGACGAGCTGATAAATCGATTGTGGAGAGATTCTTATAGCTGATTTCTTCGCGAAGACTGTGCTACTGCTGCTGACGTTGTCTAGAATGACAATGAGAACTTCACAATATAACCATCCAACTGGAAAAACACTACACCACCAATAAAGATAGTTAGATCTCATCACATGGATGGATAATTTGTTATTTTTACTATGCTTATCGAACTATTGGGTGAATAAACTTTCGACTACTTTTCATTCTGTTATGACATCAAATTGTTTTTTATCACAACTTATTTTGTTTACCTTTTCACTTGTTCGTACTACTGGAGAAGGTCAAGGAAATATTGTTGAAGCATATTTACAGTCAACGAGGAATAACAAAAACAACATAAAACTGATGATAGTAATGGTGATTATTATTATTGCAATAAGGATGAAAATAAGCCAACGTGTACTTTTACAACTGATTAACCATGTGCTAGTTTGGTTTGTTTATTGCCGTTTCAACGTGACAGACGAACAGCTTACATGGTCATTTCCTCTTCTTTCTCTCAAAACTTTCGAGTAACATTGATGGAGGTGAAGTAGTTGTCAAGACTTGTAGCGATGTAGACTATGAGGTAGAAAATTCTCGAGTGTGTAAAATAGGAAGAAAGGCAGATACAGATGAAGTGGACGAAAATCAACATTTTGTTTTCGTAAATAAATAATTTTATTGTTGAAAAACTTTAATTCATGGAGGGAGAGATAAACAATCCATGTATAGATTGAGATAAGAGAGAATTGAAAAGGGCGTAGTGTATTTTTACAAATCACCTTCAAATAGACCCTGAGTACTTTTTCTTTAATCAATGGTGTTAGTGTTCCATATGCCGAAGTGCTAAAAATGGCAGATAACGACAGTATTTAAACCAGACTCTTCGAAATCACAAATTATCAGTTTTAGTCTAGAAGATCTGACTGGATAATCAGTGGGATGATGTAAAGACAATCAGTTTCATATGGTATAGCGAATGAAGTTGAGTTGGATAGTGGAACTGGAATGCAGACCTATTTAGAATTTATGTAGTGGACCAGTCTGCATCAGTGAATATTGATCAGCTAGTTGTGTGAACTGTGAATACTTCATTTATATCAACCCTGGTTAACACTTGACTGGATAATTTCACCACATGGCACACCGAGTGAACTATTCACACTCGATGTGGGTTATACTTATATGATACAAATTTCAGCATGTTTGAAATCAGTAATTCCAAAGTTTCATATGAGAGTGTGACGTGAGTACCATGGGTTCCTCTGAGCGACCACCAACTGGACGTCCACGAGAAACGTTTGAATAAGCTGGTTCAATCATGCCGAAATTTGTGCACATATAACTTGTGTCCAATGTCAGTAAATCAGTTGAATCAATCTGTTTTCTGCATTGATGAAAGTGGTTCCAAAGGAGGGAAGTATCTCTCCAGAGCTTACATCACCTCTGTCTGGTTGGTAAGTATTGTTGATTGGTTGGAATGGTGTTATAAGTACACACGCGAATCAGTAGTATCTATATTGTGCACTTCTCCCACTCGCCAATCTATACCGACTGGAATTTCATCTCATTATTAAAACTATGATGTCACTTCATAATTTGGCTGCATGTCGCTGCGTTATCTCCACACACACACACACACACACACACCACACACACCACACACACCACACACACTGTATATCTAACGAACACTCACTTTGCTCATATGATAGTTTAAGGTTCATTTTTGTATAACTGAATACTAGATAAACGAATGGTCTTTCGGAATTGTGGAACATCGAACAACTGCTTCATCCAACTCTGATGAATTTAAACGGCAGGAGGAATTGATTATTTCTATCACAATTGCATTTACGCTGTATACGCCCTGACATCAGCACATCGGATCATCAAACAGTTGACTCGACTCACTTATACAAACTACCAAACAACAATCAATTTTCTGTTGTCCGGTTATCTTTTAAAGTTATGCATTTCACCGTTATATCTGATAAGCTTTAAAAAAACATTGAATAGATATTTCATAGGTTTGTCTACAATCAACATCATGATCTAATTACAAGTGATTTCCTGTTCTTAAATATGAGAAAATCTTTCTCTGACTTGTAAAATCCTGTTGCCAAGTAATTGAGATGTGTCGTGATACTTAACTCAATTAGTAAGCTTGTGTTTAGCCAAAAGATGGATTTCTGTGAGTGGCGAGCTGACAGGAGTGTGAACTAGTTTTACTGCAGAAACAGCCTGTGAGGTCAACACAAGATGTTGAGAGAGAAAAGAACAGCATGAAGTGCGAGGAAACAATACATGAAGAAACTAGAATGCAGTTATATTAACCAATAACTGTGAGTGAATGTAGACAGCGTTCAGGTAATGTTCAGTAATATATTTTACTTTTTGATGAAACTTTTGTGTCAGAGATCACAGCTAATGGTCTCGACTGGATCATTAATCCCAACAAAGAGCCTGTTGACAACAAAGATAGAGATTTGAAAACTACTCAGCTGTGAGAAGGGTCAGTGTGGACCGTGCAGTTTGCAAATAATTTGCAAATTGATCATCCTACTTTAGGCATACCGCTTAATGCAAGTCAGTTAGCTAAGTCCAGGGGACCTGAACTTATTCAACATTATCAGCCAGACTTTTTCAAGCACACCCTCGATGACTTCAACCCGAAACAAGTAGAGTGGACACCCGGTGATTGGATCACTATAATTCGGCTGATCTAGTTTGAGTAGTTTGTAACTACTCAACTTGTTCAGTAGTATTTGATGGAAGAGATTCGTAAGTCACGATGAGGATCATGGTGTGTCGGTCGATGTTCTCTGAGCTTTGATATTTTATCGTGAAGGTTTATTCACCAGGAGTGGTGACACCCTCAACACTGTTACATGAAGAAGTGAGGCATATTCAAATTTTATGCGAATATTGAGATAGTGTTTTCCATGTATTGCCCAACTGTGTCAACCACATGTGAAACATTTAAATAAGCCTCACTTCTTTAGGGAGTTAGCACTGGAGTTGCCACCAACCCTGGTGATTATATGTTCATCATAAATATCAAAGCTCAGGGAACACCAAACCATCATCACATAAAAGACAAAATAAGAAAAGCTGATGGATTAACAAATCCGGAAATCGGTTGACTGATAGTTTAAATGTACTACTGAATAATTTAGAATACACAAATGCTTGCCTAACCTGGATAAGTCATCGCTAAAATCCTATGAAACATTCTGTATAATATCACCTGGTTTACAGGTAGACATGAAGATGACCAATCGAGGAATATACTGCATCACACACATACAAAGAGCAATTTACGGCTGATAAACTTCACATGAAGTTTCACCATGAAGAGTATTCTGCTAATTGGCGTAGTCAACTTCGTAGAACATGTCAAAAATATGAATGTTAAAGATGGCAGGGTGATTTCGCTGCATATAACATCATTACTTACTAATGTTCCACTTATAGAAATATTCAACTACATTTGTGATGACTTAACAGAACGACAGATAGATATAGGAATCCCACCTGAAAGAGTTGAGGAATTGCTGCTAAGAAGCACCATGAATGTTCACTTTATGTTTGATAACGAATTCCATAGATAAGTAGATTGATTGGGTTGCAATGGGCTCTCCTCTCGGTCCTTTCTGCGCTAGCGGTTACCATTTTCGTCAAACTTTAAAACGGCCCCTTTGCGAATACACTTGATAAACTAGAATATTACTGCCGGTATAGAGATGATAGGTAGATCTTTCGAATACCTTGAATAATGTTCATCCAGCTATGAAGTTCACCTGTGAGGAAGAACAACACATTAGTATTGCTTTTCTATATGTCCTCTTCATCAGGAAAACAGATGCATGTATTAGGAGGAATATTTTTCGAAAGAACACATTGACTCGTCAATATACTCACTTTCATAGCTTCACGCCAATTCAATAAAAAATAAACCTGGTCAGATGTCTGAGTTATAGAATGAGAAACATTCGTTCTGAAGAAGATATGAATAAGTTGAAGATAATAGTATACCAGAATGGTTAACCGTTAAACACAAGTCGAAATGTGAAGAGAAGATAAACAAAGATAATGTTGCTGGCAAGCCTATATATATTGGATTAAGTTTCAAAGGTAATATAGTCTCTGATATCTTAAAACGTCAATTTGCATTTATGAGTTTAAACTGTTCCTGTGGAGCTAGTGACATAGGGCTGTACTCAAAAGGCTCTATCCATGCAGGCTCGTGGACATGTACCAAGGGAAAGGAATGGCAAAGGGCATAAACAATGCAGTCCTCTCACATCTAATAGATACGGGGTATCAAACCAAGGTAGGTCACGCCTTTTCTGTGGTATATCGTATCCGTTAGATCTACTTTGTCTACGTTGCTCCACAATAGGGTCGGCATGTTCTTCAACAATTTCCCTACTACAAATTTCACAGTTTAACTTCTCATCGCTTTCTCCTATATTGACCTTCTTTATTCATTCCACTAGTGGTAGTCATTTTCAACCCTGACGTGTAACACTTCAAATTCGTTATTCTTTATTTCGTTATGATTTCTACCCTAATCGAATACAATTCATCACTACATAATGATTTGATGCGTAGTAAACAAATATAAACACACACATACACACACAGATTTATGCCCGACTAACTGTAAATAAATCAAAAATTATCAGAGGATTTTGTCTCCTCATTTCGTAATTATCCCGTCTATATTGATTCAATTGCACAGATAATACACTAAAATGATTATTAATCCACCCTTCCATTCGATTTCCTCTCCATTCACATTCAACACTGTAATAATTTTATATTATACATTATTCTCGCTACCGCATTTCACACATTCACATGGATTTAACACTATAGAGCCTGAAGAAGAAGTTATCGAAAACAAATGTTCACTCAAATTATTCTCGTTCCGAATAACCTATGGGGATGTTTAAATTATTAAAAATTGACCTGTAGGAATACCACATCACACTGAAATCCCAGATTACTGGATAAAAGTCCTCTTCTCCACCGAAAAATAATTCGATTGTTCATACACTTCCTGCAATATACCCTTCATGCAGTGAAAGGTAAATAAGCATGGAACGCGAAAATTATCAAATATCTCCATCTCAGCTGAAAATATGTTCTTCTTGAAATTATTGTCAATAATGGAAATTTGTTTCACAAAAGACTGTGACAGGCACTCAACTAGTAATCACTAACATGTCAACACGTTTTGAATGATTTCGAAAGCAAACGGTGAGGCTCATCATTCAAAAACAACTTAAAAATGATTAATTCACTAATAACTGGAAGGCTGTGGTGATATTCCAAGGGGAAAATTCACCGACTACAAATTGCGACGTTAGGAGATCTTCAGGTATCTCACATGCCGTCGAGAGGTTGTTCTCTTTCGAGTAACCACAACAGATATCACAGTATTTCAGCGACATTCAACAACTTAACACAACACATAAATATTGTGCACTAAAAAAGATTTGAATCAAGATAAGCCGAAAAATGAAGCATCAAAATTCACTTCAACCAGTAAAGCATTGATTGATATGACTGCCGTTTACTTCAGCTAAGATGATCTCGTCGACTCGAAAATCACAACCCATGTTCAGTAGCACAGAAAGTTGTTCACATGGCAGTCAACATCCTCTGGTAAACACTCATTTTGATTGCATCTGCAGTGAATTGCACCCACATGAACAGCGATTTCGTTTGAACAGTTACCTGATCGACTATTTCAACTACCTTCTCTACATCAATATCTGTGTATGTCGCCATTGCAACGGCGGTTTAATAAAAATAAACAAGGCGAATCGGCATGCGATGTTGCATGGTCGACTACCTGCGTTTCGAGGATGTACTGTTAGTACAGAATGTCGGCATGACCGGTGCTGTGAGGCCAATTGACTTCGTTTTTAAGTATTGAACAGTTGACAAAAATAGTAGATCAGGTGATTAAGTGATGGAAGGGATGGCTAATTTCAGTTCGCAGATGGTTGAATACATGACCAAGACAGTCAAGTCTCATTCAAGTGTGAGCTCACTCATGTTTTATAGATGCACAGATACATTCTTCACATCATCATTCATCACAGCTGCTTTCATTCATTCGTTTATTAATTTATACGCAGATTGCCCAAAGTACACAAACAAAGACATTGCATTCTATTGTGTAAGGTTGGGAAATTGGAATTGCGTGACTGGTCGTGTGGGTAAATTGAGCATGCAACATGCGGCAAACACATAAAAGATTGATCAGCGCAACCTCAGGGTTAGGAGTGAATCGACGAATCACATGGTTCACACAAATACTACCATACCCACATAACACAGGAATTACTATCCAAAATTGGCATCGAAAATACTTGAGTGACTCTGAAGACCTACTCTAGTACAGAGTGAAATGGCCAATTAACCTTCTTTATCTCACTTGGAAATGCATATTTTCAGAGAATAAAGTATCGTTGGTTATTTCAGTTACTGTTGGGGTAGCATTTAGAGCTGCTCTTTACATATTCATTTCAGTATTCAATTCAATCACACATGACACGCAATCAATTCCTGTTGTGTTCCGCTAGATGGACAAGTGGATTCAGGTTCACCATATGAGCAGCAGTAGAGGCAGCGACCACACCGACGATATGCAATGTGGAGAGAGGTAGCCAAAACCAATTGTCACACATTGTCGCAACCCTGAGATTACATACGATGAAAGTGATGTGTCACATCGAAGGTGAAGTCGTATGTTTGAATGATGGTTTCGCGTTCTCTGAGATTCCACCATCAGACTAAGTGGTATCCTCAGAACTAACTTCATGAAGAAGTGGAGAGTATTCAAATGTTACGCGGATCGTTAGGTAGTGATTTTGCTGACTTCGAGTCCTGCCCAGTTGTAAGTTGTGTGAGAGATTTTCACCACACTTTCATCTTTTCGACTTTACGTTTCATTCTGTCAGGTTGGGAGGGAATCTCTGTTACAGTGAAATTGTGCTAATTGTTGCTGTAACACTGTGTTTCGTTATTGATTTGCTAAAGCAATTTTCACTTGGTTGATTGAAGGCTGTTTTCTTTCTAAGTAGATGGGAATTAGCGTTGAGGATGTCACCAAGTCAGGCTATGAAATGTCCACGATAAAACCTCGAATCCGAAAGAACACCAGATCATCATCAGCATCATTCTGAGCCCAACAATGGCACATCCCATGTGATCACTTCGCTGTATTTCAAGCTTGCTTCTGCTCCCTTAGAAGATGAGAACGTCAAGTGCGCATTGATGGAAGAGTTACATAAATAGTTATCCCTAGGTGACAGCAATGCTCATGCAGAGAAAACCTGCCATGACATTAGTTCTGTTGTAGAAACAGTGAACAAAATTATTTCCTTTTATTTACAGTAAATACTCGGTTCACAGTGAACACTAAGAAATACGACACGCCACGTAAATGACAACCCTATGAAATTAGGGGCACAGTATGATAGGACAAGAGAAGAAGAAAGATTAGAGAGTCACTTCTATAGGAAGCGATCAAGAAAGCTCAAATTATATATCCATCAAGCGTCTACGTAAACAGGATACCGGAAAATAATTGCAACTGGTTACCATATCAAATCACATGGATGCCAACTGAAGGCAATGAATTACACGGACTTTCAGATATTACTCAATGAGTCATCAGACTAAAATGAAACCCAACACAAAGTAAGAGATAATCATCTCAAGGTTCATCGTAAGACGGCGCCAACAATCTGGACAGTAGTGACATCAAAGTTAACAGATTATTGCAAATCAAGGGAGAATATGACTTTTCACATGAGTTACACAATACCATGAATATTCGGTATCTCAAATCGAAAACATCCTTCCTGCTTTGTTAGTGATTCAGCTGCCAACTAATAGGCAGCTCTCAAAAATTGCTGATATGAAGTGTGGCAACTTGAACCGATGCACAATAACATCAAACTGTTGTCTCCATCATCCACTTTAAACCACTTCACCATGCCACAGTTCACTCTTTTGCAAATATCCAATCGAATTCACTTTCACCATCATTTTATTTCACGCCTTACTACTGCTTGTCGAAAATCACCCCAGTCAACAATCAATAGCCTCGATTTCCATGGCTGCTTTGTACTGAATATGTGCACGTTCTATACTACTGTTAGAATATCAGCGACCAGTCGACGAGTGAAATGCGTCTATGACGGATAATGCACAATTCAACTTTTGTATTTCAGCTAGCAGATGCCTTGTATAATGACCATCCCTTTTTAGACTCTTGAGGTTAAATATCATGAACTTTTACAGTGTTCTTCACTGATAACTATTTATTGACATACGTGTTTTTCTCCTTTGTTTTACTGGGTCGAATTTTTCGACCTCTAGTAGCATTTGGGCTGCTAGGAGAATGCCTCGATATTGCCTGAATGCTGATTGTGATTGATTGGTTTCTCTGTGGCATAGTGGATATCGGCTTGGCGTTTGAAGCGATAGTTCCTAGGTTCATGTCTCAGTGGGAGCAACATCACTGGGGTGCTTTTCTTATTTTGTGATATCAATCAATATCAACTATCGCTTCAAACGCCAAGCCGATATCCACTATGCCACAGAGAAACCAATCAATCACAATCAGCATTCAGGCAATATCGAGGCATTCTCCTAGCAGCCCAAATGCTACTAGAGGTCGAAAAATTCGACCCAGTAAAACAAAGGAGAAAAACACGTATGTCAATAAATAGTTATCAGTGAAGAACACTGTAAAAGTTCATGATATTTAACCTCAAGAGTCTAAAAAGGGATGGTCATTATACAAGGCATCTGCTAGCTGAAATACAAAAGTTGAATTGTGCATTATCCGTCATAGACGCATTTCACTCGTCGACTGGTCGCTGATATTCTAACAGTAGTATAGAACGTGCACATATTCAGTACAAAGCAGCCATGGAAATCGAGGCTATTGATTGTTGACTGGGGTGATTTTCGACAAGCAGTAGTAAGGCGTGAAATAAAATGATGGTGAAAGTGAATTCGATTGGATATTTGCAAAAGAGTGAACTGTGGCATGGTGAAGTGGTTTAAAGTGGATGATGGAGACAACAGTTTGATGTTATTGTGCATCGGTTCAAGTTGCCACACTTCATATCAGCAATTTTTGAGAGCTGCCTATTAGTTGGCAGCTAAATTATCATCAAAGTATCGGTTAGATTCATGAACTTGTTGTCTGGACTAGTTGGGGATTACGCTGACTGTTGTGTGTCAATATTTAGTCAGTAAGTTCTTTTATACTGTGTGTGTTACCGTGAGATACATATTCAAACTGAAAGAGATACGAACGTCGTAACACTGGTAGTATTCTCTTCTTAACATTTACCTAACTCTGTCCAATTATTTTATGCTGCCTACACCACTGAGGTGAGGTGATTGCAGTGTGGCCTTCTCGACGTGAACTTTTGTTACCGAGTTATGGGTTTGTAGGAAATTACATAGTATCATAGGTGGAAAGTTTTACTAATATCTGGGGGCACATTTGAGTGATGAAACTATTGCATTTGTTTGCGATTTCCGACTACAAAGTCGTCAAAGAAATCCTGTGTTAATCTACTACAACGCTGCTTTCACTTAGCTATTGTACTGTTGGTTCTCGTATGCTCTCGGATACAAGAAAGATTTATTTACCGCCTGTTTTTGACGATTCTTATCTGCTGAAATGTGCATTGGTATTGGTCGCCTCCAACCACCTAATGTCATTCACCATTCACTAGTTAACACCCTCTCTACGTGTAGAATGTTTTCCGGAGTATACAATGAGGTAGTGGATGTGGAAAACGCCGACATTGGAAGTTAAGCAAAGGTGTAATAAAAAAACTGAATGATAAAGTTATTAACTAAGCATTCCTTGACTAAGGGAAATTAACAAACTATGGGAATCTCTGTGAAACATTGTTGGTTTCCAATTGTATTGTCTATTTCACATCGTACTCAATGATGCCGTATTTATTATTCACGGGTTGACATTTCGAGTGCAGTCTCCGGCTAACAATCTTATCTGAAAGCAATCACACGTCTTCCTAGCTAATCTATGATGGTCCAACAATTCTTTAATTATCTGCTATGAGTTGAAATACTCGTGCTGTATGTGTCCCACTTTGATTCAGTGAACGAAGACGCATTAATCAATCTCTCCCTCTATTGTGCTGATTAAGTCATACTCAGCTTGATAGCCATTACACGGTATATGATAGATCAGATGAATCTACTTAATTCACTCGTCTAGTATACCATTGAACCCGTGAAGTTTTGCTCCAATTGAGTTTGTGTGTTTCAGTGTCACCCTAATTTCAGCCTCGTTAGGAATCCCACGTCAAATTTCCTACGTGTATTCTTACTATTACTATATGACAGCAATACAGTGGATTTGAATTCGCAGTTAGGCATGTTGCAATCACTACCAATAATATTCCTCTGTCTCTCCTAAATCGTTATATGCTAGTCAATAATCTCTGGTTAGTTTTAGGTAGTAATGTCTTGTCTCTATTTGACTTGGTGAATTGCACTTTCTGACTTGCTAGTCAGACTGCTAGGTCGATTGCTTCGACATTTTACCAAGCCAGGCCAAGACAAGCCAATCCAACGCTGACAGAAATAGATTGAGACGAAGTGATATTCAGGTATATATTTGAGTGTGATGGTTCATTGTCAACACTGGTGTATCAGCTGCCATCTTCTCATCGCTTCACTTTATCTGTCAACCTTAATGTTCCACCTAGGTTTTCTGATCTCAGGTAAATGTGGGTGCATCTAGTGTTCGTTTTACGCGAGAATACTGTGTGTATATTTCATTTGAGTTCTGTAGATGTACCATGCATGTATCAGCACTACAAGCTGGTGTCGAGTCAATTGCCTTTCCCAGAATACTGTGGAAGCCTCTATCGAGTATAAATGGGTGGATGTCTGATGGATTGTTTTGCGATTATTGCTTGTTGGATCACGAAGATGGACACAATGCAAGACGGACATAACATATTCAGTACTGTTCGACATCTGTGTTGTGCTAAGCACTCAGTCAGATTTCTGTAGATATTCATTATTTTATTGTAGTCACGCAATAGTTATCAAGGCTGTCAAATACATCTGTCTATGTAGCTGGTTTATTTTCTCTTTAGATAAACATCAGCTTGATACTTACACACATACACATTGCTTGTTTGATTGCGATAATACCATTTGACTAGTATGCCTATTGCACTCACACATGTAATTTCGTACATCGAGATCGCGTTCAAACGACGTGCACCTAAGTGATAAAAACACCGACATCCAGACAAAATCACAGGAAGTCGTTCATCGCCTGAACAACTAAGTGGATACATCTCCATTTTCATCACTGAGTTAGGCGGACTGAAATCACTCAGTGAACACCAGTTTCCACATATTTACAGACACCTTGCAGACGGGTGCCGACAAGCATGAAATCTACGTTGACAAAGCCTTTCTACCGTTTACCTCCCACCATATATCACCCATATCGCACTTCATCATACAACTGAATCAAGCATTCATTCCTATGCTTCTTCAATTTAGATTTAGACGAATGTTGATAAAGGGTGCAGGTTACTCGTCAAGTAGCTGCCTCACCCATTCTCTGATACGAAAACAAGGAAAACTATGACTTTAACACTATAATGGAGTATTAGTCCAACCAAAAAACCAGCCTAGATTTATGCCCTACCATAGAGTTCAAGTTTCAGTCAAGTTTTGTCGAAGCAATGCGTTTAACATGTAATATCTGGGCTACTTAATTTTCCATCTAACGTACTGCATCAAATTTTCCTACATTATATACTCAGATATATATATATATATTCACTCACATTTTTAAAGTGTACGGCCTGCTGCGATACCAGTGTCATATAAGATGAGAGAAAAACCTCATAGTGAATGGCAACGTGCTTTGAAGCGAATACCATTATCTCAAATGACTCTACCTGAAATTATAAGGACGAACTTCAGGTCACTGAAGACAAAAGTCGACTACTTACAATCTCTTTTATCCTCCGATGTGTGCCGTATTACCGGAGTAATTGCACTGCAAGAAACTTGGTTACATGAACTTTATGATAATGATTTGATTTCTATGAATGGTTTCAAAATTTTCCGTCAGGATCGATGTAGCCCTACTAAGAAAAGAGGAGGTGGAGTAGCTACCTTCATCAACACCCATTGGTACATTCCGAGTTAAATATGCTTCAAATTCTCAAATGACCACATAGATTGCATCAGTGTAAAATGCCGCCCAAAACATTTGAACAAGTATAAATTTATTTATATCGCAAATATTTATGTGACTCCTGATTGCAGTTTCTCCGATACTTTCATGGGATTCACAGCCCCTATACTCTGTGGTTTCCTGTCGATAATATGGGGTGATTCCAAACCTTGTGACCAAAGCTTTCTCAAAACTCTTGGTCATCAAAATCTTGTTAACTTCACAAGACGTCAGGATACAACACGACATGGTATTCGACAATGATATTGGTACATACAAAACTCGAAAGAGATCCCCACTCCTCAGCTCAGATCATTGCATTACACGTGTTTTGCCCGAAATATATGGTAAACTATACAAAAAAGCTTTCACATATAAGAAGATTGTACACAGAAACTATTCACTTGGTAACATACTTAATCTAAGAGAAATATTACAATGTACAAATCGGAATATATTTGACAGCTATGTTTTGAACGACACTATTGATGGTGTGACATGTTAACTGAAGTTCTGCCTGGGTATCTGTTGCCCCAGTGTGAAGCTTCTTCCATGCTCCGATGGTATTTCTCCCCCCTAGCTTAAGAAACTAAGAAGAGAAAAAGAAAGGCCATATAAAGTAAGTGATAATGCTGATGCTCGTCGATTAAACGTTTTAATTAGGTTGGAAATTAAACGTCTGAGTCTACTATATAACCAGAAACTTTTGTCATGCAAAGGCTCTTCCAGGATGTGGAAACTTTTTAAAGACCTCACTGGTAGTAAGCACTTTATTAAAGAAGCACGTGTTGACGTCTGTGCTTTGAACAAATCGTCAACAAATACATCAACCCGCTTGTCCCATCCCACTTTGTCTACCTATGTCCAATGAACAATGTTGTCCAGAGTTCACTGCGAAAGATGTTTTGAAATATCTCAAATCCCTGAACCCTTCTCACAGTTCAGCTCCGGACAGTATGCCAAGCTTCGTATTTTATGCCATCCATTGGCTAACATGTTCAACAGATTTTTTTAGAAAACACCACACTAGCTGCCTGGAAAGACAATAAGATAGTTCTCGTACCTAAGTCTAGGACTCCAGACGCATATACAAAATTCCGTCTGATTGCAGTTACCTCTCCGCTCTTGAAAATGATAGAGAAGCTAATAATACCTGTGCTCAAGCACTCGCTGAAGGCTTTCGGAGACCCTAACCAATTTGCATATAAAAGCATAAGAAGCACTTTGGATGCCACAACTCTCTTATATCACGATATGCTTATAGTCTTGATAAAAATGCCAAATATTTCAGATGTGCCTTTTTAGACTATACTTCGGCATTTGATTCTATGCGAAGACCTAATTTGCTGGAAAAGCTAACCGGGACAAATACTGAGTCCTGGATAGTCAGCTGATTGCACTGCTATTTCTCTGAAAGGAAATAACATATTGTTCACATAGGGTAGCGGTCCACCTCATTGTTTACTGTGACTGGAGTTCCTCAAGGAGCCATCCTTTACCCATGTCTTTTCTCATTCTTTCTGCATGACCTACCGCCTGCAGCTGGTATCAACTTCATCAAATGTGCTGATGACGTAACAGTCTCCATACCCGACCTATCTCCTCCTCAGCAGGTTGCTCCCAACTGAATGACTTCCTGTCTACTGTTAGATGATGGTCCTCCAAGGATGATTTTTTGCTTAATTCTTCAAAATGTCAGACCGTTAACTTTAGTTTTGGACGTGAACATAACTTACCTAAACTGCTTAGTTCTCATGATTCCTGTTCTGTTAATGGTTATGCATTAGAGAATGTTACAAGTGTGATTCATCTCTGTGTGTGTTTTACTTCGGACCTTTCTTAGTCCTCTCATATCTTAATAATTTCCAAAAGAATTTTCGCCTAACCTTCTATATTAGGAAGCTGAGAGTATCTGGTATTACTCAGCCTCTCCTTTTATGTTTTATAAACTCATGTATCTTGCCAGTTCTCCTCTATTGTCCCCATTAATTTTCTCCCGGGTTGCTGAAAAATGACCATGCTATGGTGCGTAGAACTTTGAAAATGGTGAGCAGAAACAGTGGCGTACCCCTTAACCTTCTAGTTGAAACAGTTGTGGACAAACATATTATCTCATGTAAACGTCTGGCAGGAGTTGATTTATCAGATGACCAGCATCCCCTTCACTCAAGCCTGTCTGCATATCGGTCATTCTGAAAGACGAGGATCAACTACATAACACTTTGCACGTACTACAAAATATAAAAGCTCTACAATACCGTATTTAGCTCGTCTGCTGTGCGATGAAGAAAATATTAGAAATGAACTGAATAATCAAAGTAAAGCAAACTAATTGATGAAAAGCGTGTTACTACTTACGTATTATGAATCTAACTGCTAATGTGACTGTCTATCTAAATAAACTGCACGTTATGATGTTGAGGTAGAGGTAAAGTGGACTGCCATTCTATGCTCTGTTCCGTGACGGTGCTCAGCGTAGCGTTGCAATTTGATCCACACATGATTTGTACTTCCTGAAGCTGGCCAGTCAGCCTGTTCCGGTGGTAGTTTTGAATCCAGTGCATCATTCAGTCTCTCCACGATGATGCGGCATAATATTTTGCTTACTCTGGGTGGACAGCAGCATGATTCCTCTCCAGTTGTTGTTCTTGCAAAGACTTTGGTCTCCCTCCTTCGGGAGTTTGATAAGGTAGGTTGTATTCTTCCAATCAATAGGCAGGTACCTTCCCTTCATTCCTTCATTGCAAACCTTCTGCAGTAGTAGTGTGAGCATATCTGCTGTTGTCTGTGCGTCTGTTCTCAGTGCTTCTGGTGGGATTCTATCTGGTCCTGCTGCTTTCCCGCATTTCAGTAGCCTTATGGCATTCAGGACTTCGACGTTCGTTGGAGGGCTTGTGTTCGTTGGTAGTTCTGTGGCTGGGCTGCAAGTGGTATTTCTGGATGAAGTGCAAGTGCAGGTGGTGGTTGATTCATGAGCTTTTTGAAGTGGTCAGCTCATCGTCTCATTTCTTTCTCTTCTTTGGTGACTAACTTTCCTTCACCATCTTTCATTGGTCTCATCTGCATTGATCTCTCTCCTCCCAGATAGTAATCTGGTTATTTAGTGTTATTGCTTCTGTTACACCGTCGTTGATTGGACCGAATTGATCATTCTCTGTTGGCATATGGGCTCCTATGTGGATACCTCGATATTGGCTGTCTTTTAACTACGTTTAGTAATGATGGGCAGTGGCAAGCAGTGGAAACCAGGATGCGCATTTCGTCCTACTGGGACTCGTCAGCTGACAAGTCACATCAGCCTTTACTCTTTGTTTTATTCGCAGTAAAATCTTCCATATCTCTAGCATAGGTGTTGCGTCATTTCGATTACATGTGTTTTGTGTTGTGTGTTGATTCGATGAACAAAGACTCAGTAATCAATCTCTCTCTCTCTCTCCACCTATTAAATATATTGGACTTAAGTACAGCGGCTTTGTCCTACCATATTATGTAGTTGTATGTTAATTCATGAAATGGAATAGCCGAGTTTTTTCTAGATTATTGATCTTATTCAGGTCTGTCATTCCATATTCGGCTAAATTCCAATGTTCGGCTATTCTAACTGACCCCGACCGACTAGTTTGACCTATGAACTTGACCTAACTGTCAGTCATTACATGGGATTTGACAGATTAGATTATTTTGCTTAATTGGTTCTATGGGATATTTAAGCCGACAAGTGAATGAGCTCGTAGGTTTAAATGCCATCTTAATAACAGCTTTGTTGAAGATCCTATGTAAAGTTTCTGATGTGCCTTCCTTGTAGGGTAACACCATGCAGGCTGTGAACTCCTTCCTACTCGTGTTGTCGTTACTATCCGCACTGGTGTTACTGTTATTTTTTTGTTTCCTGTGTGTTCGTACGAATTTCTTGATGAACTGCGGAGGATATTTATTAACTACTATTGCTTCTTTTACGTGTTCCAATTCCTTGATACAGAACTGAATCAGAAAACTAAGATATCGGTTGAGGAGATCATATTAGACGTACAGTTGTGCCTGACCTCCACGGTCTTCAAGTTTTAGGACAAAATATATGGACAAACAGTAGGAGTAGCAATGGGATCGCCAATGTCCCCAATCGTAGCAGATATATTTATGGATAGTTGGGAAAACATGGCTTTACAAACCTTTAGTTCTGCACCAAAAATATGGTGGCGATATGTGGACGACACATTTACTGTGTTGAAATAAGAACATATCGACAACTTCCTCACATATATAAACTCAGTAGTAGGTGCAATCTAATTCACGTTTGGGATAGAAAATGAACAAGGAGAATTACCTATGTTGGATTGCAGGATGAAACGAAGGATAGATAGTGGTTTAGACATTACCGTCTACAGAAAACCGACACATTCCAATAGGTATCTAGACTTCAAGTCATCCCATCCAATGTCAGTTAAGACAGGCAATGCAAGGACCTAAACAAGGAATTGCTCATAATCATACCACATATCACATTAATATGATTTTGAGCAATGATAATTTATGCTCGAAGTGTCGTCATCAAGTAAATAATACTGTATCACTGTGTGTTATAAATCAAATGAATAAATCTAATATGAAATAAACGAGACATGTTAAAGGAGATAAAATGCATGTATTTTTGTTAGAAGGTGTGATTACTAGAAAGGCTAACTCAAGCAACACCGGAAACTATTTGGTTTAAAAATAATACTGATCATAATAACAAAATAACGTCAGATATGAATTTAATTTGGTTTAACATTCCTATTGGTAGAGTATAAAGTATGCAATTCAATATCGAGGTTTATAGCCACTCCACTTGTGTCAAGAAAGCTTCTATGCACGTATTTTTGAATTATGAAAGAAGTTTCCTTATTCCTTTAACCGAAACTGCTGCAATCCAACTTGTGTTCAATATTTAAATTACACAACTTTAAATCCGCCACGCTACACTAAAAGACTGAATACTACCACTACTATTTCCTATTACCTTTATTATTATGTCCTTTTATGTGTGCTATCCATTATTTGAACACTGCTTCTGCACAAGTTATGCATCAGATTCGAAGACTGATAAGTACTGGATCGTATACACAGGTTAATCAGCCTACGGCAATACCTTACACTTACTTTCAACCTTACATTTCTGAGTCGGTTTCACTTGATCACCACTGATATCTTGTAAACACCATTAAAATTACTTGATGTCATTCTGTGGTCCCCTGGCAGGGCAAACCTATGCCCCTGTGAAGTGACAAACGTGAGTTCGTCCAATCTCTCTGCGAGCACATTGTCATTCAGTCAGTGAGATCGAACTCGATCGTTCATATTTGAAAACGAAACAGACATCCTGTGTTCTGAGGTTTCCAATGATTCTCTGACTTGCGTCCATCGGTGGAGAAATCGACTTTGTTGGAATCGATCAGTTTCTTGTCAGCTACTCTATTAAATTATGAAAGTGGACGTTTGTAAACTACACAGTGCATGGTGAGAAATCACCTGATATAATTCGTGGATGGACCAGTGCACTCAAGTAGCCAGACGAAATTTCGATATTTTGAACGAGCCCGCTCTCTGAGGTGAACCAGTCTGGGTTTATCACTGATGAGGTGTGCCGTAAACAAGTGAAACGGCTGTCCAGTGTGTATCCAACCTTGATCTGCCTGTCGAACACTGATGATAAGACTAAACCTACTCATATCAGTCAGTAGTATATATCGTACAATTAAATAATATTCAGAGCACTTTTGTTTCGGGTGTGACTACCCAAGATGACCATGGTTTTACAGACTGAATGGTCACTACTGAGTTTTTCCCAACCCATATGTAAATCTATTTATTCCACATTTCTAATCATGACTGTAAAAGCTTCGTTCCTTTGTTTGTTAGCTTATCGCATCGTTTTTCTATGGTGAAAAAGCATCCTCTTCAGTAATGTACACTGATTTCTTATCGCTTCTTCAGTAGTTTGCATGATTACGCAAACATTATCGTGTTGTAATCACTGTGTAATCCAACATGATTTATAGTCGATTGCCTGAAAACTTTACTGTTAGATTTTATCTAACCCAGATTATAGACTACCCTAGACTTATAGTTGTTTGAACTGAAATATTCTACAGTGATTGGTGTTCTTATCTTTCGATTTGATAAATGACTTGTTAGCTGTGTATTGTGTAATGCAGATCACATGTCTGCTTGACGGTTTACATTTTAATCAATTCGACCACTGAGTATGTCAGGTAGTCGTTTATTAAAGACTAGGGTTATTTTGTTGTAATTTGTCACTTCACGAAAGTGTGTCTGGGCAACCTTTGTAGGTTTCAAACCAAGATGGTTGGTTGTTGGACTAAACGTTTTGCCAGTAGTAAGTGACTTGGTTGGAAACCACTGGCGCACACATTTCAATTTGAACCAGTTCATCATACAGCGTTACCACTGTCCTGTGTCAACCATCTCGGTTAAGGTTATGAGTGCAGAGAACTCACGAAAGAGATGCTCAGCACTCCCAGCGTTTTACTGGTTTTCGAGCTGCTGTCATTCCACGACGAAAATAGTTCTCAAATCGATCAAACCATCATAACCTCACAATTACTGAGTGCAGTCCTGTCTTTCTCTAGATTTCCATTCAACACCTACTGTGTTTGCTTTTCTCTTATGAAAGATTATGATGTATATAGTTAACGCGTAAAATGGCAACTAAGAGAATATGGATATGAATGTTTTATCGTAAAAATGTTACTACGACATCTGGTCAAGGTTAAGGAATTTAAACTATTATTTTATTAAGAAGTTATGTGTTCATGAAACATTTAACAAGGAGATGGGAACACATGATAGTCGTTTTAAAGCTAATTATAATGAGAACATATGTAGATTGAAGCAACAACAATAGCAGCGACAGAGAAGCAGCCTAATAATGCATATCTAAGATAAACCAACTAAATCGAGTGTCGACAGTTGAACAGATGTATACCTCTCCCCCAACCCAACCCAACGCATATACCATAACTACACATACACATATGCACACATACCAGTATAAGATTGTTCAAATTTCAACTAATCAATTCCCATAATAATTCTGCATGTAGGTCATAAGTTCATATACGGAATAAGTACATCTGGATAGTACACTTAAAAGGACAGAATAATAAAGGTAATAGGAAATAGTAGTGGTAGTATTCAGTCTTTTAGTGTAGCGTGGCGGATTTAAAGTTGTGTAATTTAAATATTGAACACAAGTTGGATTGCAGCAGTTTCGGTTAAAGGAATAAGGAAACTTCTTTCATAATTCAAAAATACGTGCATAGAAGCTTTCTTGACACAAGTGGAGTGGCTATAAACCTCGATATTGAATTGCATACTTTATACTCTACCAATAGGAATGTTAAACCAAATTAAATTCATATCTGACGTTATTTTGTTATTATGATCAGTATTATTTTTAAACCAAATAGTTTCCGGTGTTGCTTGAGTTAGCCTTTCTAGTAATCACACCTTCTAACAAAAATACATGCATTTTATCTCCTTTAACATGTCTCGTTTATTTCATATTAGATTTATTCATTTGATTTATAACACACAGTGATACAGTATTATTTACTTGATGACGACACTTCGAGCATAAATTATCATTGCTCAAAATCATATTAATGTGATATGTGGTATGATTATGAGCAATTCCTTGTTTAGGTCCTTGCATTGCCTGTCTTAACTGACATTGGATGGGATGACTTGAAGTCTAGATACCTATTGGAATGTGTCGGTTTTCTGTAGACGGTAATGTCTAAACCACTATCTATCCTTCGTTTCATCCTGCAATCCAACATAGGTAATTCTCCTTGTTCATTTTCTATCCCAAACGTGAATTAGATTGCACCTACTACTGAGTTTATATATGTGAGGAAGTTGTCGATATGTTCTTATTTCAACACAGTAAATGTGTCGTCCACATATCGCCACCATATTTTTGGTGCAGAACTAAAGGTTTGTAAAGCCATGTTTTCCCAACTATCCATAAATATATCTGCTACGATTGGGGACATTGGCGATCCCATTGCTACTCCTACTGTTTGTCCATATATTTTGTCCTAAAACTTGAAGACCGTGGAGGTCAGGCACAACTGTACGTCTAATATGATCTCCTCAACCGATATCTTAGTTTTCTGATTCAGTTCTGTATCAAGGAATTGGAACACGTAAAAGAAGCAATAGTAGTTAATAAATATCCTCCGCAGTTCATCAAGAAATTCGTACGAACACACAGGAAACAAAAAAATAACAGTAACACCAGTGCGGATAGTAACGACAACACGAGTAGGAAGGAGTTCACAGCCTGCATGGTGTTACCCTACAAGGAAGGCACATCAGAAACTTTACATAGGATCTTCAACAAAGCTGTTATTAAGATGGCATTTAAACCTACGAGCTCATTCACTTGTCGGCTTAAATATCCCATAGAACCAATTAAGCAAAATAATCTAATCTGTCAAATCCCATGTAATGACTGACAGTTAGGTCAAGTTCATAGGTCAAACTAGTCGGTCGGGGTCAGTTAGAATAGCCGAACATTGGAATTTAGCCGAATATGGAATGACAGACCTGAATAAGATCAATAATCTAGAAAAAACTCGGCTATTCCATTTCATGAATTAACATACAACTACATAATATGGTAGGACAAAGCCGCTGTACTTAAGTCCAATATATTTAATAGGTGGAGAGAGAGAGAGAGATTGATTACTGAGTCTTTGTTCATCGAATCAACACACAACACAAAACACATGTAATCGAAATGACGCAACACCTATGCTAGAGATATGGAAGATTTTACTGCGAATAAAACAAAGAGTAAAGGCTGATGTGACTTGTCAGCTGACGAGTCCCAGTAGGACGAAATGCGCATCCTGGTTTCCACTGCTTGCCACTGCCCATCATTACTAAACGTAGTTAAAAGACAGCCAATATCGAGGTATCCACATAGGAGCCCATATGCCAACAGAGAATGATCAATTCGGTCCAATCAACGACGGTGTAACAGAAGCAATAACACTAAATAACCAGATTACTATCTGGGAGGAGAGAGATCAATGCAGATGAGACCAATGAAAGATGGTGAAGGAAAGTTAGTCACCAAAGAAGAGAAAGAAATGAGACGATGAGCTGACCACTTCAAAAAGCTCATGAATCAACCACCACCTGCACTTGCACTTCATCCAGAAATACCACTTGCAGCCCAGCCACAGAACTACCAACGAACACAAGCCCTCCAACGAACGTCGAAGTCCTGAATGCCATAAGGCTACTGAAATGCGGGAAAGCAGCAGGACCAGATAGAATCCCACCAGAAGCACTGAGAACAGACGCACAGACAACAGCAGATATGCTCACACTACTACTGCAGAAGGTTTGCAATGAAGGAATGAAGGGAAGGTACCTGCCTATTGATTGGAAGAATACAACCTACCTTATCAAACTCCCGAAGGAGGGAGACCAAAGTCTTTGCAAGAACAACAACTGGAGAGGAATCATGCTGCTGTCCACCCAGAGTAAGCAAAATATTATGCCGCATCATCGTGGAGAGACTGAATGATGCACTGGATTCAAAACTACCACCGGAACAGGCTGACTGGCCAGCTTCAGGAAGTACAAATCATGTGTGGATCAAATTGCAACGCTACGCTGAGCACCGTCACGGAACAGAGCATAGAATGGCAGTCCACTTTACCTCTACCTCAACATCATAACGTGCAGTTTATTTAGATAGACAGTCACATTAGCAGTTAGATTCATAATACGTAAGTAGTAACACGCTTTTCATCAATTAGTTTGCTTTACTTTGATTATTCAGTTCATTTCTAATATTTTCTTCATCGCACAGCAGACGAGCTAAATACGGTATTGTAGAGCTTTTATATTTTGTAGTACGTGCAAAGTGTTATGTAGTTGATCCTCGTCTTTCAGAATGACCGATATGCAGACAGGCTTGAGTGAAGGGGATGCTGGTCATCTGATAAATCAACTCCTGCCAGACGTTTACATGAGATAATATGTTTGTCCACAACTGTTTCAACTAGAAGGTTAAGGGGTACGCCACTGTTTCTGCTCACCATTTTCAAAGTTCTACGCACCATAGCATGGTCATTTTTCAGCAACCCGGGAGAAAATTAATGGGGACAATAGAGGAGAACTGGCAAGATACATGAGTTTATAAAACATAAAAGGAGAGGCTGAGTAATACCAGATACTCTCAGCTTCCTAATATAGAAGGTTAGGCGAAAATTCTTTTGGAAATTATTAAGATATGAGAGGACTAAGAAAGGTCCGAAGTAAAACACACACAGAGATGAATCACACTTGTAACATTCTCTAATGCATAACCATTAACAGAACAGGAATCATGAGAACTAAGCAGTTTAGGTAAGTTATGTTCACGTCCAAAACTAAAGTTAACGGTCTGACATTTTGAAGAATTAAGCAAAAAATCATCCTTGGAGGACCATCATCTAACAGTAGACAGGAAGTCATTCAGTTGGGAGCAACCTGCTGAGGAGGAGATAGGTCGGGTATGGAGACTGTTACGTCATCAGCACATTTGATGAAGTTGATACCAGCTGCAGGCGGTAGGTCATGCAGAAAGAATGAGAAAAGACATGGGTAAAGGATGGCTCCTTGAGGAACTCCAGTCACAGTAAACAATGAGGTGGACCGCTACCCTATGTGAACAATATGTTATTTCCTTTCAGAGAAATAGCAGTGCAATCAGCTGACTATCCAGGACTCAGTATTTGTCCCGGTTAGCTTTTCCAGCAAATTAGGTCTTGGCATAGAATCAAATGCCGAAGTATAGTCTAAAAAGGCACATCTGAAATATTTGGCATTTTTATCAAGACTATAAGCATATCGTGATATAAGAGAGTTGTGGCATCCAAAGTGCTTCTTATGCTTTTATATGCAAATTGGTTAGGGTCTCCGAAAGCCTTCAGCGAGTGCTTGAGCACAGGTATTATTAGCTTCTCTATCATTTTCAAGAGCGGAGAGGTAACTGCAATCAGACGGAATTTTGTATATGCGTCTGGAGTCCTAGACTTAGGTACGAGAACTATCTTATTGTCTTTCCAGGCAGCTAGTGTGGTGTTTTCTAAAAAAATCTGTTGAACATGTTAGCCAATGGATGGCATAAAATACGAAGCTTGGCATACTGTCCGGAGCTGAACTGTGAGAAGGGTTCAGGGATTTGAGATATTTCAAAACATCTTTCGCAGTGAACTCTGGACAACATTGTTCATTGGACATAGGTAGACAAAGTGGGATGGGACAAGCGGGTTGATGTATTTGTTGACGATTTGTTCAAAGCACAGACGTCAACACGTGCTTCTTTAATAAAGTGCTTACTACCAGTGAGGTCTTTAAAAAGTTTCCACATCCTGGAAGAGCCTTTGCATGACAAAAGTTTCTGGTTATATAGTAGACTCAGACGTTTAATTTCCAACCTAATTAAAACGTTTAATCGACGAGCATCAGCATTATCACTTACTTTATATGGCCTTTCTTTTTCTCTTCTTAGTTTCTTAAGCTAGGGGGGAGAAATACCATCGGAGCATGGAAGAAGCTTCACACTGGGGCAACAGATACCCAGGCAGAACTTCAGTTAACATGTCACACCATCAATAGTGTCGTTCAAAACATAGCTGTCAAATATATTCCGATTTGTACATTGTAATATTTCTCTTAGATTAAGTATGTTACCAAGTGAATAGTTTCTGTGTACAATCTTCTTATATGTGAAAGCTTTTTTGTATAGTTTACCATATATTTCGGGCAAAACACGTGTAATGCAATGATCTGAGCTGAGGAGTGGGGATCTCTTTCGAGTTTTGTATGTACCAATATCATTGTCGAATACCATGTCGTGTTGTATCCTGACGTCTTGTGAAGTTAACAAGATTTTGATGACCAAGAGTTTTGAGAAAGCTTTGGTCACAAGGTTTGGAATCACCCCATATTATCGACAGGAAACCACAGAGTATAGGGGCTGTGAATCCCATGAAAGTATCGGAGAAACTGCAATCAGGAGTCACATAAATATTTGCGATATAAATAAATTTATACTTGTTCAAATGTTTTGGGCGGCATTTTACACTGATGCAATCTATGTGGTCATTTGAGAATTTGAAGCATATTTAACTCGGAATGTACCAATGGGTGTTGATGAAGGTAGCTACTCCACCTCCTCTTTTCTTAGTAGGGCTACATCGATCCTGACGGAAAATTTTGAAACCATTCATAGAAATCAAATCATTATCATAAAGTTCATGTAACCAAGTTTCTTGCAGTGCAATTACTCCGGTAATACGGCACACATCGGAGGATAAAAGAGATTGTAAGTAGTCGACTTTTGTCTTCAGTGACCTGAAGTTCGTCCTTATAATTTCAGGTAGAGTCATTTGAGATAATGGTATTCGCTTCAAAGCACGTTGCCATTCACTATGAGGTTTTTCTCTCATCTTATATGACACTGGTATCGCAGCAGGCCGTACACTTTAAAAATGTGAGTGAATATATATATATATATCTGAGTATATAATGTAGGAAAATTTGATGCAGTACGTTAGATGGAAAATTAAGTAGCCCAGATATTACATGTTAAACGCATTGCTTCGACAAAACTTGACTGAAACTTGAACTCTATGGTAGGGCATAAATCTAGGCTGGTTTTTTGGTTGGACTAATACTCCATTATAGTGTTAAAGTCATAGTTTTCCTTGTTTTCGTATCAGAGAATGGGTGAGGCAGCTACTTGACGAGTAACCTGCACCCTTTATCAACATTCGTCTAAATCTAAATTGAAGAAGCATAGGAATGAATGCTTGATTCAGTTGTATGATGAAGTGCGATATGGGTGATATATGGTGGGAGGTAAACGGTAGAAAGGCTTTGTCAACGTAGATTTCATGCTTGTCGGCACCCGTCTGCAAGGTGTCTGTAAATATGTGGAAACTGGTGTTCACTGAGTGATTTCAGTCCGCCTAACTCAGTGATGAAAATGGAGATGTATCCACTTAGTTGTTCAGGCGATGAACGACTTCCTGTGATTTTGTCTGGATGTCGGTGTTTTTATCACTTAGGTGCACGTCGTTTGAACGCGATCTCGATGTACGAAATTACATGTGTGAGTGCAATAGGCATACTAGTCAAATGGTATTATCGCAATCAAACAAGCAATGTGTATGTGTGTAAGTATCAAGCTGATGTTTATCTAAAGAGAAAATAAACCAGCTACATAGACAGATGTATTTGACAGCCTTGATAACTATTGCGTGACTACAATAAAATAATGAATATCTACAGAAATCTGACTGAGTGCTTAGCACAACACAGATGTCGAACAGTACTGAATATGTTATGTCCGTCTTGCATTGTGTCCATCTTCGTGATCCAACAAGCAATAATCGCAAAACAATCCATCAGACATCCACCCATTTATACTCGATAGAGGCTTCCACAGTATTCTGGGAAAGGCAATTGACTCGACACCAGCTTGTAGTGCTGATACATGCATGGTACATCTACAGAACTCAAATGAAATATACACACAGTATTCTCGCGTAAAACGAACACTAGATGCACCCACATTTACCTGAGATCAGAAAACCTAGGTGGAACATTAAGGTTGACAGATAAAGTGAAGCGATGAGAAGATGGCAGCTGATACACCAGTGTTGACAATGAACCATCACACTCAAATATATACCTGAATATCACTTCGTCTCAATCTATTTCTGTCAGCGTTGGATTGGCTTGTCTTGGCCTGGCTTGGTAAAATGTCGAAGCAATCGACCTAGCAGTCTGACTAGCAAGTCAGAAAGTGCAATTCACCAAGTCAAATAGAGACAAGACATTACTACCTAAAACTAACCAGAGATTATTGACTAGCATATAACGATTTAGGAGAGACAGAGGAATATTATTGGTAGTGATTGCAACATGCCTAACTGCGAATTCAAATCCACTGTATTGCTGTCATATAGTAATAGTAAGAATACACGTAGGAAATTTGACGTGGGATTCCTAACGAGGCTGAAATTAGGGTGACACTGAAACACACAAACTCAATTGGAGCAAAACTTCACGGGTTCAATGGTATACTAGACGAGTGAATTAAGTAGATTCATCTGATCTATCATATACCGTGTAATGGCTATCAAGCTGAGTATGACTTAATCAGCACAATAGAGGGAGAGATTGATTAATGCGTCTTCGTTCACTGAATCAAAGTGGGACACATACAGCACGAGTATTTCAACTCATAGCAGATAATTAAAGAATTGTTGGACCATCATAGATTAGCTAGGAAGACGTGTGATTGCTTTCAGATAAGATTGTTAGCCGGAGACTGCACTCGAAATGTCAACCCGTGAATAATAAATACGGCATCATTGAGTACGATGTGAAATAGACAATACAATTGGAAACCAACAATGTTTCACAGAGATTCCCATAGTTTGTTAATTTCCCTTAGTCAAGGAATGCTTAGTTAATAACTTTATCATTCAGTTTTTTTATTACACCTTTGCTTAACTTCCAATGTCGGCGTTTTCCACATCCACTACCTCATTGTATACTCCGGAAAACATTCTACACGTAGAGAGGGTGTTAACTAGTGAATGGTGAATGACATTAGGTGGTTGGAGGCGACCAATACCAATGCACATTTCAGCAGATAAGAATCGTCAAAAACAGGCGGTAAATAAATCTTTCTTGTATCCGAGAGCATACGAGAACCAACAGTACAATAGCTAAGTGAAAGCAGCGTTGTAGTAGATTAACACAGGATTTCTTTGACGACTTTGTAGTCGGAAATCGCAAACAAATGCAATAGTTTCATCACTCAAATGTGCCCCCAGATATTAGTAAAACTTTCCACCTATGATACTATGTAATTTCCTACAAACCCATAACTCGGTAACAAAAGTTCACGTCGAGAAGGCCACACTGCAATCACCTCACCTCAGTGGTGTAGGCAGCATAAAATAATTGGACAGAGTTAGGTAAATGTTAAGAAGAGAATACTACCAGTGTTACGACGTTCGTATCTCTTTCAGTTTGAATATGTATCTCACGGTAACACACACAGTATAAAAGAACTTACTGACTAAATATTGACACACAACAGTCAGCGTAATCCCCAACTAGTCCAGACAACAAGTTCATGAATCTAACCGATACTTTGATGATAATTTAGCTGCCAACTAATAGGCAGCTCTCAAAAATTGCTGATATGAAGTGTGGCAACTTGAACCGATGCACAATAACATCAAACTGTTGTCTCCATCATCCACTTTAAACCACTTCACCATGCCACAGTTCACTCTTTTGCAAATATCCAATCGAATTCACTTTCACCATCATTTTATTTCACGCCTTACTACTGCTTGTCGAAAATCACCCCAGTCAACAATCAATAGCCTCGATTTCCATGGCTGCTTTGTACTGAATATGTGCACGTTCTATACTACTGTTAGAATATCAGCGACCAGTCGACGAGTGAAATGCGTCTATGACGGATAATGCACAATTCAACTTTTGTATTTCAGCTAGCAGATGCCTTGTATAATGACCATCCCTTTTTAGACTCTTGAGGTTAAATATCATGAACTTTTACAGTGTTCTTCACTGATAACTATTTATTGACATACGTGTTTTTCTCCTTTGTTTTACTGGGTCGAATTTTTCGACCTCTAGTAGCATTTGGGCTGCTAGGAGAATGCCTCGATATTGCCTGAATGCTGATTGTGATTGATTGGTTTCTCTGTGGCATAGTGGATATCGGCTTGGCGTTTGAAGCGATAGTTCCTAGGTTCAAGTCTCAGTGGGAGCAAATCACTGGGGTGCTTTTACTTATTTTGTGATATCAATCTATCAACTATCGCTTCAAACGCCAAGCCGATATCCACTATGCCACAGAGAAACCAATCAATCACAATCAGCATTCAGGCAATATCGAGGCATTCTCCTAGCAGCCCAAATGCTACTAGAGGTCGAAAAATTCGACCCAGTAAAACAAAGGAGAAAAACACGTATGTCAATAAATAGTTATCAGTGAAGAACACTGTAAAAGTTCATGATATTTAACCTCAAGAGTCTAAAAAGGGATGGTCATTATACAAGGCATCTGCTAGCTGAAATACAAAAGTTGAATTGTGCATTATCCGTCATAGACGCATTTCACTCGTCGACTGGTCGCTGATATTCTAACAGTAGTATAGAACGTGCACATATTCAGTACAAAGCAGCCATGGAAATCGAGGCTATTGATTGTTGACTGGGGTGATTTTCGACAAGCAGTAGTAAGGCGTGAAATAAAATGATGGTGAAAGTGAATTCGATTGGATATTTGCAAAAGAGTGAACTGTGGCATGGTGAAGTGGTTTAAAGTGGATGATGGAGACAACAGTTTGATGTTATTGTGCATCGGTTCAAGTTGCCACACTTCATATCAGCAATTTTTGAGAGCTGCCTATTAGTTGGCAGCTGAATCACTAACAAAGCAGGAAGGATGTTTTCGATTTGAGATACCGAATATTCATGGTATTGTGTAACTCATGTGAAAAGTCATATTCTCCCTTGATTTGCAATAATCTGTTAACTTTGATGTCACTACTGTCCAGATTGTTGGCGCCGTCTTACGATGAACCTTGAGATGATTATCTCTTACTTTGTGTTGGGTTTCATTTTAGTCTGATGACTCATTGAGTAATATCTGAAAGTCCGTGTAATTCATTGCCTTCAGTTGGCATCCATGTGATTTGATATGGTAACCAGTTGCAATTATTTTCCGGTATCCTGTTTACGTAGACGCTTGATGGATATATAATTTGAGCTTTCTTGATCGCTTCCTATAGAAGTGACTCTCTAATCTTTCTTCTTCTCTTGTCCTATCATACTGTGCCCCTAATTTCATAGGGTTGTCATTTACGTGGCGTGTCGTATTTCTTAGTGTTCACTGTGAACCGAGTATTTACTGTAAATAAAAGGAAATAATTTTGTTCACTGTTTCTACAACAGAACTAATGTCATGGCAGGTTTTCTCTGCATGAGCATTGCTGTCACCTAGGGATAACTATTTATGTAACTCTTCCATCAATGCGCACTTGACGTTCTCATCTTCTAAGGGAGCAGAAGCAAGCTTGAAATACAGCGAAGTGATCACATGGGATGTGCCATTGTTGGGCTCAGAATGATGCTGATGATGATCTGGTGTTCTTTCGGATTCGAGGTTTTATCGTGGACATTTCATAGCCTGACTTGGTGACATCCTCAACGCTAATTCCCATCTACTTAGAAAGAAAACAGCCTTCAATCAACCAAGTGAAAATTGCTTTAGCAAATCAATAACGAAACACAGTGTTACAGCAACAATTAGCACAATTTCACTGTAACAGAGATTCCCTCCCAACCTGACAGAATGAAACGTAAAGTCGAAAAGATGAAAGTGTGGTGAAAATCTCTCACACAACTTACAACTGGGCAGGACTCGAAGTCAGCAAAATCACTACCTAACGATCCGCGTAACATTTGAATACTCTCCACTTCTTCATGAAGTTAGTTCTGAGGATACCACTTAGTCTGATGGTGGAATCTCAGAGAACGCGAAACCATCATTCAAACATACGACTTCACCTTCGATGTGACACATCACTTTCATCGTATGTAATCTCAGGGTTGCGACAATGTGTGACAATTGGTTTTGGCTACCTCTCTCCACATTGCATATCGTCGGTGTGGTCGCTGCCTCTACTGCTGCTCATATGGTGAACCTGAATCCACTTGTCCATCTAGCGGAACACAACAGGAATTGATTGCGTGTCATGTGTGATTGAATTGAATACTGAAATGAATATGTAAAGAGCAGCTCTAAATGCTACCCCAACAGTAACTGAAATAACCAACGATACTTTATTCTCTGAAAATATGCATTTCCAAGTGAGATAAAGAAGGTTAATTGGCCATTTCACTCTGTACTAGAGTAGGTCTTCAGAGTCACTCAAGTATTTTCGATGCCAATTTTGGATAGTAATTCCTGTGTTATGTGGGTATGGTAGTATTTGTGTGAACCATGTGATTCGTCGATTCACTCCTAACCCTGAGGTTGCGCTGATCAATCTTTTATGTGTTTGCCGCATGTTGCATGCTCAATTTACCCACACGACCAGTCACGCAATTCCAATTTCCCAACCTTACACAATAGAATGCAATGTCTTTGTTTGTGTACTTTGGGCAATCTGCGTATAAATTAATAAACGAATGAATGAAAGCAGCTGTGATGAATGATGATGTGAAGAATGTATCTGTGCATCTATAAAACATGAGTGAGCTCACACTTGAATGAGACTTGACTGTCTTGGTCATGTATTCAACCATCTGCGAACTGAAATTAGCCATCCCTTCCATCACTTAATCACCTGATCTACTATTTTTGTCAACTGTTCAATACTTAAAAACGAAGTCAATTGGCCTCACAGCACCGGTCATGCCGACATTCTGTACTAACAGTACATCCTCGAAACGCAGGTAGTCGACCATGCAACATCGCATGCCGATTCGCCTTGTTTATTTTTATTAAACCGCCGTTGCAATGGCGACATACACAGATATTGATGTAGAGAAGGTAGTTGAAATAGTCGATCAGGTAACTGTTCAAACGAAATCGCTGTTCATGTGGGTGCAATTCACTGCAGATGCAATCAAAATGAGTGTTTACCAGAGGATGTTGACTGCCATGTGAACAACTTTCTGTGCTACTGAACATGGGTTGTGATTTTCGAGTCGACGAGATCATCTTAGCTGAAGTAAACGGCAGTCATATCAATCAATGCTTTACTGGTTGAAGTGAATTTTGATGCTTCATTTTTCGGCTTATCTTGATTCAAATCTTTTTTAGTGCACAATATTTATGTGTTGTGTTAAGTTGTTGAATGTCGCTGAAATACTGTGATATCTGTTGTGGTTACTCGAAAGAGAACAACCTCTCGACGGCATGTGAGATACCTGAAGATCTCCTAACGTCGCAATTTGTAGTCGGTGAATTTTCCCCTTGGAATATCACCACAGCCTTCCAGTTATTAGTGAATTAATCATTTTTAAGTTGTTTTTGAATGATGAGCCTCACCGTTTGCTTTCGAAATCATTCAAAACGTGTTGACATGTTAGTGATTACTAGTTGAGTGCCTGTCACAATCTTTTGTGAAACAAATTTCCATTATTGACAATAATTTCAAGAAGAACATATTTTCAGCTGAGATGGAGATATTTGATAATTTTCGCGTTCCATGCTTATTTACCTTTCACTGCATGAAGGGTATATTGCAGGAAGTGTATGAACAATCGAATTATTTTTCGGTGGAGAAGAGGACTTTTATCCAGTAATCTGGGATTTCAGTGTGATGTGGTATTCCTACAGGTCAATTTTTAATAATTTAAACATCCCCATAGGTTATTCGGAACGAGAATAATTTGAGTGAACATTTGTTTTCGATAACTTCTTCTTCAGGCTCTATAGTGTTAAATCCATGTGAATGTGTGAAATGCGGTAGCGAGAATAATGTATAATATAAAATTATTACAGTGTTGAATGTGAATGGAGAGGAAATCGAATGGAAGGGTGGATTAATAATCATTTTAGTGTATTATTTGTGCAATTGAATCAATGTAGACGGGATAATTACGAAATGAGGAGACAAAATCCACTGATAATTTTTGATTTATTTACAGTTAATCGGGCATAAATCTGTGTGTGTATGTGTGTGTTTATATTTGTTTACTACGCATCAAATCATTATGTAGTGATGAATTGTATTCGATTAGGGTAGAAATCATAACGAAATAAAGAATAACGAATTTGAAGTGTTACACGTCAGGGTTGAAAATGACTACCACTAGTGGAATGAATAATGAAGGTCAATATAGGAGAAAGCGATGAGAAGTTAAACTGTGAAATTTGTAGTAGGGAAATTGTTGAAGAACATGCCGACCCTATTGTGGAGCAACGTAGACAAAGTAGATCTAACGGATACGATATACCACAGAAAAGGCGTGACCTACCTTGGTTTGATACCCCGTATCTATTAGATGTGAGAGGACTGCATTGTTTATGCCCTTTGCCATTCCTTTCCCTTGGTACATGTCCACGAGCCTGCATGGATAGAGCCTTTTGAGTACAGCCCTATGTCACTAGCTCCACAGGAACAGTTTAAACTCATAAATGCAAATTGACGTTTTAAGATATCAGAGACTATATTACCTTTGAAACTTAATCCAATATATATAGGCTTGCCAGCAACATTATCTTTGTTTATCTTCTCTTCACATTTCGACTTGTGTTTAACGGTTAACCATTCTGGTATACTATTATCTTCAACTTATTCATATCTTCTTCAGAACGAATGTTTCTCATTCTATAACTCAGACATCTGACCAGGTTTATTTTTTATTGAATTGGCGTGAAGCTATGAAAGTGAGTATATTGACGAGTCAATGTGTTCTTTCGAAAAATATTCCTCCTAATACATGCATCTGTTTTCCTGATGAAGAGGACATATAGAAAAGCAATACTAATGTGTTGTTCTTCCTCACAGGTGAACTTCATAGCTGGATGAACATTATTCAAGGTATTCGAAAGATCTACCTATCATCTCTATACCGGCAGTAATATTCTAGTTTATCAAGTGTATTCGCAAAGGGGCCGTTTTAAAGTTTGACGAAAATGGTAACCGCTAGCGCAGAAAGGACCGAGAGGAGAGCCCATTGCAACCCAATCAATCTACTTATCTATGGAATTCGTTATCAAACATAAAGTGAACATTCATGGTGCTTCTTAGCAGCAATTCCTCAACTCTTTCAGGTGGGATTCCTATATCTATCTGTCGTTCTGTTAAGTCATCACAAATGTAGTTGAATATTTCTATAAGTGGAACATTAGTAAGTAATGATGTTATATGCAGCGAAATCACCCTGCCATCTTTAACATTCATATTTTTGACATGTTCTACGAAGTTGACTACGCCAATTAGCAGAATACTCTTCATGGTGAAACTTCATGTGAAGTTTATCAGCCGTAAATTGCTCTTTGTATGTGTGTGATGCAGTATATTCCTCGATTGGTCATCTTCATGTCTACCTGTAAACCAGGTGATATTATACAGAATGTTTCATAGGATTTTAGCGATGACTTATCCAGGTTAGGCAAGCATTTGTGTATTCTAAATTATTCAGTAGTACATTTAAACTATCAGTCAACCGATTTCCGGATTTGTTAATCCATCAGCTTTTCTTATTTTGTCTTTTATGTGATGATGGTTTGGTGTTCCCTGAGCTTTGATATTTATGATGAACATATAATCACCAGGGTTGGTGGCAACTCCAGTGCTAACTCCCTAAAGAAGTGAGGCTTATTTAAATGTTTCACATGTGGTTGACACAGTTGGGCAATACATGGAAAACACTATCTCAATATTCGCATAAAATTTGAATATGCCTCACTTCTTCATGTAACAGTGTTGAGGGTGTCACCACTCCTGGTGAATAAACCTTCACGATAAAATATCAAAGCTCAGAGAACATCGACCGACACACCATGATCCTCATCGTGACTTACGAATCTCTTCCATCAAATACTACTGAACAAGTTGAGTAGTTACAAACTACTCAAACTAGATCAGCCGAATTATAGTGATCCAATCACCGGGTGTCCACTCTACTTGTTTCGGGTTGAAGTCATCGAGGGTGTGCTTGAAAAAGTCTGGCTGATAATGTTGAATAAGTTCAGGTCCCCTGGACTTAGCTAACTGACTTGCATTAAGCGGTATGCCTAAAGTAGGATGATCAATTTGCAAATTATTTGCAAACTGCACGGTCCACACTGACCCTTCTCACAGCTGAGTAGTTTTCAAATCTCTATCTTTGTTGTCAACAGGCTCTTTGTTGGGATTAATGATCCAGTCGAGACCATTAGCTGTGATCTCTGACACAAAAGTTTCATCAAAAAGTAAAATATATTACTGAACACTACCTGAACGCTGTCTACATTCACTCACAGTTATTGGTTAATATAACTGCATTCTAGTTTCTTCATGTATTGTTTCCTCGCACTTCATGCTGTTCTTTTCTCTCTCAACATCTTGTGTTGACCTCACAGGCTGTTTCTGCAGTAAAACTAGTTCACACTCCTGTCAGCTCGCCACTCACAGAAATCCATCTTTTGGCTAAACACAAGCTTACTAATTGAGTTAAGTATCACGACACATCTCAATTACTTGGCAACAGGATTTTACAAGTCAGAGAAAGATTTTCTCATATTTAAGAACAGGAAATCACTTGTAATTAGATCATGATGTTGATTGTAGACAAACCTATGAAATATCTATTCAATGTTTTTTTAAAGCTTATCAGATATAACGGTGAAATGCATAACTTTAAAAGATAACCGGACAACAGAAAATTGATTGTTGTTTGGTAGTTTGTATAAGTGAGTCGAGTCAACTGTTTGATGATCCGATGTGCTGATGTCAGGGCGTATACAGCGTAAATGCAATTGTGATAGAAATAATCAATTCCTCCTGCCGTTTAAATTCATCAGAGTTGGATGAAGCAGTTGTTCGATGTTCCACAATTCCGAAAGACCATTCGTTTATCTAGTATTCAGTTATACAAAAATGAACCTTAAACTATCATATGAGCAAAGTGAGTGTTCGTTAGATATACAGTGTGTGTGTGTGTGTGTGTGTGTGGAGATAACGCAGCGACATGCAGCCAAATTATGAAGTGACATCATAGTTTTAATAATGAGATGAAATTCCAGTCGGTATAGATTGGCGAGTGGGAGAAGTGCACAATATAGATACTACTGATTCGCGTGTGTACTTATAACACCATTCCAACCAATCAACAATACTTACCAACCAGACAGAGGTGATGTAAGCTCTGGAGAGATACTTCCCTCCTTTGGAACCACTTTCATCAATGCAGAAAACAGATTGATTCAACTGATTTACTGACATTGGACACAAGTTATATGTGCACAAATTTCGGCATGATTGAACCAGCTTATTCAAACGTTTCTCGTGGACGTCCAGTTGGTGGTCGCTCAGAGGAACCCATGGTACTCACGTCACACTCTCATATGAAACTTTGGAATTACTGATTTCAAACATGCTGAAATTTGTATCATATAAGTATAACCCACATCGAGTGTGAATAGTTCACTCGGTGTGCCATGTGGTGAAATTATCCAGTCAAGTGTTAACCAGGGTTGATATAAATGAAGTATTCACAGTTCACACAACTAGCTGATCAATATTCACTGATGCAGACTGGTCCACTACATAAATTCTAAATAGGTCTGCATTCCAGTTCCACTATCCAACTCAACTTCATTCGCTATACCATATGAAACTGATTGTCTTTACATCATCCCACTGATTATCCAGTCAGATCTTCTAGACTAAAACTGATAATTTGTGATTTCGAAGAGTCTGGTTTAAATACTGTCGTTATCTGCCATTTTTAGCACTTCGGCATATGGAACACTAACACCATTGATTAAAGAAAAAGTACTCAGGGTCTATTTGAAGGTGATTTGTAAAAATACACTACGCCCTTTTCAATTCTCTCTTATCTCAATCTATACATGGATTGTTTATCTCTCCCTCCATGAATTAAAGTTTTTCAACAATAAAATTATTTATTTACGAAAACAAAATGTTGATTTTCGTCCACTTCATCTGTATCTGCCTTTCTTCCTATTTTACACACTCGAGAATTTTCTACCTCATAGTCTACATCGCTACAAATCTTGACAACTACTTCACCTCCATCAATGTTACTCGAAAGTTTTGAGAGAAAGAAGAGGAAATGACCATGTAAGCTGTTCGTCTGTCACGTTGAAACGGCAATAAACAAACCAAACTAGCACATGGTTAATCAGTTGTAAAAGTACACGTTGGCTTATTTTCATCCTTATTGCAATAATAATAATCACCATTACTATCATCAGTTTTATGTTGTTTTTGTTATTCCTCGTTGACTGTAAATATGCTTCAACAATATTTCCTTGACCTTCTCCAGTAGTACGAACAAGTGAAAAGGTAAACAAAATAAGTTGTGATAAAAAACAATTTGATGTCATAACAGAATGAAAAGTAGTCGAAAGTTTATTCACCCAATAGTTCGATAAGCATAGTAAAAATAACAAATTATCCATCCATGTGATGAGATCTAACTATCTTTATTGGTGGTGTAGTGTTTTTCCAGTTGGATGGTTATATTGTGAAGTTCTCATTGTCATTCTAGACAACGTCAGCAGCAGTAGCACAGTCTTCGCGAAGAAATCAGCTATAAGAATCTCTCCACAATCGATTTATCAGCTCGTCCTGATGGCTTTCGGTGTAATTTGCATGTTGTCTAACTACTTATTTTGATCTGAACTCTAACCTTCTTGTTGTTTCTCATGTTTCTTATGGATTGATAAATTGGATTAGTGTCATTTTGTCTATTGATCGCTGAGTTACCTGAGTTTCAGACGTCTAAAGATACTTCAGCATTCTTTGTATTCCATCTACTCAGGATTTGCATGTCTTCCCAGTTGAATACATATCCACAAATGTCTACATGGATCCATGTGAGCAAGGATGGATCGTGACGAGTAACTGGTGGTTGATAATCATGGAAGGAGACGCAAAGTGTGTGACCACTCCGTTTAGTATAGTGTGTTTTACAGCTTCTGTGGTTTATTTTCATGATAATTAGGACTTTCCTCCCTTTGCCTATTGCCTTTTGACCTACGTAGCATGGAGTGAGTAGATTTTGTAAGTTCACGAGCCATAGATATTCTCAAATCTTTCAATAATCCAGCCGTCATCTCGAAGTGATTGGTCATATAAGTTAAGGCATCTCATGGTTTGCACAGGCGACTTTCTGGTTGACAGTGAATCAGACAAATATCTCTCGATGGCATTGCGTGGATAGCTATTCATCTGAGAGACTGTCACTAAATAGTTTTCTTCCCTTCTCAGTAACCTTGATGTACAACAGTATGTGTTTGCTTTTTTGAACGATGCATTCACACAACTGATTTTGTGTGTTGTTGGATCGTCGCTACTCTAGTTGATTATTTGATCCAGGTGAGTTGGTTTATTACACATCTGAGTTCGCAATTCACTCAAATTCGTCCTGATGACCAGAATATCTGAAAAGGTACTCTGATCGTTTGGTTACTTCCTCTTGGTTTGTGGGTTTGATGTTGTCGAAAAGGTTGTTGTTTTATTTGTAAGCGTTTTTGAACTCACTACTTAGAATATCATGTACCCATTGGACTCGAAATTTTGGTTTTGTCAGTAGTAATATAACACTTTTGGGTTTTTGTATTGCCATTTCTGCAGTCTGCCCTGACATTGGCGACTCTATTCGTTTCCTGTTATTCATTATCAGAAAGCCTGTTTCAAGTTCTATTTATGACCACCTGCTACTCTTTAAAATGAACAGTTTGACGAGTGGGACACTTCCAGAGAGAACTCGCAACCTTTATATTGTTCACATTCTCAGCTGTTATAAAGGCATGCACCCTGATGATCAAAGGATTAGGTGCCTATGGTTGAACACTGCTTCTGCACAAGTTATGCATCAGATTCGAAGACTGATAAGTGCTGGATCGTATACACAGGTTAATCAGCCTACGGCAATACCTTACACTTACTTTCAACCTTACATTTCTGAGTCGGTTTCACTTGATCACCACTGATATCTTGTAAACACCATTAAAATTACTTGATGTCATTCTGTGGTCCCCTGGCAGGGCAAACCTATGCCCCTGTGAAGTGACAAACGTGAGTTCGTCCAATCTCTCTGCGAGCACATTGTCATTCAGTCAGTGAGATCGAACTCGATCGTTCATATTTGAAAACGAAACAGACATCCTGTGTTCTGAGGTTTCCAATGATTCTCTGACTTGCGTCCATCGGTGGAGAAATCGACTTTGTTGGAATCGATCAGTTTCTTGTCAGCTACTCTATTAAATTATGAAAGTGGACGTTTGTAAACTACACAGTGCATGGTGAGAAATCACCTGATATAATTCGTGGATGGACCAGTGCACTCAAGTAGCCAGACGAAATTTCGATATTTTGAACGAGCCCGCTCTCTGAGGTGAACCAGTCTGGGTTTATCACTGATGAGGTGTGCCGTAAACAAGTGAAACGGCTGTCCAGTGTGTATCCAACCTTGATCTGCCTGTCGAACACTGATGATAAGACTAAACCTACTCATATCAGTCAGTAGTATATATCGTACAATTAAATAATATTCAGAGCACTTTTGTTTCGGGTGTGACTACCCAAGATGACCATGGTTTTACAGACTGAATGGTCACTACTGAGTTTTTCCCAACCCATATGTAAATCTATTTATTCCACATTTCTAATCATGACTGTAAAAGCTTCGTTCCTTTGTTTGTTAGCTTATCGCATCGTTTTTCTATGGTGAAAAAGCATCCTCTTCAGTAATGTACACTGATTTCTTATCGCTTCTTCAGTAGTTTGCATGATTACGCAAACATTATCGTGTTGTAATCACTGTGTAATCCAACATGATTTATAGTCGATTGCCTGAAAACTTTACTGTTAGATTTTATCTAACCCAGATTATAGACTACCCTAGACTTATAGTTGTTTGAACTGAAATATTCTACAGTGATTGGTGTTCTTATCTTTCGATTTGATAAATGACTTGTTAGCTGTGTATTGTGTAATGCAGATCACATGTCTGCTTGACGGTTTACATTTTAATCAATTCGACCACTGAGTATGTCAGGTAGTCGTTTATTAAAGACTAGGGTTATTTTGTTGTAATTTGTCACTTCACGAAAGTGTGTCTGGGCAACCTTTGTAGGTTTCAAACCAAGATGGTTGGTTGTTGGACTAAACGTTTTGCCAGTAGTAAGTGACTTGGTTGGAAACCACTGGCGCACACATTTCAATTTGAACCAGTTCATCATACAGCGTTACCACTGTCCTGTGTCAACCATCTCGGTTAAGGTTATGAGTGCAGAGAACTCACGAAAGAGATGCTCAGCACTCCCAGCGTTTTACTGGTTTTCGAGCTGCTGTCATTCCACGACGAAAATAGTTCTCAAATCGATCAAACCATCATAACCTCACAATTACTGAGTGCAGTCCTGTCTTTCTCTAGATTTCCATTCAACACCTACTGTGTTTGCTTTTCTCTTATGAAAGATTATGATGTATATAGTTAACGCGTAAAATGGCAACTAAGAGAATATGGATATGAATGTTTTATCGTAAAAATGTTACTACGACATCTGGTCAAGGTTAAGGAATTTAAACTATTATTTTATTAAGAAGTTATGTGTTCATGAAACATTTAACAAGGAGATGGGAACACATGATAGTCGTTTTAAAGCTAATTATAATGAGAACATATGTAGATTGAAGCAACAACAATAGCAGCGACAGAGAAGCAGCCTAATAATGCATATCTAAGATAAACCAACTAAATCGAGTGTCGACAGTTGAACAGATGTATACCTCTCCCCCAACCCAACCCAACGCATATACCATAACTACACATACACATATGCACACATACCAGTATAAGATTGTTCAAATTTCAACTAATCAATTCCCATAATAATTCTGCATGTAGGTCATAAGTTCATATACGGAATAAGTACATCTGGATAGTACACTTAAAAGGACAGAATAATAAAGGTAATAGGAAATAGTAGTGGTAGTATTCAGTCTTTTAGTGTAGCGTGGCGGATTTAAAGTTGTGTAATTTAAATATTGAACACAAGTTGGATTGCAGCAGTTTCGGTTAAAGGAATAAGGAAACTTCTTTCATAATTCAAAAATACGTGCATAGAAGCTTTCTTGACACAAGTGGAGTGGCTATAAACCTCGATATTGAATTGCATACTTTATACTCTACCAATAGGAATGTTAAACCAAATTAAATTCATATCTGACGTTATTTTGTTATTATGATCAGTATTATTTTTAAACCAAATAGTTTCCGGTGTTGCTTGAGTTAGCCTTTCTAGTAATCACACCTTCTAACAAAAATACATGCATTTTATCTCCTTTAACATGTCTCGTTTATTTCATATTAGATTTATTCATTTGATTTATAACACACAGTGATACAGTATTATTTACTTGATGACGACACTTCGAGCATAAATTATCATTGCTCAAAATCATATTAATGTGATATGTGGTATGATTATGAGCAATTCCTTGTTTAGGTCCTTGCATTGCCTGTCTTAACTGACATTGGATGGGATGACTTGAAGTCTAGATACCTATTGGAATGTGTCGGTTTTCTGTAGACGGTAATGTCTAAACCACTATCTATCCTTCGTTTCATCCTGCAATCCAACATAGGTAATTCTCCTTGTTCATTTTCTATCCCAAACGTGAATTAGATTGCACCTACTACTGAGTTTATATATGTGAGGAAGTTGTCGATATGTTCTTATTTCAACACAGTAAATGTGTCGTCCACATATCGCCACCATATTTTTGGTGCAGAACTAAAGGTTTGTAAAGCCATGTTTTCCCAACTATCCATAAATATATCTGCTACGATTGGGGACATTGGCGATCCCATTGCTACTCCTACTGTTTGTCCATATATTTTGTCCTAAAACTTGAAGACCGTGGAGGTCAGGCACAACTGTACGTCTAATATGATCTCCTCAACCGATATCTTAGTTTTCTGATTCAGTTCTGTATCAAGGAATTGGAACACGTAAAAGAAGCAATAGTAGTTAATAAATATCCTCCGCAGTTCATCAAGAAATTCGTACGAACACACAGGAAACAAAAAAATAACAGTAACACCAGTGCGGATAGTAACGACAACACGAGTAGGAAGGAGTTCACAGCCTGCATGGTGTTACCCTACAAGGAAGGCACATCAGAAACTTTACATAGGATCTTCAACAAAGCTGTTATTAAGATGGCATTTAAACCTACGAGCTCATTCACTTGTCGGCTTAAATATCCCATAGAACCAATTAAGCAAAATAATCTAATCTGTCAAATCCCATGTAATGACTGACAGTTAGGTCAAGTTCATAGGTCAAACTAGTCGGTCGGGGTCAGTTAGAATAGCCGAACATTGGAATTTAGCCGAATATGGAATGACAGACCTGAATAAGATCAATAATCTAGAAAAAACTCGGCTATTCCATTTCATGAATTAACATACAACTACATAATATGGTAGGACAAAGCCGCTGTACTTAAGTCCAATATATTTAATAGGTGGAGAGAGAGAGAGAGATTGATTACTGAGTCTTTGTTCATCGAATCAACACACAACACAAAACACATGTAATCGAAATGACGCAACACCTATGCTAGAGATATGGAAGATTTTACTGCGAATAAAACAAAGAGTAAAGGCTGATGTGACTATAAAAATCCAATATTGAATGTTGTGTGATCATATTGATATGATTATGAGCAATGATAATTTATGCTCGAAATGTCATCAGGTAAATAATACTATATCACTGTGTGTTGCATATACCAGAACCGGAGCAGCGAATTCACTGAATTTATCAGGAAAAGTTGACAAATCTGAGAAACTGCAGTCAGGTGTGACATACGTTTGTGATATATATGTGTTTGCATTTGCTCAAATGCTTGGGACAACATCTGATGGTATTGCACTCAATTTTTTCTTTAGAGAAGGAGAAGCATACACAGTTGGAGGAGGACCAGTTAGTACTAATAAATGTTGCTACACCACCACCGCATTTCTTCTTCGAAAAGCTTCGATCTTGTCGAAATAATTTGAAACCATCTAAGCAGACTAAGTCATCATCATATAGGTTATGAAGCCATGTTTCCTGTAGCATTATTACACCCGTGTTTCGATAAACATTTGTGGACAAGAGTGACTTAAGGTAATCAATTTTGTTCTCCAACGACCTGCAGTTTGTGCTAAGTATTTCCGGAATAGTCATTTGATCTATGGTCATACGCGTCAGAGCTCGTTACCATCCACCGTGGTGCTTCTTCTTAGATTTCCTGTCAATTTGCGAAGCGATAGGTTGTAATGATTTAAAAACGCGCGAGAATATACAATACGATTGGTTGACATAATTAAACGATTAAAACAATATAGAAATAAGAAATTTGATGCAATATACTCAATGATAGAAAACGGTAGCCCAGAGTTCAAGCAGGCCGCCAAAGGATTGAATTCATCGATAGATATCTGAAAGAAAATGGTTATCCTAAGAGATTTGTAGATAAAGTCAAAATGAGAACAGCAGAAACAAAGGTACTTGATAATCCCTAGAAGGAACCTGTGTTCCTCCATCTGACTTTCAAGAGGGATGAACTCATGAACCAGGTCAATGGAAGAATAAAAACTACAACAGAAACCCCTTTTCAAGCCGCTAAATCAGTTTCTGTATACAAAACAAAGTGTCCAGTACAACAATCAAAAGTTTATAGATCCCCGCCCCATATCACCTGAGATTATATCTACCAACTCATATGTACATTTCAGAGCACGTAAACTGAAAGGACAGAGAATAGGGTTGAGATTAGATTTCATGAACACATTCCAACTAAGTTAAGCTTGAAGGAACCAAAGTACCTTAAAATTTCCATTACTAAACACCGGATGGACACAGGATACGACTTTGAAATCTCGAAAGTATTTGAGAGAATTTTAAAAAGAAACAATGATAGGCTACTAAGATGTGGAGAAACAATTGGCATCAGAAGAGTTATATCAAACTTATGCATTCAGAAAGAGACGGTTGTTACCCTTCAGCCAGCTGGCTGGCTGGCTGGCAACCAACCAACCAACCAACCAACGAAGCAAGAACCCATCTCGTAACAAATATGCAGAAGAAAGCGGAGATGGATTGGATTGGTCATACACTGAGGAAACCATTCAGAGACATCACACGCCAGGCCTTTGAGTGGAATCCGAAGGGGAAACGACGAGTTGGGCGTCTGTGGATGACATCGAGGAGATGGTGTGAGGAAGAAATGAAAGCTTGTAGGCAGTCGTGGAACCAGGTTGACAAGATTGGAGAGAAGAGAGTGAAGCGGTATTTTCTACTAGGAACCCAAAGTACAAGTAAAAATATTCTAAATGAATCATGATCATGACAATGAGTTTACACCATATGACTGTATGCTGAAAACAATGGGCTTAAAATTCATAGTGGTGGTGATTGTTATTATTGAATATGGCTAAATGACGACAATGTTTATTCTTATTCTAAATGAATATACATACTGGAAAACTAATGTGAAGTAATTAAGAAACTATATGCAAACGGAAATTCACTAACTGTCCAATAATAGTAGTAATAATAATAATAATGATATTACAATCAGTACTGATATATTATTAGCGTTAATTTGTTTTATCAGTAGCATTCCCAATTTTGCAATCAGCAGAAGAATTTGCTTTTGCATGACAATCATTGTAGCATGACCACCCAGGTGACATGTTAATTAATCACTTGTTTAAAAGTATTGGCGCATATTATGATCACCTGTGAGTTATGTTAAATTAGTGTTTATATGGTTCTGTGATAGTTATCTGTTGATGCATTTAATAACTAACAATTGTCCAATGACCAAGGTATTTGTAAATGTCGCGCTTCAAAACGCATATATGTTGGTAGTTTGAAACGAAGAAGATTGCTTAGAAGATTTCACTAGCCACACATTACAGTGACCCAACGATAGGATGAATATTTTCTTCATTTACGATCCAGCCCACTGGTTGCGTTTTGTGACGAATTCACCACACCTGACTTGAACACACCTGTATACACTGCTGCTCATAAGTGAGCAAGACTACTCTGATCAATGAAATCCGCTGGTCAGCACTAGGGATTTCTTTTAACTCACGTAACATACTTTTTTGTTTAGAACACTGTTCTATATAAGATTACAATTCGTGGTCTTACTTGGTCAAATTGTTGTTAACTGAATTTCTTTTCCAGTACCAAATATCAGCTGTTGACTGGAATACATAGCTGTGAGAAGTGCCAACAGGGATCAAGCACTGATAAGTAAGAACAACAGGTTAGTTTATGTGTCTGTGTAAAACAAAGTGTTCACTAGAACGATAGGAAGTTGACAGGTATCCAGTTCACATCACCTCAAAATTGTATTCACCAATAAAGTACCCATAAGAGACCACACAAATCTGATGGGCTGACAGGAATGCTGCGACTAGAAGAAGCAGTCTCTAATGGAAAAATTAAATCAAACTTGTACACATGGAAAGAGGCAGTTGTCAGGTTACAGTGTCTGCGGTAGGCAGTAACTTGTTTTGTCTACCAGTAAAAATGCCTTAGGCATTTTTCGCCATCTTTTTCTTTCTCTCACACATACACACTCACTCAAACTGATCTCACTGTAGTCCGCCTGAGTTTTAACCTTGTATTTACATTACTAACTTATCACACAAACTTAAGTCATCCTTCCTATTTCCTTTTTTAGCTGGTCAAGTATAGCAGAATGTTAATTTGACTGTGTAAACGCTAACTTTGATTTCAGTGCGTAGTTTTATTTCCCGTGAAACTCCTTCATAATTTCTTATCCATGAACTATCTTCTTGTCAGTCCTTAAAGTATGTAGATTGTATTTTTGCGCATATATATCTTACGACTGTTATAGCCTGTAGACAGTTGAATAGAAGGCTATATCATGAATTCATCGTATCATGAGAAATATGCTTTTTCCCTATTTAACGAGGTTTTTAAATTGACCAACCACTATACTGATAAGTTTTGAGGGGTTGTGGAGATTTGGAATTATTTCAAGTTGTTATTCATCGAAGACTGACATCAGTTGGAGGAACAAAGGAAACCTGGGAGCACTGGACAGCTGTTTCGTCCCAGTATGGGACTCCTCAGCAGTGCGCACCCACGACCCCACCAGCAGGGATCGAACCCGCGACCTTCAGGTTCCGCGACCAGCGCGTTAGGGTTAGGGTTCCTCAGTGGTAATTACCAACCGGAAATTGATAAGTCCTCACAAACCTCCAAGTTGAAAGAGAATAATGATTTAATAGGCGTTACTAACCTCACTGAGAAATAAGCATCGATGAAGATGGGGAAAAAGGTTACTAAACGGTGTGAAAATGTAGAAAGTTAAACTGAATATTTAATTCAAGGGCTTCTTTCATGAAAGCTAAAGCGATATCCCATGTTTACATTTAGTGTCCAACAGAAACTGTTTTAGTGACGTAAAATCAATATACCTGGGTTTCGGTCTAATTTTTGGTAAATTCAGACTGAATATGCAAATGTAAACATAATTTTGTAAAATATGTTCATCAGACAGAATATGGCGTCAAAAGACAACAAATAACATAAGGAGAAGATACTGTATCTTAAACAATGAGACAGATGATAAGATTAAATTTTGAGGGGGTTGTGGAGATTTGGAAATATTTCAAGTTGTTATTCACCTCCAACTGATGTCAGTCTTCGATGAATAACAACTTGAAACATTTCCAAATCTCCAAAACCCCCTCAAAATTTAATTGAACTAGTGCTCGTTGGTGACTAGCTTCGAGAAGTATTCCCGAAGTTCAATGACAAGTCGTGACCGGTGGAGTCAAGCCTGATGGCCGTGAGGACAAATACTCAACGATGACATTAGGTGGCGGTTCGCGCTATATCGTGAGCTAACAGAAGTTGGAAATATGGAGCATTGGATTGTGACCCAGTGGCTCAATGGTAACGCGCTGGTCGCGGAACCTGAAGGTCGCGGGTTCGATCCCTGCTGGTGGGGTCGTGGGTGCGCACTGCTGAGGAGTCCCATACTAGGACGAAACAGCTGTCCAGTGCTCCCAGGTTTCCTTTGTTCCTCCAACTGATGTCAGTCTTCGATGAATAACAACTTGAAATATACTGATAAGCATTTATTGAGTTTCAAATTTGACTGAAATTGCAATATTAGGCACTTATTGATGAGCACCTGTAAACTAGGGTAAAACAGCTGTCAGTACTGTTAGGTTTTCAATGAATCTCCATCAGAAATCACTTTCTGAAGAAAGCTACTATGAAACAAATAAACTTTCCAAAACCCTCATTTAAATATGCGTGCTCATTTAGCCTAATTTCTGTACTTATACAAGAAGCAATAATGGAAGTTAAAGAAATCACTGAATATTGCTAAGACCATGGCCACTGACCTAAAACAGTATCCCAGGTTCCCTTTGAGACCCTTTTTCATCAGTAGAAAATGAGCATATAAGCGTAAATGCATGACAGGAGTATCACTGGATTGTGTCGATAAAATGCTCTTCGCCAGCTAGGTTTTTATGGGTTTAAAGATGGAAAGTGGTTAGTAGTGGATTTCAGGAAGCCCGTTTTGTCTTCCTTCAGACTCACCAGGTGCATGTACCTGCATCATTGTGACTAATGTTGTTCTAACTCAGATACCAATCCTACATCTATCACTTCAAACACCGGCTAATGATTTATGGTAGCTTCCACTTGTGTAGTAGATATAATATGCTTTTAGTGCTTGTTATTCCCGTTCCTGATACGTTAAAACCGCATCGATCGGTATGTGGTTGCATGTAGGTTCCTGTTCAAATATCTTGATATTCCTCATCGTAGAATTCACCTCCAACTACTACCAATCCTCATTACCAAAATAAGCCTCTCCTTCATCAGCAAAAATCATCCGTACACCTACAATTCTAAAATAGGGGTACCATTAGTTTCTATTCATTATATGTCAAGAGTCAGCTAACGTTTTATAAATTCAGTGATGGACAGTAATTGGTAATGGATTCTAGGACTCATATTTCATCTCATTTGAGATTCGTCAGCTGTTGTACCTTCATCCTAGTGAGTGATGTTCTTCTCACTGAGACACAATCCCAGGATACATTGCTTCAAAAGCCAAAGCGTTATCATCTGGCATCTGCATGTTCAGTGGGTACAATATGTTTTAGGGTTTGCTACTACCAATGCTAATTCATTTGGACCGCATCATACACATTGGTTCCTGTGTGGATACATAAGTATCAAACATCCACCTTTAACCACTATCCATCCTCATTATAAAGATGAAACTACCAGGCAAATGGAAACTTATGAACATTAACGCATATGTCAATACAGGTTAGTCAATTCGGTCCAACTAAATGACATCGAAACTAATAAGTCTTAATATCAAAGTTTTGTGAATTGTCTGGGATGGACTTATTTGGTGATCCTCGTGTAACATACTAGCACTGCGAGCTGACGGTCGTGAAGTTAACGCCAATGGAGATGTAATGTCTTAGAGGACTAAAAAATGCTGAAAGACAATAAAGTGTATTGCGAGTTAACCACTTGTTTCGCATAACATTCAACTGAATCTCAGAGTAAAAAACCTTTTTCATGACGATCATAAGAGAGAGGTAATATGAAACTTAGTTAACTACATCTGGTTTCATTTTCCTCACTATTCTAAGAAACGTTTCAACAGAAACTTACTTTAAAACACTTTTAGATCATCTTCTGTAAAAGGTTGCTACTGACTCCTCATTGATAAGTGTACGGCTTACAGTTCCATTATGTTTTCTGGGTAAAAAGATGCTCATCTTTACAGATAACAGTACTTTTTGAGTAGATTATTATTTCCATGTCAACTACTGTTATTATCATTTTTATTATGAAGATGGTGAACTACACCCTTGTCTTCTATTGTGACTTACTGTTAAAGACAGACAACTTTAAATCAGTGAGTGACAGGTTATATACAAACTTGTCTTATCTGCTGAGGTTCAGGTAATCAGATGATATTTTTAGCACTCACAGCATTGGCATGGCTCATCAATTGGTGCTGAGAGAAGTAGTTATGCTAAACTGTTGCTGAACAGAAGTTGTGACAAGAAACCATATTTGTAATAATTATTTACTTAGGGTTATAAATACATCCAAATGTTCCTAAAGGATCATAAGCGATTTAAAATCACTAATCAAAAGTAAGAATACTCACAGTCTCAAATTCTCTCCTTCTGATGTTAAAAATTCTTGAATATGCCAAACATTACTACAAGATCTCAGGATGAATATCAGTTGTGCTCTATAACTACCACCTTCCTGTAGGAAACATTATCATCACCTTACATTACAAATATGGATTGCAGTTACAATAAAACAATTTCGTATAACTGATTTTTCACCAATTAGGAAATATTTAATTGATATGACTGCTTTCATAATTATTGTTAATTGTATTTCGAGATGTCTATCAATCAAAACATAGATCTTTGTTCGAATCATACATAACTTTTTTACGAACGAACTGGGTTAAATGGTTCTGCAATTATTATTATTATTTGTCCCTTGGGTTCCTAGTGGAAAATACCGCTTCAGTAGCACACCTCCATTCCGCTCGCTTCTCTGCAATCTTTTGAGTCTGGCTACACGACAGCCAAGAACCTTTCATTTCTTCTTCACACGATCTCCTCCATGTCACCGTCCAACACCCTCCCCCAATTCGCCGTTCCCCATCTGGATTCCTCTCGAGTGCCTGAGGCGAGATGTCCCCGAACCGTCTTCTCACTGCATGCCCAATCAATCTCCACTTCCTTCAAGTGCATATTTGTTGAGTGATAGGTTCTTGGTTCGTTCGTTATCCGGTCAGAGTTCCTTGTTGCTTATTCTTTCTGGCCATCCATCTGAGCTTCAGTAACGAGCCAGTGTAGGCAGTTGTTGATGAATCTCTGTAGTTTGTTGTAAATCCCTTTCGTAACGCGCCAAGTCTCTCAACCATCACACAGAAGCACTGACTCACTCGACTGAATTAGTCTTGAAAATCCTGGTTAATGAACGCCAGTCTTGCTGTCTTCCCGATCCTGGCTAGTTTTGACGTCCTCGTCTGTGCCTGTGCCTACTGTAGTTAAAATACATGCAGTACATCAGCTTTATAGGTCACTAATATTTATGGAAAACTAACTTTCCAGCCCAGATACCTAAACATGATTGATTAGTTCAGTAGCTGTTAGGGTGGTCTATAAACTCGCTCGTGCTAAAATATGGATAACGGAATATCAAACTGTTTACCTGAGAGGCTTACTCTACGACATCAAGTTGATAGTTGATGTACAGTTTATACACGAAGACACATGTTTATTTACAAAGCATTGAGCTATAGTCTCAGTGCACTATTCGTGGATCGCTTCATCGATAGTTTAGAAAATAACTTTCGAAAGTCAACGATTAATGATGTTTAACTCTAGAAAAGCATGCAGATGATTGTATTTAACTATTGGTGAAATCACCATCCGTAATATTACTCTAACCATTATCAAAAACCGAAATTCTGACCGTTGTTTCCAAGTAAACGTTCATTTTAAATTTATCTATGATAAAAATTGCATGTAGATGATGCTTTCGTGATTTGTTATCGTAAATGCGCCTTGAATCTTGCAATGTATGTGTTTGAAATCTGAAACTCGATGATAAAATTTAGCTTCTGAATTTCTTTTTCTTTACGCATAACTGGGAAAGAGGAATAACCCAACACTGTTGAGGTCAATTTACTGAACACCGCCCCCTCCCTGCCACCTGACAAGTTTCTTCACGTCAGTACTCTCTGGTTGGAAAACGAAATTTCACTCACATCACTTTCAACACTCACACAGTGTATTTACAGTTCTGATGTGCTCGAAGAGAAAATGATATTTTTCAGAACAATCCTGATAGAAAATCCTTATGTATTGCAAGACACTGACCCAACAGTCAAAAGAAGTTATTTCAGTTTAGTGTCAAAAAATTTGCTGCACATGAACAGTAAACTTAAAGGTGACCCAACAGCGATTATCTTAAACAGAAGGGTATCTAACTCGTCAAAAATAACAGTCTGTACAGCAACACCAGTGGCAGTTACCCCCAGACGCCGATTACCTTCTAAAAACCAGAAATACAAAGTCCAGCACTGCATCGCCTTCATGCACATATATCTGTTCACTTGCCACTTTCATACCAGTCATATAGTTTGTTCAGCCTTCATCCTATATAGAACCTTCATGGACCAACGTCAGTTAGAGTAACATTGGAGACCTGGCAGCACTAGACAGCTGTCTCGTCCTAGTATGAGACTACCCAGCAGTGCACACTCACCACCCCATCCGCCAAGGATCGAAACCCCCACCTCCAGGTTCCTTGGCCAGGACGTTACCATTCAGCTACTGGTGTGGAATCCAGTGGTCCATATCTCCAACTTCTGTTAGTTCACGATATAGCGCGACCATCACGCAATGTCACTGCTGAGTATTTGTCCTCACCTGGTCGCCATGGGGACACTTTTGAAGTGGACATCAATCACCGAATCAGAAGTTTCTTTATGAAATACAGAAAAACTAGTTGAGTTCAAGTAAACTACAGTGATATCCAATCTCGTTCACTTTTTCCATGCTTTATATTACAAGCACCGTAAAACTTTGTGCTATGACCAGTAATACGACCTAACAGTCTACAAACGATACGAGCCTAGCAGACGACAAACGGTGCGAACTAACAACTCAAAACGAATCAACTCTAACGCAAATCAGAACATCAAACGCCACCACAACAATACCACTGACGCTCGAAGACAAGCGAAGACAGACCGTTGACAGAGGGCCTTTTACGGTCTCAACAACAGCAAATACATTTGGCAGCGGCACTGAATATATACATTTCGAAATGACCTTGGTAACACTAAAAATAGTTAACAACCAATGAGAGTTCAGCCTTGAAAAGAGACAGAAGAAAAACTAGTAACACTGTGAAAACCGCCACATAGATTATTTTAAGGTCATGGGAAAAACAGCAAATAAAGTTATGCAAAATTAGGGGGATGTAGCACTTTGCCAGTTATATAAACGCTTTGATCTTCTCGATGTTGCAGTTTTCGATAATGGTGCTCTATTCACCTCTCTTCCCTCTTCATTCCCAAATTTCTGCAGCCAGTTTGGTTGGCTTTCAGTATATCCATACCCGTCCATACCATTCTCATCAAATAGACAAGCGGCACGATTTGTCAATACGTTCGCGTAAGCATTGATTAGAGTCAAGCGGAAGAGTAGAGTTGTGCAATGTTTACATCTGATGTTTTTCTCACTTTATCCATCACGGAATCAATTACTATCGGTAGAGATCATCTTTGGTGACAGGTTAAAATTACCATAGATATGATGGAAGGCCAGCAAACAGATGAAAAGCATAGAAAAATACAAGTGAAGATCAGCTCGATCTTGATGTCAGTAAGAGCGACAAGTAGGGCGTCTAAGGGAGACGGATAGTTGTGTGTTCGTGATTTCTAACACTCACCCTAATAGTGGATTCCTGGGCAAAAAATCGAGAGGAAAAATGTTCCCCACAAAGTGAGTGCTGGAGGATAAACAGTGATCACAAACCACATACTGAAGTCAGTAGTGTCGGTGAATACAAGCAGCACAACTTGATGTTGGATACTTTTGACACACACCACCGACAACAGCTCAGAATGTAAGTTGGTCACATCCAATTTCACTAAGTAGGTCAGTGCGACATCGAGTGGGACCAAATATTTTTTGAATAGGCCACAAGAAGAAATTTTGAAGTTTGTTCGGATATGTTGATAGAGAGTGTCTAGAACAGACATCAACATGTTTAGTCAATGACCATGACCACTGAGCTAGACTTTTCCACCCTCGATTTTTGATCCCTACTACTGTAAGGTCAGGATGACCTTTGTCGTCACATTAGTGTGCTTCAGTGGACCGGTTAGATTATTTTACCTAGTCTTCTTGCTAGCGTATTTGTATATGCATGAAATTAGCCTGATGCATTTCTACCCAACAACATCGTCCCAAAAGTCACAGACCAGCCTTCGTCTCCTGATATTTTCGCAGTTCAGTCAAGCATTAGGTACGAAGGGAGAAGTTGTCATTTATGCAAGCATTGAGGAAATTTCCGTTTCCATTATCGTTATTCGACTGAATACATTCGGAAACAGACGTGTTCATATCTTCGGTGTTTGAAATCTCCCCACAATCGTCCAGTGACAGTGCCTCTGAAACTGTACAAGCTATATTACACTAATCATTATATCAAGTGAACTGAATACCCGACACTCTGCCCAACACTCCACTTTCCTCCGCACAACAACAAAAACATTAGCTCACTCATTCTTCAACTATATATACAAAGAATGTCTGCAACACAAATTATTCCAAAACTACACATAGTGAGTGGTGTATGTAATAATTGCTGATTCCACACTGTGTTGACCAAACAATGGTGAATGCAGATTTCACCAGTTGACACGTTCCACCTGGCTGATGACAGTCAGTAAGGTGTTTTAACTGAATAATACGGATTTATAAGACTGAAAGTTTGAAGAAGCGTTCATCACCCCATAAAAATGTCACCTCATATAACTTTTCTGATCATTCGTATGAAACTCGAACCGCATTCCATGTCCGAAATTCAGAATTTTCATACAAGCTGTTTCTATACTCCTTCGTCTCTATTACAAAGGCTAAACAAGGGAAGAATTAGTTAATCTGAGCTTACACGTCAACATTGGTCTCACTGTGCTCAACAATCTCATCAACTTGGTTATCAGTTACTGTAAAGAACGGGGAAATAATGACGGAGAAACTATCCTGAAAAAGTGGATTACATTGAAGACAGAAAGACGATTTGCATGACAGTGACCAAGCACTGACAGAATATTTCTGACAACCGGTGATCACAACAGTAAACTGCAGTTAACAGATCTAGACAGAAACAAATCAGGATTTTATGACACCAATCAATATTTGCCCTTTTTCTGTGGGGTCAACCAGTTATAATCGAATCAGATGACAACTGAAGACCTTGGTGGATAGTCACGCTACGTGGCGAATTGACAGCAGTAATAAACTATGGACCATTGAACTCTGAACAACTTCCTGAATGGCAAGCGCATTCGCTGAGGGAACTTGACCTGCTAAGACAAACCGCTGCGGTTGTCGTGCATGCGTACTGTTTAAAAGCCCATGCTTGGTTGAAACAGATGCCCAGTCCTCCCAAGCATTCAACAGTTGTCCAACGCATATCAGTCCAAGATGAATACCACCTTGATATTGTATATAAATAATCCAGAAGAATCAAGGTGAACAGCTTGAATAGCCTTACACGCTGAAGGCATTTCTCCATGCAGTCAGGAAGAGGAAGTTCTACGGTCAATTAATTCTGATGTAATACATAAATTTGGATTCAATTCAGAAACCGTCTACCTCAAAATAAATGAGGTACAAACGAGTTACTAACCCTCAAACAAATTCCAAAATTTATTGACATCGTTCCCCTACCACTGTTTCTAGCTGTTCTACTTATGTATTATAATCGATTGTCTACACTCAACATATGATGACCTGTTGCAGTTCCTCAGTTATTAATTCCTGCAGAAGGACAAGGTTTTCTTATAGAGCACGTATCTCGCCAAGTTATCGCACTAACAATCTTCTCTCGAGTTTGAGGAGACAGATCCATGCATATTCATTAAACACCTCCCTACACTACTTCAGCGATTTAAGCGAGTGTCCATAACGACAATCCGGGTGAACTGATATATGGATGAGACTTGACTGACTTAACAACCTAATCAACCGAAATTACCAATTTCGCCCCATTACATCATAACATGCCACGTGACACAAATTCTTGTTTATACACTCATTTAGTGACCGAATGCAGTATAGTTGAGGTGTGAGCGCATATCCTGACTGGTAGTTGTAACATTGTTGACAGCTGAGTGATTGGTAGCAATTCGGCCCAGATGCTCTGCGTATATTGGTCTTCGCCAGATACGTTGTCACTAGTCGGATGTTTTTAGTGGTCCTTCAATATGTTTTCATTTAAAGTTTTTCCTGGCTGCATAGAATCCGCACTTGCTGATGCCACAATTCTTAGTTGATCTTTTGAGGTTTTTATGGTTTCTTTGAACCTTCATCATTTGATTACGTGGCTTTATGTTTGTCAGCTGGTGTTCCTTACCGTGGAATTGCTTTTCATGTGGGCTGGTTGAACTATTCCCATTTCAACATTGGTGATATTTCGATTGTGTCGACTCTAGTTGGTTTTTTGAAGTGAGAACTAGTCGTATTTTAACCGGTTCCCTTTTTCTTCATTTTACAGGGACTGTTTGAAGGCATCACTTTTAGGGAAATTTAACCCTACTGCCAAAGTATTGTGGAGATATATGCACGAGACAACTACAGTGTTGATATCACAACATTTCAACACATCTCTTACTCAAATAAACTCAGTAGTTGATGCAATACAATGTAATGCAATTCACACATGAACTAGGAAGTGATGAAGGAGAACTGGTAAAGCTGTACTGCAAAATCAGACAAAGGCAAAGCGCAGGTTTAGATACTGGTCTCCACAAAAAGCTTTCACACTCTGATTGATACGTAAACTTCATTCCATGTGATATCAGTTATGGCAAGCTCGGTCAAACGTCTAACTAGCAAGACACAAACACGGAATAGACATTAAAAGAAAAGTATAAAAGGTGCATTATCGCTTAACAACCACATCTGTAAGTTTCTCCAGAACCACATAAGAGGCAGCGAGAAAAATACTATGAATAATACGCTTACAGACACAATGTTAGTAATAAAATAACAGGGAAGGATTGTAAAATCTTCATTGTTTCATCATACAAAGAAAGGAAGTCGGTGGCCCATTGAAGGACTCTCAATAAGACTGAAATTATAGCGGCCTTCAAACATAAATCTCAAAGAAAAACAATCTTTGTTGACTGGGATCTTATCGAACCTATTAAGCAAAATCATTTGATCTGCACAATCACCGAGTCGAATGCGAACAAATCTTTTTTTCAGAAATATCATCCTCTACAGCTATACAGTGGTGGTTAAATATAGTTAGTGTGCATAATGTCAATGTTAGTTAATCGATACCTTTAGTAGCTTGTGTCCAAATGAATAATATATGAGGGTATATTACGTAGGTATTTGACAAGGGGAGTAAATATGAGTTGAAATCACAAAGTAAAGAATTCCTAACAAAGTCATGAGACAGTTATGTATTTCTCAGATGAATGGAGGTTTTAATTTAGAGGTAGTACTCATCATGGACTGACATTACATGGGGAACCATTGAAAACCTGGGAGCACTGGACAACTGTTATATCCTAGTATGGGCCTCCTCAGCAGTACACACCCACGACCGCCGGCTAGGGATCGAACTGGCGACCTCCCGGTTTCACGACGGACGCGCTAACCATTCAGCCACTGGGTCGGAGTTCCATGCTTCACAATTTCCAACCTCTAATGAGAATCCGTGACCTGTAGGGTCAACCAGTCGAAAGAGAAACGGATGCTATCTAAAGACCTTGGGTGATAGTCGTGCGATTTCGCGAATTGACAGAATTTGGAAACTGTGGACCATTGAACCCCGACCCAGTGGCTGAATGCTCAACGCGTTCGCCGTTAAACCTGAAGGTTCTGAGCTATATCCGTGACCGGGTCGCGGGTGCGAACTGATGAGGAGTCCCATACTAGGACGAAACAGCTGCCCAGTTCCCTTAACCTTCCAGTGGTTCCCCAAACGATGTCAGACCATGATGATTAGACTGCTGTCTGTGAGTAGGAGAATGACAAATCTTTAACCGGGCTAAGCGAAAACGGTTTACGTAATAACAATATGAAAATTGACAGATTAGTTAGGCTTAATAACTGAAAAGATTAAGAAATAAGAAGTGAATAAGGACAGGTAATGGCACAGTTTCTTCTGGACATACAATTCCAGTTTCCATTATTGTATTGCCAGAACTTCAACAATGCAAAGTGAATATCTCCTTCGCAGACTACTAAAATGAATATTCTGGAACTCCATGTCGACTGTCAGTCATTAAATGTAAATTGGAACTAAAAACCAATCTGCGTTAACTTTTCTCAGGCCATGGTGGAAATTATTGGCATCTGTGTTGAACAGTCTGCCTCTGTGTACGGCCTATACTCTTAGCTCTACAGAAACAGGTGAACTGGTATGTGCATACTGAAGTGGCATATAGTGACACTTTTTCCTTCGCGCACGTGCTAACCATTCAGGGACTAGAATAAACGATTTTCAGAGACACTGCACAGAGTTTTCTTTTCTTCATCCTGACCAGTTTAAATTTTAGCGTCGCATCCACTACGTGTCCACTGAATTCCAAGTCTAACTTCAAATAGTCGATTTCTCAAAATGTTGCAAAAGTGGATTTAACCCAATAATTGCCTATTCAAAACTGAACGACGTTCAAACGCGCTATCAACCCTTCCATCAAATGCGAAAATTTAGTGACTTCGTCCCCTTATTCTCTTACTTGTTGTACTACTTATGTATGATAACCGATTGTCCACACTCATCATATAATGATCTGTTGCAGTTCTTCAACCATTGACTCCTTGACAAGGAAGTCATTTATCCACAAAGCACCTACCTCTCCAAACTTACAATAAGAATCTTCCCTTGACACTGTAGAGATAGATAAGCGAACAGTATTGTTTTCCACTAGATCCTCTTGAGGCTTCATGCTAATATAAATAGAATAATATGTGTAAAATCAAACCAGTTACGTAGATTGATCAGTTGTGATAAATGTTTTAAAATAACGATGATGATGGTTCTATTTATAGAAGTGATAACGTTGACTAAAACACTTGCAATATGGATGATAATGATTCGAACCAAGAAAACAGCATAAAAATGTGGACACTCCGATAATCAAAGCGGGTCAAAAGCTTGCTTGAAGTTGTTAATTGAGTATTTCCCTTGTCCAGGAAGGGATAAAGGATGTACAAACTTCTTCTGGGTACAAAGAATAGAACTGTTGGCTAGAATTCCCACAACTTCTGCAATGTGTAAAAGACCAGTTTGAATAGCTTTCAAAAAGATTAGATTGTATGCGGCGAATAATTGTGAAGGCATTGCTTCTACCTACCAAGTGATCACTGTCAACGAAATGAGATAAAACAGAACTCCTTATCGATTATGTCTGTTCCTTTCCCAACCTTGAAGGTAGATGCTCAGTAATATGTCTGTTAAGTTGTCTAGTAGTAGCTTTCTCCAAAGGTGCAGATGAACTTTTAAATGTACATAGAAATGGCAAAACCGGATATCTTATCTTCTGTCGGAGCAACAACAATTGGTTGATTGAAAAATGGTAGACAAAGTTGTGTGGCGTAGAAATACTCTTGTATTGGCTGTAGACAGTCTCTGAAATAAAACTTCGGCTAGATCTTCACTAAATTACAATTTCATGAACAACAGTTTACTTTGAACGGTAATAACTTCAGATTTGTTTCCCTTTGCTTTGTTGATGTACCTTTTTATGAAGCCGTTAAAACAGCCTATTTCAACCAATGAGTTTCGCATATATTCTAACTCCTTATGTATTAACTGGTCAAAACGTATTCTTCTCGCTCTGTTGGTAAGGCATTTAACCAAGTTTGCTCCGTGCCGAATGCGTATGCGGCTAAGAAAACGTGAGTGCTAATGGTATGGTCTTCCTGTACGCATATCTGCTGAGTGAACCGTCTTCTATTCTGTTTAACACTGTTGACTGACAAATCTACATGGTTAGTCTAATTTGGATATATATTTAGCTATTTATTATACTAGAGTAGAACCTGAAGAGGATCTAATTGAAAATATTATTCGCCTGTATATCCTTTTCTGATTTACATGATGGGAACTTTTAAAACTGAAGAGATGGACTAAACCATCTCCAGTGTCAAATTTTCTTGCGAATCAAGCCGACATTAAAATGGAAACTCTGATATATATTACAGCTATTGGAAATCTATGTAATTAAAATTATCTCAACCGTATCACCCACCAGAACCAACCGGGTATTCCACGTATACCAAACTTGCAAAAGTGTTGTTAAATTGACTGCAAATCTAGAATTACATATTCCCAAACACAAAACGCCCAGAAATGTTATAATCCTTTGAATCAATTTATTTATGCAATTTTGTTTTCAATGTACATGAACTCTTTATGCTATTTAAATGATATAACCAACTGTCCATGACAAAACTACTGATATTTGAATGAAACCTGACTATTTTAGCCATCTCTTCAGTCACCTGCGAACCGTATTTATAAATCACTTTCACTGACATCATGGCATATATTATATATTCCCAACTGTTGATGTGATTGTATAGAAAACTATTATCCTCAATTCGTGCATCGACTCGGCCTAATTTTAACAGTCCTTCCACGAGATTGAAGATAATATACGTCCAAGTTCTTATGAACAATACTCTCACTTCTAATACTGTTATTTGTAGCGAATTAAGAACATTACTGCAAGCAGGTAAACTAGTTGAACAAAATATCCTGTACTCTTAAGCTTTTTGCGCCAGGGTATTCTGTGTGTCCAACTTCGAATAGTTGGTTTGAGATAATATTAGAGTGCGCACCCATAATCAAGTCAGGAGTCTAGGACAGGACCTTCAGCTTCGTCATAATCGTGTGACCATTGAGCCGTCGTTAAGTTGTTGGCTGCGTAACCCGAAGGCCCTGGGTTCGACCCCCGGCGGTGTCATAAGTATGCACTGCTGACTATCCCATTACTAGCAGAAAACTGCTACCCAGTGCTCCCAATTTTTCAGCCGCTCTCCAACTGAAGTCCCTTCATGATGAATACCAACTAGAAATAAACCTAATTTACAATAATCAAAATGTTTGTAAAGATGATGCAAAACATGAAGATTTGGAAGGTCTACGTGGATTGCCTATGAAAAGCGGTTAGCCTTCAAGATTCCTTGAGAGGCATGTAAACTCTAAACGGCATCAAGAACCAACTCCAAAGCATCAGAAGAGAATACTATTTCCCGAAATCGAATTTAAAGGATGTTCATCGGCATAGATAGTCAAGAACTGATTGTTTGCCGCTCTGGAGAAGACCTTCCTTTCCATCCAACTCAGCGTTGTTTTCGATAGTCAGCAACTGATTTTAGGGTTAGTGAGGGATAAAATACCACCTTGTACCACCTCGATGTGAATTATTCAATTCACCTGCTTACTTGAAGCTTGGTACATAGGTTGCACAGAGTTTATTCTGTCTAGACACATTTTCACACAATATTGAGCATGCTCACCTATAGGAGAGTGCAAAGTAATCAACAGCTCAATTCTTGAGAGTCCGATTTGCTCTATGCACCCAACTTCGATAGAATCTTCCTTCATAGACATTTGTAAGGCGAAATCAAACATTCCGAAGGAAGTGTAGACTTGCAGCTTGAACATATCAGAAGCCTTGACAATTCACCAGTTCAGGTTTGATCTTTTTGTTCAAAAGCGGTATGCCTAATCTCCAGTTTTACTTTTTTCATAATCTTCCTATAGCTACTTTTTTATCGATATTATTTTGTTCTATTATTCTTACACTGTAACTGTCCGTTCCAACTGTCCTATTAAATATTGGGTGGTGATTGTAAGTTAAACCTCGACAGCGGTAAGGTAGGAACAAGATGCTTCCGAGTTACAGACTCAAAGCCCTACCAACTGGGCCACAAAACCCAGCCACATATCAAGCCTTAACGTTACTACAATCACCGAGAATCTTGTGAATCCCCTAATACCTAAATGTGTTTTCATCGTAATCGCACAGGCCGCCCAGCCAAAGCGTTCATTGTCTTTGGAACAATTTAAGATAGTTGTGATTTAGTAGATTGGCATTAGTGACACTGGATGATAAGTTAAGGTGAAATGACCACCACGGTTACGTTAGTATTCTAGCTAGAGTCAGCCATGTTGCTGACCTGATACTCTAACAACTGAACTACGAGATCTTACAACAGTCCCACTTTTGTTACCTCTCCTATACTTTCCCGGTTGATGAGCAATTACATTGTAGCTACAAAGACATTCCGCTGATAGCTAACTAAAACAGATCTAATGTTGACCTACTAGCCATTGGATACATACATCCCCTTATGAATATAAGTACGGACTCATAGTTTTTGAAAAGGATTAGTTGAATTTTTTTCCATGGATTGTCTTTTCTAAATTTTATGGTTTTTCTTGGTTTTTCACTGCTTAATTAACTTGCATTTCAAGTAAGTACTCTTCACGGACGGACATAAGTTGGAGAGCTTTTGAAAATCTGGGAGCACTAGATACATGCTTCTTCTAAGTATGGGGCCCTGTTAGGGGTCGAAATCAGGAAGAAGCAGCTGTTGAGTTCTCCCAGGTTTGTAATGATTCTTCAACTGATGTCAATCCGTGATATATACCAAAATGAAGTTAATAAATAAATCCCCTAAAACTTCGAGCCTAAATATCTTGTATTTATTCGCCATGATAATCTCGATTACAGAATAAAATTGGATTACCGTTTTTTAGTTACAACTGTGTCCCAAACAAAAGCCACCTGGATTTCAACTTAGCAACCACTAATATTCCTAGATCTACTCATTTAAAACAAACTGATAAAGCCTCCTTTGAACCAAGCTGACGATACTGCTGGACATTCCAAGCTACTTCAGGAGTCGGAAGATGTGCAAAATATTCATCGTTTCAATAGTCTCCCGTTGTTTGGAGGTTAACACACTGGTCAAAAAGCATAAAGAGTACTTGGTCATGGCTCTAAATGGTGTATCGTGTATGTACTATTGCGGCGCTGCTAAAGAGATTCTGTTGAGTACTTCTAGTACTAGTTTCTTTCAAGGGCGATAAACTTGTGACCAGAGGCGCTTTGAAATTGACCGAAAACTCACTATCTATTCATTTTAATTGGAAAACAGTCTTGAATTCTTTTATAACTTCTTTTTCGTAAATAACTAAATAAGCATGTATATTTAGAAGTAAAACAAACAAACTTGAGTAAACAGATTGAGTAAATAATAAGTGAATGTACGTCATGCACACATACACACGCACAGAGATTTTGTCAAACCGTTAACTGTTGACATTCCTCTCTCCCTCTCTTGATTCTAAGTCAAAAGTAAAGTATTTTCAATGAAATGTACAAACTCTATTGAAATAACTGGCGTTCAATATCGACTAATGGCCAACACACTGAGATATTTATCAGACCTGTTATATATGGTCATATTAGGTTAGCTAGCTGAAAGGACTGAAAAAAAGCGGAGTTGGATTCGAATTCATTTCTCATTGGTTAAGGGGGATCAAGGATTCATTTCAGTGAAATACAATTCCACTACTATGAACTCAGTGATTATGGATGAATGCAAGAAAATCATAGCTAAAGTAGAAGATGTAAAGAGGTCCTCGATCATAACTGCCTTAGTGGTACTGCTTGCGTGAAGCGAAATCACAGTGTAAGCAGTGCTGAGGTTAAGATCATAGTCCAAGACAGTGTTGGAAAGTTATTCATTGGGGTTATGAACCTTTACTGACTGAGGTGGCCTAGATATGTATGACACAGACTGTGAGATTCATTTCCATGATACGTGGTTTTAGCTGGAGATGGACTGGGCTTGAAGATGGCTTACAGAGACCATATCAAGACATGCTATCATTCCATAACTTACTTGACTGTTGATTTAAGACAGGGAGAGAGAGGTGTATGTTGTCTGGCTGAAGTCCTGGAGATGCCAGAAAACAGTGACTGGAGAGTCTTGTGTGATGTGGCTGAAAACATGCCATAATGGTAAAGATATAAACACTCTTTTTTTACCTCCAAAGTCTTCAAAACTTTGTTGACATCCATCTATTTATGTTGTGTTCGCTTCCATTCATTTCCTATTTATCTTTTCTTCCATTACTTTTGTCAAGTGTGTTAACTTGAACTGAGGTGCTTCTGTTTCAGATTCTATATTGGTCTATTTGTGGACTAAATGAAATACTTCATTCTCCTTCTGAACCTTCTGTAGAGCAAATAACTCAACAGAACCACCATCAACTTTGAGACTGAAAAAATTAGGTTTCAGTTACTAGAAGGAATATGAACTTTACTTATAAATTCCTGTTTTTTATTGTTGGTGGTGATGTATTCCGATGAAGAATATAGCTCTCCAATTTCATCATACTCTTGGCCTGATAAGCTTTGATCACCATTAAAGGTGAAAACTATTTGGAATATGGTCCACCAAATTTTAATATAGCAGTATGCACTAGTAACTTCGCCTAGTTTACTAGCCGGTCCCAACCCGGATAGAGAGGGAAGGCTGGGCGTGGAGCTAACAACCCCACCCGTAAAACCAATCCAATCTCTAAAGAAACTGCAAAAGCACAAAAAAAAATATCAAAAATGAAAATGAAATTATCCCTTGCTAGAATCAGGAGACGAAATGACGCCGGTTGGTGAAAGTTTTCGGGAAGTCAATTGGCCAATGTGTCTTTTCTCGGTGAAAGCAAAGGTATGCACCAGTGACTCTGCACCAATCAGGAGTCAAGCTTAGGAAGGAACAACTAATTCACTTCTAATTCTGTTTTTGATATCAATTCTTGATACTGGGCGATAATTCAAGGTTAAATGAAAATTTGGACAGTGACGGGATTCGAACCAGTGACCATTGTTCCCCGTAACTCAGTTGTTAGAGCACCAGACCGGAAACTCAGTGGCCACTCGTTCGAATTTGGTCACAGTCTAAATTTTCATTTCACTTTCAGTCATCACCCAGTATCAGTACTAGTCTGCCAAATCACGGCTATCTCAAATAGTCAAAATGATATAAATTCTTACTGAAAACTGTCTTTGAAAGATTGCAAAATTTTTCTTTAATTTTCAAATAACGCTAGTTGATTTATGGATTTTGCTCACCGTTTTATAAGAAATCTAGTTGAGAAATCAAAGCCGGTCACATTGATGATAACTTAATAAAGCCACATCCAGTTTTGGACAGTGTTTACACTGTCATTCCGCGTATGCGTGTTTGCATATTTGTGTAAATAATTATCTGGATGAATCAAAAGTCAGAGAAGCCAACTGCTTACTACATTGACTCAAAGGAAGAAAAATAACAACTCAATACCGAAGAGAGGAAACCAAAAGGAATGGAACAAAAAATAAAATGATTCCAAAAATTAGATGTGGACATTTTATATTACCAGATAAAATAAAGAGAATGGGCAATGACATGAATATGCATACTCAAATGCGAACACCACACACAAGCTCATCAGAACTAACTGGTTTTGACATGAATATATGAACCCAAAACATAATATACATATTTTAACAATGAATAACAGTAAACTGGATAATCGTACTCCCGAATTTCATAATTATCTAACTAATCAGCACATAAAATAAAAATCCTAAGGATACTTGGAAACGGAGACAACATATAAATGGGAAATAGGGATACTAATTAGTGATGAGTAGAGGATTATTAGCCGACTTCAAGAAGCTCGTTCTCTTCCTATCTGTGACCTGTCAACTGGATGTATCTGCCACCAAATTAGTGACGTTTTTCCCACTGACAGTGGGTGACCAGTATCAAACTCAGATTACCAGCAGTTACCAGGCATCTGCACAGGAGCTTAAATGCTAACAATGGTCGGTCATTTCGGTCGATTTAGCGACGCGAGTTTAAAAACTATATTATCAGGGATATTTACTATTCTGTTAGATGTAAAAATAGCCTATGTACTTCCCAGCAGTCGATCGATTTCAGCCTAGGAAGTAAGTAAATTGTTGAAATCAAGGATTTCAAATGATGTGAGTTTAGGCAGGATACTCAGTAATCAAATTGGATCCATCTATATGTAGTAATTAAAAAAGTACGGGAAGACTTTTGGCAATAAACAGATGCGCTTCTTGAAGTCGGCTAATAATCCTCTACTCATCACTAATTAGTATCCCTATTTCCCATTTATATGTTGTCTCCGTTTCCAAGTATCCTTAGGATTTTTATTTTATGTGCTGATTAGTTAGATAATTATGAAATTCGGGAGTACGATTATCCAGTTTACTGTTATTCATTGTTAAAAATATGTATATTATGTTTTGGGTTCATATATTCATGTCAAAACCAGTTAGTTCTGATGAGCTTGTGTGTGGTGTTCGCATTTGAGTATGCATATTCATGTCATTGCCCATTCTCTTTATTTTATCTGGTAATATAAAATGTCCACATCTAATTTTTGGAATCACGCCTCTACAAATGTCCTAATGCACGTCACACATGGCTTCAATGACAGACATTTCTGTCTACCTGTTCAGGCTACAACTAACATTTTGCACGATTAAATCAAGTACATCCTTCAGTTAGTGGAAAATAATTAATATAATGCTATACACTTCTGAAAGTGATCGGATTTCATTAGTCAAGTTACGAACGTGACTGATTAGACATTGAACTGTCTCCTAAGTGTTACCTAGTCAATTGCCATAGACTCTTTAATCTACAAATCCTAAATCAAACAAATTATGAACTATAGGGAAAATGACTGGAGTTGAAATGCGAACTTGGATAGTAGCAGAATTTAAACAAGGGGTCTACATTTTCCTATGTCATTTAGCAGAGTATCAGAATAGTAATCCGGAGTCTGGTGGCTCAAATACTCCATGTCCATACTAACCAACACTTTTTTCAACAATACCAGCCTGCTAAACCATGGCTATTTCACATATTTTCCTTGGCATCAAATTATTAGATGATAATGGTATGTGGTGAATAAAACAAATTAATTTGGAAAAGACTGTTTACTATATTCTGCCTGAATGTAAGATTCAAGGTTAGGAGACCGTTTAATTCATCGACTTCATCCCTAAAACGGTTCAGCAGTCTGTGCTGGTAAGACTTCATAAAGACCCCACAAAGATCCCAGTTATAATAAAGACTATCCAGTAAAACCTACAGGTTGTAAAATGCACCAGTAGTCTTGTTTACGCTCAAGTTTTCTGTCTTGCTAACAGCCGTTAATGATAGGATCTTGCGTTAGTATAGCAATATAATAGATCTAGTCACCAACTGCTGAATGGGAACCAAGTAGACTTTTGATACACGCCACAGATTGCACTCATCAGCAGAAACTTTAAAAAGGAGTTTGATACCAGTTGTCGCACAAAAAGATAGGGCTACACTACTTGTCAGAATGGGCATGGGAGATGGTTTTGAGTCAACTGCTATTCAACAGTACTTTTTCATTATATTTGAGTGATAAGTAGAAACTATCCATAGTTGATTAAATGTATGGGATCATCTGTTGATCCATAAACCCCTGATATCTTTCTAGACGTACCACCTCATCTTACCAATACTTCCCACCTTTCCCTCTTTTTTATTGTCCCTGAAAGTTATACCAAATACCTGAAACTGAAGACTGTCACATTATAAAGTTGCATTGACCGCCGCTAGGTGGTTGGACACTATAGACAACAAGCCCTGGACTTAGGTTAAGTGCTTGGTGGGGACAGCTATGAAGGTACATTTGCAAACTCGTTGGAACTGTTGTCTTCTCAGAGACTCCACCTCACATCATCGAGTGTTGAAATCGAGGACGTTGCCACTGAGCTCTCTGAGTCGACAAAATTAGATACATTGGTTGATCACCAATTAAGGTAATTGACCACCGCGTTTCGAAAGTCTTACGACGAAGGTCTTCAGTTGACATCCGGTCCCCTTTCGACTGATTGACCTTACAGGTCACACCTTCACATTAGAGCTTCGTGATATTCATCCGGAAGCATATCAACTAATCAATGATAAACAGTGCTCTCAGATACTCAATGGTTCCCCAACTGATGTCAGTCTATGATGAATACCACCTCTAAATTAAAATCCCCGTTCATCGCAAAAACATATTGCTGTATAGTGCTCATTAGTGACTTGCTTCCAGATGGGTATCACGAGGATAGAATGAGAAGCCGTGACCTGTAGGGTCAACCAGTCGGAAGGGGACCAGATGTCGACTAAAGACCTTGGGTGATAGTCGCACTACATCGTACATTGACAGAAGTTGGAAACCGTGAACCACTGAAAACCGATCCAGTGACTGAATGGTTAATGTGTTCACCGTGAAACATGAAGGTCCTTTAGCCGGGTCGTGGGTGAGTAATGCCGAGGAGTCCCATACTAGAACGAAACAGCTGTCCAGTGCTCCCAGATTTTCAATGGTTTCCCAACTGATATCAGTCCATGATGAATACTACTTCTAAATTAAAAAGCCCCATCCATCTTAAAAATCATATTGGTTCTCCGATTAAGCTAATGAGAACAGAGTAACAAGCTGGACTGACACCTCAGTTGTGAGAAATATCATTGCATATCGTGCAGTTTAAAAGGAATTAGTAGACTGACGTACTGACATACAGTATTTGTCGCCTTAGCCATATCATTTCTATACAGCCAAATGACTTATTTCAGCAGTGTTTGGCTTTCCTAATTGTATTATTGGTGAATGCATACATTCAGTTAATTAACCAACAGTTTCTTGAATCAAAGTATCACATCGTCAACTGGTGAATGAAGTCCCACCATCATGTCCTGTCAATATTTAGTGGCTGTGACATGATGTATGCTTGTAAGTAACTTCTCAGCTTAATTTGATCTTAATTAACGTGAAATTACCTCCCTGTGCACAATCTTGGAGCTGATTGTCCAATCTCCTCAACTGTCAGTCAACCGCTCATACTGTCAGCATTCAGATTATGATTTTGAACATGAAACCTATGCATTAGTTGGTTACTGGAGAGCAACCAGTCTCACATTGTCTACTCCTGAGTGCTAACCGAATACTACCGATCATATTACAGTGTGGTCACTAGGCTGAGTCCAACAATGGCTGTGCACTCTCATGGATGTTAATTCCTTGGAGGCAGTCGACAGGAAGTCCTTGACCTAGGTTTAGTGCTAAATGAATCGACAAAAACCGTCGTACAACTAACAAGTCCAGAACTTCCATAAGAAGGAAATATAACAAAATATTATACAGCAGACAAACACAAAGCTGAAGGCATGCCAGCTGAAGTAATGCACTGAATCTAACAGTATTAACATGATAAATTATAACAATGTCGAAGTCACAGTGGGTTGCCAATTGACTAGGATACCTAAATTTCAAGCAATGAAACCATCAGTGGTTAAAAACTCCATTCTACTCATTATACATTGAGTAATTGCATATTATCATGAATCATCACGCATAAATTGTAGCAGTAGTAGTAATAGTGTGAGTAGTAATAGTAGTAGTAGTAGTTCCTTTTCTAAATATACAGCAGAGGGTAAACGTTTACTGAATTAAGTATGAATTTAAATCGTTTTTATCGATAAAACGTAGGTAAGAGATGAAGTGGAAAACTTTCGATCACTTTCTCATTTTCTCCCGCAGAAAATGATTTATTAGGTTTAAATTTTTCTCTGGTTCGTTAACATAAATAAGTATGTATACAAGATGTTACTATTTTCCACTTTTCTCGTCATGATCCATTTATACACATACGTGTATATTTGTTCGTGTATGTGTGTACGTGCGTATGTAGGGCCTATGCATTACTTGATTAATCGTAATATCAGTAAAGAATAGGAGTCTAAAATCTCCAATATATCTCGTTGCACCAAAATATCTTATGTATAGCTTTTTATCTTTACACACTCGATCAGCTGATTGGATAGATGGGTAGACAGATATTCTATGATCAGTCGTATTTCCAATAGCCTTTTTTTGATATTATTGTCTTCAGTTAACACCACTCAGCTGATGACATTTCTCATATACATCCAAGGGCTAGTTTATTTACATTGAGATTAGTTAATTAAACGCATTCATTAACTGTTTTTCATTAGCATGCAGTGAAACTAATGATTTCACTTAAGAATGTAGATATTCTGTAGGCTTATATACATATATTCCTTTTAGAATAGTATCAACTACTGACATTGGAAATTTGATACTAGTTTAACAGACTGTACTATCTAGGGTATAGCGATTATCCTGTTTATAGCAAAATATTACACTGAATAGAATGAATAACTTCCTTGAATTAGGATTTCTGCGGATTTTTTTATTTCAAGATCATTTTATCATATAATAAAGTTGGAGAATCTTTGAAATCTTGAAAGCATTGGACAACTGTTGTGCTTTAGTTTGTGAATCTTCAGAACTGTGCTTCCAAGACCAAGTTTGGTCAACAAAGTTACGAATGACCTGAATTCTAACACAATAGCTGAATGATAGGTCATTAGCCACCATTCTTGATGGCTCTTGGTTTGAATCCTCACCTGGTCCCGAGAGTGTACTGCTGAAGGGTGGCAACCCAACGGTCCTCTTAAGTTTTCAGTGGTTCTTCAAATGATGAAAACTAACTTGGGATAGATTAATGACATAACAGGTAGTCACTAAGCTTATCACTAATTCTATCTGGAGGTTTGTGGAGGCTTATTAATTGATTTTAAGTTAGAATTCATCGTGGGATGACGTCAGTTGGAGAAATATTACAAACATGGAAGAACTGGATGGCTGTTTCACCCCACTAGTATGGGACTCTTCAACAGGGTGCACCCATGACCCCACCTGACAGAGATCCAACCAAGGACCTTCAGTTTCCGTGGCCACCCAGTGGGTTGGAATCCAATCTTCCACATTTCTTAAAATCAATTAGTTAACCTCCATAAACCTCCAGATACAATTAATCTAGCCCTCATTGGTGATTAGCTTCGAGAGGTGACTTTTGAAGTTCCAATGAGGAATTGTGACTATTGGAGTCAACTAAATTGAACATGAGGATTGTTAATCAACGATGACATTGGACGTAGGTAGCGCTATATCGTGAACTGACAGAAATAGGAAAGGAGGATAACTGGATTCCGACTAGGTGGCTTAATGGTAACTTTCTGGCCACGCAACCTGGAGGCGCTGGGTTTGATCCCTAGAAGAAACAGAGGTCTAGTTCTAGCAGGTTTTCAATGTTCCTCTAACTGATGTCAGTCCATGATGAATGGTTGTTTTACACATTTTTTCGTTCAGCTGTATCCTGAACTGATCAATAAAAGTTTTGGTGTCAGGCTTCAACTGTCATAACTATTTAGGCGTTGTTATGGGATGATGACTGAAGATGAAATGAGAATTTCGGTCTTGGCAGGATTCAGACCAGCTACCACCAGGCTTCCGGCTCGTTCCTCTACCAACTGAGCTACGAAACCCAACTGCTGACCAGATTCTTATTTCACTTCAATCAACGAGGGTTTTGTCCGTCTACCAGATGAACTTGGGACCCCTTACTATCACTTAGTCACACTCACACCGGCTGTCCACTTAGGACTTCTCATATCAGTCCAAATCTAAATGGATTAGAGAGGGGAAGTATCATGGTGATTAGCAGTGTGACTGTCTGAGATAGCCGTAGAGGTGGTTTGATTTTTCATTGGTATCCATGGTTAATCACGTTAAGAAAAGACAGAAACGTCTGGATTATTTCTGAGTATAATTCTATTAGCATCGTAATATCTGATGTTCGAAAAGTTTTTAAGTCATCATAACTATCCCATAGTGTTGATAATAACCGTATTAAAGGCACTAATATGAAATGGGTACCTGGTGTTACACTGGCTTCTGGTCTGGACTTGGAGATGAATGCAAAATCGAGTGTAACTATGGCGGTGGGAATTCAACCATACGGTACAAAAGTCTTCAACTATACATAGGTATCCTAGGAATAGTATTGTGGTTCATTTTTGAACATTTATATGTGCATTGCCATCCCGCAAAGAATTTTCTCTTTCTTTCTTTCTTAGCTTGAGAAACGATGGTTTGAATTTAGAAACTTGCAAGAGTAAATGATACATTTAGAAGACATATTTTATAGATTAAAATAAATTGGAAGAGAAAAACCTCATGAAATATATTCGGTAGAAAAATGTTTTAGTAGCTCATGGTTTAAGAACCAGAAGATTCTACTAGTTATGAAGCGAACAAGGAAATATCACTTTTCAGCATATACAGAGTGTTAAAGTTTAGATTGTTTTCAGTCATACTTTTTTTCACTATATGTCACGAAAAGTTCCAAATTTCTGTTACAAGCAGTCGACAAGTTTGACTCATCTTCATAATGCCACGCTACGTCAGATAAAGGTCTACTTTATCACAATCTTTTATGCTTATGGCTTCAGAGATCAAAAGAACCCAAATTGACGATTCAGGGAATCAGCAAGTTTCAGCATACTCATGTAATCCAAGTGAATATTCATGCCTAAGCATTTCACTCTCTTCAAGAAGTACCGTTCACAGCAATTCAGATTTACGCCATTAGAATTAGATATTGTGATTTAAATGAATAAACATATGAAGACGGTCCAGAAATTTGAGTAATTCGAGGACAAATAAATATTCGTAAGTGAAGCGGATGCTAACTGAAGACCTCGGGTGATAGTCGCACTACATCGTACATTGACAGAAGTTGGAAACCGTGAACCACTGAAAACCGATCCAGTGACTGAATGGTTAATGTGTTCACCGTGAAACATGAAGGTCCTTTAGCCGGGTCGTGGGTGAGTAATGCCGAGGAGTCCCATACTAGAACGAAACAGCTGTCCAGTGCTCCCAGATTTTCAATGGTTTCCCAACTGATATCAGTCCATGATGAATACTACTTCTAAATTAAAAAGCCCCATCCATCTTAAAAATCATATTGGTTCTCCGATTAAGCTAATGAGAACAGAGTAACAAGCTGGACTGACACCTCAGTTGTGAGAAATATCATTGCATATCGTGCAGTTTAAAAGGAATTAGTAGACTGACGTACTGACATACAGTATTTGTCGCCTTAGCCATATCATTTCTATACAGCCAAATGACTTATTTCAGCAGTGTTTGGCTTTCCTAATTGTATTATTGGTGAATGCATACATTCAGTTAATTAACCAACAGTTTCTTGAATCAAAGTATCACATCGTCAACTGGTGAATGAAGTCCCACCATCATGTCCTGTCAATATTTAGTGGCTGTGACATGATGTATGCTTGTAAGTAACTTCTCAGCTTAATTTGATCTTAATTAACGTGAAATTACCTCCCTGTGCACAATCTTGGAGCTGATTGTCCAATCTCCTCAACTGTCAGTCAACCGCTCATACTGTCAGCATTCAGATTATGATTTTGAACATGAAACCTATGCATTAGTTGGTTACTGGAGAGCAACCAGTCTCACATTGTCTACTCCTGAGTGCTAACCGAATACTACCGATCATATTACAGTGTGGTCACTAGGCTGAGTCCAACAATGGCTGTGCACTCTCATGGATGTTAATTCCTTGGAGGCAGTCGACAGGAAGTCCTTGACCTAGGTTTAGTGCTAAATGAATCGACAAAAACCGTCGTACAACTAACAAGTCCAGAACTTCCATAAGAAGGAAATATAACAAAATATTATACAGCAGACAAACACAAAGCTGAAGGCATGCCAGCTGAAGTAATGCACTGAATCTAACAGTATTAACATGATAAATTATAACAATGTCGAAGTCACAGTGGGTTGCCAATTGACTAGGATACCTAAATTTCAAGCAATGAAACCATCAGTGGTTAAAAACTCCATTCTACTCATTATACATTGAGTAATTGCATATTATCATGAATCATCACGCATAAATTGTAGCAGTAGTAGTAATAGTGTGAGTAGTAATAGTAGTAGTAGTAGTTCCTTTTCTAAATATACAGCAGAGGGTAAACGTTTACTGAATTAAGTATGAATTTAAATCGTTTTTATCGATAAAACGTAGGTAAGAGATGAAGTGGAAAACTTTCGATCACTTTCTCATTTTCTCCCGCAGAAAATGATTTATTAGGTTTAAATTTTTCTCTGGTTCGTTAACATAAATAAGTATGTATACAAGATGTTACTATTTTCCACTTTTCTCGTCATGATCCATTTATACACATACGTGTATATTTGTTCGTGTATGTGTGTACGTGCGTATGTAGGGCCTATGCATTACTTGATTAATCGTAATATCAGTAAAGAATAGGAGTCTAAAATCTCCAATATATCTCGTTGCACCAAAATATCTTATGTATAGCTTTTTATCTTTACACACTCGATCAGCTGATTGGATAGATGGGTAGACAGATATTCTATGATCAGTCGTATTTCCAATAGCCTTTTTTTGATATTATTGTCTTCAGTTAACACCACTCAGCTGATGACATTTCTCATATACATCCAAGGGCTAGTTTATTTACATTGAGATTAGTTAATTAAACGCATTCATTAACTGTTTTTCATTAGCATGCAGTGAAACTAATGATTTCACTTAAGAATGTAGATATTCTGTAGGCTTATATACATATATTCCTTTTAGAATAGTATCAACTACTGACATTGGAAATTTGATACTAGTTTAACAGACTGTACTATCTAGGGTATAGCGATTATCCTGTTTATAGCAAAATATTACACTGAATAGAATGAATAACTTCCTTGAATTAGGATTTCTGCGGATTTTTTTATTTCAAGATCATTTTATCATATAATAAAGTTGGAGAATCTTTGAAATCTTGAAAGCATTGGACAACTGTTGTGCTTTAGTTTGTGAATCTTCAGAACTGTGCTTCCAAGACCAAGTTTGGTCAACAAAGTTACGAATGACCTGAATTCTAACACAATAGCTGAATGATAGGTCATTAGCCACCATTCTTGATGGCTCTTGGTTTGAATCCTCACCTGGTCCCGAGAGTGTACTGCTGAAGGGTGGCAACCCAACGGTCCTCTTAAGTTTTCAGTGGTTCTTCAAATGATGAAAACTAACTTGGGATAGATTAATGACATAACAGGTAGTCACTAAGCTTATCACTAATTCTATCTGGAGGTTTGTGGAGGCTTATTAATTGATTTTAAGTTAGAATTCATCGTGGGATGACGTCAGTTGGAGAAATATTACAAACATGGAAGAACTGGATGGCTGTTTCACCCCACTAGTATGGGACTCTTCAACAGGGTGCACCCATGACCCCACCTGACAGAGATCCAACCAAGGACCTTCAGTTTCCGTGGCCACCCAGTGGGTTGGAATCCAATCTTCCACATTTCTTAAAATCAATTAGTTAACCTCCATAAACCTCCAGATACAATTAATCTAGCCCTCATTGGTGATTAGCTTCGAGAGGTGACTTTGAAGTTCCAATGAGGAATTGTGACTATTGGAGTCAACTAAATTGAACATGAGGATTGTTAATCAACGATGACATTGGACGTAGGTAGCGCTATATCGTGAACTGACAGAAATAGGAAAGGAGGATAACTGGATTCCGACTAGGTGGCTTAATGGTAACTTTCTGGCCACGCAACCTGGAGGCGCTGGGTTTGATCCCTAGAAGAAACAGAGGTCTAGTTCTAGCAGGTTTTCAATGTTCCTCTAACTGATGTCAGTCCATGATGAATGGTTGTTTTACACATTTTTTCGTTCAGCTGTATCCTGAACTGATCAATAAAAGTTTTGGTGTCAGGCTTCAACTGTCATAACTATTTAGGCGTTGTTATGGGATGATGACTGAAGATGAAATGAGAATTTCGGTCTTGGCAGGATTCAGACCAGCTACCACCAGGCTTCCGGCTCGTTCCTCTACCAACTGAGCTACGAAACCCAACTGCTGACCAGATTCTTATTTCACTTCAATCAACGAGGGTTTTGTCCGTCTACCAGATGAACTTGGGACCCCTTACTATCACTTAGTCACACTCACACGGCTGTCCACTTAGGACTTCTCATATCAGTCCAAATCTAAATGGATTAGAGAGGGGAAGTATCATGGTGATTAGCAGTGTGACTGTCTGAGATAGCCGTAGAGGTGGTTTGATTTTTCATTGGTATCCATGGTTAATCACGTTAAGAAAAGACAGAAACGTCTGGATTATTTCTGAGTATAATTCTATTAGCATCGTAATATCTGATGTTCGAAAAGTTTTTAAGTCATCATAACTATCCCATAGTGTTGATAATAACCGTATTAAAGGCACTAATATGAAATGGGTACCTGGTGTTACACTGGCTTCTGGTCTGGACTTGGAGATGAATGCAAAATCGAGTGTAACTATGGCGGTGGGAATTCAACCATACGGTACAAAAGTCTTCAACTATACATAGGTATCCTAGGAATAGTATTGTGGTTCATTTTTGAACATTTATATGTGCATTGCCATCCCGCAAAGAATTTTCTCTTTCTTTCTTTCTTAGCTTGAGAAACGATGGTTTGAATTTAGAAACTTGCAAGAGTAAATGATACATTTAGAAGACATATTTTATAGATTAAAATAAATTGGAAGAGAAAAACCTCATGAAATATATTCGGTAGAAAAATGTTTTAGTAGCTCATGGTTTAAGAACCAGAAGATTCTACTAGTTATGAAGCGAACAAGGAAATATCACTTTTCAGCATATACAGAGTGTTAAAGTTTAGATTGTTTTCAGTCATACTTTTTTTCACTATATGTCACGAAAAGTTCCAAATTTCTGTTACAAGCAGTCGACAAGTTTGACTCATCTTCATAATGCCACGCTACGTCAGATAAAGGTCTACTTTATCACAATCTTTTATGCTTATGGCTTCAGAGATCAAAAGAACCCAAATTGACGATTCAGGGAATCAGCAAGTTTCAGCATACTCATGTAATCCAAGTGAATATTCATGCCTAAGCATTTCACTCTCTTCAAGAAGTACCGTTCACAGCAATTCAGATTTACGCCATTAGAATTAGATATTGTGATTTAAATGAATAAACATATGAAGACGGTCCAGAAATTTGAGTAATTCGAGGACAAATAAATATTCGTAAGTGAAGCGGATGCTAACTGAAGACCTCGGGTGATAGTCGCACTACATCGTACATTGACAGAAGTTGGAAACCGTGAACCACTGAAAACCGATCCAGTGACTGAATGGTTAATGTGTTCACCGTGAAACATGAAGGTCCTTTAGCCGGGTCGTGGGTGAGTAATGCCGAGGAGTCCCATACTAGAACGAAACAGCTGTCCAGTGCTCCCAGATTTTCAATGGTTTCCCAACTGATATCAGTCCATGATGAATACTACTTCTAAATTAAAAAGCCCCATTCATCTCAAAAATATTCATATGGTCAAAGAGACAAATAAATATGAATGCGACAGGTAATTCTGGTAATTCTTTCACCATTGAATGAAAGTTTCAAAATCACTAGTGAATTTATGCATTATCATCTAAAATCCACTACAAGCTGTATTTTCAAGATTCTTACACTATTCACTCTCTTTTGTAGTAATTTGATTCTGTTTGTCTTAGTAGTCTTGAGAAAAAGCCGAACCAAACCGATTTAAATTCATTTTTTACTTCTTGCACTATATTAGCTGAATTCTTCAGGATTTAGTCTTTCGTTCTAAATACGTCACATAATATTTTTCACTTATTATAGAATTCATCTTGAGAAGAAGGATTATGTTTTATCTTGAATGTCTAGCGTTTCAAAATTCAGGCTAGTTGTAAGTCAGTGAGGAAAGGAAATAAATGAATTTACCGCTGACTACTTTCTTTTCTCTTTTCAGTATCAGCCTGACGAGAAAGTACTAAGCATTAATTTGATCAAAAAGTATCAACTTACTGAAAATCCTACTTCGTAAGTAATATTGGAAACTGATGTTAGAAGTATTCAACTGGCTTGCCCCCGATTTCCTGTTTCTTGAACAGCTTCACAATCAACTCACCTTCCTATCAGTACCCTGAATAATACCACAAACAAAACCTCAAGCATAATAACTTGTCTCCAATTTCTGGTCCATCACGAATGCAGCGAAAATCTGGATCAACAATCAAACCCGAGAGATCGCTTCACCCAACGACAGCACATCCATAATAATGCTATGCAGCAGATTTCTCTGGTACTTTGTCTTGTATGAATCCATCCAACAGAAGTCAATAAACAGCCAATGTATCTCTTTGTCAATCCTGCATACTTTAATGTGAAATCTATGAAGTCTTACACTTGTGTAATATTCACCACTGTTGAACGACGATTCTTCCAGTCTTTAATTACTTGCATCACAACAAATACTTTCAGTATTATGAATCTGAATTTTTAGGAAAGGTAACACTTGAAGAGTGAGAAATGCCTGAACTTATATATTCAACTAGATTGAATGATTGTATGGATACTTACTTATTCCTAAAATCATTGAAGTAGGTTGTTATTGGTCAATAAAGCTACGAACAAAAGAACTGCTGTTAAAACAGATGTTTACCTGACGAAAGACTGCGTTTTGTAGACGGGTCAATCATGTCGACTACTCAAAAGGCAAACACTGAATATTGCGCCGTTTGATGCCACTTTAGTGTGGAAAAAAGAATTGTGAGTAGGAATGATCTAAACTCAGAATGATGTGTATGTACCGTAAAGTGATATTTTCCTGCTATTTTCATAACTTTAGACACTTGATATCATGATACAGTTTAATATCCTCCTTCTGTACTATTCAACACTGCTCAAACCTTTTAGGTTTCTCTGCAATTATCAATTTGACGATGCTTGTAAACCGGCTTCTCTCATGTTAAATTCATAACCCCAGAATAAAATATTCATTTATTTAATATGGAACTTGACAAAGACTGCGTTAACATGAAGATCATTACCTTAATTAGATGATACCTTTTCATGCTGTTCAGTGAAGGCTGAATATACTTCTAGTCAGTAATTTTACTTCAAAAATGCAATGAAAATCAACCAAAATCCCTAGTCAATACGTTCATCCTCTTTATCACTTCTTTCAGTTGAAGGTACATATTTGTGCCACTGAAAGATACGCCTCACTAACGAGGGAAAAAAATATGAAACTCATCGTCACCAAACATACAACATCACAAAAAGATAACTTTGTGTCAAATCGGCTGTTTGTGAATTGTAATGAGAATGGAACCACTGATGAGCTAGGCCTGAAATCAGAGAACACCGGCTTTCGACGTTTAGGTCACTTCGATCTAGTTACAGAGAGAGTACTGCTGATCAATATGAATGATCTACAGCTGCTCATTATTGCTATGATCTTCAAACCTGATTATTTGATGTCGGATATGCCATTTTTATACGACTTTTGAACCCGAAACAGCTTCTTTAAAGCTGAACCTCATCTTTTATTCGTTTCTTGACCGGTGAAGTAATGATGGTTTTACATAGTTCTTTCAGAGTTCACTAACATGAACTAGTTCTTAAGCTGTCCAATCAATATAGGTTGTATTTATGTAAGTCACGGCAAGTTGAAAATCAAATAATTTCAACATTTTGCACGGAAGTCTGGTCCCAGCTTCTTCAGGGAAGTAATCAAAATTAAAGCATCAAGGCTACATAAATGAATCCAAAAAAGTGTATTTAATCTCCTTATCCAATCCTATTCGTATAGTCTTTGTCTTTCTAAATTATAATAACTAAGGGTTCAGTGTGAAACCATATGTCTCTTAGTGTTATTGCTTGTATTACACCGTCGTTGATTGGACTCTTGTTTTGTATAGTGTGTGTGTTATATGTGTATGTTTAAGTGTACTCGAATTCATGTTCGTCTTGGCTGTAAATACCAGACAAAAAGGTCACAGGTGACATTACAGTCATTTTATACGTACAATGGAATGGATGAAGCGGATATGTGTGGAATTTCAGTTAGAACATGGTGGTGAATAGCACTAACGAATTTTTCATCGATTTACCGGAAAAGAGTGGAAATGAGTAATGATAATGATGATAGTAATAATGAATCAAATCAGTCCAAATTGCATGTTGTTGTTGGTGTAGAAATAATAAAGTTGAATCTGGAATTGGCGGTAAATACTTTGAGTCACTCATTCTGCTTACTGATTAGTACAGCTAGCTGTACTCCATCTCGTCTGTCCAAACTGTCTGGATTCACCCATATATGTAGGGCTTTGGCTATCAATCTTTCTTCGTATGACCCAGAACCTTTTTGTAGAACCTTAGTTCCGTCAATTTTGTGTCCCATTTCCAAGGAGTGTAACGCGATTGTGGATTTGTTTTCTAGTTGCTTAACTTCTGTTGATGTTTTGAGGATCTACTATAAGCATAGTTTATGTTCATTGACTCTCACATTCACCTACGTCACTTTTTCCCTTACATATACTGCAGTTCGAAACTGTTTTAATGATAGTAAACTATGTTTTAGGTATCTTCAACTGTAGAAAAATATCAACTATGCAAGATTATATTTTTTAATGTAGAATTGTGATAACGATCGATTCCTACATTTCAGGCTAACATCAAATCGGTCAACCTCTGTTGGGAGATCGGCTTTTATGCGGAATCCTCGATAATGCTAAAATATTTATTATTTTACAGTTCACTTGGTGGCTAGAAATGGAATCCAGGATGCATGTTTTGCCCTATTGGATACTTATTGACTGAATGTTTATGTAATGCGAACATTATCACTTAATGGGAGAGAGGTACATCCAGCTCATGATTACCAAATAGAACGAAATATACCTCTTGGATTCCACCGCTAGCCATCAAGTAAATTATAACATTTAACACGTTTCAAAGTAGCTTTCATCACATACCAATTTCAGTTGGAGGATCATTAAGCATTGGACAACTGTTTCGTCCTAGGATGGAATACTTCAGCAGTGCATACACATATTGGCAGAAAGTAGTGTATCACCTGAAGACGGTATACTTCAAGGTGGAACGGCAGGTGAAATTGTGCAACTTCCATGAATATAAACGTTGCACACAGGTATTGCACATATTACTTGTCTGCTTATTAGGCCACTTATGCATGAAAAGCACATTAATCGATGATCTTTTCCTTTCTTTATGTGTTTTCTTTCCTTCCCTTTATTCTTCCCTTACTTTTATTTGTTTGGTTACATTGTTCTTTCTGTCTTTGTGTGCTTTCCTGATGTGTTTTTCTGTGTTTATGTGCATGTTTAAGTCATAATGAATCTTATCTCTTTATAATTTCTTCGTCAAAATTCCAATATCTTTTAAGTGGGACGCGAAATTTGCTTTTAATACTGTTATTATTATGAATTTTATTATTGGCAGTGTAGTGCATTCAAAGATTTCAGTGAATCGCACATAGGTGTCATTTTTTACATGTCTTACTATGTATTAATTGGCGTCTGTGCGTCAGAATCTGTGTTCATGTAGTCATATGATCTATCCTAGCACTTTTACTGTCATCCAGTCCAAATCATTTCAGTACAACCTATACGTCTTGTAAATAATGAGAAAAGGTTAGCAGCATATGAAAACGTTAATTTATTTTACTTCCAGTAAAGGTTAGTTTATGGCTGTGTACAGAGTTTGAAGGGAATTTTTAAAGGTTACACAATAACTATCCACCTCAAAACTGGTAGATACATTGACATTAATATGACTTCTTTTAGTTATGTTATCTTATTTTTCTGTGACATTTAAATTTCTGGAATTGACGTCACTTGTCGAGACGGGTATAGTCTTCTTCTGGTTGATCTGCATGAATCAGACGTTTTCATTGTATAAGATTTTTAGCATGTTTCTTTTCAAATAAAAACTGTTTGAACATCGTTTGTATGCAGAAAGTTGTTCTGTGAATTCAGTAGGCAGATTTCTAGAGATTTATTCATATCACTACTGAATAACACCATTCGGAGAACAAATGAAAATCAAGAATTAGAGTATATCTTTTTCCTTCTGTTATGACAGATGTCACACAAACTCGAAGATATACAGGCAAAAACTAACACCTTGGCAGAAAAGGAAGGGCAGCAAATGAAGACGGGACTTCCTTCAAGTGAACGTTGAGAAGACAGAGGTGATGAAGATACCCAACCAACAACAACAATAACTACAGACAGCGGTGGCGGCACAGATGAGGATGTCAAAGCCAGCTAGGATTGGAAAGGCACCAAGATAGGCCTTCCTTCATCAATCTGAAATCAGCACGAAGATCTGCTGCACTACACTACACTACACTACACTACACTACACTGCACAGCATGAACAACAAGATCCGGATTCTCAACACTAATTCAGTCACGTAAGTCACCGTTCCATGTGATGGTTGAGAGACTTGACGCGTCATGGAAAGCATTTCCAACAAACAGCACACATACATCATGAACAGCTGCCGCCCACACTCACTCGATACTGAAGATAGATCAGATGGTCGAAATGATAAGAATAAGCAAGGAGGAACTCATTGTGGCTGGCTGGCTGGCTGGCTGGCAACCAACCAACCAACCAACCAACCAACCAACCAACCAACCAACCAACCAACAAACCAACAAACCAACTAACCAACGAAGCAAGAACCCATCTCGTAACAAATATGCAGAAGAAAGCGGAGATGGATTGGATTGGTCGTACACTGAGGAAACCATTCAGAGACATCACACGCCAGGCCTTTGAGTGGAATCCGAAGGGGAAACGACGAGTTGGGCGTCTGTGGATGACATCGAGGAGATGGTGTGAGGAAGAAATGAAAGCTTGTAGGCAGTCGTGGAACCAGGTTGACAAGATTGGAGAGAAGAGAGTGAAATGGAGACGTGCTACTGAAGCAGTATTTTCCACTAGGAACCCAAAGGGCAAATATTAACAGTGATAATAATAGTAGTAATGTTAATAATAATAATAATAATAATAATAATAATAATAATAATAATAATAATAGGGGTCTTCTCAACAGTGTACACTTACGTCTCACCAGGGGTCAAGGCCAGGTGCTTCAATTAATTCCCTCAGTGAGCACCTCACTTTTTGGCTATCGAGTCGGGATCAAATGATCTATATTTTACTACTTTTGTCAATTTGAGATATAGAGCGGCCATCATCCAATGCCAGCATTGAGTATTTTTTCCCTGCCGTCCGACCTGGTTTGGCCCAGAGGCCACAGTTTTTCATTACGACTTCAGGAAACCCATCTCCAAGGGTGCCACTAATGATCACTGGAGAGTAATTCACTCTGGAAGGTCAACCAAGTCAGATATTAGAACGAATACTTACCGATGACATTGGATGATGGTTGCGTTACATCGTGAGTTCACAGAGGAAGGGAAATGTCTACTATAGGAATCTGGTCCTTTCAGGGAATAGTGAGGTAATCACTGTGATAGTCAAAGATCCCACTTTGAGGAGTCCCATGCTGATAGGAAACAGCTGTCCTGTGCTCTCAGGTTGGATGAACTAAATATCAAAATGGAAGCACATTCAGACTCCAGTGCCTTCACAATATCTTCCTTTTCTTGCAGCCTTTAAACTAGTTAGTTAATCTATAACACCCTGGCACTTCCTGGATTCATTTGATTTGTACCGATAAACTTAACCTCCAGAAGTAACTGCTGACTAAATGTGAGGTCATCTGAAGTTGAAGCTATATCAACAATGACTGAAGGTGAATTGTAAACCTTGATCAAAAAGGAATTTGTACTAGCCACCTCCTGGTTACCACTGGTCTGCCGGCTGAGATTTGAGACCTTCATGAGTTGAATTGAAACTAAGAGCTACGTCTGGTAACTCAGCTGGTTGAGTATCGAGTCATAGTCTGGGCGTAGCTATTTCGGATCCTGCCGTTACTCTGCTTTTCCTTCAACGTGGGCACATAGCAAATATCAGTCTACCGAATCACGACTATCGTGACCAACCTCAGCTCTTATGAAGATGCCTAGATATCATCTGGATATTCAGTGTTGTCATTTATTCAGGTTACGTTTTCAGTAAGAATATCGTCACTCACTGGGGTGCAGGTACATTCATTAAGTGACTCCATAATAGAACGAAACACATATCCTGGATCACATTATTAGATGACATCAAGTAAATAAAAATCACATTTTGTATAAATCAGAGTTAAATTCCTAAACTTAATATAACTAAACAACTCATTTCTTAGAATTATGCTACCAAACTCAGATTATGTTTCTCTACTCACCCAATGCTTCGATCATGCTTACAGAATAAGCTAGTTCCCTCAACCACCTTGGTATGCGTTTCTCAATTAACTTGCTCCTGTGGAGTAAGGTATATTGGGCATACTCAGTATTCACTTTCCAAAAACATTTCTAAATATATACCAGCCTGATTCCACAAAAGAGAAAGGACAGCACTTCACAGGTCTATTTTATAACATTCGATCGATTATGACTACCTGATGAACGCAGAAATCAACTTTAGTATCATCTGTAGAGTTCGTGCAAGCCTCGTGAGAGGGGTATACGCCTGAAACTTCTTGAAACTGCAGAATCCATGCTAATGAATATTTTGAAGCTTAAACTCTGTGTTCAAAAGAAGTTTGTCCCGTCACTTGAGTTGTAATGGACATGATCTATACGAACATTTTACCCGTAAAATATTTTCTTCCATACCTCATAAATCAAATTCTTTCACATTTATAATTTTGATTTCTTTTTACATCTACTAGTTCCTCTAACCTCGATCCGGATAAGTTTTCTTCTCATTACTATTTCAAATACTATATAATTCTTATTCTGGTCTCCTGATTTATAATCAAAGCTGAATTTCTTTCGAAAACATTTCATGAAGCTTTCCTTTTCTGTCATCATGTAAATAGAATATTTATGTGCGATTCTAAAGCTAGGGAATGATACCGCTTAAAACAGTAACGTTTCCCTTAACGTCTTTTGTTTTTCAGAACTATGATTGTAAGAAGTGTATTTATATTGGGTGGTGGTTGAAGGTGGAATGAAAATCTGGACCATGGCCGGATTCTAACCAGCGACCACTGAGTTTCCAGCCCGATGCTCTACCGACTAAGATAAAAGATCCGACTGCTGACCAGATTTTTATTTCACTTCAATTACCAAGAGTTTTTGCCCGACTGCCAAGTGAACTCGTGACGCGTTACTACCGCTTGATCGTATTCACACTGCCTGCATAGTATATTTATCAGACTCATCTGAAATAACTGAAGAGAAATACTACACATATCCTTTCTTGTGACAACCAATCTAGTGGATGGAATTTAAAACAATTAGTTCCCTTAAGAAACCCTGACAAAACAAGAAGACGTAGGTTGTATGGGTCGTGTAATGTATTTGCCCAACACATTTCGAACTGTCTGATTACACACGTACTTACCATAAGTATTTATATGAAAATTCGTGAAGATAAGGTCTGAGAAAATAAAAAGAGGTCAAGCAGGAAGGCTGAATAACAATCAAAATCAATAGAGCGAAAAATAACAGTACATCGAACTTGGTTTTCAATAGTTGAATTTACCAAGGAAGATTTAATGTGACAAAAAATTGTTTATGAACACATGAAGATGGTTTCAATTTTCTAATGGCTAAGGCCTCAATAGATTTAAGGATCCCTCCCCAACATATTTCGTAAATAGGTGTAAAGGAAGTAGCCACATCAATCCCGTGGCCTGTCTCAACGATGTGTTTGGCGATCGAAAAACTTAGACGTCTGATACCAACATTTATGGACTAAGGTGATTTAACTTGCTTCTGAAGCCACTTTGGAATATGTTCCGAGGCACTTATTTGCATGGATCTATTAGTCCTCCCTGTGTGTGTCACGCCACGTACATTTGAATTGGTAGATACAATGGGGTGTGAAATTGTCATTCACATGCTGTGAGGATTTGGGGGAATATACAGGCTTCGTGGTTTCTATTACTCGAACTTTGGCTGCATTGTAAATCCTTCCAACAGCAGCTTCAAGTCTCTGCTTAAGGATTGCACTATGACAGTCACCTTTGTACGGAAGACTGATGAAGACATCCTTCTTCAGGACAGACTGAAGATCTAGTTTTGGCTCTCTGATAATTTTGTTCTGCTTGATAAATGTTGATGGATAGTTATTTTCCAACAAAATACCAGTCAGTGTTCATCTTTCATCTTCTAACGTATCCTCTGTGGATATTCGTTGAATTCTACTGAATAAGCACCTTACTAACGTTCGCTTGTACTGAACTGGGCAAAAGCTATGGTAATTCATATATTGCCCTGTCCATACCTATAGAATTTAGTTGAATCAATAAATAAATTATTGAGGTTGAATTTCCCGGCTAAACACATTATTAACAACAATTTTCTTTCATTTCTTTTTGCGTTACAGTACACTGTTGTGCGTGTTAACAGTAAGAAAATACGTCCTGTTTTTCCCAACCATTATGTTTTGAAACTCGTAAAGAATCTCTTGTTTTCTCGTTCTGTGTGTCGCATGCATAACACATCTAGTTACTGTCTTCTCGCTTATATGACTTCTGTGAGCACCTAAATATATCCTAATTTGCTAATATCCATTTCATCTTGCTTGCATCCCACTCATGATGCCTGGATTTCACAATACACTGATTTATGCCCCAAAACTCACTTTTTCCTTCATTGTTAATTAACCATTGGTTAGGAGATTAACTTCATCATGTTCTTAAAAGGCAAGGATAATATGGAGCTGTAGCTCATTTGTCTAGACAGTTGACTTCCAGCCAGTGAGTCAAGGAACTGGACCCCCCCCCTCAACCATATATATTCGGGAAGCAGGTGGTAACAGTAACCATCACATAATAAATGTGGCTCATTGTATAATACATGAAACTTCACGTGTTTCCCAAGAGTATTTCGACTTCCGCATAATTGCAAGGCCTTTGCTTGGTACATGTAATTGCTGGATTTAAAAGTCAGGCAAGATCTAATTAATTCCCACTACAGAATTCAACATTAACAGCTGACAATATGACAAGATGAGTATATACCATGAAATCATAACACAAAACTTCGGAAATGATTTATAATTTGACCAAACCTGACTAATTGATATGAGGGGTATTTGTCAGTAGTATCTATCATGTGGCGGAATCTTGCCTTCGTACAGGAAATTTTGTCATAGGTAAACACTGAAATCATACTAGTTTTCTCCTGTTATTACATGGAAGTCTATAAATCAAAAAGTAGTGTGTCTACTTTAACTCAAGAAAAAGAAACACCAGTACAACACAGACTCCTTTTCTTTGCCTTAATTATTTCCCATTTGTACTTTTACCGTCAATCAAAGAAGGGTTCAACAGAGAAGGTGAAATTGTACCTTCGCTTAATTATGATTGACAGTATCAGATACGTTTGTATGTTCATATTTTAGTTTAAGCTTTACCAAATAACGACCTTATTTCGTTGTTCATGTAACCTGAAAGATGATTCTTATTTTCAATATTGGAAGCGATTTATAGACTAATTGAAGGGATAGTTTACATTCTTTGGTGTCTAGTCGTAATGATGTCTATAGTTTTTTTGAAGTCCTGTAGACATATCCTGGTTAAGATAGACAGCTAAGCGTTCATAATTTCTATTAATCATAGCACAATCAGTCATTTGTTGATTGACTTATGGCAGACTACACATTGATTGATCAGTGCAGAGTAACCAGTTTCAGATTGTTAAGTGTTGAGTGCTCACTGAATTCAATAGGTCGTTTTGTATTTTGGTTACCAGTGTAGGAAACTGAGGATTATGGTGCATTTTGATAGATTTGGATGGAGGTAATAGGCAGAGAGACCCACTTGAACTAAATTTCATGCTTGTTGGCACTCGTCAGCAATGCTCGACTGACCTAATGGTAACGTTGGTGACTGAGGGTTGGTGTGTGTCAGATGGTACACGAGTTCCATCTAGGTCGCAAATACGCCTAGCTGAAAAATGCCATTAAGCATGAAACCGAGGTCAAACTGGGCTTTCTGCCGATTACTTCCAACCAAATATAAAAGAGTACGTTAGCAAACTGTTCAGGGTAACTAGAACAGTAACCATTGCTGGAATTTAGTGCCGTTTTAATTCTTTTGACCAAATTTCCAATGCACCTGTCAAGCCAGATCACTTTGGTATATTCGAAATTTCTCTATATGAGGATTTTTGGTTGTAGGGTATCGATTAGAAAACCTGAATCTTGATTTCGAATTTCTTGACACTCACCAATAGTGTGAGCTTACATCTTTAATTGGAAAACTATGCTTAGTACCATATTATAACCAAAATCACCTTGAACTACATTAGAGCTACTCTGTCGGTGACTAATCCATGGCAAAATCGCGTTAGTTTCTTCTCTAAAATATGTAGAACTGTCATATAATTCAGCTTAGACTCTGTCTGCTTTCCACTAGCACTTAGCATATAGCCAGGAATTGACATTGGATACAATTCATTCCCTTCAAAAACTTTAGTGAGGAGACAACAACAAGTCTGGGGAATACAATGAATGTGTAGCATTTCGTCGCCCTCTCTTCAGTTGCCTACAGGATACAGGAATTATAGGATATACACAGACACACAAATGTAATTTGCATGCTCTAAACATTGATAAGAAATGAAGTTATTTCAGAAATAGTACAGATCAAAGAGTTTCGAAAGGAATAAAATTATTCGTTTAAATCAAAGTTAGACTTTGGATAATGAGACTGGCATTTTGCCAGATTTGACCAATAGAAAAATGGAATAAAAAGGTTGAAACAAGCGTGTGTTAGGTTGGCCATGTAAATACGACGTTAAAATTGGGATCAGTTAAAATCGGATAGGTAGGGGTGAGAGAGAGAGAGAGAGAGAGAGAGAGAGAGCAAAACTGTGAAGTTCAGAAGAGGAATTGATTGTGTGATCAGTTGTAGCAGAAGGATGAAAATGAAAGACAATGTTGGAGGTGTTTTTAATGATAGACGAAGTAAGTCACTGTTCAGCATAGGCGTAGGCTGAAAGCTGTCTCTTTATGAATACGTAACTTACATTTTAATCCTCTAGTGGGGACTGCTTCTGTCAGTTCGTCTAAATTCCCATCGTTCTGTTTACTTATTATTTCAAATACACCTGAGGTTTAAACTTGATGTCCTGTATCCATAACATGTTCACCTAGCGAGCGTTAGACACAGTTAGGCCCTTAATGCTTAAGTTATTTAGAAAGCGTTCAGGCATTCGAGTCACATCCCTTCGGTCAGTTCATGAGATTTATATAATCTGGTGTTTACAGGTGAATTGTTGGATATAATTTGAGATGATATGAACTGGACATCTCTCAACTTTCGATGTTGTAGTGAACACTTTGTTTTGAATAGAGAGATCTATTTAACTACCGTGTGATTTACAGAAATGGTCTATTTGATCTTCTACCTCTCACTTCTCTACCTTTTTTCTCACCTCTTTCCTTGTTTGTCTCACTAGTTGTCTTCTTTCTTCCATTTCCCCATTTTTGGGTTAGCCTTTAGGACTTAGTGTACGTTAAAATATATCATGTCGAATTTAGACACTTTGTGATTTCTGTTTATGAAATTTCAGTTTCTTTTATATAGGACACAAAATAGGCTTTTGTTGTCATTCTCTTTGTTCTCTTGGATAACTATTATTATTATTATTATTATTATTATTACCGTTCCTTTTAATAGTTTATCTGTACCCAATTACAGTTATTACATTTTATCTATCTTAGTTTATCATTTTATGATTAAGCGAGAGTTGGTAGGTTTAGGCTTTCTAAGATTCACTGCTTTCTATGAGGCTGTATTCCTGGATATATTGTGAGTGTAACGGTAAATTATTCCTTGAAATCAGTAGATTCCAGTCGTAGGGATATTGAACACTTGTTTCTGTCCCCTATGGTTCTAATGGATTGTTTCAGCAGACGCTGAGGAGTGAAGTATTCATTTCACTGAACGTCTTGTACATGTTTCTACTATACTCTCTACCATACACTCTAATTCGATAACTACCATAGTTATGCCATCTGTGTCGTCTTATAATTGTTAATATGTACATTCATGTTTACAAAGCCAGTTGTAAAATTGTCTTTGAAGGGTTATTTTACCCTATATTACTTGGTAATAATTTGAGTTGATTGGTTGGAAGTTTTATGCCTGTTTACACTGGAGTACCACTACAGCGCCTTTGGAAGTGATAGGGTAACTTCATTCGATAAAATTCACTGCATAAGATTGCAGTGCACCTTCCTGGCACTGAAATACAACTAAGGTTAAAATAAATAGATCGAAGTAATTAACTAAATATTAACTAAATAAACCTCTTAGTTACCTCCGGATGCTTAAGGTGTTTTAAGTTTTGTTTTAACAAGCATTCATCCAAGCAGACTGAGACGCCATTTTGTGCTCCCTTTGTGCCAGTTAACACGCACATCCTCAGAGTCCGTAGTTCAGCCACACTATCCAGATAATTTGGATAAACGTTTCCCTTATAATCACTACCACATTTATTCCATTTAAATATATTGCTCACTCAAATATATTCCTTAATGCCAGTTCTTTTGATTTGTGTTCCGCTGTCAGTACTTACATGTTAGGTAAGGTCCTGATTAAGCCGGTACTAGAGCACATCGAGATGAATAGGGTTAGTTAAGGGTTACGTAATGATAACGCAAATAGTACTCCATACAAGAGAATGATAAGGAAATCAGAGCCGCTACTTACATTTGTCCTTATGCATACCATGCAATCAAAAACTGAAGCTAATCATCTGACAACTTTGCATGGTTTCATCTTGTGGTAATCTCAGTCTGTTCAGTCCGATGATGACATTTCTGTCTGAGGCACTGATTACTGGTGATTTAAACCTATGAAATCGTATCGTTTCCTATTCGGTTATAGATCTCTCAAGCTGACAACTTCTAAGACATTCGATACACCATTCTCATTGACTTCAACCATCAAATATTCAATATTCTTTTCTGCAACTATGTAGGTAGGTGTTCGATACTAGTCAAAGGAGTTACCTAAACACATTTATCCACAGTTGTTTGGATAGGAATTAGTAAACTTTGGCCAATTTTGTGATTAATAGTAATAAAGAGCTATTTCTTCCTAAGGAGACCATCTGAGGTAGCCATGGTTGGGAAGACTAAAGGTGATGACACTGGGTGTTGATTGAAGGTGAAATGAAATCCTGAGTCGCGATAGGATTCCAGTCAACTTTCTTCGGGCTACTGGGTTAGTTTTTAATTCTATCACCAATCACCATCACCACCATCAATATCAGTAACACCTACCTATTAAACGAAAACTATCTCAGGAAGTCCCAACAAGAATCTTTACGGCACTGTTTGTCGGTTTATCTAACACTGACTCACCCCGATTTAGAATGGAATAGTTTTTAGAGTAACTTATTTAATCAGTGTATGTGGAATCAAGCTGTATACCATCTTCTTCTAGTATATTATTCGCAGCCTTTCATGTGTATTGTCAATGTCTGCTTTAATTTCGAGATATTCAGCTCAAATTTCTTCTCTTGACCTCATGAATAGATGCACAACGCTTCTGAAATGACCCTCTCAAGGAAAGAAGGTCTTTTACTTTTACAAAGGCAATTTTATAATTCATATATAAAACATGAGTTTCAGTGTCACAGTCTTTTCAAACTTTTCTAGCTCTTAAGAATTTTTTGATTGATGTCTGCAAATTTAATCATGCTTGATGAGACACTTTAGTAACTGAAGTGATGTCTCTTCGATGTATGTAGCATTAGATTCATAACAATCTACCTCGTAGACACAGTCATGTTGTTCCTGATGGTAAATCAGGCTTTTTAGTTTGGAAAGGTGTTAGTGAAGAGTGTTCTTCCCTATAAGGAATACTCTGGTCTGGTAACTGTTTGGAATGCGCCTTATTTTTTTTGATGTGCGTTAATGATAAGGAAGTACAATGGTTTGGATTGTTAGTTACTAAATGGTACAGAAAGTAACTATGACTTTCTAAGCAGCATAGGTCCAATACATAGTGAAGTATCCCAGAAGCTCTACACTGCATGTTTAACTGACGCTCGATTTGTGCTCCTGGTTCATGGGAACTGAGGATGGTTTGTGAGCCGGAGATTATGAGCAGAGTCAAGTCTCTTACGACGGTTAGCCTCCTCTTGGCTGCACTAAATATCAACCAATACACCCTCAAGCTTAGTAAAAACCATGACGGAATCCATATGCTCAAGACCAGTAGTGCGAGTCTTCAAAGCGTCGACGGTTTTGTTAGCCGTCAAGATTCTGCCCATTGTGCTGAGAGCAGTTCAACCAAAGGGTAAGGTACACTTTACTTCCTAGTTACGGTAGCCGTTGTTGCAGAAGCAACCCGAAGAGACGGGTATAGTTTGGCCTTGCAAAGGCGAGCGATATTCAGTTTGAAATGCAGTATTTCAATAGCCCTAAGGAAGCCGCGGAAGTTCTCAGGTTGGTATTTATCGTGAACCGACATCATTTGGGGGAACTACTGAAAACTTGAAAACAGTGGACAGCTGTTTCTTCCCAGTGCTCATCCACACACCCACCTGGGATTAAGCCCAGGACCTCCAGACTAGCAGCAAGCGCGCTAATATTGAATCACTGGGTCTCATTCTTTTCTACACTGACAAATATTTTCTCACCTTGTTACGTTAGATTTATTTTCCGATTGAAATAAGCTTACACTTACTGATTCAGGTTGACGAATATTTTCGTATTTCCCAAGTAAATTATATCCTTATACTGTTTTCCTGCCAGAACCACAAATAATTATAATTTTATAAATAATATCTACATTCTCTAGAATTAAAGGAGTTTGTACATTTTCTGAGAATGAAACAGCCAATAACTAATTTGTTTACTGACGTTCCTTCTTTAAAAAATATTTATTTTTACCGTTTTTGAAAGATTTTCCCCTGGTTGTTGAGTGGTATCTCTTTTTCATTCACTGACTAGAAGGTTCATTGTGATATCATTCACATCGCTGAATGAAATCTGACCTTGTTAAGGCCAATGAAGCTCGCACGGTGGCCTTGAGAGATATAGAATGTGACAGCACTTATCATTCTCTTGACTGAAAATCTATTTCACACATTTAATCTCCATACTAAATTTGAATAATGCAATGAGAAAATCCTTTACAGAATTCTATGAAGTCATTTTATTTCGTAGAATTTTCGTCAGCTGCATACAACTTGAATAAGTGAGTGAATAATTTCTTCCGAGGTTACTGGGGATTTATTTTTGAGATGGCATTCATCACGAATTGACATCAGTTATAAAGTTACATTTTAATGGACGATACCCCTACTGAGAATCCGTTTTATTAACTACTGGGGAATATTTAAACAACTTTTTATGCAGCTGATCTCTTATCATCTTGTAATCTATGAATTGTTTCAAGTCAAATGAAGGATAATTTACCATGTTTTGCCACTTCCATTTGTATTTATCAAATGAATGGCTGCAGTGGAGACGCCTAATATCAAGTTCACAACTAAGTAACTGAAACGAAGAATCACTGAACATCTAAATTTCTGTAAATATCAGGATCAAAATTTGACCGAATCGAGTTGAATAAGTTGAGCACTAGGTAGATGCAATATAAATGAAATATATTTGTAAAATCCCAATGAGTTAGCAAAATCAATATCTGAAGATTTGCGACTTCGTGCAAAAACCTTCGTCGGAGAACAAAAGCTGTAAAGTTATCGACTGTTTGAGTAGTAAACGGTGACGAGTCAGATCATATTGTCTATGCATGATAATATTAAAAACATAAGTGTCATTTGTTGTGACGATACTTGTAATTTCCAGCTAGTATGCAGGCCTGAATCGCTCGACCTCTGTTGGCAGATGGGCTAATGCGTCTATACTGCCGAAAAATCGTGATGGTGTCCCGATGATGCTTCTAGTATTATATTTAGAAAATGTGCAGATATTTTATGTCATCCCCTTACAGATATCTTCAATGCATCGTTTTCTGAAAACGTAATACCCACTGCTTGCAACGAGGTCAAAGTTATACCTGTACCTACCTAAGTCACCTTCTGGATGAGATGTTACTTTTCGACCCACTGCTATAACTTCCCCTTCTCTGAAGACAATGAAGAAACTACTTCTCCTTGTGATTGAGCCTTCATTGACGGTTTTCAGAGGTCCAAAACAGTTTGCTTACAAATACAGGAGAAGTACTTTAGATGCTACCACTGTCTTGCATCATCATACTGTTTCTAGTCTCGACAAAGTTGTTAAGTATGTTCATTGTACCTTTGTGGACTACTCGTCAGTCTTTGACTCTGTTCCTAGACCACTCTTGTTAAATAAGCTTGCCATACCTCAGTATGAACTATGGGTTAGAAAGTGTCTGTGTTGTTATTTTTCTGAAAGGAAACAGTAAAATGTCTTTAAAGGGAGGCGCTCGACCTCATTGCTTACTGAAGCTGGTGTGCCTCAAGCTGCTGTACTTTCTCCTTTTCTGTTTTCCATCTTTTTGCATGACTTACCTTATTCTGTTGAGACTAGTTTTATTAAGTGTGCTGATGACCTGACTGTGTCTATTCCAATCAACTCTCATTTGGACTGCTCTAAATTAAATGGATTTTTGTCTCTCCTTGGCCAATGGTCTTTCACAAATGGTTTCAAGTTCAACCCTTCTAAATGCCTCAGGCGTAAACAAGACTTGTGTGAACTGCTTAAATCTGATGACGCCTGTTGCATTGATGGTATTTGTGCGGAAAGTAAATGGAGTGTTAACTATCTTGGGTTGAGTTTTACTTCTGACCTTTGTTGGTCATCTCATATCTTGTTGACTTGTAAAAAAATCTTTCCTTTAACGTGATTACACAAAGAAACTGAGACTGTCTGGTATAACTCAACTTCTACTTTTACAATTTATTAATTCGTGCATTTTACCTATTCTTCTACATTGTTCCTTGTTGATCTTCTCTGGTCTTCTAAAAAAAAAGACTATGTTATGTTGCGTAGGGCTTTGAAAGCTGTCAGTGGGATGAGTGGTGTGTCTGTGGCCCAAGTGATCAACACTGTGGTTGATAGACATTTAAATTCTAGTAAGCAGTAAGCTGCGGTAATTTTAACTGACACTGAGCATCCACTTGATTCCCAGCACTCTCCTTGTATCTCCTCAGGGAGGACAAGAAGAAACTGCATAAGACTGTACGCTAGTACAGCCGAGTACAAGAATTCGACAGTGCTTTACCTAGCATGCATATTATGTGAGGGAAAGCGTGTTAGAATAGAACTGACATATCAACTTTGTGACAGTTAACAATCTCATGTAAATAATTTTATTAACAATGTAAAATGTTCTCATTTTTAGTATTCTTGACATTAATTAAATTTTTATGATAACACAACTCGAGACGTTGTGAGGGAGTATGTATATACAAATACTTAGTTGTTGTTGGAATATATCATGCTGAGAATTCCAAATTGTACCACAAATTGTTTGAAATAAAGTGAATTATTATGATTACTTCTGATGTTATATTGTTGTGTTCGAGCCCCATTGGGAGCATTGTCATGCATTGGGTTGCAGGTACATTGGTCTGATGAGTCTTTAATAGGATGAAACACACGTCCTGGATTCCTTTGATAGTCATGAAGAGCAATATAATAAATATCTCCGCTAGATTGCTCGGGAAGTGTTCAAACTTCTGTTTATTTATTATTGTTAGTCTCGAGTTCAAAGTGATGTAGATATTTGCATACATGTCTAAGTGTGAATCGGTAGGAAAAGTACTTTGAATGACAAATTCGGTTTGATTGTGTGTATTCTAATATCATGTATAGACGATATGATGTGATTCGTCATCTTTTACTATTCAAACAGTCGATAACTCTACAGCTTTTGTTCTCCGACGAAGGTTTTTGCACGAAGTCGCGAAACTTCAGAAATTTATTTTTCTAATTCATTAGGATTTTACAAGTATATTTCATTTAAAATCTTTCTTTCTGTCTGGGAAAATGGCATATGAATTCTGAAATAAGCTCTATTTTGTCACATGTGGTTATTTAAAACCGCTGTGTGAACAAACAGAACGCCTTCAATGTGATTTACCACTTCCAACCAAATCTTTTCATGTGATATGGAACCATCCCATTTAATATATAGATTGGGCTACAGAAATTTAAATAAACTGTCTTAACATTTCTGTTCAAAAGAAAGGTGTGCAGCCTTTATGAAATAGTGGGTAACATTTGTAGCTCAGGTGGATGGTCTTGCGTGTATTGTGTTCTTTGAGCAGGGTTGTTTAATGATGGAGCTTTCGTCGTATTTCTAGATGACATCTTGATGTCGTCTAGAGTTTGAGTATGCAAAAACTAATACATAGTGGCTAACAGTGAGGTGCAGGACGAGGATTTTCGGCATTTGAAACTGTTTAGATGGATATATGTGAACCAACCTAGCTACCTACCTACTTATCTACCTACCACCCCACACCCACCTATCTACGTAGACAGCTTCGTTTCAACTACAGGCGGCGGCACAGATGGGGATGTCAAAGCCAGGATCAGAAAGACAGGAAGACAGGACATCCTTCATTAATCTGAAATCAGTGAGGAGATCTGCTGCACTGCACTGCACTCAGCATAAAGCGTTAACAACATCCGGATTTTCAACACCAATGTCGGTCAATTCAGTGCTTCTTTGTGATGGTTGAGAGGCTTGGTGCGTTACGAAAAGCATCTCCAACAAACTGTACACATACATCATGGACTGCTGCCGCCCACGCTCACTCGATACTGAAGATCAGATGGGTGGCCAGAATAATAAGAATAAACAATGAGGAGCTTCGGTCTGGTAACCAACCAACCAAAAACCTATCGCCCAACAAATATGTAAAAGAAAATGGAGATGGATTAGATTGGACATACACTGAGAAGACCGATTGGGGACATCACACGTCAGGCCAGGCTGTCGAGTGGAACCCGCATGAGAAACGACGAGTTGGGCGTTCGAGGCTAGGGTGACATAGAGGAGATGGTGTGAGGAAGAAATGAAGGGTTCTAGACAGTTGTGGAGTCAGGTTTAAAAGATTGGAGAGAAGAGAGTGAAATGGAGACGTGCTACTGAAGCCCTATGTTCCACTAGGAACTCGCTGGACAAAAAATAATAAAAAATGTGAGTCTTAATGAACAATAATATTAACCCTTGCAACTCACAGCCAGCACCAGTTGCTTAGAATACCAGATATTTATCCACAAGGATACTGAGTTTTGACGTTTTAACGTAAAGAATGTCTACCGTAACTCAATAGCGGAGTAAATGTGTCTCTTGAATTCGAAGTGATTTACATTGGGATAGTGTTTCAGAGAGTAAGCATTCCTCGCTGAAATTTAGTTACGTCCAACTGATGAGACTCATGTACGACAAAATGTACACTTTTTATTCTATTGCCAGCCGATATTCAATATTATTGCTATTATATTGAAAACGGTATTTGTTATTCACACTACATATAACCTAAATGCACTTTGTTTCATCAAATCATCTTTAAAAGAAAAGCAAATTCCAAACTATACGAGATATTCTTATTTTTGTGTTTGTTTATTGAATCATTGTCAGCCTCAATGTACATCCTTTTGTCTAGCAGGATTTGTTTACCACTCACTGTTACTTCCTTTGAAGAATATTGAAATTTGGCTTCCTTTGTTTCTAAGTTGTCGAATATTCTGTTCACCTTGATGTTCATAATGATAACAGCAACAGTGTGGATGATGAAGACGAGATAATTGCAAAACAGTCTGCGAAGATGTTCTGCTCGATTGAGCATAAATCACAAAGCAATATTAGTTATAATTCTAAGGAGATAAGTTTTTTATGCAACAAGAATAATATCTTGTCACCTTCTTAGCTGAGTCTCTTGTATTGTTGTTTCCTCATTTTATTTTCATTTGTCCATTGGTTTTCCCTTCTTCCACCAGTAGACAGTCATATTTCCTTCCATGTTTTCTACTCCTCCTTCCACATGCGTATTACTTTCTTTAGCTTGTCTCATCATCTTTCTAACGAGTTTATTGACCATATGATAATTGTGTGTATGTAAAGCATCGTCCAGACCTAAGCAAAAAGGTAAAAAATTACAGAGCATCAAAAACTCGCCGACTTACTTTCGTCATGTCAATCCTTTCAAACGTGTTACGCTGTATTTTATTTTATCTGATAGTTCTTCTTCTGACTGTCATACAAATTCCTTTGTACTGCTGAAATAAGCGCTTTCTAAATCTTGATTGCATTATGTTCTTTGAGCTGGGTTGCTTAATCGTGAGGTTTTCATCGTCTTTCTAGACAGTGATATCATTAGCATTAAATTCAATATAAAGTGAGCTGTCAGTATCTCTCCCTGAATGATTTAGTAGCTTACCCTGATCAACTGGTTTTTGACTGGTTGTTTCCTTTGATTGTTGTGTCCTGATCGCTGTTTCTCTGCTTGACCTCTGACCTTTGTGTCGTTTATCATTTTTCTCACTGGCTGATAGACTGGGTCTATGTCTATACATCTGTTGATTGGTGACTGATCTGAATGCCAAGCTCCTAGGAGTTCTCTGATATTCCTTGTATTTCCTCTGTCCAAAATTTCTACATCGTCAAAATTGAGTTTATGTCTATAATGCATTGAGATGAGTGATGAAATATCGTGACGTTTAATGGCCAATCGGTGTTCATGTAGACGAAGTCGAAGAGGGCGACCACTTTGTCCCTTTCTTTCCAAATCATACGGTCAGTATCTACACCTCCTAGAGTTCAGTGGTTTTAAAAAATACTTTAATGGGAATCACATAGTTGATATGACTGAAGAATTCATTTAGAAATTATTTATATTAGTCTCTGTTCACATTACTAATCTGATCAGTGGAACAAGTAGGTCATTCTTTCATTCAGTAATACAAAATAAGACAGTTGGACATTTCAGCTCACACTTAGGGAGCTGGTCAATACAATTTAATGACCAACAAAGGCTGATAAGGCATCTGAGGACTACTAATCGAGAATGTAAATTATTTTGCTTTTCATCTCTATCAAAAGACCAAGTTACATTTTTCCATAATACGTACATATCAAGTATCATTTGAAATAGCACATATCAAGGCAGTCTCAGATATATGGTGTTATGTGAGACTCCGTCATAGTAATCATCGTTGTTTGAGAAGCCACAAAATGAACAGCTGTAAGTACAGCTGACAACATTGGTAATACCTACTGTTATCCAAAGGAATCGGAAAGTAATGCTGCATAGGAATGTGACAGTAACTCTAAATCTAACTTTTTCAGGAAAATATTGTCGTTATTTCATATAATTCTCGCAATACTGACCACTAAGGACTATACAGCCATACTGGACACCCACTAGTGACCGGTTCGCGTACACAATTCGCTGCTACAAGATGTCGATAAGTCGTAGTCTTAATAAATTCCTGATTGAGTCTGTGAATTCGCTAATGACTGATACAAACTTGAATCGACTAAGTAACATCAGTTTCCGCACGGTTACAGACACACCTTGCTGATGAGTGCCAACAAAAACGAAACCCAAGAAAGGCAGAGTTTCCTGTTGATGGAACCCGAACAACTCGCGCTTCTGTTGATTCATAAGCATCGATACAGACCAGGAGAAAAACATCAAAATTTCAAAACTGTCAAAAAGAATGTGTTACTGTGAAAGTAATGCAGTTATAAAGGCGAAGCAGCTACTATCAACCTATTTATTAGGTTATCTATTAGTAGTTGACTTTTCAAAGTTTATTTTGACAGTAAACGCTGCCCTACTTAGAAAGAGCGACGGTGAACTAACTAATTAAATTTCCAATAGAATTGACCTGGTAATACACGTGTTTTGTGAGTAAAGTTGAAACTAAGTACAGCACATGATTTAACGAAGCTATACTCCGTATTGTATCAAGCTCTATCAATAGTTAACTATTTTTGACAATGGATGACCGATGAAAGTAAAGTGAAAATCTCGATCACCAGCTCATTGCTCTGCCAACTGAGCTACCCGACCTAGCTATTGATCAGGTCTTAACTTCACTTCGATTGCCAAGGCTTTTCACGGCTGTCATGTGAATCCACGATACATCACTGTTCATTCATCGTGTTCATACTAATTACGCAGTGAGGTCTTCTTGTCGAAATCCTATTTAAACCAGTAAAGTTAGTAAATATTCGGAGCCGATTGGAATAAAATGTAATCAAGTGAATAAGTGCTTCTCCTAAGCTTATTTAGTGACTACCATAGTTAGCCAACTGAAATAATCATCAATACAATGTCGAAAGACATATGTTTACACATGCAATCAAACGAAAAGGTTGTCTAGCCATCAGCTAAATCAGTTTGTTAATGGTTTCATTCCAGTGTCTGGTCGCGTGGGTGGACAGTCATATAAAAAGGCTGCCGAAGTCGGTCAGTCTGAGCTTGTTTATATGAGGATTATAGAGTAAGCAAACGAAGAAAGAAGCCTCACATTTTGTTACATTGATAACAACAAAGATAATGCTAAATAACTAGAGGAAAAGCTTTTAAAGCGATAACTTGAAAGTATACAAGTCCCCACACCAAAGTGTAGGTACTGATTGAATACCTTAAGCAAATTGAGCGTCTGTCAAGGTCACTGAATGTATACCATAGGTATTGGTATATAAATTCTCGGGAAATTTAATTTTTCAAACAAATATTCACATCTGATCTACTGTGACTCCTCGACAAAACACACATCATGAGGTTTGTAGTTGCAGTTGGTTACACAACTAAGACAGCCTTCAGGGATATTCATTTAGGGTTCTAGAATGATACTGTTTACGGATTATACCACCGGATAGCAAATTATTGGAAATAAAACAAGTGAACTTGGAACCTGATTAAGAGTTGAATATTACATGTGAATCGATAAAGCATGTAGCTGGCTAAATGGGGGCACTGGTTACGATAATGTTGTGACTCGGGTTAACTGTCAGCTTCAGTCATTACCTCCAAAGGTTAAGATTAGTCTGGTAAGTTAGTGTCGTTTTCGATAATCTCATCATATGAATAACTATATTCTTTACTCAAGGCAAGGTAAAGAACAGGAGGAGAAATAACTGTTGATATCGATAATTCAAATGATCAATTATTTCAAAACTCTCAGTAACTGACCAGTTGTAAAGAAACATTTTTGCAATAACAGGTGGCTCTCGTGACTCAGTGGCTTAGTAGATAGCCCTCTGACGTTTAAAGCAATGGGTACTGGGTTCAAAACGGAACATGAAACTAATTGAAAGGACGGTGACATTTATGTGATTTGAAGTACTGGAAAATCGAGTGTTCTCCGGATGTCCGTCTGAAGGAAATCGGACTGTGTATTGTGCAGAGACGATGGTCTTTTGATTGAAGTTGCTGCTGTACAGTGAGGTTCACACTATTACTCATAGACTCGTATCATGTGCATTATTAAATTGACTACTAAGTCGTACAAGTAGGTCCAAAAGTTCTTTTGCCTTATACTTTCTGAGAAGTTAGACTGTAGAAATCATTCTGTTGAAAATTCGTCTAGGTTAACTGTCACACTCGGAATAACAACGAATAGCCGCAAACAGTGTGAAGATTCAAACTGTAGTCGATTACTGAAAAACCTTCGTCGGAGAACAAAAGCTGTAAAGTTATCGACTGTTTGAGTAGTAAACGGTGACGAGTCAGATCATATTGTCTATGCATGATAATATTAAAAACATAAGTGTCATTTGTTGTGACGATACTTGTAATTTCCAGCTAGTATGCAGGCCTGAATCGCTCGACCTCTGTTGGCAGATGGGCTAATGCGTCTATACTGCCGAAAAATCGTGATGGTGTCCCGATGATGCTTCTAGTATTATATTTAGAAAATGTGCAGATATTTTATGTCATCCCCTTACAGATATCTTCAATGCATCGTTTTCTGAAAACGTAATACCCACTGCTTGCAACGAGGTCAAAGTTATACCTGTACCTACCTAAGTCACCTTCTGGATGAGATGTTACTTTTCGACCCACTGCTATAACTTCCCCTTCTCTGAAGACAATGAAGAAACTACTTCTCCTTGTGATTGAGCCTTCATTGACGGTTTTCAGAGGTCCAAAACAGTTTGCTTACAAATACAGGAGAAGTACTTTAGATGCTACCACTGTCTTGCATCATCATACTGTTTCTAGTCTCGACAAAGTTGTTAAGTATGTTCATTGTACCTTTGTGGACTACTCGTCAGTCTTTGACTCTGTTCCTAGACCACTCTTGTTAAATAAGCTTGCCATACCTCAGTATGAACTATGGGTTAGAAAGTGTCTGTGTTGTTATTTTTCTGAAAGGAAACAGTAAAATGTCTTTAAAGGGAGGCGCTCGACCTCATTGCTTACTGAAGCTGGTGTGCCTCAAGCTGCTGTACTTTCTCCTTTTCTGTTTTCCATCTTTTTGCATGACTTACCTTATTCTGTTGAGACTAGTTTTATTAAGTGTGCTGATGACCTGACTGTGTCTATTCCAATCAACTCTCATTTGGACTGCTCTAAATTAAATGGATTTTTGTCTCTCCTTGGCCAATGGTCTTTCACAAATGGTTTCAAGTTCAACCCTTCTAAATGCCTCAGGCGTAAACAAGACTTGTGTGAACTGCTTAAATCTGATGACGCCTGTTGCATTGATGGTATTTGTGCGGAAAGTAAATGGAGTGTTAACTATCTTGGGTTGAGTTTTACTTCTGACCTTTGTTGGTCATCTCATATCTTGTTGACTTGTAAAAAAATCTTTCCTTTAACGTGATTACACAAAGAAACTGAGACTGTCTGGTATAACTCAACTTCTACTTTTACAATTTATTAATTCGTGCATTTTACCTATTCTTCTACATTGTTCCTTGTTGATCTTCTCTGGTCTTCTAAAAAAAAAGACTATGTTATGTTGCGTAGGGCTTTGAAAGCTGTCAGTGGGATGAGTGGTGTGTCTGTGGCCCAAGTGATCAACACTGTGGTTGATAGACATTTAAATTCTAGTAAGCAGTAAGCTGCGGTAATTTTAACTGACACTGAGCATCCACTTGATTCCCAGCACTCTCCTTGTATCTCCTCAGGGAGGACAAGAAGAAACTGCATAAGACTGTACGCTAGTACAGCCGAGTACAAGAATTCGACAGTGCTTTACCTAGCATGCATATTATGTGAGGGAAAGCGTGTTAGAATAGAACTGACATATCAACTTTGTGACAGTTAACAATCTCATGTAAATAATTTTATTAACAATGTAAAATGTTCTCATTTTTAGTATTCTTGACATTAATTAAATTTTTATGATAACACAACTCGAGACGTTGTGAGGGAGTATGTATATACAAATACTTAGTTGTTGTTGGAATATATCATGCTGAGAATTCCAAATTGTACCACAAATTGTTTGAAATAAAGTGAATTATTATGATTACTTCTGATGTTATATTGTTGTGTTCGAGCCCCATTGGGAGCATTGTCATGCATTGGGTTGCAGGTACATTGGTCTGATGAGTCTTTAATAGGATGAAACACACGTCCTGGATTCCTTTGATAGTCATGAAGAGCAATATAATAAATATCTCCGCTAGATTGCTCGGGAAGTGTTCAAACTTCTGTTTATTTATTATTGTTAGTCTCGAGTTCAAAGTGATGTAGATATTTGCATACATGTCTAAGTGTGAATCGGTAGGAAAAGTACTTTGAATGACAAATTCGGTTTGATTGTGTGTATTCTAATATCATGTATAGACGATATGATGTGATTCGTCATCTTTTACTATTCAAACAGTCGATAACTCTACAGCTTTTGTTCTCCGACGAAGGTTTTTGCACGAAGTCGCGAAACTTCAGAAATTTATTTTTCTAATTCATTAGGATTTTACAAGTATATTTCATTTAAAATCTTTCTTTCTGTCTGGGAAAATGGCATATGAATTCTGAAATAAGCTCTATTTTGTCACATGTGGTTATTTAAAACCGCTGTGTGAACAAACAGAACGCCTTCAATGTGATTTACCACTTCCAACCAAATCTTTTCATGTGATATGGAACCATCCCATTTAATATATAGATTGGGCTACAGAAATTTAAATAAACTGTCTTAACATTTCTGTTCAAAAGAAAGGTGTGCAGCCTTTATGAAATAGTGGGTAACATTTGTAGCTCAGGTGGATGGTCTTGCGTGTATTGTGTTCTTTGAGCAGGGTTGTTTAATGATGGAGCTTTCGTCGTATTTCTAGATGACATCTTGATGTCGTCTAGAGTTTGAGTATGCAAAAACTAATACATAGTGGCTAACAGTGAGGTGCAGGACGAGGATTTTCGGCATTTGAAACTGTTTAGATGGATATATGTGAACCAACCTAGCTACCTACCTACTTATCTACCTACCACCCCACACCCACCTATCTACGTAGACAGCTTCGTTTCAACTACAGGCGGCGGCACAGATGGGGATGTCAAAGCCAGGATCAGAAAGACAGGAAGACAGGACATCCTTCATTAATCTGAAATCAGTGAGGAGATCTGCTGCACTGCACTGCACTCAGCATAAAGCGTTAACAACATCCGGATTTTCAACACCAATGTCGGTCAATTCAGTGCTTCTTTGTGATGGTTGAGAGGCTTGGTGCGTTACGAAAAGCATCTCCAACAAACTGTACACATACATCATGGACTGCTGCCGCCCACGCTCACTCGATACTGAAGATCAGATGGGTGGCCAGAATAATAAGAATAAACAATGAGGAGCTTCGGTCTGGTAACCAACCAACCAAAAACCTATCGCCCAACAAATATGTAAAAGAAAATGGAGATGGATTAGATTGGACATACACTGAGAAGACCGATTGGGGACATCACACGTCAGGCCAGGCTGTCGAGTGGAACCCACATGAGAAACGACGAGTTGGGCGTTCGAGGCTAGGGTGACATAGAGGAGATGGTGTGAGGAAGAAATGAAGGGTTCTAGACAGTTGTGGAGTCAGGTTTAAAAGATTGGAGAGAAGAGAGTGAAATGGAGACGTGCTACTGAAGCCCTATGTTCCACTAGGAACTCGCTGGACAAAAAATAATAAAAAATGTGAGTCTTAATGAACAATAATATTAACCCTTGCAACTCACAGCCAGCACCAGTTGCTTAGAATACCAGATATTTATCCACAAGGATACTGAGTTTTGACGTTTTAACGTAAAGAATGTCTACCGTAACTCAATAGCGGAGTAAATGTGTCTCTTGAATTCGAAGTGATTTACATTGGGATAGTGTTTCAGAGAGTAAGCATTCCTCGCTGAAATTTAGTTACGTCCAACTGATGAGACTCATGTACGACAAAATGTACACTTTTTATTCTATTGCCAGCCGATATTCAATATTATTGCTATTATATTGAAAACGGTATTTGTTATTCACACTACATATAACCTAAATGCACTTTGTTTCATCAAATCATCTTTAAAAGAAAAGCAAATTCCAAACTATACGAGATATTCTTATTTTTGTGTTTGTTTATTGAATCATTGTCAGCCTCAATGTACATCCTTTTGTCTAGCAGGATTTGTTTACCACTCACTGTTACTTCCTTTGAAGAATATTGAAATTTGGCTTCCTTTGTTTCTAAGTTGTCGAATATTCTGTTCACCTTGATGTTCATAATGATAACAGCAACAGTGTGGATGATGAAGACGAGATAATTGCAAAACAGTCTGCGAAGATGTTCTGCTCGATTGAGCATAAATCACAAAGCAATATTAGTTATAATTCTAAGGAGATAAGTTTTTTATGCAACAAGAATAATATCTTGTCACCTTCTTAGCTGAGTCTCTTGTATTGTTGTTTCCTCATTTTATTTTCATTTGTCCATTGGTTTTCCCTTCTTCCACCAGTAGACAGTCATATTTCCTTCCATGTTTTCTACTCCTCCTTCCACATGCGTATTACTTTCTTTAGCTTGTCTCATCATCTTTCTAACGAGTTTATTGACCATATGATAATTGTGTGTATGTAAAGCATCGTCCAGACCTAAGCAAAAAGGTAAAAAATTACAGAGCATCAAAAACTCGCCGACTTACTTTCGTCATGTCAATCCTTTCAAACGTGTTACGCTGTATTTTATTTTATCTGATAGTTCTTCTTCTGACTGTCATACAAATTCCTTTGTACTGCTGAAATAAGCGCTTTCTAAATCTTGATTGCATTATGTTCTTTGAGCTGGGTTGCTTAATCGTGAGGTTTTCATCGTCTTTCTAGACAGTGATATCATTAGCATTAAATTCAATATAAAGTGAGCTGTCAGTATCTCTCCCTGAATGATTTAGTAGCTTACCCTGATCAACTGGTTTTTGACTGGTTGTTTCCTTTGATTGTTGTGTCCTGATCGCTGTTTCTCTGCTTGACCTCTGACCTTTGTGTCGTTTATCATTTTTCTCACTGGCTGATAGACTGGGTCTATGTCTATACATCTGTTGATTGGTGACTGATCTGAATGCCAAGCTCCTAGGAGTTCTCTGATATTCCTTGTATTTCCTCTGTCCAAAATTTCTACATCGTCAAAATTGAGTTTATGTCTATAATGCATTGAGATGAGTGATGAAATATCGTGACGTTTAATGGCCAATCGGTGTTCATGTAGACGAAGTCGAAGAGGGCGACCACTTTGTCCCTTTCTTTCCAAATCATACGGTCAGTATCTACACCTCCTAGAGTTCAGTGGTTTTAAAAAATACTTTAATGGGAATCACATAGTTGATATGACTGAAGAATTCATTTAGAAATTATTTATATTAGTCTCTGTTCACATTACTAATCTGATCAGTGGAACAAGTAGGTCATTCTTTCATTCAGTAATACAAAATAAGACAGTTGGACATTTCAGCTCACACTTAGGGAGCTGGTCAATACAATTTAATGACCAACAAAGGCTGATAAGGCATCTGAGGACTACTAATCGAGAATGTAAATTATTTTGCTTTTCATCTCTATCAAAAGACCAAGTTACATTTTTCCATAATACGTACATATCAAGTATCATTTGAAATAGCACATATCAAGGCAGTCTCAGATATATGGTGTTATGTGAGACTCCGTCATAGTAATCATCGTTGTTTGAGAAGCCACAAAATGAACAGCTGTAAGTACAGCTGACAACATTGGTAATACCTACTGTTATCCAAAGGAATCGGAAAGTAATGCTGCATAGGAATGTGACAGTAACTCTAAATCTAACTTTTTCAGGAAAATATTGTCGTTATTTCATATAATTCTCGCAATACTGACCACTAAGGACTATACAGCCATACTGGACACCCACTAGTGACCGGTTCGCGTACACAATTCGCTGCTACAAGATGTCGATAAGTCGTAGTCTTAATAAATTCCTGATTGAGTCTGTGAATTCGCTAATGACTGATACAAACTTGAATCGACTAAGTAACATCAGTTTCCGCACGGTTACAGACACACCTTGCTGATGAGTGCCAACAAAAACGAAACCCAAGAAAGGCAGAGTTTCCTGTTGATGGAACCCGAACAACTCGCGCTTCTGTTGATTCATAAGCATCGATACAGACCAGGAGAAAAACATCAAAATTTCAAAACTGTCAAAAAGAATGTGTTACTGTGAAAGTAATGCAGTTATAAAGGCGAAGCAGCTACTATCAACCTATTTATTAGGTTATCTATTAGTAGTTGACTTTTCAAAGTTTATTTTGACAGTAAACGCTGCCCTACTTAGAAAGAGCGACGGTGAACTAACTAATTAAATTTCCAATAGAATTGACCTGGTAATACACGTGTTTTGTGAGTAAAGTTGAAACTAAGTACAGCACATGATTTAACGAAGCTATACTCCGTATTGTATCAAGCTCTATCAATAGTTAACTATTTTTGACAATGGATGACCGATGAAAGTAAAGTGAAAATCTCGATCACCAGCTCATTGCTCTGCCAACTGAGCTACCCGACCTAGCTATTGATCAGGTCTTAACTTCACTTCGATTGCCAAGGCTTTTCACGGCTGTCATGTGAATCCACGATACATCACTGTTCATTCATCGTGTTCATACTAATTACGCAGTGAGGTCTTCTTGTCGAAATCCTATTTAAACCAGTAAAGTTAGTAAATATTCGGAGCCGATTGGAATAAAATGTAATCAAGTGAATAAGTGCTTCTCCTAAGCTTATTTAGTGACTACCATAGTTAGCCAACTGAAATAATCATCAATACAATGTCGAAAGACATATGTTTACACATGCAATCAAACGAAAAGGTTGTCTAGCCATCAGCTAAATCAGTTTGTTAATGGTTTCATTCCAGTGTCTGGTCGCGTGGGTGGACAGTCATATAAAAAGGCTGCCGAAGTCGGTCAGTCTGAGCTTGTTTATATGAGGATTATAGAGTAAGCAAACGAAGAAAGAAGCCTCACATTTTGTTACATTGATAACAACAAAGATAATGCTAAATAACTAGAGGAAAAGCTTTTAAAGCGATAACTTGAAAGTATACAAGTCCCCACACCAAAGTGTAGGTACTGATTGAATACCTTAAGCAAATTGAGCGTCTGTCAAGGTCACTGAATGTATACCATAGGTATTGGTATATAAATTCTCGGGAAATTTAATTTTTCAAACAAATATTCACATCTGATCTACTGTGACTCCTCGACAAAACACACATCATGAGGTTTGTAGTTGCAGTTGGTTACACAACTAAGACAGCCTTCAGGGATATTCATTTAGGGTTCTAGAATGATACTGTTTACGGATTATACCACCGGATAGCAAATTATTGGAAATAAAACAAGTGAACTTGGAACCTGATTAAGAGTTGAATATTACATGTGAATCGATAAAGCATGTAGCTGGCTAAATGGGGGCACTGGTTACGATAATGTTGTGACTCGGGTTAACTGTCAGCTTCAGTCATTACCTCCAAAGGTTAAGATTAGTCTGGTAAGTTAGTGTCGTTTTCGATAATCTCATCATATGAATAACTATATTCTTTACTCAAGGCAAGGTAAAGAACAGGAGGAGAAATAACTGTTGATATCGATAATTCAAATGATCAATTATTTCAAAACTCTCAGTAACTGACCAGTTGTAAAGAAACATTTTTGCAATAACAGGTGGCTCTCGTGACTCAGTGGCTTAGTAGATAGCCCTCTGACGTTTAAAGCAATGGGTACTGGGTTCAAAACGGAACATGAAACTAATTGAAAGGACGGTGACATTTATGTGATTTGAAGTACTGGAAAATCGAGTGTTCTCCGGATGTCCGTCTGAAGGAAATCGGACTGTGTATTGTGCAGAGACGATGGTCTTTTGATTGAAGTTGCTGCTGTACAGTGAGGTTCACACTATTACTCATAGACTCGTATCATGTGCATTATTAAATTGACTACTAAGTCGTACAAGTAGGTCCAAAAGTTCTTTTGCCTTATACTTTCTGAGAAGTTAGACTGTAGAAATCATTCTGTTGAAAATTCGTCTAGGTTAACTGTCACACTCGGAATAACAACGAATAGCCGCAAACAGTGTGAAGATTCAAACTGTAGTCGATTACTGAAAAACCTTCGTCGGAGAACAAAAGCTGTAAAGTTATCGACTGTTTGAGTAGTAAACGGTGACGAGTCAGATCATATTGTCTATGCATGATAATATTAAAAACATAAGTGTCATTTGTTGTGACGATACTTGTAATTTCCAGCTAGTATGCAGGCCTGAATCGCTCGACCTCTGTTGGCAGATGGGCTAATGCGTCTATACTGCCGAAAAATCGTGATGGTGTCCCGATGATGCTTCTAGTATTATATTTAGAAAATGTGCAGATATTTTATGTCATCCCCTTACAGATATCTTCAATGCATCGTTTTCTGAAAACGTAATACCCACTGCTTGCAACGAGGTCAAAGTTATACCTGTACCTACCTAAGTCACCTTCTGGATGAGATGTTACTTTTCGACCCACTGCTATAACTTCCCCTTCTCTGAAGACAATGAAGAAACTACTTCTCCTTGTGATTGAGCCTTCATTGACGGTTTTCAGAGGTCCAAAACAGTTTGCTTACAAATACAGGAGAAGTACTTTAGATGCTACCACTGTCTTGCATCATCATACTGTTTCTAGTCTCGACAAAGTTGTTAAGTATGTTCATTGTACCTTTGTGGACTACTCGTCAGTCTTTGACTCTGTTCCTAGACCACTCTTGTTAAATAAGCTTGCCATACCTCAGTATGAACTATGGGTTAGAAAGTGTCTGTGTTGTTATTTTTCTGAAAGGAAACAGTAAAATGTCTTTAAAGGGAGGCGCTCGACCTCATTGCTTACTGAAGCTGGTGTGCCTCAAGCTGCTGTACTTTCTCCTTTTCTGTTTTCCATCTTTTTGCATGACTTACCTTATTCTGTTGAGACTAGTTTTATTAAGTGTGCTGATGACCTGACTGTGTCTATTCCAATCAACTCTCATTTGGACTGCTCTAAATTAAATGGATTTTTGTCTCTCCTTGGCCAATGGTCTTTCACAAATGGTTTCAAGTTCAACCCTTCTAAATGCCTCAGGCATAAACAAGACTTGTGTGAACTGCTTAAATCTGATGACGCCTGTTGCATTGATGGTATTTGTGCGGAAAGTAAATGGAGTGTTAACTATCTTGGGTTGAGTTTTACTTCTGACCTTTGTTGGTCATCTCATATCTTGTTGACTTGTAAAAAAATCTTTCCTTTAACGTGATTACACAAAGAAACTGAGACTGTCTGGTATAACTCAACTTCTACTTTTACAATTTATTAATTCGTGCATTTTACCTATTCTTCTACATTGTTCCTTGTTGATCTTCTCTGGTCTTCTAAAAAAAAAGACTATGTTATGTTGCGTAGGGCTTTGAAAGCTGTCAGTGGGATGAGTGGTGTGTCTGTGGCCCAAGTGATCAACACTGTGGTTGATAGACATTTAAATTCTAGTAAGCAGTAAGCTGCGGTAATTTTAACTGACACTGAGCATCCACTTGATTCCCAGCACTCTCCTTGTATCTCCTCAGGGAGGACAAGAAGAAACTGCATAAGACTGTACGCTAGTACAGCCGAGTACAAGAATTCGACAGTGCTTTACCTAGCATGCATATTATGTGAGGGAAAGCGTGTTAGAATAGAACTGACATATCAACTTTGTGACAGTTAACAATCTCATGTAAATAATTTTATTAACAATGTAAAATGTTCTCATTTTTAGTATTCTTGACATTAATTAAATTTTTATGATAACACAACTCGAGACGTTGTGAGGGAGTATGTATATACAAATACTTAGTTGTTGTTGGAATATATCATGCTGAGAATTCCAAATTGTACCACAAATTGTTTGAAATAAAGTGAATTACTATTATTGTGAGTTGACGGCTCCACGATTGAAAAATTATTACGCTATTATCCATGGTATTCTGTTGGGGCCAAGACTTTTTATGGGGAGCGATTTCAGTATTTTTTGCTTCTTTTTTATTTGTTTGTAAGTTTCCTTCTTTTTTACTTTCTTACCTAGTTGGTCATAAGTTGTATGTAACTTCATTACATAGCCTATTTGGTCGGTTGTTTTTAATATCACTAGGCGATATTCTGCGGGCTTTGTCGAACCATTGGTTACTAACCTAATTCGGTCAAGAAGTGGTGAATTTAAACACAATTTGACCGTGGCTCTTTGATTTTATTCGTGTCAACAAATCATTGGAGGTCTTTTTAGAAGTACCCTCTAGGTGTACAGCATCTTAACCTTACAGACTTGTAGCGTCACACACTTCCCCGAAATCAATAGCCTAGGGTTTGACGACTTTCGACATTGATGCTGAAGGCACGCGGTCAAGCATCCTCGCCATTTGGCACGCTGTCGTGTTACGTTGCATTGCTCGTATTCGACTCTCTAGCCAGTTAGTTGGAACGCATCGGTATTTTGGCATAACCATCCAAATATACTATTCCATCCGACTACGCTATCGTGTTCTTCCTTGGTCTCGTATTCGTGGGTATATAACAAGTTCGAATAATTAGTGATTGGTCTTTGCGTCTGTCAAGTTCGCACCAGGACAAATCCTAAATTGGTGAGCCCGACGTGATCACATATCCCGACCAATAACAAGTATTGAATTGGTGAGCCTGTTCCATTTTATATTTGTTTATTGTTTTCATTTCGATAACATTTATATATCCATTTACTACACTTTCTCATGTCCGACCACACCCCCAAGCTTATTCGTATTAAGCCGACTCGAACACGATCCAACTCGTGCCATATTGGCCAGACAATGCAGAAACATGGTTTCTGTATGCCGAGGCCGATTTTCGAGAACAGGGTGTCTCAGATCCTCATTCTCGATTTCTTGCTGTCATACGTTCACTACCGCGAGAATTAAACAGGTATGTTACAGCAAACATGTTTAATCCTGAAGTAAGTGACCCTTATGCACTTCTAAAGGCCGCACTCTTGAAGAAAAGCGATCTCACAGATCGCCAACGTCTAGACGAATTGCTTCGTAACATCGAGCTAGGCAGCCACTCAGCTACTGAAGTCCTCGCACGCATGCGAGAAGTAATCGGTGCACGAACATTTGACGATGGTTTCTTCCGAGAACTATTTCTCTCGAAACTACCACAACCGGTGCAAACCGTGTTGGTGACACTCCAGTCAGTCCCACTCGACGACCTGGCAGCCTCAGCAGATAAAATACTGGAGATATCCAGCAGACCCGTCTCCAACGTATATTCTATCTGCGACAAAACAGAGCGCCAGGATTCAGAGGTGACCAAGTTGTGCAACTCTGTGAAACGGTTGCTACGATCTCGAAGTCCTAGATCACGTAGCACTTCACAGAAACGCACCTTGGCGCATCGCAGCAAGTCGCGTGGTAGCCCTAAAACGAAACCCAACAGGGTGGAAAACCCTGAATGGTGCTGGTTTCATAACACTTACGGGGATGAAGCCAGAAAATGTCGTAAACCATGCCGTTTTAAGAAGGACACAAACTCGGGAAACGGTCACGCCGGCACGTGCTCACGGCAACCGTAGCCGGCGGAAAAAGCCGTTTGCTCTACGTCACCGACATTAAAACGAAAGTCCGCTACCTCGTCGACACCGGCGCAGAAGTTAGCGTTCTTCCAGCAACGACAAAGGAGCGTCATCTTGACCCATCCTTCAATCTTCAAGCAGCCAACGGCAAGGCAATCGCGACATTCGGGAGACGGTATGCCTACCTCAACTTAGGTTTACGCAAACCTATCCACTGGATTTCCTCCTGGCTGACGTCTCTATGCCCATCATTGGCATAGATTTGCTAAACCATTACGATCTACTCGTAGATGCTCGCCGTCGACGACTGATAGATAACAACACAAAGTTATCTATTGGCGGCACCACCTATGTAGGTCCGAGTTTAGCCATCGTTAGGACTAAACAATCAGGCGACGCGTCCTACCAGGCAGTTCTGGAGAAATATCCAGAGTTACAACAACCGAAGCACACTCTTCCGTGCATAACCAGCAATGTTATGCATCACGTCACAACCACAGGTCCACCTGTGGCATCCAAAGCGCGCCGTTTAGCCCCCGATAAGCTCCAAACGGCGAAAAATGAATTCGACCACATGCTCGAACTGGGCATTATCAGACCGTCAAACAGTCCTTGGGCATCGCCATTGCACATGGTCCCCAAAAAGGATAGCAACGACTGGCGTCCAACCGGTGATTACCGAAGGCTTAACGCCAAAACAACTCCGGACTGCTACCCTATACCTCACGTTTACGACTTGACCGCAACCTTATGCGGCATGAACATTTTCTCAAAATCGACTTGGTCAAAGCGTACAACCAGATACCTATGGCAGCAGAAGATATCGCGAAAACAGCCATTATTACTCCTTTTGGCCTGTTTGAATTCCTGCGCATGCCATTTGGTCTTCGGAATGCAGCACAAACATTCCAACGCTTTATGGACGACGTCTTCCGTGGTTTGAATTTTGTTCATGTCTACATCGATGACTGTCTAATTGCGAGTCCAGATAAGGAAACTCACCTTAAACATTTGGACCTCGCATTCGAAAGACTCAAAAAACATGGCATCACAGTTAACTTACAGAAGTGTGAAATAGGAGTTGAATCACTCAGCTTCCTTGGGCATACCATTGACAACAAAGGTATACGCCCATTGAGAGATAAAGTGGCGGCTATCACAAACTATCCAGAGCCGACCACTGTGAAACATCTCCGCACTTTCAATGGCCTGGTAAGTTATTACCGAAGGTTTATCCCTAACTGTGCCTCTGTCATGAGACCACTCACAGATCTACTTCGAGGAACTGCGAAGTTCGTGTCTCTGGACAACGCGGCTAGACTTGCTTTCTCTAAAGTCAAGGAAGCCATTTCGAACGCAACCATGCTTATGCATCATGACCCCAATGCTCCTCTGAGTATTGCTGTTGATGCATCTGATTCAGCAATTGGAGCAGTTTTGCAACAGTTGACTGACAACCAGTGGCAACCGTTAGCCTTTTTCTCGAGGCGGCTGCAAGACGCGGAAACAAGATACAGTACATTTGGTAGGGAACTCCTAGCCATGTACTGTTCTGTACGCCATTTTCGACATTCTGTGGAAGGTCGTGATTTCATTATTTTCACAGACCACAAACCGTTAACGTTTTCCCTCAGCTCGGCGTCTGACAAATACTCCCCTCGTGAGTCGCGACAGCTGGATTACATTTCCCAGTTCACGTCAGACATCCGCCACATTTCTGGAGCAAACAACTCCGCAGCCGACGCACTATCTCGAATAGCTTCGATAAACTATATCGAGGGTATTGATCTCGTTGAACTAGCTCGGCGTCAAAAGGAAGACCTTGAGCTGCATCATGAGTTGTCGTCCACAACTCTCAAACTGCGACTTTGTCCTGTTGGATCAGACAAGGATACAATTTTGTGCGATGTCTCTGCTAGTCAACCACGCCCAATAGTTCCGAAGAGTTGTCGACGCAACGTCTTCAATACGTTGCACAAACTCTCTCATCCAGGTGTACGAGCCACCATTAGGCTTATCGCACAACGTTTCTGCTGGCCTGGGATGAACAAAGACGTTAAGGAGTGGGCCCAGTCGTGCTTAGCTTGTCAAAAGTGTAAAGTCACGCGACACACGAAAAGCCCTTTAGGCTCATTTCTAGCCCCAGACATGCGTTTCGACCACGTCCATATAGATATTGTAGGACCCCTACCAGAATCTAATGGATGTACCTACCTTTTCACTTGTGTTGATCGTTTCACACGATGGCCGGAAGCAGTACCTATTAAGGATATTACTGCCGAAACAGTTGCTCGTGTTTTCGTCGAAAGATGGATCGCGAACTTCGGATGTCCATCTACGTCACAACCGACCGTGGGCGCCAATTTGAGTGTGGATTATTTCACGCTCTAACGGCACTTTTAGGTTGCACTCGGTTCCGAACGACAGCCTACCATCCACAAGCAAATGGCATGGTAGAGCGTTTCCATCGACAGCTGAAAGCTTCCCTTTCAGCTACAAACATACCTCAGTGGACCGAGGCTCTGCCTCTAGTCCTACTAGGTATTCGTAACGCGTTGAAAGTTGATGCTGGATGCACTCCTGCAGAACTCGTCTATGGGACCACTCTTCGCCTACCAGGTGAGTTTGTTTCCCCTTCAACTTTCAAACATGTTTCCGACAGGGCATCTTACGTGACTAGGCTTACAAACGCAATGCGTTCAGTTAGGCCTTCTCCGATTAGACCGCAAACGACTGATGTTTTCGTCCACCCCAGTTTACAGAAGACATCACACGTGTTTGTTCGCCACGACGCTGTTCGTCGACCACTTGAACCACCCTACGACGGGCCGTTCAAAGTGATTAAGCGACATGAGAAATTCTATATAATTGAGCGAGACGGACGTGAAGATACTGTCAGTATCGACCGTTTGAAACCAGCTTATTTCGAAGGCAACCCCATTATAAGTGACGTTTCAGCTCGCTACATCCGACCGACGGATGACTCAATTATCGAAATTCTCGACGATGTGCCTGGTAATGCACAGCTGCAACAACCATCGGCGCAACAAAAAACACGATCAGGTCGAACCGTCAGGTTCCCAGAGTATTTAAAGTCGTATTCAACTTAGCGGTGTAATTGTGCCAACCATATTTTTTTTACTTCAAATTTTTTTCGAGGCACTATTTTTCTTATTTACCGGCAATGCAAACCCTCGTACACTTTGCCTTTTTATATCAATTTTTATTACCATGTAACGAAACTAAAAAAACGGTGAAAATAAGCGTAAATTTTTATTTTTCGATATGTTTATATATAAATAATTCCCATTTTTACGAAACGTTTTCGTGGTATTAAAGACTTTTATTTATATTCCAGGTGCAACGAGCACTGGACGGAACGTCAAAAGGAACTGAGGACCGCGATCGACGTACAATTTGATTTATTGTATTTTATTATTTAATTGCCACGACACCCTAGAATAAGTTCAGACAACCAGGGGCCACTTCACGCAGTGAGCCCATCGGAAGAGTTTTACCAGTGGAGAAACCACTGGGTTTTTACTTCCGGCTGGTATCGTCTTAGGGTCCTCACGAACCCACTAGGGGGGAGTGATCTGTAGCGTCACACACTTCCCCAAAATCAATAGCCTAGGGTTTGACGACTTTCGACATTGATGCTGACCTTGATAGTTTAACTGGACTCGCTAAGCTGAAGGCACCCGGTCAAGCATCCTCGCCATTTGGCACGCTGTCGTGTTACGTTGCATTGCTCGTATTCGACTCTCTAGCCAGTTAGTTGGAACGCATCGGTATTTTGGCACAACCATCCAAATATACTATTCCATCCGACTACGCTATCGTGTTCTTCTTTGGTCTCGTATTCGTGGGTATATAACAAGTCCGAATAATTAGTGATTGGTCTTTGCGTCTATCAAGTTCGCAGCATGACAAATCCTAAAGGCTCTTTATTAGCCTAGAGTGTACTTGTACCGTTAACATTGTAAAGTATTGGCTAATGTTTCAGTGGTGCTAAATCAATAAATTTTGGAATCTTTCTTGATGATGTTCCTTCTTACTGTATTTGATGATTAGTTATTTGCTTTTTGATGCTCAGTGTAATGTTGTTGTTGTATTCATTGAGTCAGGTGGTTTAACTGTAAAACTTTCATTGTCATTTTAGACATCAATAAAATGTTCGAAAGAAAGTGAGCTATGATTTTTTCTGAGCAAGTGGCTTACTAGTTTGTCCCGGTCATCTTAGTTGTGACTGATTGCTGCTGCTAGAATCTTGTCATCGTCTCCATACAAATTTCACTTGATTGTCCTACTGACAGAAACTTTGACCTTCTTGTTTCTTGTGTTTCTTATTGGTTGGTGGTCGATGTTTGCTGATAGCTGACTAACCTGAGTACCAAACTTTTAAAGACTCTCTAACACTCTTGGTATTTCCTCTAAACAGGATTTTTATATCTCCTAGACCAAACTCCTGTCCATAATTGTCTATAATTATTATTATGATACTCCAGTGTTAGTTAATGTTCATATAGACAGACAGTTAGGAGATGACCACTGCATCCGTTATAATATTTTTCGCAGTCTCTGCAATTTCCTTCATAGATAATGTCTTGTTTTTCTACCTTTACCACTGTATCTTTTGGCCAGCATAACGGAGAGGGAAGAGATTTTTTAGGCTTGTGAGCTGCAGTGATTCCAAGAGGCTCAGTCACTTGGTCACCATCTTAGTGATATTTACCATGTAAAGCAAGAGAATTTGTCTCTTGAAAGTCCAGGGATGACGTTCCGGTTGGCAGTGAATATGACAAACGTCTTTTGACGAAGTTGCACGAGATACCAATCTTCCAAAAGGTAGTCATTAAAAGTCTCCCTAATTTCTATGTATTGCAGTGTGCCTTCGGTATTTTGAAAGTTGCTTTTACGCAACTGGTTTTGCGTATTGTTGAATTGTCACTACTTTAGTTGAAGATTTGATCGATATGAGTTAGTTTTCTGTATACTTTGGTGTTAAATTTCGATGCATCTTTCCGAATGATTACGACTTCTAAAAAAGCAAGTTTGTTACTAACTGATACATGTAATTTCGCTTTGTTGTATTGAGACAAATTACTCGAAATGGGTAAGAAGATGAGCTCCCACGAATATATCTCGATACTGTTTGAATATTTGTACTGTTTTAGCATACTTGTTAACTAACGGTGGATTTCAGGATGTAAATTTTGTCCTATTTGGGACTCTTCAACCGGATGTAAGTGCAAGCAGTATCGAGGCATCCCCAGAGGAGCTAATCTGCAAAGAGAGTCAAGCGGTTTGATTCAGTATAGCAGGGGAAAATTAAAAGTATCAGTAAATACCAGATGGTAACACTTGTAAAAGAAGTGTGTTCTATGCCTCAGTGGTCAAGTGGGTAATGCTTTGGCGTTTGAAGTGACCGGTACCGATTATGAGCCTCAGCGGCATCGCCATCGGTCATTGAAATGCAATTACATCCAGCTAACAAGTTAGTTATTTGTTAGCAGAAATAATCAGCTGCATCAAAGTCATCAGGACAAAACCATAAAGCCATTTGTTGAGTAAATCTCACAGCTCACTTCTTCCTCAAGCGTGCAGTGATGACGTTGTCCAGAATGACAATGAAACCTTCATGGTTGAACCATTCATTTCGGAGAACAGCACACTATAAATTTCATCCTGCTGAGCAATAAATATTCCCTATCAACTCACTGAAATTTGCTTCACTCAAATAATATTATGGTTATATTGACATATGGTACTGAATAATATTTATTTGTGGTAATCAGGAAAAATTGCGGTGAACAGTGAACATATGCTGAATAATCTTGTCTATCTCATTCATCTTATCTCCTTTCAATTGAATATCCTTTTATGTTATTCATTAGTGGTGACATATGTTTACAGAATTATCATTCGATGTTCAAACTGCTTGTTTTTATTGATAAGACTGTCTTCTCCAACATAGCCTCCTACATGGATACAGAAGGGATAGGGGGCGGGAGTTAATGCCTAACAAAAATGTTGTTCACAAACATTTCAGAGTTGCACCATTGTATCAGATATAACGTTTTTCTTCCTAGTTGACTTGTGAAGTAAAGAAACAGTAAGCTTCTCAAGGCTAGGTGTAAAGTTCAATCACTGATTTTAACATAAGTCGGTGTTTATTAGACAAACAGTCATTCTATGAAGTGTAACTCAATGTTTGCTTAACTGGTGAAGTCAAGATAGTGGGCAAAACATTTGAAGGCTTAAACAGAAACTGTTTATAATATGAATAAATAATTATGATTATTATGCTGCTGTCGCTACTACTACTACTACTGCACCGACAGATCATCCACGACAAGAACATTGCATTGCTCAAAGGATTCACCAATAGAAACTAGTCACCTAACGAAAATATGCGTCACACTTGAACTCGCTGTACTCAGACAGTCACACTGAATTATGAGAATACAGAAGTCTGAAATGAACAACTAACAGCTACATAAGGGTTACTAGAATCCTGATGCATGCGTGAAATGGCCGTCAAACAGCAAGTGGATGTAGACCATATCTCCAGTCTCAAAGAAGAAAAACGCTCAGTATCTTAACAGCTGGATAAATCTGGTGAATCAGATAGCATAATGAAATAGAATAGCTCGTTGAATGACAAAAAGACTCCTTACGGAAATAGAAGCACATAATATGTTTAAGGAGAAATAAAAGTTTGCTTCAAGAATGTAAGTTGTTAATTTAGCGATGTTACTCATGATGCCGCAACCTCGCCTAATTTACTAGTTCACTAGTCGGTCCGAAGCCCGGATAAAGAGGGAAGGTTGGGCACAGGGCTAGCAGCCCTACACCGTAAAACCAAAGCAACTGCTACAGAAACTTTAAAGCACACAAAATATAATAAGTAAAAACAAACTTATTCCTCGCTGGAATCGGAAAGACGAAATGACGCTGGTTGGTGAAAGCCTTCCGGAAGCCAATTGGACCATGTGTCATCTCTTCTCTCCATGGAAGCAAAAGTAAGCATGGGGACATGGAATGTCCGAAAAATGTCTGAAGGTGGCTGGCTGGCTCGCAAAACTGCCCAGATTACCAACGAGATGAGAAGGTATAGTACTGAAGTGCTGGGAATCTGCGAAAGCAGATGGAATGGAAGTGGAATCTCCAAACTGTCAACTCGAGAGTCTATAATCTACTCCGATATTGTCACACGCACGACACTGAGTTTCCGTGTGGATATCATGATGTCCCCAACAGCATCAAAGGCTCTCATACACTGGGAACCAACCTCCTCCACCATCAGGATCATGACAGCAAGGTTCAACTCAAAAGGAAGGAAAGTCACAATCATTCAATGCTACGCTATGCTCCCACAAATAATGCAGATGAAGAGAAGAAGCAGGAGTTCTACAGACAACTGCAATCAGTACTGGACAAGACCCCAGCACAGTTGGCGACATCGAAATTCACTCTAATGGGTGGGGTGACATGAATTCCAAACTGCGTGCAGCGGACAACACGGGAAGAGAACCAATCATGGGTCGAGAAGCACTCGGTGGAATGAATGAGAATGGAGAACTGTTTGCAGATTTCTGCGCATTCAACGATTTGGTGATTGGAGGCGAGACAGTGTGTACAAACACAATGATATTCACAAGGCAGAGACATGGATGTGATTTCACCAGACACTAGGACACACTACACTACAAATCAGATCGACTTCATCTCGATGTGAAGAAAGTGGAGACGCAGCCAGCCTACTGGACACAAGATCAGATGAAGAAGGGGAGTGGATGTAGGTTCACACCACTCACTATCTAGTGCAATGAACCTGCCTTCACACAATCAAGTTGAAGACCTGCAAAGAAGTTGGTGATGATCGACGACTACAGTTGAAATTCCAGTTGAACACCCAGAACAGAAACTGAACTGAAGGACAAAACTACAAAGGAAATCTTCTCGTCAGTCAGTCAGTCAGTCAGTCAGTCAGTCAGTCAGTCAGTCAGTCAGTCAGTCAGTCAGTCAGTCAGTCAGTCAGTCAGTCAGCCATCAGAACAAAATGGGAGACAGTGAGCAACATCCCTGAAGGAACCTGCATGGAAGAACACTGGAACTCTTTGGAAGCTATATGGAAAGAAACCTGCACAACCGTATTAGGAAAGAAGAAGAAAGAAGATAAGGAATGGATCTTGACGGACACATGGAAGCTGATAGAGGAGGTAGAGGAAGAAGGTGATGGTGAAGCAGAAGATGAACGAGTGTAGTGCAGTGCAGTTCAGTTCAGGGATGAACAACGAAAAGAGGAACTGAACACAACCTATAAAACACTACAGTGGACAAATAAGTGGAGAGTTCACGGAAAGACAAAAGACACTTCTACGACACATTGACAAGTGAAAGAGAACAGGCTACCGGTGAGGGGGACAGCGACCTGTCAACACTCTGCTGAATAACAAGGTTACTTCCATATTTGATTTTTTAATTTGATGTATACAGCACACAGTGATATAGTATTTTTTGCTTGATGACGTTTCGAGCATAAGTTATTGCTGATAATCATATCAGTGTAATGACACTACTTTCGACATTTGATTTTTATAGTCAGGTCACTTTGTATGAGTTGTTTTTATTGGTAGCAGGCTTTTCCATATCTCTGGTATTGGTGTTGCGTCATTTCTATTACTTGTGTTGAGTGTTGATTTGATGAACAAAGATTCAGCAATCAATCTCTCTCTCATAACGACAACACGAGAAAAAAGGAGTTCATAGCCTTCATTGTATTATCCTGTGAGGACGGTACCTCAGAAACTTTACGTAGAATCCTCAACAGAGCTGGAATTAGGGTAGCATTTAAACCCACAAACTCACTCAGAGATAAACTTTGTTGGCTTAAAGATCCCATAGAACCAATTAAGCAAAATAATCTAATCTGTCAAATCCCATGTAATGACTGACAGTTAGGTCAAGTTCATAGGTCAAACTAGTCGGTCGGGGTCAGTTAGAATAGCCGAACATTGGAATTTAGCCGAATATGGAATGACAGACCTGAATAAGATCAATAATCTAGAAAAAACTCGGCTATTCCATTTCATGAATTAACATACAACTACATAATATGGTAGGACAAAGCCGCTGTACTTAAGTCCAATATATTTAATAGGTGGAGAGAGAGAGAGAGATTGATTACTGAGTCTTTGTTCATCGAATCAACACACAACACAAAACACATGTAATCGAAATGACGCAACACCTATGCCAGAGATATGGAATAAAACAAAGAGTAAGGGGTGATGTGACTATAAAAATCCAATATTGAATGTTGTGTGATCATATTGATATGATTATGAGCAATGATAATTTATGCTCGAAATGTCATCAGGTAAATAATACTATATCACTGTGTGTTGTACATATCAAATAAACAAATCTAATATGGAATTAAATTCTACCACAGTGCCCACGTTTTACGCCTTTATTAATCTGGGAGGGGAGAGATCAATACAGATGAAACCAATGAGAGATAGTGAAGGGAACTTTGTTGCCAAAGTGGAGAAACAAAGGAAACGATGGGTTGAACACTTCAAAAAATCTTGAAACGACCACCACCTACATCTCGTCCAGAAATACCACTAGCAACAACAACGCTTTGCTATTCGGAGCCAAAGTGCTTGACTGAAATCTCTGTGAGAACACCATTACTTGCCAGGATACTAGTACATTCACCTGACGAGTCCCAGATACGAGAAAACTTTCTGGATCCCACTGCTAGCCACCACCAAGTAAAGTATAGTGTAAATGTTAGATATGCACCTGTTGTACCAAGAGCTGTCTATTAGATAAAAGCTTGCAGAAATTATGAATCTCTTGAAGTAGATATCCAGATCTTGACAACAAGTGGCAACAGGAGAAGTATTCCGAAGTTCCATTCTGCTTGATAATGATCTCCAACTATATAGTTATGGTAATGTACTAGATTTTTGCTCTGAATCGGCTTTACTTTTTGTTCTGCTCAGTTTTGTCTTGCATGTATGCTGGATTAACGGTTGGTCAACCTTCGTAACATTAATTTAGAGACATTTAAAAACTTCATGTAGACATGATATGAAAACTTCTTATGGATGAATTATTGTGATCACTATTTTAAAATGTTACTTTCAGAATTTGCAATAGAGTTAAATGGGAGTGGCGGTATCTCCTAATTCAACCGACAGTCATTTATACATGTTATAATGTGGAGAAAGATTGGCAAAATCTTCTTGAGAAGCTGCATAAGCTTGGAGCATTTCTCAACCAATCACTTTGTCCCAAAATTTCGGGAAAAAACACGTAAACCAACGTGTATCAGGTTGGTTGAAGAGGTGGAAAACCAATCGAATTTAAATCTAGTTGGCCTTGAAACAGTCAAGGGCATCGTAATATATATATATATATATATATATATATATATATATATATATATATATATATATATATATCTGAAAGTTACATATATACATATATATAAGCATTTTTTTGGCATATATTGGCTGACGTTGCTGGTGATGGTGCAAAACACATCTGTTCTATCACCACCTTTTCTATTTCCAGAGAAACTGAGTGACTGTTAAGGGTGGAATTTGAAGGTATTTGCACACGCGTCCACATTCCCATAATCTAGGCTCCAACAAGTCACTGGTGAAAAATATAATTGGTGTCAATGGGTAAGAGAATGACACCTCTTTCTAATGAAGAATTTCAAGCTTTTATGAAACAATATAATGAAAGAATGGATGCGGCATAACCGAGGGTTATTGAATAATTCAAACAAACGCTGGATGACATTCACCTAGAATCTGCATCTGTAAGTTCTCAAATTTTGAAAAAAACGTTTCTTAAATACATCATTGATGGATATAGTGAAGCTGAATATAAGTTCAAGAAGCCTGATAATATGAATTATGTTACATCGATGGATGAGAAAGATATTAACCCTTCCACCATCCACCATGAAATAGTAAATGATACAGATATTCGGTCAATTTATATTGATGAAAAACATGAAGTACTTGTCGAGAGCTTGCAAAATGACCTAACATGTTTAGTACCAGATGAACGTTCTACAACCATACCTGGCAATGAAAGTTCACAAGAAGTTACCAAGGAGTGCCAGTGCAAGCCCAGACATCAACGTCAAGAATTACACAGATAAAGACTGATTGAGCGAAGAAATATATTCCTTTTCAATTAGGTCTTCATTTTGGGCTCTACACTAATATATAGGTTTACAATTTAATCGAATTACCAACCACATGGTGTTTTAGAAATAATGATGTAAATAATCAACATAGTTACTAAAATTGGACTTATGAATATTGATAGAAACAAGAAGAGGAAGGGGTGTATAAAGTAATACTAGAAGTTGCATCATTTTGACGGCCATGGTGATGAAAGTGGTCGAGCGCATTAAGTTGATCAAAACTCTTCTCCAGAGGTTGCTGGCTTGACCTTAAGAGCCATTCCTAAATCACATATATCTCGACTGAATCCGGGATTAAATTTGCACAGTGACTACATTTGTATTCTGTTACCATAAAGTGTAGAATTAATCAACTGTACCCTTTTGACTTCATTATGACCACAGGTCAAGGTTTATTTTGACACTATTTCATCATGCTGGCACTGGTTGCTGATTAGAGTTGGCAAAATTCCTAACTTCAAAATATCAAAATTGAAGTACAAAGAAGGGAAACAAGGATTGAGTGCTGTAGTGATACTTTAAATTTCCTATGGTACATGACGCCAAATTGTTTTACTTCTGTTGACAGATGGGCTACAATGCAGACGCCTAGAAACTGCCGCATATTCATGATGTTATATATTGGTGACTACCGGAGTACAAAACACTCATCCTGGGCTCCTCTTCTAGTCATTGGGATCAACATAACATCATGAATATCCGGTAGTATCGACGCATTTTCATAGGAGCCGATCTGCCAACAGACGTCAAGCAGTTCGGCCCTGTATAGTAAAGGGAAATTCCAAGTATCATAACAACAACTGATACCCATTGCACAAAAGGTGACTATCGTACCCTAGTGGCTTAGTGGACAACGCTTCTGTGTTTGAAGCGAAGTGTACTGGGTTCGAGCCTCAGTGGGAATAACATCAGCGACTGGGGGCCAGGTACATCCAGCTGACGAGTCTTAGGTGGGACAAAATGCGCTTCTTGGATTCCTGTGCCAGTCATTAAGATCAATAGGAAATTAGTGACTTAAAAATGTTTGAATGTAGAAAAATACCTTCACTTTCCTCTCTTTATATCAGCCGATCGACTATTCATATGGTTTCCAAAATATACAGAAAGCATCAGTGCCATTTCATATTTTGTAGACTTTGGGCATCCAGAAAGTGGAAGTAGACAAAGTTTTCGACTAGAAGGAATAAAGAACTGATCACTAATACTTGATAGAATAGTCAGTCAAGCGTGGATACAATTCACCAACTCCAACCCGACTACCACAGACACATAGTCATGCAGGAAAACACTTTAAAAGTGTTTTTCGTTTTGTCTGTGATCTAAATGTCCATATTCGATTTTCTATTCCGTTAATTATCCAAGTCCAATCCCTTCTATTTGCCCAGGGTTATATCCTGTTTCAGTTTTTAAAACTGGAAACCAGTATAGACTCATTTTAAAGGTTCCTTATGCATTTTTCACTTTCAAACAACTAAAGACACCCATAATATTGACACGTCAGTCCAGGCTGTCGAGTGAAACCCGCATGAGAAACGATGAGTTGGGCGTCCGAGGCTAGGATGACATAGAGGAGATGGTGTGAGGAAGAAATGAAGAGTTCTAAACAGTTGTGGAGTCAGGTTTAAAAGATTGGAGAGAAGAGAGTGAAATGGAGACGTGCTACTGAAGCCCTATGTTCCACTAGGAACCCAAGGGACTAATAATGGTAATAATATATATATATATATATATATATATATATATATATATATATATATATATATATATGAGAGAGGATAGATGAATGACAAACTTCACGATCTAAACAACCAATATAGAGAACAAGTTACAACATGTGAGACTTTAAAATTGATGAGTAAGCACAAAGCAAAATACGCTATGATAGTAGTACAGGAATGGGATTACAGTTTAAGGTCTTAGGAATTCTAATGGAAGGGGGAGAACAACAAAGATGGCATGCAGTGTATGAGTTAGCGGTAGACGGATAAAAAAGAATATGCTAACAAACATGACAAAAATATGGGTTAAAGTAAATCGAAAATGATGGGAGGGTAAATAATGTTTGAGAATAATATATCAGACTATAAGGTGAAAGAATAAAATAGTAAATAAAGCTGTAGGGGGAAGAATAAATCACCAAGGCAATGCAAAGTGAACTACAAACTCCTATTTCACACATAAGTCTGGTTTCAATCGACGGATTGCTGCTGCTTCTGCATAACGTAGGAACCTACTATTTCTTTGTCTATTGATTACTTTAAAGGCTATGTTTGAGTCGGCGGTATGACCTGTATCGAGTATGTGCTTGCCAACGGTGCCGGTTGGTAGCCTTCAACCTCTCAATGACAGGCTTCTCAATACATGTTCAGAGATTCTTTTAGTAAGGACCTTGTACGTCGGACGAATATATATATATATATATATATATATATATATATATATATATATAATGGTGTTTAGGTTTTGAAAGATGTATTTATTGTTGTTTACTACTGAAATGTATCAAATGACTTATGCTGAACACTGACAGCTTACTGTATAAAATTTTAAATTTAGTGCGTATATTGAAGATTTAGAGCATACGAAATGAATTCGATTCATTCCAAAACATTTGTTTTCTTTGTCTTTTTAAAAATTTTTGAAGGGAACTAATCGTATAAAAACAGTTTGTCAGGCATGGCAATAAAATAGTGTCAGTCATGTGAGCTTTGATTAAAATTTTAAAAAAGCTAAAAAGTTGATGAGTAGTGAATACTTGTTAAATCAAGTTTGAACAAGAAGTTTCGTCACATGATGAAATGATTGGTAACTGAATTGTGATCAAGCGGAATATAGCAACAAGAATGAATAACAAATTACTTTAGAAGTGAATAATGTCAAAAAAGAAAGGAGGCAGGAGAGGAGACTGAAAACTAAGACCATGAAAGGAGAATGGGTTGGACAGTCGTCTTTTGTGTACACAGTTCAGGCTTCTCCATATGGATGGCAACAGCTTCGGCGATGCAGGGAATACGAAGAAATACAGCTTGTAGGAGATTTCTTTTCACTGTATGTATGATTTTGGATAAGGAGGTTCTTGAGATAGGGCGATTCTTGTTCACGTGTTCAATTATTGCACTGCTTATCGTTGCACTGTGACCTCTTTGTAACCACGCTGGATAGTGACCTTCAACCCGTCTGCATAATGGTCACATCGAATGGCCTATATACCTGGCTGCACAAGAGCAGGTGACTTGATAAATGCACATGGAAGTAATTACATGTGAAAGTTTCTCCTTTGAGTTGTTAGAAATCGTTGGGTGAAAGGAAGATACTAGTCTCAGCATTGGTGCAAAGAATGTTCTCCTTAGAGCGTTTGATATCCTCCTTTTTACAGTGTCAGCGACAGAATCACCTTTGAAGTTGAGATTCGTACAAAGTATCTTTTTTGGCATGGTGGTAAGGTTCTCTTTGCGAGGTTTACGTTTGATTAATTTGTCTATGAAGGGTAGTGCGAATCTGTTTTCAATCGAGATGTTCTCTGAAACAGAAATTTTTTCCTCTAACATTTCGGGACTGCAGATTCGTCTAATGCGAGTGGCAAGAGATATGATCAAATTTCGCTTACGACTCATAGGGACCCGGCTATTAAAGCTCATCAGTTGACCATTCCATATTGGTTTTCTGTTAAATGAACTGCTTAACGTCCCACCAGCAGTTTTTGTCAGCTCCACATCAAGAAAGGAAGTTTCCGATCCATTTTCGACCTCAGTAGTGAATCTAATTGCTGGGTGGTAGTTGTTAAATATTTGTAGGACATGATCCAAATCATACTGGTGATCACTGATAATAAAAGTATCATTCATGTGCCCTTTTTAAATGTATGTGACAAATTTAAAAACACGCTGAACATTCACTAGAGTTTCCTTTGCTTCTAATGATATTCTATGATTGAAATTTCGATTCGATCTATGTTACTGCTCATCAATTAACATTTATTTGATTTCGTAATAACTGCCTCAGATAAGTAAATTCGATTATTTCAAATTATTAAAGGCTCTCTTAGTCTGTCTTTTTATACATTACATTAATATAGTGATTTCTAGTCAATGAAATCACTCAAAACTATCGAAGATCAAAATGTACTAAGCATTTGTTCTGTTTTTTTTTGAAGTTTAAACTTCTTAGTGGTTCACATTGTCTAAATCATACGAAAATCAACTTGAAACCGTCGCATTTTATGGTAGTCAAATTATCATCCGGTCGCTAATCTCAAGTTCAACAGCCTTTATTTTCAGGCTATAGTCAGTATGCCTGACAACATAACCATCATTCCATTTCAGGGATTATGATAGGGTACTATGGTTCTTTGAGTTACTTAGGCTGTATTCAAAGACACATACCAGTCAAGGCTCTATTGTAAGCTGACTGAAATTTTGAAAAATGTGATTACCAACGCAGGAGGTAACTGGGCGCATACCATACCTTCTTTTGAATGGATGGAATATGCATTCATTCATAGAAAACCAACTTGAATCTAATCAGCTGTAACCTCTGCAAATTACTGAAACTATTCTCTGAACTCTTCGTTAGGATGCCGGTGTATGGAAATGAATTTAACTTCTACTATTTACTGATATACTTGTGATTCTCCGTTGTTTTACTGGATCGAATTGTTCGACCACTATTGGTATGTGGGCTCCTAAGCGGATGCCTCGATATTGTCTGAATAATAATTATGGCATTTTACTTGGGTGTGGCTAGCACAGGAATCCAGGATGTGCGTTTCATTCTATTTTGGACTCGTCAGTTGGAAGTACCTGCACCCCAATGAATGATGCTGTTCATATTGAGACCCAAACCTCGTACCCATCGCTCCAAATGCCAAGGCGTTACCCACTAGGCCACGGAAACACGATAGCCACTTCTTGTATAACTGGTGTTAGTTATTACTATTTATTGACATGCCTCTAATTTTCCGTTGTTTCGCTGGATCGAATTGTTCGACCTCTGATGGTGCATGGGCTCCTATGCTTCGATACTGCCTGAACAACATCACTCACTAGGATGGAAGTATATTCAGCTGACGAATCCCAAATAGGATGAAACGCGCGTCCTAAATTCCTTTGTCAGCTAAAACCAGGTAAATTACCAGAATTTAGCTTTATTATCAAGTTTAAGGGTTAATGAGTTGTCACCTAACTTTCCAAATTCTCTTTGTGAAACAGTTGACTGGAATTTATTTCATAGACAGCTGAATCATCGTGGTGAAGATTGATTTTCTTTTATAATTAACTGAGTTAAAGATTCTTTAAAGAATAAGTTCATCATTGAGCCTTCTGAATTGTTTCATAATCACTTTCCTATTTAAACAGTAACAGGTGGGTAAACGTAGAATAAGCATTTCATCACTTTTTGAGAACACATAGCTAAAAGTATCATCATTCTGATGATGTTCTCATTGCAACATTCATTGCTTCGAACTAAGTAACTTAGTTACACTCGTCAACTTCTGTTCAATAGATATAATGTGTTGTTGAAACCCGAACCATCCAAGACTTGTAGGCTGTAACTACTAAACATTGGAAATTACAATCGAAATGAAATTATAGGTAATATTAAACCATACATCGAAGCAGTATACATGCTGATGGAGACTGTTCACTTCAGTACTGAACAACATCAACGTATAACTTGCAACTCAGATGACAATCTTCAGCACTGAAGACAACATTCATAGCCCAAAATTTAGATTATAGTTGTCGATAGTTCTTTATGCCTTGGTATTATCATGAGGTCGTGAGTGAGTGATTTAACTTGTTGAAGAAATAATAACAATAATAAAAATGATAATAATAATAATAGCCCCTTTATTCCAAACAATAGGTATGACAGTATGGAATTTTTCAACAAAATCACTCCCAGAACAATACTTTCAAACGAAACGGTTATTGCATCAGAATGATGTTAATAATAACAGTTTTCAAGGTAATAGTGTGAAATAGCCAGCTGGTTTTGGATGAGCATCTGGTCCATAATGAATGATTAACAGAAATGCAAGCGTAGTTTTGGTGGTGGTGGTTCATTTAGACAGTAAAAAAAATCTGCAACTCAAGCTAATTATCTGATGGATAGAAATATGATGTACTTTTGTGCATAGAAAAGTCCATTTCCGTATAACTTGGCATTTTTACTCTGTTTTGTTAAAGAAACAGAGTATTGGAAACAATTTTAAAATGTGTCAGAGTACATGATACGTTCAAAGGATATACTTAAATGATTAAAACAAATTGAAAGGAAAGAATTTAATGAAAAATGTTCGATGGATATATTTGGTAGCCAAAGGTTCAAGCAGGCCGCCGTGAATGTTCAGACTGAAATCTACAAATTAAGAGAGAATGTATGATCATATTCATTTGACAAAAACACAATGGATTTTTTTAACATCACTTTTAGTACACTATCTCATTCCTTTCTCTATAAGAATAAAAATTGGGGGTATTTTTTCCAAAGGTTCCATAAATGAGAGCCATCACTTAACGGAATTGTCATATTTCATCATTAACCGGAAAATAAAAGTGCTTAATTAATTATTTACTTTTTATTAACTCTTCTAAGTAAGTTATTGGTGGGAGATTTTCGTATGAAGGATAAATTTATCATGAAATCATCAATTGAGGGTTTTGTTTTAACTGACAGTTCAATGCAAAAGCACAAATGTATCCATCAATGTTCAAATAAATATATATACCTGCAAAAAATTTCAACACTATAAACGTCTACGAGCCCATAATTTATATCCGCGTAAATAAATCTCAATGTGTTTGGAATAAATAAATCCAACATTTTGTGAAGAGAAGTCTGATGTGAACTTCTTAAAGGTTCCGTATTTTTCAAACGATTTGCGGAAATCTTTATCAGGATTTGCATAGAATATTTTCTTTTTTTCCCCTAAAAAATCATTTATCAAAATCTGTCAAAATTTTGTCTAGCATTCTAAAGTGGAATTATGAAATTTATCTTAATTTCATTGCGTCCAAGTTGATATTATCTTTCACCATTAGTATGCTTTTTGTGTTAACACATTTATTTAAATTTGAGGAATTGGTAAATCTTGCCATTAAAAAGCAATGAAGTGATGTCTTAAAGTTGATAGTCTCCTGATTTTCATTCTCTCCTCAACTGTTATTGATTCTGAATGAAAATTAGCTTAAAGAAATACAAATTTAAATGTAGTATTCATCACGAAATGACATCAGTTGGGGAACCATTTGAAAACCTGGGGGCATTGGACAGCTGTTTCGTCCTAGCACGGGACTCCTCAGCAGTACGCACCCATGACCCGGCTAGGGATTGAACTTAGCGCCTTCAGGTTTCACGGCGAACACGTTAACCGTTCAGCCACTGCATTGGAGTTCAGTGGTTCACAGTTTCCAACTTCTGTCACTTCAAGATAAAGCGCGACTATCATCCAAGGTCTTCTGTTGACATCCACTTCCCTTCCAACTAGTTGACCCCACAGGTCATGGCTTCTCACTAGAACTTCGTGATATCCATCCGGAAGGAAGTCACTTATGGACATTACACAGTAATGTATTTTTAGGGTGAATAGGGATTTTAATTTAGGGATTGCATTCATCATGGACTGAAGTCATTTCGAGAACAAATGATGATGCTAACTGAAGACCTTGGGTGATAGTCGCGCTATGTCGTGAATTGAAAGAAGTTGGAAACTGTGAACTATTGAACTCCAACCAAGTGGCTAGATAGTTAACGGGTATGGATTTAAACTTGGGGGTCCTGAGTTCGACCCCCTAGCCAATCCCCTTTCATCTCAAAAATAAAGTACTGATTTCTCTACAAGGAATGAGAGATAGTACATAGAATTCTGTCAGCATTCAGGAATAGACAAAATGAAATTGACTGCCCTTCAAGGACCCGACTATGTATCAAATGAGGTCCTACAAGAGGTTAACCGCACCTCGAATAGCTTAGGGATATTATGGGGGTTGGAGATATTCAAACTGACCGTCTATCTCAATGCTCACTGTCCTGCTGAGTAACACTACTATGGAATGAAAAACTTCAGCATCGTCAAACCAGGGCTAGTCAGCAAAATTTCAATATATTAGTCTGAGATATGCAACCATTAGTCTTCTTCTGTCATCATAACCATCTCCATTTATCAAACTTTTCAGTCTATTTTAAAGGATAAATATGAAGAGTGAGGATCGTTTGGTACGTCACGACCCCATACATAAATAGTTGTTACTAATAAAGTGTCATTAGGCAGGAAAGAAACAGCATTTTTGGGTTATCCGCTGCTATAATTAGCTTCTGAAGCATTTGTAATTTTGTGAATACACCCATGTAAAAGAATCCAAATAAACAATGACGTTGAAATCTGCTAAATTCATGCAGATTTGCCTAAAAAAATATCACAAACAGACATAGCTGCAGCTTTTCTTCGAAACGTCAGTGTTTCAATTCCACTGATTATGAAAGCTGAACCTCGAATTCTTGATACTTATCAAGAAATCAGCAAACAAGATGACAATGTTAACAATAATAGTAACAACAATTATTATTATTATTAGTCCCTTGGGTTCCTAGTGGAACATAGAGCTTCAGTAGCACGTCTCCAGTGACCTCTGTTCTCTGAGATCTTTTGAACCTGGTTCCACGACAGTCCAGAATCTCTCATTTCCTCCTCACACGACCTCCTTCATGTCATAACAATGGTCATAATAACAAAAAGGAAAAAAAACGACAAAATAAATTTATCTTTTGCGTTCCTAGTGGAATATAAGGCTTCAGTAGAACGTCTCCATTTCACTCTCTTCTCTCCAATCTTTTAAACCTGACTCCACAACTGTCTAGAACCCTTCATTTCTTCCTCACACCATCTCCTCTATGTCACCCTAGCCTCGAACGCCCAACTCGTCGTTTCTCATGCGGGTTCCACTCGACAGCCTGGCCACGGTTTCTCGCATGATCCAGTTCAGTCCAGTTGACCACAGTCACGAAGATCATCGGTGGGGATAGTAGGCAACCTTGTTTTATTCCTATCTTCAACTCAAAGGAATCACTGCGCTTTCCATTGTGTTATCAGTCACTTGGCATGTGGCTGTTGAATGAGGTTTGTGGCACTGAAACCGTAGTGTTGAAGCAGTTATCTGCCAAATTACTTCTCGGTTGACCCTGTCGAAGGCCCTTTCAAAATCGATTTACTTGAGGTAAATAGTTGAGTTGACTGCCATTCTATACTGTGTTCTATGATGATGCGTAGAGTAGCGTAGCGTTGTAATTTGATCCCCACATGAGTTTTACTTCCTGAATGCAGCCAGCCAGTCTTTTCCCGTAGTAATTTTGAATCTAGAGCATCCTTTAGTCTCTCCAGAATTATACCGCTTAACATCTTACTTGGGATCAGCTGGACTGAACTGGATCATGCAAGAAACCGTGGGGAGCGAGAAGGTGGGCATATGCTGTTTGATCGATGAAAAGACCCTAGAAGAATTGGGTTCCGCCGATGATGATTTATGTGTAATGTCTTGTAGCACAAACTGTGGGATTTACAGGAGACAACTAACAAGTTGACAGAAGAGGCAGGGCAGAGGAGGAAAACGGGACTTCTCCTAGATGAACGTAGGGAAGACAGAGGTGATGAAGATACCCAACCAACCAACAACAACAAGCACCAGTCACCATCAACAGGAGAAATCTAAACGCTATCTCTCTCACCTACCTAGCTACCTACCTACTTATCTACCTACCACCCCACACCCACCTATCTACGTAGACAGCTTCGTTTCAACTACAGGCGGCGGCACAGATGGGGATGTCAAAGCCAGGATCAGAAAGACAGGAAGACAGGACATCCTTCATTAATCTGAAATCAGTGAGGAGATCTGCTGCACTGCACTGCACTCAGCATAAAGCGTTAACAACATCCGGATTTTCAACACCAATGTCGGTCAATTCAGTGCTTCTTTGTGATGGTTGAGAGGCTTGGTGCGTTACGAAAAGCATCTCCAACAAACTGTACACATACATCATGGACTGCTGCCGCCCACGCTCACTCGATACTGAAGATCAGATGGGTGGCCAGAATAATAAGAATAAACAATGAGGAGCTTCGGTCTGGTAACCAACCAACCAAAAACCTATCGCCCAACAAATATGTAAAAGAAAATGGAGATGGATTAGATTGGACATACACTGAGAAGACCGATTGGGGACATCACACGTCAGGCCAGGCTGTCGAGTGGAACCCGCATGAGAAACGACGAGTTGGGCGTTCGAGGCTAGGGTGACATAGAGGAGATGGTGTGAGGAAGAAATGAAGGGTTCTAGACAGTTGTGGAGTCAGGTTTAAAAGATTGGAGAGAAGAGAGTGAAATGGAGACGTGCTACTGAAGCCCTATGTTTCATCAGGACCCAATTGACAAAGATTTTAGAGAAATGATTTCATGAAAGCCAGTTGAATCTCAGTTGAAGTGTTGAAGTTTTATTATAATTTCTTACTTCCCGTGTTTATCTCGAGGATTTGTTGAGATGTTATTGGAATAAACATCACCTTAGAAACGACGGTGAGGTTGATATAAGCTTGGAAATACCATGGAGCCTTATTTCTGAATGTACACATACGCACATGCGCGCATGACGCAAATTTTATGGAATGTATTTTGAATTGTGACACTTTCAGTGTATTCGATTGGATTACTGCGTGAATTACAATCATATAAGCAGTAACCATTGATGTCATAAATGAAAGGTGTTTGAATGTTAATTAAGTAAGCACAAAGAAATCGAAGGTAATATGACGCACTTGAGATATATTCAGAAAGAAATATGCAAAGAAAGAGAGATGAAGTGAGAGAAAGGAAAGAAAGGAAAGCACAGAATGGATACCGACACATGAGTTCGTTGATTCAGTTTTCAAGTAGGTAGATAAATTATTTGGCGATTGTGTGTGTGTGTGTGTGTTTGAATGTGTATGTGACTTTACACTGTACATAAATCTGACTTATTACACTACTCGGGCATACTTGTTATTGGAAGACGGAGGTTGGAGTTAACACATTCCATCATGTTACTCTGTGCAACTATTGCGAAATAAAGTTTAATCTCTGTTTGATTCAGAAGCAGCAGTAAGGAGTTTCAAGGCCTAGTAATATGTATCTTCTCTCAAAAATACTCACTATTGAAATCTAGACTGGTATAGTGCTTATACTTTAGTGTTTAAAGTGATGAAATTTGCGTATGATTCATGCTGATGGGATTGAAATCCGCCGCTAGCTTGTAGATACATTCATTTGGCCGGTGTTGAATAGCTGTAAATGCTTGTCATACATTCTGCTAATTGTTCTACGCGCCTATGAACCTCAATGAAGGTAAATTTAAATTCAACGAGTAACTTTGACTTTTGTGTGAAAATGTGTAGCGTGAACTGTTGAACTTATAGTTATCTCGTAATCACATATGCAATGTCTGTAAACGAAACAGATACAAAGAGGTGGAAACAGTATCAAAAACGCTACATAACAGTTTCATTCTATCTATTAACTGGCCAACTGCAAGACCAACAGAACACCACCATAATCGAGAATATCAGGCAAATCTTATGGACTTTCTGATGATACAGACTCGTCTCAGTCATTTATTCTTTTCTTGTCACTCAACACATGAAATTACCGAGTGATATCTATGAATCTGAAGAAAGAAAACGATATAATTTTCTTTGTGAGCCAATCGATACATTACCACCCAGTATTGCTCAGGGCTTATTAGATATTTCAACGCACATACAATACATAATCTTATAGGTGGATGACAAAATCTTTAAGGTAAAGAAATTGAAAATGTTGGTGAACCACTTTCTTAGACCACTTGAACTACTTTTCTGTTTGCAGTCCGTTTCTTTCTTACGTTCGTTGGTGCTAGTGACGCTGCTTTAACAACACTGAATCAATTACAATTTCGTCGTTTACCTTGAAGAATACAATAACTTCAGTATCACGTCTGGAGATTGAAATATAAAGTGGATGGTAGATTTTACGACGTTGCAGTTTCCAGTAGTATATCCACTTGCATACTTGTTCTTGGATTGCTTATTTGTGGGATTACATAATATTTATTTTTCTTCTCTTTTGTAGTTTGTTTAACATATTCTCTTGTTTTCCATTCCCTTTTGTATTGGCAATAATCATAGTTGGCTGATTCACTTCAGGTGCACGTTAGAAATTAGTTACCATCAATTAAACTGAGGATTCGGTAGCTTGTAGTTGGATGCACACAGATCAGTTCACAAATGAAATATGAAATCTGAATGGATAAAGGTGTCTTTGAAAGAGAATCGCCTACTTCACTGCTGCTACATCTGCATATAATTTTCAAATACGGAAGTTGACTTTGGGTTTCTGAAAATGCTCAACAATACAAGCTTTCGATTTGCTGGAAAAAAGCATTACAAGGTAATTGAGGCAAGATATCCGTTTCGCCGATTCTTATCCAACCAAGCACCGGATAAAGTATACTCCACAAAGCATTGAAATACTCGACAACAGCAAGATGTAGAAATGAATGTACTGGTTGACTCGACTTGATTAAAACGAAGATGGTAAATGATAACACTACAAGTGTGAATATCAGCTGAGTGAAGCGTCTACTTATCTGTAGCCGAAAAGACGATTTCAACGTTGTCATAAATAGTGTATGAGAAACAAATACTTTTGGTTTTCAGTAATAACTAGTGATATACTGGAAGTTAACTGACAGACAAGTTAGGAAAGTAGATTGAGTTAAAATCAATGGGTAAACAAGTTATTTCGATATGCATCATGTTATTAGGTCACAGAATTGCTATCAGTGCAATCGTTATCTCCTTCCTTAGGCAAGGGATACGTTTAACTCACTTGTTTGCAAACGATGCAGAAAACGGAAGAAGGATTGCATACCTTTGTCTGTCGATTATTTTCATGGCTGTTGCTACCTCCAGTTATTGTTCCGTAACGATTAAATGTTGGGTGACTGCACTGGTAAATGATTGAGATGCTTGTAGTCAGTGGGTTTTTTAGAAAGTGATCAGAAAATCGGATACAGGCTAGCATTTATGCCTTTCCTATACCTTGCTTTAGTAAGTAGATGTGAATTGACAAATGAAAACTGAGATGAATTGACACCGGCACATAACCACTTTCAAATGAATCAAAGCATAGTTAGTGTTAAAGGCGACAAAGGATTCGCTTGGTGAACGTATCCTGTCCAGCAAAGCCAACTCTCAATCTTTTGTCCGATGAATATCAAATGCCATCTTTCTTAGACACCAAATGAATTCAAAGTGGCTTCTCTACAGTTGTATTGGCATTGTTCTCCTCACTGCGTCATCTTCCCTATTTACAAAAACTTTTTCGAAAATCCGTATCAACGACATACACTTTTCGAGAACAAATATCTCTCCATGCAATATATCTTCAAGAATCAGGTATCTTTCTGCATCAGAAAGTGACCTGACTAACCGTCGTTTGTATTTCGATGGACAAAAGCTGTTGGAACTTTGATACTAGGATAGGAGCATCCTTGTGATAAGTATTTATTTAGATAGTATTGTCATCTCTCTTTCTGATGAACCGATACACAAAATTCAGGAAGTAATCATCCTCATAATTCATTGTAAAGTTTATATGTTGAAGCTACGCTGATAAGTGGAAGTAACTTTGAGTTGTGTTTCATTTATTCGCACATCACTATGGTGTCACCCACATAACTCATGGATTCCTGACCTCATTCAGTTCACTTCTATGTTTACCATGAATATATCCGCAGGAACGGATAAAGTGAGCTTCCTGTGACTACTACACCAAATGGTCTGTGAAATTAGTTATATTGTCGAGTTTGACCTCATTTTTCTCTAAGTGATGAGAGTCTTTTCACTTCTTCGTCAGGAAGAGGTTACATATCAGATTGTCAACTAGCAATCTTGGTATTCTTTTCAGGTGGGATGCTAGTAAATAAAGAAGATACATCAGGATATTTCGGGAATATTCAAACTGTTTAGCACCTCTACAAATTCAAAAGAATCCTTCAATTTATTTGAGGAAAATTTCCGACAAATCAGATCTAGTTTCACAGCCAACTGCATGGCTAGTTTTTGAGAGCGAGGAATCGCCATTGGCAGTAATGACCTTCGATAGTATGTTTGTGAAGAATAGAATCTATGTTGAATACTGAGTGAAGTAATACCAAAGCCATGTGAGATATGCACAACAGTCAGTCTTATGAAGAGCCAATGTTGAAACCTATTTTATGATCTAAGAAAGAAGGAAGACTGCGAACTCGGATGTCTTCAGAATTTAAAAATGAAGATGACATATATGCCAGGCTGGGTGCTTAGAAATCAGTAAATTGTTCAAGGTTAGACTTTAAAATTATTTTCTTTTTAACCCAACCCTCAGGGAAAAAATTATGGAAAGTTTGGGTTGACCGAATTTGGACAACAAAGAACACTTTTAGAATAATGTGAAAAATTATTCCGCAGTACGTCTGATTCTTGGCTAAGTCTGAAATTTGGATTTATTTCCGACGTCTTGTTAGAAACTGAGTTACTGACTGGCGTGTGTATCCTTACTTCATCCCTTATTTTATAAAATCGTTGATGTTTCCAAACTACTCGAGGTTGATTTTAAGAGGGAATGTCCCACCTCATCACAGTCTACATTACAAATATTCAATAGTTCATCAGAAAAAAGAGAAAATTATAATATGTGAAGGTCAGAAGGATTTTTGTATCAAATCAGGTTCACTGATTAAGCTAAAATGTATGTTCACTGCTCATTATCCTTTGAAGTCTGAATCCATTATGAAAGGCTTCATCAAAACTGAATGATTAACCGGTAAATATATTCCCGTCTTATATTTTTATCTGTGAAAGACTTTGCGTTGTTGCTCCTGGTAAGTTTTGTTTCAAGACAGGCAGTTCTGCCTCAGCATAATCTGTCTTGTCAAATATTCTATATCTGATATCATCGAGTGTGAATTAGATTTACTTCCTGTTGAAAGGTAACCAGCTGTTCTGCTCCATACTAGATATGTTATTGGACTTACTGTCGCTTCAAGTAATAAAGACATAAAGGACAGCAGTCACTAGTTTTCATCCCTTCTCATAGCAATTACTGCAGACTGTTAACATAAGTTAATTGTGTGTAAGGATTCTCACTAGTACATTTTTAATTATCAGCATGATGCCCCACAACTTGAAACTATACTCAGTTGCGCAACAGTCGAATATGTGATGAATGTGCTCATTCATTCACTGTTGAATCAGGCAGTCTTGCAGGAATGTGTTAATGGTATTTCAAAAGTCATCGGTCAATATGTCGTCGTTTCTTTTCTTTTTGTTTGGAAATATCACTCTTCTACTGGACATTTGGATTCGAACTTGTACTGTTATTTTTACATGGGTTGCATTTTCAGTGTGAGAAATGAAAATCAGTTAAACTACTTATTAGCTCTCCCAGCTGCAAACCCAAACACTGTTTAGAACACAAATGATTTGTAAGCACATAGCCAAATAGGATAGTGGTGAGCTTAGTGAGTGGCTGATCCACTGACTACCAATACCAGTTGAATATTACGAGGGCTAAGACAACAATTCCAACAGTTCCTAAGAAGCAAATCTTCTTAAAGCTGGAATTTAAGAGTGATGTCGCCAGTGAGATCATCACATAATGCATAAAAAGAGTCTTGTATAAAGCATTCCCAGCCGCTAAATTATGTCCCGCCTTCTACAACCACCCGATTCCAGGTGCAAGAAATAAAGACAAACTGCCCGATTCTGCCACTTCTATGTGCATTTATCAATTCAACTGCTCCTGTGGAGCTAGTTACATTGGGCGTACAATGAGGCAGTTCCAACGTCGAATTTCTAAGCATCACCCATCGTGGTTGAACAAGAGACAAATTAGAACTATGAAGACTTCCACACTTGCACACTTAGTTGACACAGGACACCAAGTGGTTACTGGAAAAGCCTTCAAAATCATCCATCAGATTCCAATTATTTACCTCATGGATTAACCACTCGGTTACTTCACATAGCAGAGGCAATTGCAATCCACCATTACAAACCTTTGTATTCGGAAGAAGATTGTTCGACCAATTCCATCACCGTGGCCGTCAACATGACGTAACTTCTAGTATTAATTTAAACACACCCCTTCCTCTTCTTGTTTCCGTTATTATTCATTTGTCTAAATGTTGTTACGTAAGCACCTCGCCCGGTTAACTAGTTCACTAGTTACCTGCCGGTCCGAAGCACAGACAAAGAGGGAAGGTTGGGCATAGGGCTAGCAGCCCTACACCGTAAAACCAAAGCAACTGCTACAGAAACTTTAAAGCACACAAAATATAATAAGTAAAAACAAACTTATTCCTCGCTGGAATCGGAAAGACGAAATGACGCTGGTTGGTGAAAGCCTTCCGGAAGCCAATTGGACCATGTGTCATCTCTTCTCTCCATGGAAGCAAAAGTAAGCATGGGGACATGGAATGTCCGAAAAATGTCTGAAGGTGGCTGGCTGGCTGGCTGGCTGGCTGGCTGGCTCGCTCGCAAAACTGCCCAGATTACCAACGAGATGAGAAGGCATAGTACTGAAGTGCTGGGAATCTGCGAAAGCAGATGGAATGGAAGTGGAATCTCCAAACTGTCAACTCGAGAGTCTATAATCTACTCCGATATTGTCACACGCACGACACTGAGTTTCCGTGTGGATATCATGATGTCCCCAACAGCATCAAAGGCTCTCATACACTGGGAACCAACCTCCTCCACCATCAGGATCATGACAGCAAGGTTCAACTCAAAAGGAACGAAGGTCACAATCATACAATGCTACGTTGTGCACCTACAAATAATGCAGAGCAAGAGAGAAAGGAGGAATTCTACAGACAACTGCAATCAGTACTGGACAAGACCCCAGCACAGTTGGCGACATCGAAATTCACTCTAATGGGTGGGGTGACATGAATTCCAAACTGCGTGCAGCGGACAACACGGGAAGAGAACCAATCATGGGTCGAGAAGCACTCGGTGGAATGAATGAGAATGGAGAACTGTTTTCAGATTTCTGCGCATTCAACGATTTGGTGATTAGAGGCGAGACAGTGTGTACAAACACAATGATATTCACAAGGTAGAGACATGGATGTGATTTCACCAGACACTAGGACACACTACACTACAAATCAGATCGACTTCATCTCGATGTGAAGAAAGTGGAGACGCAGCCAGCCTACTGGACACAAGATCAGATGAAGAAGGGAGTGGATGTAGGTTCACACCACTCACTATCTAGTGCAATGAACCTGCCTTCACACAATCAAGTTGAAGACCTGCAAAGAAGTTGGTGATGATAGACGACCACAGTTGAAATTCCAGTTGAACACCCAGAACAGAAACTGAACTGAAGGACAAAACTACAAAGGAAATCTTCTCGTCAGTCAGTCAGTCAGTCAGTCAGTCAGTCAGTCAGTCAGTCAGTCAGTCAGTCAGTCAGCCATCAGAACAAAATGGGAGACAGTGAGCAACATCCCTGAAGGAACCTGTGGAAGAACACTGGAACTCTTTGAAAGCTATATGGAAAGAAACCTGCACAACCGTATTAGGAAAGAAGAAGAAAGAAGATAAGGAATGGATCTTGACGGACACATGGAAGCTGATAGAGGAGGTAGAGGAAGAAGGTGATGGTGAAGCAGAAGATGAACGAGTGTAGTGCAGTGCAGTGCAGTTCAGTTCAGTTCAGGGATGAACAACGAAAAGAGGAACTGAACACAACCTACAAAACACTACCCTGGACAAAGAAGTGAATGAGAGCGCGCTCAAAGACAAACCACACTTCCACGACACACTTCCAACTGAAGCAGAACAGGCTGCAGGTAGTAGAGATAGAGACCTGACAACATTGTATCAAATAACCAGATTACTATCTGGGAGGAGAGAGATCAATGCAGATGAGACCAATGAAAGATGGTGAAGGAAAGTTAGTCACCAAAGAAGAGAAAGAAATGAGACGATGAGCTGACCACTTCAAAAAGCTCATGAATCAACCACCACCTGCACTTGCACTTCATCCAGAAATACCACTTGCAGCCCAGCCACAGAACTACCAACGAACACAAGCCCTCCAACGAACGTCGAAGTCCTGAATGCCATAAGGCTACTGAAATGCGGGAAAGCAGCAGGACCAGATAGAATCCCACCAGAAGCACTGAGAACAGACGCACAGACAACAGCAGATATGCTCACACTACTACTGCAGAAGGTTTGCAATGAAGGAATGAAGGGAAGGTACCTGCCTATTGATTGGAAGAATACAACCTACCTTATCAAACTCCCGAAGGAGGGAGACCAAAGTCTTTGCAAGAACAACAACTGGAGAGGAATCATGCTGCTGTCCACCCAGAGTAAGCAAAATATTATGCCGCATCATCGTGGAGAGACTGAATGATGCACTGGATTCAAAACTACCACCGGAACAGGCTGACTGGCCAGCTTCAGGAAGTACAAATCATGTGTGGACCAAATTGCAACGCTACGCTGAGCACCATCACGGAACAGAGCATAGAATGGCAGTCAACTCAACTCTACCTCAGCTTCGCGGGCTTCGAAAACGCCTCCACTTCAACAGCGTCGGCCGAGAAGTAATATGGCAACTGCTGCAATACTACGGAATACCACAAACCTTTATCAACATCATCAACAACTATACGAAGACACCACATGCCAAGTAATTCACAGTGGGAAGGTCAGTGATGCCTTTGAAGTGAAAACAGGAGTAAGACAATGCTGCCTACTATCACCACCAATGATCTTCCTGATTGTGGTGGACTGTATCATGCAGGAAACCGTGAGAAGCGAGAAGATGGGCATACACTGGACCGGGGAAAGATCCTAGAAGATTTGGATTTCGCCAGTGATGACTTGTGTCTAATGTCGCACAAACTTGAAGATCTACAGGCAAAATCCGACAAGTTGACAGAAGAGGCAAGGCAGCGAAGACGGGACTTGCTTCAAGTGAATGTAGAGAAGACAGAGGTGATGAAGATACCCAACCAACCAACCCCACCACCACCAAGTACAACAAGCTCCAATCACCATCAACGGGAGAAACCTAAATGAAGTAGCCTCCTTCACCTATCTATGCAGCACCGTTTCAACTACAGGCGGCACAGGCACAGACGAGGACGTCAAAACTAGCCAGGATCGGGAAGACAGCAAGACTGGCGTTCATTAACCTGAAACTAGTGTGGAGATCTTCTGCACTCAACATAAGGCGTGAACAAGATCAGGATTTTCAAGACTAATTCAGTCGAGTGAGTCAGTGCTTCTGTGTGATGGTTGAGAGACTTGGCGCGTTACGAAAGGGATTTACAAGAAACTACAGAGATTCATCAACAACTGCCTACACTGGCTCGTTACTGAAGCTCAGATGGATGGCCAGAAAGAATAAGCAACAAGGAACTCTGACCGGGTAACGAACGAACCAAGAACCTATCGCTCAACAAATATGCACTTGAAGGAAGTGGAGATTGATTGGGCATGCAGTGAGAAGACCGTTCGGGGACATCTCGCCTCAGGCACTCGAGGGGAATCCAGATGGGAACGGCGAATTGGGGGAGGGTGTTGGACGGTGACATGGAGGAGATCGTGTGAGGTCAATCAATCATTCAGTATCGACACAGGACCAGGCATTACTGCCTAACGGTATGGGTTGCCACAGCTCATATCAGTACATCAGTAGAAAGGTAATGAGGTGAAGGATGAAGATAAGTGAATGCAGTCAAAAGAAATATAAAGTACGAGAAGAAAGGAAAGAGGAGTGACAAAATGGTGAGATTCGGTATAGCGTTGTTAAGATGAGGATAATGTGTGTATACATCTGTGCCACTGACTTCGGTTCTGAGCCACATCACCTAGAGTCTCCAACTACTGGTTCCTCTTATCTCGTGGACCCCAACCACCTAGTCTGCATCGTCCTACATGGCTCAAACCAACAGTCAGAGACTTCATACATTGGTGCCATGTTTTAGTCTGGCCACCTCGGGCCTTGCTCTAGCCTAGGCCTACTTCGGCCGACATTGTGTGACGAGGCAATCGGTGACTAGGTATACGTAGTACGTGTCTCAACCATCTCAATCGATGAAGGATCATAACCTCGTCAACTGATTTACCTCTACTCCCTAAAACTCTATACCTGACTTCTGTGTTACTCACCTGGTGACACCACAAATACGGCATGTACTATGAAGGCAACGGTGTTCAAACACCTGAAACCTTTTCATATCTTCCACCTTCAATGGCCATGTTTCACAGCCATACAGTAGAACAGAGCGGACTGCTGTGCAGATGCAATACACGCGACCCTTATTAGACAAACGGATATCACGGCGGCGCCATAGGTGGCGTAAATTGGCGAAAGCCAACCCAACTTTTTGTATCCGTGCAGAGATTTTATCGGCCACTGAGCCAGCCACCCGGGCTGATCCTACTTCCCAGGTAAGTGAAGTGGTTAACATACTCAACCACTACACTCTCTATTGTTAGCCGCGGCACCGCTAAAGACCAGTCCTGGAGCAAACATCGGTATTTGGGTGGTGAGAAACGTATCCCAGACATTTCCGAATTCCCACTCAAAGTGTTCGAAGGACTCTGCATCTTGTTAGCGTCTTCACTTAACAGGACTATGTCATCTGCATATTCTAGGTCTAACGAAAATTCTCCTGTGATTAGGTCAACGTCTGTGTAACCTGGTGACGAGAGGGAGACCTCCATAGGTATATCTATGATGAAATTGAGTAAGAATGGTGACAGTGGGCATCCTTGACAGACAGATTTCTGCGCATTCAACGATTTGGTGATTGGAGGCGAGACAGTGTGTACAAACACAATGATATTCACAAGGCAGAGACATGGATGTGATTTCACCAGACACTAGGACACACTACACTACAAATCAGATCGACTTCATCTCGATGTGAAGAAAGTGGAGACGCAGCCAGCCTACTGGACACAAGATCAGATGAAGAAGGGGAGTGGATGTAGGTTCACACCACTCACTATCTAGTGCAATGAACCTGCCTTCACACAATCAAGTTGAAGACCTGCAAAGAAGTTGGTGATGATAGACGACCACAGTTGAAATTCCAGTTGAACACCCAGAACAGAAACTGAACTGAAGGACAAAACTACAAAGGAAATCTTCTCGTCAGTCAGTCAGTCAGTCAGTCAGCCATCAGAACAAAATGGGAGACAGTGAGCAACATCCCTGAAGGAACCTGCATGGAAGAACACCAGCATAAGGCGTGAACAAGATCAGGATTTTCAAGACTAATTCAGTCGAGTGAGTCAGTGCTTCTGTGTGATGGTTGAGAGACTTGGCGCGTTACGAAAGGGATTTACAACAAACTACAGAGATTCATCAACAACTGCCTACACTGGCTCGTTACTGAAGCTCAGATGGATGGCCAGAAAGAATAAGCAACAAGGAACTCTGGCCGGATAACGAACGAACCAAGAACCTATCACTCAACAAATATGCACTTGAAGGATGTTGAAATGGATTGGGTATATAGTGAGAAGGTCAATCAGGGACATCACGCGTCAGGCCCTTGGGTGGAAGCCAGATGTGAAACGACTAGTTGTGCTTCCGAGGCTAGGGTGACATGGAGGAGATGGTGTGAGGAGGAGATGAAGAATTCTAGACAGTTGTGGAGTCAGGTTTAATAGACTGGAGAGAGGAGAGTGAAATGGAGACGTGCTATTGATGCCTTATATTCCACGAGGAACCCAATGGACAAATAATAATTATATTATTGTGAATGACTGCACACTCGTCACAGTCACTCCACCTACCTAGAAATAGCATGCTTCATATTTCCAATTTTAATAACTATGTTGACTATTTACATCATTATTTCTAAAACACCACGTGGTTGGTAATTTGATTAAATTGTAAACCTATATATTAGTGTAGAGCCCAAGATGAAGACCTAATTGAAAAGGAATATATTTCTTCGCTCAATCAATCTTTTTCTAAGTTAACTATAGCATTTCCTTCAGGGAAATCAATTTCAGTGTTCATTTTCTAGAACATTTAAGTCCGGATATCTTCTTTGTAATCATCACTTTCGGAAATATGCCAATAAAACTCACAAAACATTTGAGTGCTCAAGTACTTACAAGTTTTTTTTGTGTACAAGTGAAGTTCAGACACTTCACAGAGTGCCTTTGAACTTGATGGAATCTGTCTCCAAGGTATCCGAAGATGAGTGCTCATTTTTTAATTGTTTGAATGAACTTTGAGTATATAGTTTCTGTTTGAAAATGATTGCAACGCTAAGCATTAGGAGAACACAGAAACAATCTTTGCCATAAAATGTAAATGCTTGACTAAAAAACGGGAATGCAGTCACTATATTCCACTTCTGACTCTTTCCCTTCTACCTCGTTCCAATTTTCCTAACCAGTTCCAATATGACAAGGGTAAATCTTTATAACTAGAGAATAAGTTTGATATATGAAAAAGGCATTTATTTGAAACATGTAACTATAACTCTCATAGTCTATTATGCAGAAGAAAATTTTACAATCAATAAATATGTAAACTTTCCGTATCATTGTAGGTAGAGAAAATCAGACACCGAAAGACGGCTAAACAGATATACAATCTTCACATGAAAAGTTCTACTCATGTAAACTAACTGGTGATAGTGAACCTCACATAATCTACGTTCAACCCAGCAATGGAGCAATGATTCCACTTCATTTCAGACGTCTCTATCTCTAATTCTACTTAACGTTAGCAAACTGCCTTCCTTGCATGTTGTTACTCTTATCTCCATTGCTTTCACAAGGTGGGAAAACGAGGAAATCGTGTGTTCATTATTGCGCGTTGTTCCAATTAACTTTTGATATTCTGTCTTTTTACGTAGATAGATTAAATCGTGAAGAAATGAAATAAGTTTTTGAATTCCGAGAGTGGTTTGAGAAATTGTTTAACTGATGATTTCACGTGTGGCCAAGTAAATAACAAGTGACTGGTTATATATCTCCAGTGCACCCACTGACCGACTGACTGACTAACCTGTTTTTCAAATAGGAATGAATAAACCAAATAGCTGACGGTAGACTAACATCTGGATGACTAATTTCCCTATTAAGTACATTACATCAAAATCACCTCAATGATCGTGTCAGCAGTTTCATCCCTAATGAACATGATGCAGGCAGCAAACACTGGTCAGGAGTGAAAAGAAGACAGAAACGATGGATAGAATTTCATTTATCTTACACATGATTGGTTTACGTGCTGCAATGACCGCTGTTTGAAAACAACTGAAAAGCAGTAATTTTCTACTAGATTTGGTGCTCTCTGACAGAGTCTAGCCTTGCTGCCTTCTACTGTCGAACAGCTGAAGTCTTGGTCTTGTTGCAACTGAGATCAGTTGATATCGACTACTGCATTCAAATCAAAGTAGTTCATTGAATTATCTATGATTTACTACTGAGATGAGTACCCTTACATTCTGATGACAAACTGAAACAGAGGAAGGAATGCAATTATCTCTTTGCATACAAATGGTTACTACCGTTAAAACTGATTACAAATGATACTGTGCAGAGAAGGGATCCATTTCTCTCACAGATTCCGTCTACAAGAAACAGAATGTTGTAGGTTAATATCGATGGCAATGTTCTACACCTTTAAAAGTGACCGAAGCAATAGGGTGGTTCATAGCATATCATGCAACATTTACAATCACACAATCACAATTGCACTACTTGAAAGAAGTTAGTAGTTTTGGTTCACCAAAATTGTACACGAAGAGTATTTCCTCAAGGAAAATCATCATCAAGGCAACATCATTTTCTATTCACATTCATGTGTTTGCAGACACGTCAAAACCTAACGCTAAATATTAGACAGTGAGTAGGGTGGACAATAAATTGCTGCTGTATTCTGAATATGCCTATCTGTTGAGCGAAACTGTGAATTACTCAATTAATTCATGAATTTGGACAAACTGTACGCTGGAAACCTGGGAGCGCTGGACAGCTGTTTTTTCCTAGTGTGGGAGTCTTCAGCAGTGCGCACCCACGACCGCTCCAGGAATCGGACCCACGACCTTCAGGTTCTGTGGTCATCAGAGTTTGGAAATATGGACCATTAGATTCCGACCCGATGGCTCAATGGTAACACGTTATCCACTGAACCTGAAGGTCGCGGATTCGATCCCTGGCGGGGTCTTGAGTGCGCTCCGCAGGGGTCCCATACTAGGCAAAACAGCTATACGGTGCTCCCAGGTCTCCAGTATTCCTCCAATGGATGCCGTTTCAAGATGAATGCCAACTTGAAAAATCTCTGAATCCCCGCAAACCCCCCAAATTCGAAGTATACGATGTAATTTTTACTTTTATAAAGAGTTAGACAACTGTATAACTTGGAGAATAGGCAACCAGCTAGTTGACTATTTAGGCGACAAACAGATCAATTGTGAGAAAGGTTAAAAAAGGACATATATGTTGAGAATACCTGACGGATATCAGACTTAGGATCTTCATTACACATTCAAAAAGCCTCACATCTATTTTCCTCATTTGATGAATGTAGAGAAGTATGACAACAATAGTAATATTGAACAAGTGTAAACACGTAGCGAAGAGAATCGACACAGGGAGGATGAGCTCATGTTATGAAGCAGTCAAAATCACACATTCCGCTCCGTGTATATTTGAAATCCAGGTAGGATTCACGGGATTGATAATTCTTCTTTCTGTGGCAATGGTGAATCCAAACTGTCTTACATACATCTGCATAGACATTTTCTGGTTTGTTAATTGACAGTTAAATAGCATAACTACTCACATAAAAAAGTAGTAGTAATATGTTTATAGAAACGTTATCTATCCCACAATTCATTGTAGGATTATTTAAAGAGGAAATTATGATTATGATTACAGTGTCGTGAATACTTTTTATCGAGGAGTAGTTCTCAATAGTCTTTTTGCTTTAAATTATAATCATTATTACTATGATTAAATTGGTTAGAACATGGTGTAGACTTTTACTCATTTCAGTATTGTGAAACAAATATCTGATAATATCAATGAATATAATGATGGCTTTGTTATCTATTGTGTATTTGCTTCATGTTTTCTTTCCCTCGAAATAAGCTTTACTCTACAAAATGAACATGATCTACACTTGGAGACTAGAATAATCTTACACTTACAAGATTCTATTTCTGTTCATAAATAAACACGACTTGATCTATTCATGTTAACTATATGTAGGCACTATTATTAAAAATAAAATCTTTAGTCGTAGGAATGACATTATTTCAGTTTATCTCATTATTTCTTCATATATAGACTGACATATTTAATTTCCCATTTTGCTTATATATATATATATATATATATATTCATTTATCTACACATGACTGTTTGTTGTCAGCAACGGATGTCTGAAATGTCGAAAACTTTTTCCTGTGTGTACCCTACGGATATGTGTGTATGTAACATTTCTAAATAATTTGTTTAAACACCTGGTTAAATTGCCAGGAAGAGAAGTTTTACTTTGCGAGCAATACCTATTAACACCCTAGCTTTATCCAAGAAATAATCGTTTCTCCCATTATTATTCCTCCAATCAGTGTTATGATATTACTTTCAGCTTACCATTTTATTTTCTTACATCGAAATATTTCATTCATTTTCTTGGCTGTCCGCTTGAACTCCGGGTTACCTTATTTTATCGCAGAATATATTCCATCAAATTTCTCCTTTCCATATTGTTTTCATCAGTCCCTTATGTCAACCACTCACACTACACACTTTCACGTGTTTTTAAAATCATTACAACCCATCACTTCACAAGTTGATAGGCAAATTAAGAAGATGCAACACGGTGGACGGCAACGAGCTATCAAGCTTATGACCATAGATAAAATGAATATTCCGGAAATACTCAGCACAAACTACAGGTTGTTACCGAATAAAGTTGATTACCTTCAGTCACTCTTGTCCACAAATGTTTATTGAAACACGGATGTAATAATGCTACAGGACACATGTCTTTATAACCTGTATGGTGATGGCTTAGTCTGCTTAAATAGCTTCAAATTATTTTGACAAGATTGAAGCTATTCCAAGAAGAAATGTGGTGGTAGTGTAGCGACATTTTTCAATACAAACTGGTCCTCCTCCAACTGTGTATGCTTCTGCTTCTCTGACGAGAAGATTGAATGCTTTACCATTTAATGTCGTCCCAAACATTTCAGCAAATAAAATATGCACATGCACAAACATTTATGTCATGCCCGACTTTAGTTTCTCAGATTTGTCAACTTTTGCTGATGAATTCACCGAATTTGCTGCTCCCGTTCTGGGTAACTCCTTGTCTATAGTCTATGGAGATTTTAATTCATGTGACTGAGTTTTCTAGTATCATTGGGTCATGAAAATATAGTTAGGGTTTCCACTCGTCTTGACAACACCCTAGATTTAGTATTTACAAGTGAACCTGACATATATGAATCCCGTAAACGGGCTACCACTTCTAAATTCTGACCACTGTATTGTACGTGTTTGCCTAAAGTGTACGGCATGCTACAGAAGAAGGCTTTCAGATGCCTTTTCAAGGAAGTCCAATACGGATGCTATTCACCAAAGAATGTATTACGTTTGAGAAGGATGCTTATAGAAACAGACTGAGATATATTTGCTAATGAAGTTTTAGACATTATGGCAAGCCATCCCAGATTTTGTCTCCATATATGCTGCCCTGCTGAAAGAATCCAGATAAGATTCGACAGACTTTCCTCTCCTCATCTCAAGAGGCTCCGGAGAGGAAAGGAAAGGTTGTATAGGACAAGAGATCACCCTGGCGTTAAAAGACTTGCCTGTCTAATTAGGCCCGAAATACAACGTCTGAATACTGTTTACAGCCAGAAGTTCCTATCGTGTAAGTACACTCCTAATATGGAAACTATTTAAAGAGCTTACTGGTAGAAAATAGATAACAAAACAAGCTTGTTCTGATGTCTGTGCGTTAAACAAGTCATTCATACGTTGGCAAGCTGATTTCATCCTTCGAAATGTCCAAAGTCAAATTGGCAGCTGCTTTCCTGGTTTTAATATACATGATGTAGCCAATGTCCAAAATCCTTGAATCCATCCCAAAGCTTAGGTCCTGATGGTGTTTCTAGTATTATATTTAGAAAATGTGCAGATATTTTATGTCATCCCCTTACAGATATCTTCAATGCATCGTTTTCTGAAAACGTAATACCCACTGCTTGCAACGAGGTCAAAGTTATACCTGTACCTACCTAAGTCACCTTCTGGATGAGATGTTACTTTTCGACCCACTGCTATAACTTCCCCTTCTCTGAAGACAATGAAGAAACTACTTCTCCTTGTGATTGAGCCTTCATTGACGGTTTTCAGAGGTCCAAAACAGTTTGCTTACAAATACAGGAGAAGTACTTTAGATGCTACCACTGTCTTGCATCATCATACTGTTTCTAGTCTCGACAAAGTTGTTAAGTATGTTCATTGTACCTTTGTGGACTACTCGTCAGTCTTTGACTCTGTTCCTAGACCACTCTTGTTAAATAAGCTTGCCATACCTCAGTATGAACTATGGGTTAGAAAGTGTCTGTGTTGTTATTTTTCTGAAAGGAAACAGTAAAATGTCTTTAAAGGGAGGCGCTCGACCTCATTGCTTACTGAAGCTGGTGTGCCTCAAGCTGCTGTACTTTCTCCTTTTCTGTTTTCCATCTTTTTGCATGACTTACCTTATTCTGTTGAGACTAGTTTTATTAAGTGTGCTGATGACCTGACTGTGTCTATTCCAATCAACTCTCATTTGGACTGCTCTAAATTAAATGGATTTTTGTCTCTCCTTGGCCAATGGTCTTTCACAAATGGTTTCAAGTTCAACCCTTCTAAATGCCTCAGGCGTAAACAAGACTTGTGTGAACTGCTTAAATCTGATGACGCCTGTTGCATTGATGGTATTTGTGCGGAAAGTAAATGGAGTGTTAACTATCTTGGGTTGAGTTTTACTTCTGACCTTTGTTGGTCATCTCATATCTTGTTGACTTGTAAAAAAATCTTTCCTTTAACGTGATTACACAAAGAAACTGAGACTGTCTGGTATAACTCAACTTCTACTTTTACAATTTATTAATTCGTGCATTTTACCTATTCTTCTACATTGTTCCTTGTTGATCTTCTCTGGTCTTCTAAAAAAAAAGACTATGTTATGTTGCGTAGGGCTTTGAAAGCTGTCAGTGGGATGAGTGGTGTGTCTGTGGCCCAAGTGATCAACACTGTGGTTGATAGACATTTAAATTCTAGTAAGCAGTAAGCTGCGGTAATTTTAACTGACACTGAGCATCCACTTGATTCCCAGCACTCTCCTTGTATCTCCTCAGGGAGGACAAGAAGAAACTGCATAAGACTGTACGCTAGTACAGCCGAGTACAAGAATTCGACAGTGCTTTACCTAGCATGCATATTATGTGAGGGAAAGCGTGTTAGAATAGAACTGACATATCAACTTTGTGACAGTTAACAATCTCATGTAAATAATTTTATTAACAATGTAAAATGTTCTCATTTTTAGTATTCTTGACATTAATTAAATTTTTATGATAACACAACTCGAGACGTTGTGAGGGAGTATGTATATACAAATACTTAGTTGTTGTTGGAATATATCATGCTGAGAATTCCAAATTGTACCACAAATTGTTTGAAATAAAGTGAATTACTATTATTCTTATCATGATGATCAAAAAAATTACATTAGATGTTGTCTAAGTTTACTCAGGAAATATTTATCAGTGTGTGTACATTGGTCTAAAACAATGAAAGGAGTGCTCAAATATTTCATACGAGCTTTAATCAAGATTTTGACCGAGTACTGTCGGATGTATTCGGCACTAAGTAAAAATCTAACATTAAATATAGTTTATAATTGTGTATATTAAAGGGCGTTGAAAGCAAAATAATCCGAACGCTTCACACAGAAGTCTGATTTGACATTCTTCATGGAAATAATCAAATGTTAAAATATCAAAGGCAAATAAATGAATGCACAGATGTGTACTGAATCTATTCGTTTACTTTTTTGGAGTGGTCATTGTTTTTCTAAAATACGATTACTAATTAGTCAAGTGCCGAAAAGCCTGTCATTGAGAAGTGGAAGGCTACTAAGCAGAGCAATTGGTAGTCCCATCCTGAATATAGATCATCCCATCGACTGAAATACAAACTTCTAGGTAGTCAATAGACAAAGTATTAGTGGATTTCTGTTATGCAGAAGCAGTAGGAATCCATCAACCGGAACGAAATTCGTTTGTACAAAAGGAGTTCGTGCTTCACTTTGCCTTGGTGATTTGTTCTTCCCCCTACAGCCTTACTTATTGTTTTATTCTTTCATCTTATTGTCTTACATATCACTGAAGACATTTGTTTTCCGATACAAATTTAAAACAAGCAACAAGTGTGAAAAAAGCAGGATTTAATGAATTCATAAATTTCAGTAGTATTCGCCAGCTGGATACTTCAAATACTTGGTTATATATACCGTTAAGCAATGTAAAAGAGCATACATACATACATATATTACAAAGACTGAGACAGATTCGGGTGTAACAACATAGAAGTGAATAGTTTTTTACAGGTCAAATGGTAATGCAGAGGACAGAAATGGATATTCAAAATTGAATGGGTTGGGGATAGGTTAATTGAGTTTGGATAATAATGGATTTCAGGTAAGAAAATAATTGTAATAACAACAATAATGTTGACACAGGGGTGAGAACTGAGTCGACTGCGCGTCGATTACGTCATTGAAAACAAGATAGTTAATAGTACTTATTCAGACAATAAGAAAACCACGTGTATATTGAAATGAATAATAATGATAACTTAAAGCAACTGATCCCTTTGATAAATTTAAACAGCGTAATGAGAAGACGAAGATTAAATAAATATCTTTATTCTCAAGTTATGAAGTTAACATGAGAGATTAACATGTGATGTATTAGCGCTATACACATATATACATATATGTAAAAGTGGTCAGAGCCGGGTGCTTAAATTTATTGGAGCTCTTGGCATCCGTAAATTCAAACCCGCTTTATGTTTACAAAAACAATTTTCCCTCAAGTTGAACCTACCTTAGTACTGCACTGTTGGGGCCGTTGTTCTGCTCTCAATATACACGTGGTTTTCTTATTGTCTGAATAAGTACTATTAACTATCTTGTTTTCAATGACGTAATCGACGCGCAGTCGACTCAGTTCTCACCCCTGTGTCAACATTATTGTTGTTATTACAATTATTTTCTTACCTGAAATCCATTATTATCCAAACTCAATTAACCTATCCCCAACCCATTCAATTTTGAATATCCATTTCTGTCCTCTGCATTACCATTTGACCTGTAAAAAACTATTCACTTCTATGTTGTTACACCCGAATCTGTCTCAGTCTTTGTAATATATGTATGTATGTATGCTCTTTTACATTGCTTAACGGTATATATAACCAAGTATTTGAAGTATCCAGCTGGCGAATACTACTGAAATTTATGAATTCATTAAATCCTGCTTTTTTCACACTTGTTGCTTACATATTATTCTCAAAGATTATTCATATTCTCATCATTTTGGACTTACTCTATTCAATTACATACTAATAATGGTTGATAGCATAAATTCATCGGAACACCTACCACCCTACTAAAATGTAGTATCGTTTGCCTTGTGTTTGCTAATCGATTTTTCTAGTCTGATTTGTGAGTGACTTTAAAGTTCACAGTAGGAACGATCCAAGTAACCAGTTCATTTCCTTCATTTCGTCTGCAAAGGCAGATTTTCATAAAATAGAGAAGTTTCATTGGTTATTTCAGTCGTTGCTAAGGTGGCCTTTAAAATTATTCTGATTTGTTGTTACATGTTCCCTGTATTGATTGAATTTGGGGTATATGGGGACTTAATGATTTTTTTCAAGTTGGCATTCATCATAGACCGATACCAGTCGGAGGAACATTGGAAACCCGGAAGCATTCGACAGCTCTTTCGTCCTAGTATGGGACTCCTCAGCAGTAAGCACCCATGACTTCTGTATTGATTGATTAGGTCGTGAATTCTGTCATCCATTCCTGTTCCCATATATATGTATTGATTTCTAGATGTGAAAGATGTATTTAGTGTTGATTTTACTACTGAAATATATTAAATGACTTAAACTGGGCACTGATAGTGAACGGATGACTTTGGAGGCCACCCTAACAACTGCTGAGATGACTAATTACGGTTCAGTATTTTATGAAAAATTGATACCCCAGCCGAAATACCCATAACATTTTCGTTATTTCAGCAGATGTTAGGTTGATCTTTAAAGTCATTCCAGCGTACTGAACACAATTTTAAATTTAGTGTGTATATGGGAGATTTAGAGCACACGAAAAGAATTCCATTCATCCAATAATGTTCAGTAGTAATCCAGGTATCCGTCGAAATGTATTGATTTTCTCGAAAATTGCCACATGACTACAGCGTTACCTGTGACCCTTTCTATCGTGTATTTACAATGAAGGCGATTAGGAATGACAACACACAGACATACCATACAACAAGATACATACAATTTCAGATTGAATGATTGGTAATCATATCTGAAAAAAGCAATGATTATGCAAAGGGAAGTGGACAAGGAGATTCCGCAAAAGCCTTTGAATTCATTTATGTATCTTTGATATTTTAATTTTTACTATTTCCCTGAAGAAGTTTGGATCGGACTTCTATACAAAACGTTCGTATGAGTTCATTTCAAACACGGTGTGACTTACACAAATATTAATTATATCTAAGGTTGAAATAACCCAGTTAGTGCACCCAAGTATCACATGGGCACTTAATTATCTTTCTAAAAGCGATGTAAAACTATTTTTACCTGTAGATTTACTAAGCTATGTGTATAGATGAAGGTACACAATGCCAGTGAGTTCGAAAGAGACTACAAATATCAGATGTACAAATTATGATCCATAAGTTTATGAATCCTGATTTTCGATATCCTGACTAATATTGTGACAGGTAAACTGGTCGGTTTCAACAGAAGACCTTCATCGTGTGAAATTCTATTCCAGAGGCTATGTATAGCCGTTAGAAGAACGTTCAACCCTGCTAACATCTCCTTATCATTTTCCAGTCGACTGATAAATGTCGATCAGACAAAGACAAGCTTCCCAGTTTTGCCACTTCTACATATACATATCACTTCAAACGCTACTGAAAAGAAAGCAATACCGGGCATGCCACTAAGTAGATTAACATATATGTTGCTGAGAACCTACACTCATGTCCAGGAAAAAAGCAAGTGAGGTCATTACGAAGTTCAATTCTATTGCATTTGATCAACAGTGGCCATGTAATAGAGAAAATAAAAGCGATCAAAGTCATCCATAGCATTCAACAAACTGGTGGAGAATACTTGTAGTTCAGGTGGGTGATGTTATAATTGTTTTGTGTTCTCTGAGCTGGGTTGTTTAGTCCTGGAGTTTGCACCATCTTTCTACACAGTGACATCATCCACAGCACTAACTTCAGTATGAAGTGGGCCGTCAATATCTCTCCTTGAGTTATTCAGTAGCTTGTCCTGATGAAGTGGTTTGTGATTGGTTGGTTCCCTTGGTTGTTGTGTCATTGATTATATAGATTTTCTTGTTGGATGTTCCTCTACCCGACCTTTGACCTTTTTATCGTTTGTCATCTTTCTCATTGGTTGACAGATTGGGTCTATGTGTATTCATCTATTGATTGCAGACTGACTGACCTGAATGTCAAGCATCTAGGAATTTTCTGATATTCTTTGTGTTTCCTATGTCCAAGATCTCTCTCTACATTGTCGAAATTCAATTCATGTCCATAGTTATCCATGTGCATTGAGATGAGTGATAAAATGTCGTATGTGACGTTTAATACCCAACTGGTGTTCATGTACACGAAGGCAAAGAGGGTGACCACTTTATCCAATGTAGTGTTGACTACAGTTATTCCAGTTGATTTTGTAAATGATATTCGGTTTGTCTTCTTTGGTTGTTGCATCCTTTGGTTTGCATAATAGTGTTTGGAGGGGATTTGTTGGTTTATGGGTGGCCATACCATTTCCAAGTGGTCTCAGTAATCTTGTCGTGATTTCTGATATGTTCTTTATGTGCGGTAGGATGATGCGTTTATTGATTTCTGTCAATGACTTTGTAGTTGATGATGAATGGGATAGGCATCTTCTGATAAAGTTTTGTGAGTAGCCGTTCTCCTTTATGATGGGCATCAACTAATTTTCTTCGTTTCTCCGTGAAGTTGTTGTACTGCAGTGTTCTTGCTTTTTCGAATAGAGTCTGCACGCAACTAATTTTCTGCGTTGTTGCTACTGTAGTTGAGGATTTGATTACTGTGTTTTAGCTTCATGTACACTTGGGTTTCTAGTTTTCTGGCATTTACGCTACTGCCTAAAGTATCCAGTAATGATGGTTGTTTTATATTGACAGCTCACTTCATACTGAAGTTAGTGCTGATCATGTCGTCTAGAAAGACGATGAAAGCTTCACGATTAAACAACGCAGCTCAGAGAACACAATACAACCAAAATTTACAGTGTGCTCACACAATTATCGTCTGTAATTCATTTTCAACAGTTTCCTTGGATCACTTTCTTCAAATAAATTTGTGATTGTTGGGTTTAATTGTAGTCATAGCTTTATTACTTGTTTTTCATTCCACTTCTAGGAAAAAATCGACCTGTACACAACATCTATCATACGTAAGGCTTGAATAAGCAGGTTTACAGGATCATTATGCTCATGTAGTTGTTTTAATGTGTACAAAATTTGATTATTTCAACAGCCTACCTCCTAATTTAGTGATTTTTAAAAATTAACTTACTAACACTTTACGGAATGAAACCAATAGAAGACAAGGCACAAGCCTACACTCTAAGTATCCAGAAGGAAGGTATCAATCAAATATTCTTTTTGCATGCATATTCGTGTGTAATAAATCAATTTTTCATCTGAGGATGATCTTGTATAAGTGAAAGAGTTTAAGTTGTTATGATACCCGTTGCACAAGAGGTGGCTATTGTCGCCCAGTTGAGCAATGGATAACACTTTGGCGTTTCAAGCGATGGGTACTGGGTGTAAGTTGCAGTGGGAACAACACCACGCACTGAAGTGTAGATACTTCCAACTCACGAATCCCGAATAGGACGAGACGAGCGTCCTGGATTCCTCTAGTAGTCATCAACATGAATGAAACAGTTTAACTAGTCATCAATTCTAGTATCTACATTTGCACACTCTGAAAGTGATTTTAGGCGCCATCCTAAAAGATCAGCATCTAAAATAAACCTTTTTCTTATGTATATGTTTGTGCCTGTCCACAAGAGACACCATGAAAGTGAGGGAAACCCATGATTTATAACATGAAAAAATCCCATGACGTTTAGTATTTTTCATATTCCTTTACCAGGTTGTATACAAGAAACCAGTTTTTAATTCTTTTGAAGACAACCATTAGCTCTAATATATGTAGTAATGACCTACAGTAAGCTATCAAATCAGAGTCTCCCAACTGTTGAAACCAGTCAAGATTAGAAAGTTAAGAAGATGGTCCTGAGCAGTGAAATCAGACCCTTTTTTACACACCAAAGTGCGTTTAGTTTATTCTGTAGTTTATCTTCAGTTTTTCGTAACACTTACAAGTATAGTTCATATAGGATTAATCAGCACAGTTGGCGAACTGGTTCTTAAGAAGTTCAATTGTAAAGGATAGTGAGACAAAGAAGTAACTTATGACACTGAAATTGGGTTATATTGAAACTTTAAAATACAGTTTAGTGAATAAACTATATTCTTCTGGATAACTAACTTCTCACGCTCTACAGTTGCATATCAATAGGGGTTATTCAAAGAGTAGCTCAAAAACTGACAACAATGAGATTCTGTGGATCGTCATTTGGACATTTGGAAGTAGAATTTAGAGTTCGACTCTGTTACTAGAGAGAATTCAACAGGGGGATGAACATTATTTATAGTTTGAAGCAGATATTTGATGTCTTCATTGCCATCACAAATAATAAAAGTATCATAGACGCATCTTTTGTAGACATGAAACCTATTGATTTCTATTAGAAAGATGTTTTGCAGGTTAAGAGAGGTCCTGTAGGCTGTGGCATTGCCACGTCACGTATCTGCCTGTTGATTACTATGGTAAATCTGAAGTGCATATTAGTATATCAATGTCTGTATTATGGGACTGAATTAAGTCCCAAGGAGACATAGAACAATTATTAGTTTGGCCACTATGTTGTTGCTTTGAATGCAGTTTTGTAAACAAATCCACAGGAAAAATAAATGCAGTTCGATTGATGCAATCCATGTTTTGATAAGGTTTAGCTTTAGAACATCCAAACGAGTTTAATTAAAATGGTTAGCCTTGATATTTGGTTTGAGGATGATGAGTGTAAAGGGGGATGAGTCGACTAGTTTAAGGCAAAGGCTGGTTTTTGACAAAGATTCGAAATGTGCACAAAGGCACCATTTAGTATTTGCCAACTTATGCAATAACCAGCAGTGGCAAGATATCTCAATTCTCATTAATTGAACAATCTGCTTCATTTGACTGTACACCTATGAAATCGTTGTTGAAGGGATAAACAGAATACACATATTCAACTACAGATGCCTTCTGAGAATTCCTTATGAGGACAAATAGAATCGAAACCCACCCAGCAACATTGTGCATATTCGTGAAGTAGGCAGTAAGCTACATTTATTGTATGAGGGCTAGTGATACTACCTGGTTGCACAAACCTCAGTAGGTGTAGCGGTGTTCGAACTCATTGGTTGGAGGTCATCTCCATAAACTTCTTCTGAGTTGCTTGTGAGCCACACTGAAGTCTGGTTTATAATGCTAGTTCACGGTGGTGATTCAGTTGTAGAGGTTATGAACCTTCATGAAGTGAGATGTACGGCAAACACTGATGTATCATCCACTTCAACGTGTTTCACCAATGGGGTAATACTAGCCAGGGTGGAAGAATCTACTGCGGATCAGATCAAAAAATGGTATCTACCAGTCCAGGAAGCCATAATCAGTTTTATCGATTTGACTTGTCTCCTAGAGCCATCAACAATAAACGACTGTACACTGTTGTTGATGTAACTCAGTACATACTTTCAAACACCACAATCCTGAGCACATTTTCGTCTGTTCTCCCTTTGATCATATCCTTCTTCTGCCTATTTTTGCATATTTCTACCTTCCTTGATTTCATACTTCTGATGTTCGAAACTATTCTACCATGATTCAACCCTTTAACTGTTAACACAAATGGTGATATCTACATTAACACTGAAGTGTGTTGGTGACTCGAACGAAACTCAATGGCATAAAATAACTTCAATTATACACAGAAAACTCTAATTCATATTGAAGCATAGTGTACCAAATAGATTCAACTGGCTATTGTTTGAAGAAACGGATTGGATACTGTTTACATACGTATGTTTTAAGCTTCACCTAGTAATAAGACCAACCAGAAGCTAATAATTATGTCCCATTGAATTGATGAAGAACTGAATTCATCGTATTGAAATACATATATATATTCCATAATCATTTGACTAGATCAGTTTGTATTGCTTTTTGCAATGAATATCTGATGAACAACATGAAGTTTAGTGATGACAACTTGTGGAAATTGAGTGCATATTGCATGAAAACAACGAAGTGGTAGTACCTATCTTAGTCAACTATTTTGAAGCAAAGAAAATGATGGAAATGAATTGGAATTTTGTGATCGCCAAAAATGTAATGAGAGATTGATGTCGACTATAGACAGAGAAGTCTTGAGGACGCCTCAACAATGTACAGTGTTAAAAATATAGCCTTTCTGCAGTCGAGCAAATAGTCAATACCTCTGTACAGCGTCTGCAAACTAAAGCACTTGTAGATGTGAAGCCATACAAAACACTCACGGTTTTGACACTGCGAAACGAGATTCCTCAACAAGTTCCACAATATTAGTAGTGATATATTCCGTGTAAACTAGAAGACATTACTAGAATAGTCCGGCAGTAGTACGACCTCTATAGAAGTTAGCCAAGGGCACTGATATTCTGAATTGAGGCATAGTCCGATCCCGACAGAACTTCACAATAAATGACAAAATTTGTCATAAATTGACAAATCGACGTTTTGATTCCCGAGGAAGGCACACTGTTGCGGATCCAACCCACAGTATGGTAATGAGAGAAAGAAAGCATCTATGAATGGTGTGTGTATTGTCAGCAGCAAGTAGAAAATACCAACCGAAAAGTATGATTGCAAAGTGTTACAACGGCACAGATGGAAGAAGGGGAAAGAGGTCAAACGTGACTTCCAACATGATATTTGCGGTAGGTTGGAGCTTGATGTGGCAGATTTCAGTCGATGTGAACACGACATTTGTGAATTATGTATGACTGGCAAGTACTTACTTTCCCCTAGTTCCCTATCTTGCGTTAAACTAATTATAATTACGAACGCCATTATTCAATTTCACCCTACTCCACGTTTCCTCCAAATTTATGCTAATGCTTAAACATGGTAACGAATGTTATTCATATACGCCTCAGATGTGATTGGCCAGAGTCAGTCTTCTTTCCACGAGGAACTCGATTGGTCAGTTCTGCGATGACATACCTTACTCTACGAGCTTCAATAACTCATGTGTCGAACGGCAAAATCGTGTTCTATCTATTTCTTGAATACTGTAACTACCTGCAATTATGGTTGATAAGAATGGTTATTCCATAAAGGTATGGAGATTGTATAGATGTTTTCTACATATGAAAGGGAAACTAAAGAACATCAGAAAAGTGACCGGACTACTGGGACAAGTAAATAAGTTATCGTAAAATCTTCGATTAGCACGAATGATACTGCGTTTCGACAAACGTGCAATTTTCCCGCATGCGCTTTGTACTACTCATTATGAGTGAGTAGTGTCGTCATATAGTTCAGCAATACTAATTCGTTCGTTTTTCGATCATTTTATCATCCAAAGATAATGGTATCTTTCCCATTTCATGATTGTATTATCATGCATTTGCTAACTAGTAACGTCTTTGACAAGATATCCCGCTACCTGTCAAAGCACGAGTATACTGCACTGCAGCCCTCTCTGTCATATTATATGGCTAAGTGATGGCCTCTGAAGTAAGAAAATATGAGGCTATATGATCCTGATCACACGTGTCTTCATAGCATTTCTCTAGTGTGGTGCAAGTAGTATGTTGGAAATATAGAGGTCAGTTACAGGGTACGTGGTAAGTCACTCAATGAAGTCGTGGAAACTTCCCGACTAAGGTGGCTTCGACATGTGACCATGCCGACTGCTTAGATGTACAATGTCAGCCAAACTAGGATTTGACTAGAAGGTCCGTGGTGGCTAGATCAAGATGAAGCATCAATCCACGAAGTTTCTGACTCTTGAAATGAGCAACGTAGGCAGCTACAGACTGCCTGGTTGGGGTCCTCGAGATAATAGGAATCACGGGTTGCTACCTCTTGGTGACACGACTGAAAATTGGTCAATAATGGCCCAGATACATCACTTCGTGATATCTGTGAAAATTTGAACATCTTCACTAACCTCCCCTTTTGAAATTCATTCTCCTTCCATGCGAGGTATTTCGTCGATTTGTTTGTCCAGTTCTGACCCGTGATTTACTAATTCAGTGAATCACAGTAAACAATTTTCACTGTTTTCAGTGATCCAACTACCATAGATGATAATTTTGGCATGAGGAGGTTACGCTTGAGACGATAACGTTCGAAACAACAGTGGGATAATTTACTGTCGATTATTAACACACTTTTCTAGTGGTCAACTTTCAACTGTTGAAGTAAAAGTTAACAACGAAACAAAACAGTAAATGAATCATTTCTTCGCTTGCTCGATTAACACAAGATTAACTGAATGAAAGACGTCTATAAGAATTTGACAATACTGTCATTTCTACAACTGGGTGTTTATCGTAGAGGAGTAAAACATAACTCCTAAAACGACTATGTAAATTCAAAGAATCTCTGCACATTGTAAGTAGGGGAAAACATATATTGAAACTACCCAGAAAACAGCATTCCATACAATATCAATGAAACGAACATGATTAATAAAACCTATGTTCGAAGAACCAACAAATCCTCGAAAGAATGAATCACATCAGAATTAGACAGGATTTTCTTCTTCCACAATAAGGACTTTTAATACAAAATGATATGTAATCCAACTAATTACAGGTTAATACAATTCACTTAATATGAAAATGAAACACACTTGTACATTTAATCACTTCGCTTTACTAAGGAATATTAGACAAACTGTAAGCTAATGGTCTCGTCAAATGCAACATCATGGACGATGATAATTCACGAGTTGAACTGTGCAATATGAATATATGGTAACAGCAGTTTAATGAGTCTATAAAATGACTTAAATCTAACATCTTGTCCTTTCTTAACTACTTCCATTCAAGTATACTCAATAGTAAGATAATCAAGTTTCCTACAGATGAGTATCCTTCGAACTTATTCTTCATCTAGTTCATAATCCCAATTTCTGTCAATTACGTGAAGTATATTCACTTAGCTAGTTAAAAAGCAGACTTGGAACAGCATGGATAAACCAAGAGATGAATGTCATCGCGGCAAAATCAACATGGAACTTTGAGAAGTCCGTCGTTACGCTTCACGGTAGCAGATAAAGAACAGATGGATAGAAAAAGTGTATGGGAGGAGAATCGATTCTAAAAGTGGAGATTAGTGAAGATGTTCATAGATATCAAGGAGTGAATAGATATGTACCATTAATGACCAATTTTCAGCCAAGGCACCGAGAATCTGGAACCGTTGATTCCTATTGTCTCGAGGACCTCAACTAAGCAGTCTACATGGCTCAGATCAAGAGTCTGAGACTTTTTGGACTGGTGTTATTTCAACCTAATCCGACTTTGATTGACACTGCATATCGAGGTAAGCGGTGGGTGGTTAGCACTTACTGCTTGAGGCCTTATGAAACTATCATGATGCTCAGGCCGAACCCGGTAATCATTGGTTGATAATTGAGGTAATCAGCCGTACTTTTGCACTAAGTATTCTTATCGTTATGATGCTATAACATCATATTATAGATTCTTCATGCGATAGCATCTCCTCCATCAATTCACGCAAGAATGTAATTACAAAGAAAAGTGATTCGAAAAGATAACAGCATGGATTTCTTAAGATCCTCAATGTTTGCTTTCAGAGATAGTACTGTAAAACTATGACCACCAGGTTTAGGTAACATTTGTATATCACAATCAAGTATGCGACTGAACCCGCTTACCAATGAAACTAAGATACAAGTTTTTATTCAGAGAAAGATAGTTCATGCATAGCCGCCTGAAGAGATACTAAAATGAGACAAAACATCCATTCTGAACAAACTAATAACGGTAAAACTCATCGATAATATAGGTAATGTAAAAACGACTATGGAAACGACTATGAATACTTTTAATTACTAATTGATCCTTCTAAATCCGGGTTGTCGAACTGGATCGTACTGCTCGATTTCTCTGACTGACGAATCCCTAAAAATGGGATGAAACGCGAATCTTCGATCTTACTGCTAGTCATCAAGTAAATTACAACATCTTCAATTACCAAAAAACTTGACATAAAGCTGAAACAAATCACACTTTAAAAGAATAACAAACTGCTAAAAAGTATTTTTGCATGACAGCACAGTTATTATTCATGTTTTGCTCATAACACAACAGACGAATAGGCATTTTATATATTTATAACTTGACTGAGCTTTTGTATCCGATTCAATAGAATATCACCTTGCTTGATCATTGACTGAAGAAGAAAAAATATCAACATGAGACTAAAAATTCAACGTTTTGAAATGAATCGGATACGTGAGTAACTGATGTACTTGTCGAGCTATTACGGCTAATGACTGACCAAAGTCTACTCAACCAATAATGACAAGTGACCACTAATAAAAGCAACGTAATTTCGTATTTTTTCTCGGTCTTATCAACAAGGTGTATGCGTAAACATGAAAAGACTGCTGCTCCGGTAGCGATGCTGGGATGTATCATTCGCATAACATATAACCCCGATGGATGTCACCTCCATACAACGCTCAATAGCCATTCCGTTACAAGAGTCGTCGCCGTCGCCGGCGCCGTCGTAGTATTCAAAGCTCCTTTCATTAAATTTCGCAAAAACTATACTGAGTGGTTTAAATGAAGTTTCCGTCTGTTTTGCGACTTGGAAATAGTATTTAAATATGCTAATCTTTCTCAGGAAACTGTTTAATGGTTTAGTTACTTAGAGAACAAAGAAAACTGACTGATATCCGAGTGCTTAAATCAAGGTTAGTAAAACGTTATATTGTGTCTGTCCCAAGAAAACTCTACAAATATTAGTTTTAATTGTTCTCATCAACTGGTGCTTTCAAGTATTCAATTATCTGCCTAGTAAAAAGTATGTCAGGCAGAGAAAACAACATGTCATCACTTAAGGCTTTTACTGTTTCATAAAAACGAATGACAAATCTCGCCTGTGAACACATAACCTTTAACACTGTTCAGTAAAGAAAACAGTATTTATTATGAAGTGACATTAAACGGGGAACCACTTATAACCTGGGAGCACTGGATAGCTGTTTTCTCCCGGTATGGGACTCCTCAGGAGTGCGTACCCACGACCACACCAGAGGTCAAACTAGGAGTCTCGCGGTTTTGCATAAAGCACGTCACGAATAAGTCAGAATCCATTAGTCCATAGTTTCCTGATTCTATCAATTATGGATATAGGACAATGATCATCCAGTGTCATCGGTGAGTATTTGTCCTTGTCTCCGACTTAGCTTGCCCCACCTATCAGTTGGATTCCGATTCGATAGTTCTATGGTAACATGTTCGCCACAGAACCTGAAAGTCTTGGGGTTCGATTCCTGGCAGGATTATTAGTGTGGACAGCTGACGAGTGCCACATTGGTACGAAACAGCTTTCCAGTGCTCCCATGTTTTCAATGGTTCCTCAGTGGTAATTACCAACCGGAAATTGATAAGTCCTCACAAACCTCCAAGTTGAAAGAGAATAATGATTTAATAGGCGTTACTAACCTCACTGAGAAATAAGCATCGATGAAGATGGGGAAAAAGGTTACTAAACGGTGTGAAAATGTAGAAAGTTAAACTGAATATTTAATTCAAGGGCTTCTTTCATGAAAGCTAAAGCGATATCCCATGTTTACATTTAGTGTCCAACAGAAACTGTTTTAGTGACGTAAAATCAATATACCTGGGTTTCGGTCTAATTTTTGGTAAATTCAGACTGAATATGCAAATGTAAACATAATTTTGTAAAATATGTTCATCAGACAGAATATGGCGTCAAAAGACAACAAATAACATAAGGAGAAGATACTGTATCTTAAACAATGAGACAGATAATAAGATTAAATTTTGAGGGGGTTGTGGAGATTTGGAAATATTTCAAGTTGTTATTCACCTCCAACTGATGTCAGTCTTCGATGAATAACAACTTGAAACATTTCCAAATCTCCAAAACCCCCTCAAAATTTAATTGAACTAGTGCTCGTTGGTGACTAGCTTCGAGAAGTATTCCCGAAGTTCCAATGACAAGTCGTGACCGGTGGAGTCAAGCCTGATGGCCGTGAGGACAAATACTCAACGATGACATTAGGTGGCGGTTCGCGCTATATCGTGAGCTAACAGAAGTTGGAAATATGGAGCATTGGATTCTGACCCAGTGGCTCAATGGTAACGCGCTGGTCGCGGAACCTGAAGGTCGCGGGTTCGATCCCTGCTGGTGGGGTCGTGGGTGCGCACTGCTGAGGAGTCCCATACTAGGACGAAACAGCTGTCCAGTGCTCCCAGGTTTCCTTTGTTCCTCCAACTGATGTCAGTCTTCGATGAATAACAACTTGAGATAATAAGATGTCCAAATTCATTTACATACCGACAGACTATGGACACTAAAATAAAAATTTAACCGTAATTTAGGCTTTTCAGAGAAGCGACAATTTATGAAACATGTGAAATGAAAGCGCACAACTATGCGTCGAGTGAGTTTCAGATAACGCTTTTTTCTTACAGTTGATAAACTTAAAGGGTTTGAGGAGCAGAAGGCTAGTGTCTACATATACGAAAAACATCATAATGGTTTTCAACACACCATGCAAACAGCCTGGTATATTCGACAGCAGCATTGGTCAACAGGGGATCTGATACACCGGAAGAAGCCGTTCCTAGGTGGGTCAAAATGGTCTAACTTAATGCCGAAAAATAATAATCTTAGTAGAATTTATGGTACTATTAAGATTTATAAGCCAGGCTATGCCATCAGGCCCATAGTAGATTTTAGAAACACTCCAACATACGAGTTGTCTAAATATTTAGCAATTGTACTGAGCCTAGAAAGAAATCATTCAAAATTCCGACTTACTAGCTCTAATGACTTAAAGTACAGACTAGATGACATACACTTAGATAACAATGAAAAAATGGTTAGTTATGACATACCTAGCCTTTAGACGAATATACCGATCGACACGGGTCTTGACAGGCAGTTAGAAATAGGCTTAAGGAAGACAATGAGCATATGCATCGAACTAAGGTGCTGATCAAGGGAATCATGCTAGGAGTACGACTGTGCCTGACACATATAGTTTTTAAGTTTCAAAATAAAATATATAAACCAATGGAAGGGGTTGCCATGAGATCAACAATATCCCCTATCGTCGTAGACATATTTATGGATAGTTGGGAACGGATAGCTCTTCAAACACTTATTTCTACTCCAAAGATATGGTTCCAATAAGTAGATGATACGTTTACAGTACTGATATCGGAACACACCAGTAGGTTCTTGGCACACATGAGTTTAGTAGTCAATGCGATCCAATTTACCTGTGACTCAGAAACTGATGAAGGTGAGTTAGCAATGTTGGACTGCCAGATTAAACGAACACACGATGGAAGTTTATAGACTAGTATCTACAGGAAACCTTCCCATTCCAATCGCTACTTAAACTTTAAATCCCCCCACCCCATTTCAGTTAAAGTAGGGTTGTTTAAATGCCTAAGTGGTAGGGCGTAAAAGCTTACAGTAGACCAGAAAATCTACGACAAGAAATTAGACACATCAGGAATACCTTGCGTCTCAACAACTACCCACCTAAATTGATAAGGAAGTTTATCAGAAATCGAAACAATATTCGCAGTAATAGTAGTAATACAGGCGTCATTAATAGTAGTTCTACTACTAATGGTAGTGATGACAGGGTTAAGAGAGAATTCAAAGTCTCTGCCGTGTTACCAAACAAGGAAGGCACCTCAGAAGCATTACGAAGAATTCTGAATGAGGTTGGCTGGGATTAAAATGGCATTTAAACCAACAAACTCGCTCAGAAACAAGCTTCGTAGGTTAGACGATCCCATTGATGCAATTCAGTGAAATAATCTGGTTTACCGAATCCACTGTGCAATGATTATGAAGTCAAATACATAGGTCAAAGTAGTTGACCAGGGTCGATTAGAATAACATAAGAAATTTAGGAAAAGCTCGGCTATACTTCTGTTTGTAATTAAACACAATCACACAGTAGGTTAAAATAGAGTGACAGTATTGAAAACTAACTTAGTTGGGTGGACGGAGAGACTGATAACCGAATCCTTGTTTATTGAATCAACATCAAATGCAAGGAATATAAATGATTCTGCACCTGTCTCAGATATACGGAAAATTCTACTACCCTTGTTACAAAGGAGAGAAAATTAGGACTATGTAAACTCTGTCTCAACGTTGCAGGGTTACCTGATATGAATGTCCGAGATGTTATCCAGTAAATAATCCCGTTCCTTAACTGTGTGACATTTCTAATAAGCAGGCTAGAATGGAGTTACACTCTACCGCAGTGCCTAAGTTTTACTCCTGTATTAAAAACAGATTATAGCAATTTCTAAATTTATTATCAACGACATTTTCAAGTCTATGCAAAAAAGAATTTACCTGATATTGGAAATTTACATTATCCGGACGTGTTGTCTCAATAATACCAGAAACTTTATCCATTTTACAGGCTAATCGACCATTTGCTATAAAACGAGACAATTCAGAATCCAAAAATGCTGGAGTTACACCAAATGATGCAGCCATACTTTCTAAGCTCAGACTGCTGTAAGAGTCTAAATGTTGGCTTAATGCATGAATACGCATTTCACGAACATAATAACTTGTATGCAAATGTAAGTATCGATCACAACTCATGAATTGTTCAACTCCAGCTAAAAAATAGACACAAAATAAATTGAAAGATAAATACATCTACAAGAGCTATAGTTGAAAGTAACTTTAAGGATTTCAGATGGAATTAAGTATACATCATCAGTTAGGTTGCAGGGAATTATGTGAAACATGAATACCCGGTTTTATAAGTTTCTAAGTAGAGCTATTTACCTGTTGAAGGTAATCATACAGTGAATATTAGTGAAACGTGATTGATGATATCACATATGATCACTTCTGACATTGAGACTGATGAGTGTGGAGCTGTGGTTGAGTGCTTTAGGGAATCTGACTATGAATCCTTGTCGCAAGCATCGGCATGCCGCGTCGCGGGGAGTGGTGTTCTTACGCCCGACCTCCTAACCCCACTTCCTGTTGGGAAGACAGCATCAACATGGCACTGCTGGTCGTCCTCCTGAAACACCTTGGTGCTGTCACACCCCATCCAGTTAGCAGCAGTATGACTTTGTCCTCAGACCCCCATTATAGTGTGGTAATTTGCGCTACAAGGGTAACTGCTCTTCGTGTTACCGCTATCCAATAGATCTTTCTGGCATGATAGGACCTAGAGGGAACAAGCGTTCCACCAGTATGGTTCGTTGGGTCACTATGATATGGAAGCCCGACCACCAAGTCAAGGCAGCAGCTATGTATAACAGTATGATAACCAACTGGCGAAAAGGGTAGGTTCCTACTTAATAATCATTTTCATATAAGAAGAGGGGAATTTTGTTGAAATTATTTATAGGAACCTTTTAAAACTACAAACTTTTGAAGTGATCTCTATATGGATGCAGATAGTAAGTCGAGCAATTCCTAAAGGTTACTGGTACAAACATTTCTGGCCTAGAGTTATTCGAGATAAATGAAATGATCTCATGATTTAATAAAATAATGATGTGAGATATTCTAGTTTCACAGTGAATGGCATGATTCACTTTTTCTTTCTGCTGGATTTAATGTGAGTAGCATCAAATAAAAATACAATATCACTAACCAAGAGATCGGAAGAAGTCAGCATAACGGCAGTCGAATAAGGACATGAGATATTCTCGTACATTTGGTAATCCATGTAGAACTTCTTGAATTTCTGATCCACGAACAACCTGAATGTAAACATGGGCACATAAACAGTAGAGCTGATTACAGATACACCATCTTTACTCACAGAAAAGTGTATGGGAGTTAAAAATACCAGCGGAGACTAACTAGTATCTGTACAGAATAAACACTAAATACGCATACAAAAACCATTTTGAGGGATGAAAATCTGACTTAATTGTTGATAACGACTTGTTTATAGGAATTTAACCTTGAGTCGGTTCATGTTCGATGTTGCATCAGAGCAGTGTCATCGGTTTACCGGTTTGCAACATACATATATAGATGTTACCCACTTCCCACAACATAAAACCACGATTAGCAGTATTGATGTAAAAAACTAGAGGGACTGGTACAACTGGTTGCCTACACCATTTGAATTACAAGTACTAGATATAACAGCAGATTTTTAAGTTGATATCCGGACATTTTAACCCACCAAGTCCTGGCTTCTCATTATTATTATTTGTCCCTTGGATTCCTAATGGAACATAGGGCTTCAGTAGCACATCTCCAATGCGCTCTGTTCTCTGAAATCTTTTGAACCTGGCTCCATGACAGCCCACAAGCTCTCATTTCCTCCTCGCACGATCTCCTTCATATCACCCTTCACCTCGGACGCCAAGCTCGTCGATTCCCATGGGGATTCCACTCGAGCAACTGGCCTGACGCGTGATGTCCCCAGTCGGCCTTCTCAGTATATGCCCAATCCATCTCCTCTTCCTTCCAGTGCATATTTGTTGAGTGATAGGTTCTTGGTTCGTTCGTTATCCGGCCAGAGTTCCTTGTTGCTTATTCTTTCTGGCCATCCATCTGATCTTCAGTAGCGAGCGTAAGCAGTTGTTGATGAATGTCTGTAGTTTGTTGGAAATGCCTTTCGTAACGCGCCAAGTCTCTCAACCATATAGCTGCACTGGACTTGACTGGATTTGTGTTGAAAATCCTGATCTTGTTCCACATGCTCAGTGCAGAAGATCTCCACACTGGTTTCAGGTTGATGAACGCCTGTCTTGCTTTTCCGATTCTGACTTTGACAGCCTCGTCTGTGCCGCCACCTGTAGTTGAAACAGTGCTGCCTAGATAGGTGAAGGAGGCTACTTCCTTTAGGTTTCTCCCGTTGATGGTGATTGGAGTTTGCTGTTGGCGGTGGTGGGGTATCTTCATCACCTCTATCTTCTCTATATTCACCGGAAGTCCCGTCTTCGCTGCCTCTTCTGTCAACTTGTTAGTTTTCGCCTGTAGATCTTCAAGTTTGTGTGACATCAGACACAAGTCATCGGCGAAATCCAGATCTTCTAGGTTCTTTTCCGCAGTCCAGCGTATCCCCCTCTTCTCACAGCTCCCCACTGTTTGTTGCATGATCCAGTCAAGTCGACCACAATCAGGAATATCATGGGGGATAGTAGGCAACCTTGTTTCACTCCTGTCTTCACTTCACTTCAAAAGCATCACTGAGCTTCCTGTTGTGAACTACATGGCATGTGACATCTTCATATAGAGTTGTTGAATGAGGCTGACAAAGCTTTGTGGCATTCCGTAGTATTGAAGCAGCTTCCAAATTACCTCTCGGTCGACGCTGTCAAAGGCCTTCTCAAAGTCGATGAAGCTGAGGTAGAGAGTCGACTGCCATTCTATACTCTGTTCTATGGTGATGCGAAGCATTGTAATTTAGTCCGCACATGATTTGTACTTCCTGAAGCCAGCCAGCCTATTCCAGTCGTAGTTTTCAATCCAGTGCATCCTTTGGTCTCTCCAGGATGATGCAGCATAATATTTTCCCTACTCTGGGTGGACAGGAGCGTGATTCCACACAAGTTCTTGCAAACACTGAGGTCTCCTTCTTCGGGAGTTTGAAAAGGCAGCCCTTTTTACAATCAATCGCCAGGTACCTTCTCTTCCTTCCACACCTTCTGCAATAGTGATGTGAGCATGTCCATTGCTGTTGTCTCTGCGTCTGTTTTCAGTGCTTCTGGTGGAATTCTATCTGGTCCCGCTGATTTCCCGCATTTTAGTAGCCTTATGGCTCTCAGGACTTCAACTTTCGTCGGAGGACTTGTGTTCACCTGTAGTTGTGGTTGGTTGCAGGTGATATTTCTGGATGAAGTGCAGGTGGTGGTCGATTCAAGAGCTTCTTGAAGTGGTCGGCCCATTGTTTCCTTCGTTTCTCTTCTTTCGTAATCATATTTCCTTCATCATCTTTTATTGGTTTTATCTGCGTTGATCTCTTCCCAGACAGTAACCTGGTTATTTGATACAATGATGTCAGGTTTCTCTTACCTGCAGCCTGTTCTGCTTCACTTGCCAGTGTTTCGTAGAAGTGTCTTTTGTCTTTGCGAGCACTCTTCTTCACTTCTTTATCCAGTGTTTTATACATTGTGCTCAGTTCCTCTTGTCGTTGTGCATTCTTGTACTGCTTTATCTTCTGTTTCACCATCCTCCTCTCCCTGCTCTATCAGCTTCCATGTATCCATCGAGATCCATTCCTTGTCTTCTTTCTTCTTCCTTCCTAATACGGCTGTGCATGTTTCTTTCCACATCTCTTTCAAAGAGTTCCAGTGTTCATTCACACAGGTTTCTTCAGGGATGTTGCTCACTGTCTCCCATTTTGTCTTGATGGCTAACGTGAAGATTTCCTTTATAGTTTCATCCTTCAGTTTCCGAGTGTTGCACTTGAACTGTGGTCTATCAACCGGCTTCCTTGAAGGCTTTTAACTTGATTTGAAAGGTTCCTTGCGCTAGATAGTGAGTGGTGTGAAAATACATCTGCTCCCCTCCTTCATCTAATCTTGTGTCCAGTAGACTGCGTCTCCATTTTCTTGAGATTGAGATGAAGTCGATCTGATTTTTAGCGTGTCCATCTGGTGAAATCGAATCCATGTCACTTTGTGGATATCCTTGTGCTTGAACACACTGCCTCGCCTCCAATCATCAAATCGTTGAATGTGCAGAATTCTGCAAACAGTTCTCCATTCTCGTTTATCACCTCACCTAGCGCTTCTCGACCCATGGTTAGTTCTCTCCCTGTGTTGTCCGCTCCCCGCAGTTTGGCATTCATGTCGCCCCACCCAACAGAATTTCGACATCGCCAACTGGCGTGGGGTCTTGTCCAGTGTTGATTGCAGTTGTCTGTAGAATTCCTCCTTTCTCTCTTGCTCTGCATTATTTGTAGGTGCACAACGTAGCATTGTATGATTGTGACCTTCGTTCCTTTTGAGTTGAACCTTGCTGTCATGATCCTTATAGTGGGGGAGATTGGTTCCCACTGCATGATAGAGAGGCTTCGATGCTGTTGGGGACATCGTGATAGCCACTCGAAAGCTCAGTATGCTCATAGTTGTCGTCTGGGTGACAGTAACGGAGTAGATTATTGATTCTCCAGTTGACAGTTTGAAGAGTCTACTCCCATTCTACCTGCTTTCGCAAATTCCAAGCACCTCAGTGTGATACCTTCTCATCTCTTTTGCAATCTGGGCTGCCTTGCTGGGTTCAAACATGGTGCGGACATTCCATGTCACCACGTTTACTTTTGCTTTCATCGAGAGAAGACACATCGGCCAACTGGCTTCCCGAAGGCTTTCACCAACTGGCGTCATTTCGTCTTTTCGATTCCAGCGAGGGATAATTTTGTTTTTATTTTTTATATTTTGTTTGTGCTTTGAAGTTTCTTTAGAGGTTAGATTTGTTTTTCGGGTTAGGGTTGCTAGCCCTATGCCCAACCTTCCCTCTTTACCCGGGCTTAGGACCGGCCAGTAACTAGTGAACTAGTTAACCAGGCGAGGTTCTGGCTTCTCATGGACTAGCCTATCTACATCTACCCAAAGAACCTCCAACCAACTTAGACTACACAAATGAAATACTTTTGCTACACGAAGTCATATACCCGAGGTTTCTAGAATTTGCGACTGTTTAGTATGCAGATCACATTCATTTCTTAGACGTGAGATGATACTCCAAGGCTAGTTTGCAACGCCATTTCAAGGATAGCAGTTGAATGTTGACGAAGTTTCCATACATATGGAAGGTTCACTTGGCATTTGACAACCTGCGCCAACTTCCATACTGGAAAGATACCCCTCATATATCGTCTACAGACACGAGTATGCTGCAAAGAAAATCTTCTTTACACTATCGTAATTCCGAGAAATGTCTTCTAAAGATAGTGGATAGAAAAATTCAGAGGTTCCAGGTAGTAGGTATATTTAAAACATGGTTGGCACGAGGTGGAACCATCAAATGGGCAGTATGTAGGTTGGGGGCAAATTATAAGTCATGGAAGATAAGCCAAACATCAACTGAAATATTTAAAAATGCAAGTTAAGGAACATGAAAATCCCCTTTCGATGACCATCACAATACAGTAGTTAAACACTTGCCAGCAGAATGAACTGTGAAATAAATAATGAACTATCATACCTGATTCCTATTTAAATAAATTCGGAAATAGTGAAAACGTCATGTATCAAATAATCAATCAAAAAATTTCACAGAAAGTGTTGCCTACTAAAACTATGAACCAAGTGCCAAATACCTTACTTTTTCCCGAAGATCCGGACGTTTAAGGGCAATCATAGCAGCCATAACCGTATATTTGATAAACGTTTTATAGTCCATTAGTTCATAGCTTGTGAATGTAGCAACTGCATCGAGGAAATTTTTAGCGGCAGCGCTGAAATCTCGAACTGACATACTGTACAAACCACGATACACTTTCAGTCGGTTTCGTCGATCCCAGTCTCCGCCTTCTTCAATCAGACTATTGCAGATTTTTAAGGACTATGGAAAAATATTACCTGTTTGCCTTTTCGATATTCTTAGTTATTAGGTCTCTGTCACCAAAAAAGAAGCCGATTCGTATGATATGAAAAATTGTGTCTAGTCGGAAACCTGGCATCAGACTTTTATCCAAAATGAGCCGGAACTGGGATAGAGCACCTTCCTAAATAAAAAGTTATAAGATGTTGGATACATTCTTCGTTACTTTATCACCAATTTTACTGAGATAATGTGCTTTTTCCATCATTGCAGTTCTGACTTCTGTATCACCTAAATTTTCTTCGGCATCCTTAATTTTCGCATCCAACTCCTTGATTTTCTCTTCGTTCACTGACTGCATGGATTTTAAGATTTGCTGGTCAACTGAAAGATCAAGTTCTTTACAGACAACCTCATAATATGCAGCCATATCTAAAAAGAAATCGCAGTTTCAAAATATGAGCACAAGGAAAAAAGTAGGTTTAACAAGACCCTGGGTTGATATCACTCAGTAAATATTAAAATGGTATCTAGCATTACTGAATAACGGTATAAGTCGCCACACATATCAGCACATCAAGTGGGAATGTACCAAGATGAAAGATGGAGAAATATGGAAGAAAAGTAAGAAAAAAAAGCAGAGTCGTAAGAAGAGAACAAGGTGGAAAGAAACAGTGGTGAAACTGGGCATCCCGATTAAGATGATGTGTGGGTATATCCGCACTACTAAAACTGATCCTGAGCCATATCTCCTGGATTCTCCAACCACCAATTTCTGTATTTACACAGACCGCGACTGGGAACATGAAACCTGACAGAGTTGTGAGAGCAATAGACACTCTGGCTGCCCACATTGCGGAAGGTTACTTCTTCGTCAAGCACCTGAAGGAATTGCATGGGTAATAGTGGTGCGTAAACACAGCGGCCAATGTATATCTGCTTGAGATCAGCCACACACCACCCTTTTTGGAAGTTCCAGGTTTAGGTTTGATTGATTTTCATCCAGCTAGAAACCCATAACACCATTACATGAAGAATGCATAGCACAGAAGTGTGATATTATTGTGGCCAACCTTTTCTAAGCTTACTCGCTCTCAATAGGGAAGGCAGCATCAGGATGGGAAACACCTTGCCGCTGTCAAGTCAACATCTAGCGAGTGGCACATCATCGGATCACCATCAAGCGTAGTAATCTACAGCATAAGTCACTGATTTTTGTCCCACGATTTCTCAACAGAATTTTCTGGTACGACAGGGTCTTAAGAGAAATAGAGTCCTCACCAGCTCGTCGGGTCACTGTGATATGCAAGTTTGGCTACCATATCAAAATAGTACCTATCGATCGGGTTGTGTTCATGTGGTATACAACCAAAAAGTTACGTTATATCGTGATAGTGTTCTGATGTAAATTTCACATTTGAGTAGGAAATTCACAGCTAACCAATCAGCCAGTTGAAAATATTTCCAATATTTTAATACAAACGTTAATGCTATGACCAGTAGGAATGGTTTATCACTGGTAGTAAACACCCCCAGATAACAGCAATTCATAACCTTTCAAACGGTCAGTGTTGTTCCAGTATAAAAGCTCCGAAGTTTGTAGTAACATTTCCCTTCCGTACAGTTGTGTTTGCTTCACTATTTTTCAGTGATAGGTCAAGTCACCAACACAGTGAACCATAGATAACATTGTCCATGCCACCCATTCATGGTTTAGAAAAAATACAGGTTAGAAGAACATTTGTAGTGCAGAATCCCAGCCAACAGCTGCTATTTAGACATAGTGTCGGGCTTTCATACCACAGACACAAGCTACACTAGCTGGAACGCTCATTTCCTTGAGGTTCGACCATGCCTGAAAGGTCTACTGGACAGCGGCAAGACGAAAAGTGTAAATAGCTACACTATAATGGGGGTACTGCAGTACGGAAGTGCTGCCTCCCCTCTGAGAAAGGGGGGTCAGAAAAGGTCAACCCTAAATGCGCGATTTTCCATGCCCCATGGCTTTTTGGTGCTGTGGTATGGGTTTCCTCTGTCACCCACTAAAACAATCAAATCTCACACCGACATTCCTAAAAAGGTTTTGGGGTAGGTCTCAAGTGAGTGTCCCAAGCGGTCTGCGGTCACACAATTCTTTTCCATTTAAAAGCAGTTTGTGCGCTGGTTGACTGAATGGATTTATGAGAACTAGGAAGGATCGTGAGAACGGCCAAGTCTTTTTCGTGATTCCCGCCCACGCACACACTGACTGCAGTTCGAATGATGAATTCTACGAAAAGCCGTCAATTTTACTACAGAAAGCCAAACGTTCAGATATAGTCACAATAGTAGATGACTTTAACGCTCAAGTAGGGAAGCTAGGTCAATCGAAAAGGCATCCTGGGGTTATTCACGGAATCCTATGCCAACAAACCGATTACGATGATCGTCTGTTGCAATTTTGTTCCAATAATCACTTGTTTCTGACCAACATTAACTGTAGACATAAGGAGAGACACTGTCTCACATGGCATCCGCTGACTTCAAACCAACGACGAATGCAGATTGACTATGGTCCTATAAACCACCGTTGAAAGGGTTGGTGGAGGATTGCTGCTCTTTCTGGAGTACCTGTTTGGAGTCCGATTACGCCTAGTACGGGCTCGTGTATATCTGCACCTTACTGGTGGGATAAAATAGGCGGCAGTGAAACCCATATGTACTCGATTGGAAGATGAGGAAACCAAGTGTGTAGTTAGGGTGGATACAGCAAAGTTTATCCGAACGTGACAGCAATCCTTATCCTGAGAAAACCTGGCGTGACATTAGGTCTGTTGTAGAAACAGTGGTAAAGACAGTTGGTAATCTACATCCGAAGGTTAGCAAACTTTATTGGATTTCCACGTCGTCATCTGAATTGCTTGATGTGAGAAGACTAGTTCCGGCTGAAAAGTGAAAGTATACTATACATAAGTTAACTAAGAGTCTTCGTGCCGTTCGTAAGTAGTTACGGGTGGCGAAAACGAAAGAAATGAGGAAGGCATAAGTGTTGGGTAACACTTGCAACTATTTGGGCTTATTCAGGATAGCAGTAAGAAGACGATGGTGAGTGAAACCATCATCGAAAAGGATGGGATACGGATAATATATCCGGACAGGCAGCTAGAACGTTGGTCAGAAGACTTTGAAGCACAGTTCAACTGGCACACAGCAAGGATTCAGTTACCCAAAATCCAATGTGAACCTGAATGGGGCGTAGATACTGGTCCTCCAACTCTCTTTGAAGTTGAGAAGGCTATATCGACCTCAAAATGATGCAAAGTAGCAGAACCTAACAGTTTTCAACATGTTTTCAAGGATGGAGGTAGAAAATTGATTAGATTGACGGAGGTACTAGGTAGTGTATGGGAATCAGATGCTGTGCCGTCAAACTGGTCCACTTCTTTGAGCAATGTTGACGTCATGAGAAGAGTACTAGGCAAGACAAACAAGCCGATTAATGAGGTTGTGAACCTTAGTCGACTGAGATGGATTGGACACGTAGCGTGCATGCCGAGCCATCGCCTACCTGGATGTGTCATGTTTATAGGAGTTGTATTAGGTTGGAGGATGGTTGACGGTGGGCAGACCGAGAAGTGACATCAGCCGGTGAAGTCTCTTACTCTTGGTCTGATTCGTCTGGGTCGATGTGTACGGAGGCAAAACGAATCACTGGTTCAGGACTCTTGATGAAATCGGTCACAATGGTGCAGATGTATTCACTCCTTGACATCTTCTAAAGTTTGGATATTCACACTAACCTTTACATTCAGATTGCTTATTTTCTCACACTACTCTATCTACGTTGGTGTTACTCCTTTTCTATCCCCGTTGTTTGTGTACTTCTGTGAAGTATGGGAGCTTGAGCCAATGCACTCCTCTGCGAGGTTCTACGTTGATTTCGTCAGTCAGTATGTCAACGTTTATACAGTATTCGCCAAAATAGGACTAATTTAGAGAAATTTTCAGATATTTAAGCTGGAAAGTTCCATTTGTCTGTCAAGTCTTTGAATGTACTAGCCATGTAGGAAAATATGCATAAAATAGCACTATGGTTTGAGAGCCTGAGACACAGTCGATACGTACAGCGGGAAAAGCGACGATGGATAGTTATGACGTGGATGCATAGGTCTTATTTTTATAGTTAAATCACACTACGTTACTTAACTATTTATTTGGTGGCTTCTAACAATCTTTGAAAATTGTTTCCACTTCCTTATCTTTCGCTTTATTGTTTTTTTTACTTTGATGAGGTGTGATAACCTGGACTGTAACGCAGTAATGCTAGGTTGCATGTTGGTGATAGAAGTGTAATGCGAGTTGATAAGTACAAATGAAAGTTATTTAAAACCGTAACACCTTATCAGATATGCCACTCACTACTTGGGTTATATCAACAGGAAATAGGAAGATAAGATAACGACATTAATAAAGGACAACTTCCCCCAAAAAGCTGGCAACCACAAAGTTTTATGTCTTCCTTAGAAGGATCATAACCTCAAATAAAGTCACGAAAAATAAATAAACATCTTCCTTCAGATAGCTTCTGAAAATATTGCTAGTACTTAAGGAATTATATAAGAGTTACACAAAGACGATATTTTGAATTGCCCGAAGGACGCAACCACAATACCAACGCAAAGACGATAGTCTTCATTCAGATGCTACAACCGACCAGAAAACCAACTACAAACAAATTGTTTTAGGAAGTTCTTATTAAAGACACCTGGTATTGTGAAAAAATACTAAGGCTTACTACTACGGTAGCTCAGCCAGTCAGGGTGAAAAGCGCGACAACTTAGAGATTTTTATGAGAAAACACTGAGCATAGGAAAGATAAGGCATGGACTTGAATGGTACATCTATGAGTTGAATCCTGTTGGAACCAACTACATGAAACCACGAATATGGCTTACTCTTAGTAATAAAATGGCAAAAAACTGATAAACATAGTCTTTGAGCAGAATTACTATTTCGACAGAAGTCATATTGTTACCCATATTTTGTTCGGCTGATTAGTCATTCAGAGATCAGCTAACAAACCTGTTTAATCCAGGGTGAAAGATGGGACTAAAAGCTTTTTCTACATTATATACCTATCCATTGATACAAAACCAATTACTGACATGAGAAAACTGGAAACTTTTAAGTTTTGCCAATCTCCTGAGACTTTCATTCAACCACATATCAATAGAGAATTCGACATATGCATTGTAATCAAAATATGATGGTTGTAGTGTAATTTGTCTAGTAACCAACTGCAAACTATCCGAAAACCACGTTCACAAATATACACTCACTCTCATCTTGGATACATTTGGTGATTTTCTCAAGGAGCTGTTTGCGAAGAGATGCAGGTGTCTTATCCAACCCAGCACGGAAAACCCACTGTGCCAATCTGAGGTTAGGAATTTTCTCAAGACCCTCTTCTTCCAAGCGTTCCAAAGGCATTCTGTGATCGTGCAAAATGCTCGAAGCACCTGCTTCTTTCAAGGTTCCAATATCCAAGGTTGATGGAAGTAAGGTCATCCAATATTCAATATCCATTGTGCGAGTTTGTGTAACTTGTAGTTTTTGAGCTTTCACTTCTGTGTTTTGAGACTTGGTTCTTTTTCTTCGGCTATGTTCCTTCTATGGTGACAGAAGGTTTTATGTTTCCCGCTTATAGCTTTGAGGGAAGTGACTGTCTATTTGAAGGTAATTTTTCTTGCAGTTTGTAGCTTGCTTTGTTTCTGGGGAGGGGAGCTGCTGATAAGATCAACTGACCCTTACCAATTCCCGTCTTTTTAAGTGCTTCCAATTAAGCAGGAAGGGTTGCTTAAAAAGTGGTGTCAGAGATTAGATAGATATGGAATGAGAAGAAGAGGAGTGTAAAGAACTCACGGAATCATTTGTTGACGGTAGTTATATGGAGAAAAGATGGGAAGAGGAATAAAGGGGTGGATGAACATGCCGTCAGCCACTATTGGTGCATGTTCGTGGTAAGCTGTCTGCGCCCAAGTACTTATTCTGCTGAAGTTTGAAGGAGTCAGGTGCTCGTAACTGTAGCCACTCCCTTCGGGAGAGCATTCCACAGGACACACACTGCATGAGAAGTTAGATGTCACCCTTGTCTCTCCTCTGTGATGGGTTAGGCAAGTCGGGCTTCCGCGAGGCTGTAGGCTTTCGGCGGATAATTTCGACCTACTGGGCTGACCCACCTAGTGAATGATCTCAGGCTGTTACCGGGTCACCTTCCCTCCTTCTGAAGCCCAGTAGGAGTGAAACTCAATTTTCCGAGGCGTTACGCCTATGTCTTGCCTGTTAGTCCAACGACCGACCTTGTCTTGCTTTGCTGCACCTTCTCGAAAGTATCTGTCTTTCTTTAGTCACGGGGGAGGAGCAGCCGCATTGAATACCAATATGTGGTGTAGTATAGGTTTCGAACAACATGAGGAATGATCCTGAGGGTAGCACTCCAAGCTGCAGTCTTAGAAAGTCCATGATGGCGTTCACCATCGCTGTCACTGTTTTACAGTTGGCAATAGTATCCAGAATATCACAGGAGTTTAGTCCCAGGTCCTTCTCTGCGGATAACCTGGTGATTGCACAGTTGTTTAGGGTGCAGCTGGTTTTCGCCGCCTCCGATGTCAGAAAAAGCATCGCCTTGCAGTCCCATAGTTCGAACTTGAAACCGCTAGCAGTTGACCAAGACTCCGCTGCAGCAACTCATCTTGGAATATTCTAGGATCCACTTCCCTACTTAGTGTCCTCTATGTTTTGATGTCGTTGGCAAATGGGAGGATAGACAAGGAGATTTTAGCTGAAAGGTCACTGAATAATAGTAGGACTAGGAGTGACCCAGGTAGTGCTTCTTCAGCAACTCCCTTTCCTGAGCTTCTCCGGGCTGATCGAATTCTGTTTAATTCAGTACAGAATTCTTTGTCCTATGGACTTACTGTCAACCATGCTATGGTGTGGTGATACCCAGTCTTGCAAGTTCAGCAAGGATGGCGTAGTTTGGGGCCCCTTTTTTCTCAGCCACTAAATGCTCGCTGACTTCCCTGTACTTAGTCCCAGCTGATCTCAAAACCATCAGGTTTCCGATTGCCTTGGTAGCAAAGTAGAATTCATTTGGATCCTGCTTGTGCGATATTAGTATTTCGTCGTCGGATCTTGTTTCGCCACTCGCAAAGCTTCCTAAAATACAGAAAGGAACACGAGCGTTAGTGGGCCTCCACTGGCAACTTCTTGTGGCTTTCCATGAGGAGCGCCCGTCGAACATGCTAGGAGATGCCTTAGAGCCTACGCAACACCACACTTCTCTCACAGACAACTAGGTATCCTCACTCTGAAACTCTTGCTGAAGCCGTAAAAGACCTACGTACGATTTCGTGTAGAGGTCCCCAATGTTACCGCACCCCAATACCTGAACGTGGGGAAATTCCAGAGGCGAGCAACAAGGGGTGTTGCAAGGTTGTGGCAAAACCCCGTGGGGATAGGTCGAATAGACTAGGGCTACCTTAGGCTATGTGGCGACTTGATGACGGCTTTAAAATACCAGGTGTTCCAAGTCATCGGAACAGTAAAGTCCTACCGAACGGCTGCTGTGGTGGTCTTCGCGGTAACCCAGGCAGAATCTTCCAAAAGAGGGCGAAAACCCGTCTGAGTTCACACATTTTCCCCCTGCGAGCTTGCGGCCACTGGGGCGCATTGCCCTCCGAAGCTGCTAATGCTGCATCTGTCGACACCCTCAGGAAAGGGTTGGACAGCGACGCACGTTTTGCGCTCGTCCAGCTGGACTAAGTTGGTGCAACGGAATAACTCTACACAGCCGAGCACAGTCAACCCTATGTGGAATCATTTGTACCACCACCGTCATTGGGAACTTGACTTAAGCCTACACTTCCCCGTAGACGTCTTCCCTAGTTTCCATTTCCCGTTGATAGCCCCAATATCTCTATTTCGATAGCCCGTCCCATTATAATACTCGCTGTTTCTCCTCCCTTTGAATCCATGACAACGCAATATTCAGCAATGCTTCCCCTATAAGTTATCTCCCGTAAATTCACCTGGGTTTCTCCTTCCCTTCCCTTCCGCATCCTCTTGCCTCTTTTTTTTCTTATTTTCTTCTCCGCACTTCCTTTCTCTTGATTTATCTGGACATCTTTTCCAGTCTTCTTTTTCCAACACTTCTGAGGAATTGCCCGGTGGCAGGATATCTGAGGGGCCCGTCTGCACTGCAGTCCTTGGAAAAATCACGCAACTACGAGTTTAACCGACACCCGTCGAGCAAACCAGAGCTATGGCACGTGTCTGGATAGGCCTACTGCACTGGACTCCACCGAAGATGTGGAAACGTTCCGCAAGAGCTAGAAGCCAGCGCTACGGAACTGGTTGGTTTACACTGGCTCGTAAAAAGATGTTGGATATTGGATTAGGAAAATAAAACAGGCAACGCAAAAATTTGTTACTTGATTGTAATCAGCCCCGTACACACGACAGTTCTCCATTTGGCTATTACGGGAATCGTATTCTGGAGCCGTGACCCTTCGTACAACCTGAACGAACCTCCACTACCGAACCCAAGGGTGATTTTGGATTCACCACCCGTACGACAGCGAACCACAAACAAACAAAAAGTCGGCTGCCTGCTTAAAGTTTTGGTTATCAAAATACTTCATCGAATATATTTCGTCAGATCGCCTCCTTTTACTCGTTTTAAACTTTTAGGTGTCAAATCATCGTAAAACATACTCATGCACATTCTTAAAATGTCTTCAAGTTGTTGCCGGTGTAACGGATCTGAAGCCTTACTACTCCACGTTTTAGTTTCAGTTCCTAGGCAGCCCCACCTCTTCGTTATCAAGCTATCTTTTGTTACCAAATGTAAGCACAGTGTGTAATTTCTGTGTCGTCGGTTCGCTTTTTTCTTCTTACTTTCCTTTGCAGATCTTTACGCTCACCGTTAAGCTCACACTACTCCATGCGCCCGCTGCTACAATTCACTTATCTGCCCACTCATAGGCTAGACGCAAACCTATCAACATCTGGTCGTTGCACAAGATGGGTTAACAACGGGACTACGAGAAAGTGTCACGGTAAACCGTAATTGTGCCCTGAAAGCGCAACGGTACTTCATACAGTTATCCCAGGAGTGCGCAGGCGGGGAGAGAATTTTCACACTAGATAAATGGACCTCCACCCCTGAACTTACGTGCCCCATTTCATTAGACCCTCCTGCAACACCATGCGAACCCTGTATCAACCTTCAGGCTACAGGTTGATGTGAATTACTGCGATCCTTCTGCCATTATTGGCATGATTTTGCGTCGTTGTTTTTAATCTTAAGGTATTGTTCGGGAAGTAAAATTGTTGAAACCTCACCCCGGAAATTTCAAACTATACCAGGAGTTATCGCCTGGAATAAACTGATTGTTATGATAATGATAATGACCATTTTGGATAGTTTTGCACAGCTGCTTCAGTGACCCCAGGGAACTCATGTTCACAAGTTAGGCAACCAACAAAATATCTACATGACCACGTAATGCAGCCAAATTTCCAACTTCGGGCATTCCTTGCCCTTCACTTGTTACAGTTTGCGACAGTATGGGTTCATTCCGTTGGAAACAGTTGCTGCAGTGCACAGAAATAAACAATGGAAAAATTGTCGTCCATGTGGCGATGGACAATACATAGACCTCCTGTACATTTTATACTGAAGTAAGCAACGCCAATAAGGTAGGTTATTTGGTGCTTATCATATTCTGTCTGGTGAAATAACATGATATAAGGGCTAGAAACTCGGTAATGTGGCTCTGATGCATGTATGTTGCCCTTAAATGCTTCCCAGATTTAATCGTTTCTTTACGTTTTCTCCGTTCCTATAACCGTCCAGCATACTTAAACTGCTGATTGTAGAAGAGGCCCAGTACATAGTCGTGTGAAGTGTTTTGGTGGGTGGGTGAGTTCACTAGAAAATCGTCCACTAAAAAGAAAAAAACTTTGAGAACAAACAAGCTGAAGACTCATTTCAGAGGTTCTCAATACTATGCACTAAGTTCTGTTCTCAGTAGAGTTTGGGATTTCCTCCGCGAGCTGATGCTGAGAACGGAAAATGAAGGGTGAGGGCAGAAATGGACGGCAATCGCTTTAAGCAAGGTAACTCATAGAAGAGAGAGGTGCCTGCCATTTTAGGCGCTTGATCTGCATCTACACTCTTATTTATGGGCATAAAAACTACTTAATTTTTTCTAACATGAGGTTCGTACAAGTTTTCAGGTATGCGGTAATCAGCAGTACACTTCAAAGGAATTCTGAGTTTGCATCAAGTGCATTTTCCTCTTTTAGCCATACAATACGAGCAGGCTAGTCTCCCACACGGCTGACGGATGACGTGTAAAGACGCCAGGAGTTTCAATGACAGATACAACTAGGTTGTCCCCTATATTCAGAAAGGAATTTTCGAGTTGTTCCCATAAAGTACGAATCAGTTTTGGCATTCCTTTTTTCTCAGAATCGTTTTACATTTATATTCTATTATGGTTATTCATCTCTTGGGTTCAGTAGTGCGTCGCCATTTTACGCTCTTCTCTGCAGTCTTTCGAACCTGGCTCCACAACCGCCCACAAGCTTTCACTGCTTCCCCACATGATCTCCTCGATGTCATCCCCGGACGCCCAGCTAGTAGTTTTCTATTTGGATTCCACTCGAAGGCATGGCGCGCCGTCTCTCCAAGTGGTCTTCTCAGTGTATGCCCAATCCATCTCCACTTTCTTCCGCATATTTATTGAGCTTATTCTTTCTGGCCATCTGGTCTTCAGCATTGAGCGTAGCCAGCTGTTGTATTTCTGCAGCTGTTGGAGTTGCTGTTCGTAACGCACCAACTTCCTCAACCATCAAATAGTAGCACTGACTTATCATCTGGCCAACACAGTCGGGTAGCAAATCAGGAACTCATGCGAGTACAGCACTCCGTCACTCCGCACACCACTCAAGAAGGAAAAATACTACATGTGCCTAACAATAGTAACGGATACGCCTCATCTATAGACCTAGACTCACCCCATCTAACCGAACGATAAGCCAGTTATGACCTCGTAGCAACAAAGGGACACAAACAAATAAAAGCAATAATAAACCCCCTACACCGAAACAAACTGCTTCCTTTGGAAATAGCAGCTTTGAGAGGCCAAAAACCAGCAGAATGAACTCATCTGCTGTACTAAATGAAAATAGGATTGCGAATAAAACCAACAGGACACCGAAAGGGGCTCTCTCTACTAACCGCATCCTATGCGGGCCGGGCAGCAGAAATATGCGCTCAAGGAGTGATCAGATGAAATTTCTTTTCACAAACACAGCCCAGAATCCAAAACCTATGGACAATAAGCATAGTAACGCAACGCGTCTATATCGGTCTGTGACGAAGTACTCAAGAAGTAACGAAAACGCTAATAGTAGACTCTACATTGCGTACAACTCACAGATGAGCCAACCTCGGTCTCAGAATTACTACATCCCTGACAGCACAAAAATGCAGCCCAGTTTCTTCTACTAACCGCCTCTCCTATCGCCGAACCCATTTGCTGCGTCCATGTTGACACCACAACCCGCAGGGAAGCCTGGAATAAGGTATATGCCGAACGGCACCACCTTCCCTTATCATGTTTACCAGTGACAGCAACAAGCAGAACACCTGCCACTCATGCGCAGCACAGATTGAAACGGGGTTGGGAAAACTGCTATATATATCAGCACGCTGATAAAGTAGTAGTAAGTAATGGCCTCACTTCTCTCCTTCCACTCTCCCAATACCCCTTGTACCTAACAGTACTCGTCATAAGCGCGAGATCCGCTGTGAGTAAAATAGCAGCCCTTTGAACCCTAATAACCCCAAAACAAACGGCGCTGGTTCTGGTTACAGAGACCTGGCTAACTCCAGATATATCAGACACACATTTTGTAATTGATGGATACAGAGTATATGGACAGGGCGGAGCCTATAAAAAGGAGGCAGATGCCTTATCCACGCCTCATGTATCATTATTACTGAAACCTACTCAAATCCTGAACTAGATAAAACTACAGAATGTGCGTGGACAAGCGTAACCATCGGTGAACACAAGCTCCCCATCGGATGTTAGCATAGGGCACTAAGCACTTCCACAGCAGTTGATGAGATCATCTGCAAAACATTCGAGTACTCTACCGCCGCAGACCTCTATTCTAAGGGACTCTGCGGTGACCTCAACCTCCCTATAGTGGACTGCAACATATATGCGGGCCCCACAAACCATAACAAACTCCTGGCAGCCACTGGCAAAAACGGTTGGCAAGAATAAGTGCACCCCCAAGAGAAACAATAACACCCTTGACATGATACTTTGCCACAACACTGAGCCATTGTCCGTAAAAGTAGGAAAAAACTTACAATCAGGAATCATGGCATACTGCTTTGCACTCTGCCACTTCAAGTAGCTTGCGAGGGTACACACGAAGTAAAACCGAAATACTATTTATACAAGGACATCGAGAGTGCTGACTGGAAGCTTCTTCAGACACTTATAAGATGCTGCGACTGGGAAGATGTTTTTACTGGTGGTAATCTATATCTTAAACCCTAGACGAATTTTACGAGATTATTAGTTCCCCTCAGGAACCAATTGCATTTACCAAGCTCGGCTTGAAAACAACTTTATATATAGGCAGGAAAATTCGACGTAAGCGGAGAAGACCAAGAAAAAAGCATTTTGTTTTGAAAGAATTTCATGTACTTGGCTAGATACATGCAACATTCCTTTCACTTCAAGAAAGACCCCGGGCGAAAGCACTGGCTGGAGAGCGTAGGGTCCTTGACAGTTTGTTCAAAACACAAAACCTTTTCAGCATCCTGCGAAAGCGAAAAAATACAGAAGACTTTTCGGTCAATCATCTAGAGCATGAAGGTATAGGTTACCATGATCCACAAGTGATTTGTGGACTTCCTAGTGAGTGGTTTCTTAATGGTACTAATATGTCCCTAGCTCCAGACATCGAAATAACCAGCACAAGTAGTAGCACGATGGGTGGCATAGAATTCAGTGTGAGTAACATTAGCGATGTTATTGAAACCCTAAAAGCAAATGTTAGCTGCGGGACAGACGAGATATCGTCAACAACTTATAGAAAGGCTGGCATGGATATGACAGTTTTGTTACTCAAAATATTTACCCCCTCACTAGATTCTGGAACATATCCTGACAAGTGGAAAACTACTTATATACTGCCAAAACATGACTCATTTGCCAAGACCGGCGTTAGCGATTACAGACCAATTAGCATAACCCTGGTCACCTCAAAGATTATGGAAAAGGTGATCAAAAATCAAACGTCTGACTACCTGCTGGAATCTAACCATATTAACTCATCGTAATGTGGTTTTCTGAAAAGAAGATCTTGCACTACGAACCTGTTTGACTTTTTTAGCGAGATCGCCAGCAAAAAGGGATCAGAAAAAGATAGTGATAATACTTTATTTTGACATCTCTGAAGCCTTCGACAGAGTCCCACACAACTTGCCTATCAGTGGGCTGAGATCCCTTGGAATCTGTAATCCACTTTTAGACTGGCTGAAATCCTTTCTCCGTAACTGTTACCAAGTAACAGAAGCTGGTTCAACTATCTGAAAGCCTAAACCAATAACCAGTGGAGTTGTCCAGGGCAGCGTCTTAGGTCCACTTCTTTTCATAACATACATCGACAGCGTATCGGAGTGTTTCAAGTTAGGCAAGCCGTTCTCATATGGGGATGACCTAAGTGTAGTATACACATGCCTCAGTAGTGACTTGACCCTGACCATTAGCACTATGCAAGAGGAGCCAAGATACGCTTGCAAATGTCGCAACACCTGGCGACTAGAATTTAACACAGAAAAATGTGGCTGGATATGTGTAGGTGACTATGGACTCGAACTAAACCAACCGGACGTTAACTCCCAAAACTGAAGTGTATACAAGACTTAGGGCTCTGATATTCTCACAACCTAACCCTCTCTGAGCAAGTATCCACACAGGCGTCGAAATCATGCAAGCTGGTAGGTTTCTTATTACGGAACTTCTACAGTGCCGAATCTAGAGTTATCCTGTATGAAACATGTGCCTAACCACTGCTCGACTACTGTTCATTTATATACGGAAGTATAAGGTTCACGGACAGACTGAAAGTCGAAGGGGTGGAGGGATACTTTACGATGAGAATACCCAACAAGAATAAGGACGTAAAATACGCCACCGGGTGCAACATCCTAAGACTTGAACCACTACGGAAACGAAGGCTCAGACTGAACCTGATACTGTTTCATAAGCTCCTTAACACGTTAACGTATAGCACATGTGGTTCATAAACAAAACTGCATATGGGCTCAGGAATGTAACTGCGACAGTAGCAGCTGATCATTTCAGAATAGTCACTAGGGAGAGACGGAATAGCTTACCTAGGAAGCACCAGAATCAAAATTTATGACCAGGTTTATAAGACAGCTTAACTCTACACTAGAGGACAGCACCATAAACAGCACCATTAATACCGCTACTAGAACTACAGACATGTTAGGAACCCTCAATATATAAACAATTTCCAACCTCAGAGGTACAGAGGCTACACCTGCCTTTGCTGTTTTTCCACCAAAATTTCAGATGGTTGCAGCATGAAGATGTCATTAGGCTATGATGAAAACTTACCGAGTTATCTGGAGATCTGAAAGCTAAGCGATCAAAGGGTTTGACTCGGATCCTGGAATACCCACATCGTCAAGATAACCTTCACTGATGACAAAAAGACACAAATGAGGAATATGTGTTACCAATTCTAAACATTCCACTTCTTTTAGAAGCAGTGAAACTACGCTCCCACGAGAATTACCGTCCAATAAGCAAGAGTTACCAATCTCATTCACTCATTTCACCCTCTCACCATATGAACATATATCAATCCTCGAATTACTCAAGTTTCTGGACGGTCATAACGGCATCGAAAATCTGGACAGACAGTAAAATCCAGGAAACTAACTCACCTATTACCTTTAAAGTGGACATATTCACAATGATGCTATGCAACAGACCCCTCTAGTACTTCATCTTACAGTGAATATACTACCTTGACAATGCTGCATACCTTAACATGAACAGTATGGAAAGCTCATTGCCATTGGTCCGCATTTTTTTCAAATGTTTATTCCTTTGCACCACAATATCTAAGCCTGCTGGTGTAAATCCATAATGCTGTGAATGATAACACTTGAATGGATATTCATTTGGATTATGATTATGTGGAAACTTACGGATTCTCGACGTCATCAGTGTGGGTTCTTCTGGTACCCGAAGCTATAAGCATAAGAACTCATGGTAAAGTAGACGCTTATATAGCGTAACGGCGCATCGCGAAGATGAACCAAACAAGTCGACTGTTTGTGACGGAAATTTGGAATTTCGCGCCACCCTGGTGCAACTAATGGCGAAAAAAGAAAGTATGACTGAAAACCATCCAAACTTTAACACTCTTTACACGCTGAAAAGTGGTATTTTCTTGTTTATTTCATGACTGTGTAATCTTCTGATGTTTTCAGTCCAATTTAATGACCTCTATTCCGTACCATTCAGGTCCAGTATAATCTTGTACATTTTCCGACATACATCAACGTGATGATGGCTGTAACCCGGCTTCTCTCATGTTAAATTACCAATATGAGAATAAAATATTTATTTATTTACCCGACCGACATTAGCGTTGAAAATCCGGATCTTGTTCACGCTTCATGTTGGGTGCAATGTAGCGCAGTAGATCTTCACATTGATTTCAGATTTACGAAGGCCTGTCTTGACGTGTTTCTGGTCCTGACTCTGACATCCTCATCTGTGCCTGGGCCGCTTGTAGCCGAAACGATGCTGCCTTGCCTAGGAAGGTGAAAGAGATAACTTCATTTAGGTTTCTCCCGTTGGTGGTGATTGTTGTTGTTGGTCAGGTATCTTCGTCACTTCTGTCTTCCCTACGTTTACTTGAAGTCTCATTTTTGCTGCCGTTTCCGTCAACTTGTTGGTTTTGCCTGTAGATCTTCGAGTTTGTGCTATATTAGGCACAGAACATCATCGGCGAAATACAAATCTTCTTTTGGGGTCTTCTCAGTAGTCCAGCGTATGCCTGCCTTCTCGCTCTTCAGGGTTTCCTTCATGATCCAGTCGACCACAATCAGGAAAGTCATCGGTGATATTATGCAGCCTTGTTTTATCTTACTCCTGTCTTCATTTCGAAAGCGTCACTGAGCCTTCCACTGTGAATCACCTGCTATGTGGCATCCTCATAAATCATATGGCTGTTGAATGAGATTGATAAAGGTTTGTGGCACTGAAACCACAGTGTTGAAGCAAATGCCAAATTACTTCTCGGTTGACCCTATCGAAGGTCTCTTCAAAGTGGATCAAGATGAGGCGGAGAGTTGACTGCTATTCTATACTCCGTTCTATGATAATGAGCAGGGTTGCAAATTGATCCCCACGCTAGTTGTTCTTTCCGAAGCCAGCAAGATCTTTCCGGCCGCAGTTTTGAATCCAGCGCATCGTTTAGTTTCTCAAGGATGAAGCAGCTTTAAATTTTGCACGGAGTGCACAGAAGTGGAGCATGATTCCGCGCATGTTCATGAAAAGAATTAGGTCGCTCTTCCTTCGGAGGTTGACAGGGTAGCCCTTCTTCCAATCTGCAGCTACCTTTCCTTCCTTCCTTCCAAACCTTCTGTAACAGTGGTCTGAACACATCCGCTGTGTTCTCTGTGACTGCTTTCGGTGCGTCCGGCAGAGCTGCAGATGGTGATGGCGATGGTCGATTCAAGAGTCATTTGAAGTGGTCAGTTCATCGTTTCATCTGCTTCTCCTCCTTGGTAACTAAGTGTCCTTAATTATCTTCCATTGGTTTCATCTGGAGTGATCTCTTCCCTGCCAGATAGTAACCTGGTTCTATGATATGATGTTGTCGGGTCTCTCCTACTAGCAGCCTGTTCTGCTTCACTTGCCAGTGTATCGTAGGAGTATCTCTTGTCTTTGCGTGCACTCTTCTTCACTTCTTTGTCCAGTGCATTGTTTAATAAGTTGCATTCAGTTCCTCTTTTCGTTGCTCATCACTGTACTTCGCTGCACTCGTTCACCTTCTGCTTCACCATCTTCCTCTCCCTTCTCTATCAGCTTCCATGTGTCTGTCGAGATCCATTCCTTGTGTCACCTCTTCGTCCTTCCTAATACGGTTATGCAGGTTTCTTGCCACATTTATTTCGAAGATTCCCAGTGTTCTTCCACGCAGGTTCATTCACGGATATTGCTTAGTGTCTCCCATTTCGTTCTGATGACCGACTGACTGACGTGAAGTGGTTCTTTGTAGTTTCGTCCCTCAGTTCAGTTTTTGTTCTGGGTGTTCAACTTGGACTTGAACTGTGGTTTATCATCAACTTCGGTGAAGGCTTTCAACTTGATTTTGAAGCCAGGTTCCTTGCACTAGGCGGTGATTAGTGTGAGCCTCCACCTGCTCCGCTTCCTCATCTAATCTTTTGTCCACTAGGTTGACTGCGTCTCCATTTCCTTCACACTGAGATGAAGTCGATCTGATTTGTAGTGTAGTGTGTCCATCTGGTGGAATCAAATCCATGTCTCTGCCTTTTGCGTATCATTGTGTTTGTGCGCACTGCCTTGCCTCCAATCACCAAATCGTTGGATGCACAGAAGACTGCAAACAGTTCTCCATTCTCGTTCATTTCACCAAGTGCTTCTCGATCCGTGACCGGTTCTCTTCCTGTGTTGCCTGCTCCTAGTTTGGCATTCATATCACACTATCCATTAGAATTCGGATAGCGCCAACTCCAGTGGGGTCTTGTCCAGCACTGATTGCAGTCGTTTATGGACTTCCTCTGTTTTCTACTGATCTGCATTATTTGTTGGTGCGTGGTGTGGCATTGTATGATGGTAACTTTCCTTGCCTTTGAGTTGAATCTGGCTTTCATGATCCGGCAGAAGGAGATTGGTTCTCTCTACATGAGAGCCTTCGATGCTCTTGGGGACATCGTGATAATCACCTCAACATTCAGTGTTCTCGTGGTTGTCATGTGGGTGACAATATCGTAGTAGATAATTGACTCTCCAGTTGATAGTTTAGAGAGTCCACTTCCATTCCATCTGCAAATTCCTCGCAGATTCCTAGCACTTCTACGCCATACCTTCTCATCTCTTTTGCGGTCGGGACAGCCTTACTAGGTTCAAGGATTGTTCGGACATTCTATATCCTCGTTTTTACATTTGCTTTCGTCAAGAGGAGAGAAGACACACCGGCCAATTGGCTTCCGGAGGGCTTTCACCAAGTGGCGTCATCTCGTCTCTCCGAATCCAGCGAGGGAGAAGTTCATTTTTATCTTTTATATTTTCCTTGTGTTTGAAGTTTATTTAGCGGTTAGACTGGTTTTCCGGGTTAGGGTTGCTAGCCCTATGCCCAACCCTCCCTGTTTCCCCGGGCTTCAAACATGCTAGTAAACTAGTGAACTAATCAGCCAGGCGACGTTACATTTAGTGGCGGTAAGTTTTTCAAAGTAGATTCATACAGTTTCTTCAGCTCCTCGTGATTTAGGATGATTTCCGCGAACTTCTCAGCCTCTCTTCAAATCTACTGGTTATCGCCACGTAGAAAAGAATAGCTCACGAATGACCACCGTAGATACTTACGAGAGATTATCAGTAACAATAATTGGGCATGACTAGACCTTATCTATCAGCTAGAAAACAACGAGATAACCCTCAGAATTACCCAGCTGATTTTGTGGTAGTCCCCCGGTCAAAGTAGTGGAAGTCTGATGGTGCCTTCTATATGATCCTCTGAAAGTGGTGGACGGTAGTACATCTTATTGGAGGCATTAGTCAGTTCTGTAAGTCCGGCGCCTAATTTATGCACAATTTTTATGAGCTGGTGTGGACCGCTCTAGATCTTCATGCTAGCTTTTAGTCGCAAAAGAGTAATTCCAAGTTCCTAGTGGATTCAGAAGCAAGACATTTGACTATTTACCTACTATGGACTTGGTAAACCTTGTTTACTATAGTATATTAGCTAAACTTGAAAGATGCATCGTTTTCGTAGCGGGACAGTTAAACTGATAAGACCATGGACCATCTCGTCACTTGGAATGATCCAAAAGAAAAAGTGGTACTCAAGACGTAGGAACGGAGTTGGAACTATGGCCGGAAAACAACAAGCCCCAAGGTTGCTAAATGAAGAGCGTAGCAAGGAAGACAATACACGAATGCGAAGTTGGAAAATAATTGGATCACCACGTCACAATAATAAGTAGGTTCGCAGGAATGATATAACAACAGCTGAAAAGATCGTCATGGAACACAGCCGGAGAGAAACTGACCAGTGCCATGCCACCACTTGGTCTAGCCTGTTCAGACATGAGGAGAGAAATTTTTGTGCCACTACACACGCATCCGGTCTACGCCGAAGCTTAGCTATAGCAGCGGACACGTTGGCTGACATTTTATCCCAGAGACTACAGACATAAAAAGGTGACACGTGAAATTCATTTCAAGTTGGGGAGCATTTTCCTCTCACGGAAGTGTGATTAAGTCCAAAGTAGGAGCAGAAATACTTAAACGTCTGTCTTCAGGCTAGACTGTCTTTTTGAGCAATAGTTGTTCGTGGTTCCTTACGGTTGCCCCACCATGAATGTATGCTCACGTAGTTGCCCTCCTCTGTTCAAATTAGCAGCCCATATACATGGATTCAGTGGTTTAACCAGCTGTAGCTGATTATGCTTTAAATGCTTCCCGCAAATAATCCTGAACATTATTCCATTAGTTAAACTGCTTATCCAAATACCTCCAGCCTCCCACAGTGAGTGCTAACAAGCCACGTACGACACTGTTCGGAATGGAACTGCTCCTTGATAATTCATATGACACTAGCCTCAGCAAAATCAGCCACGCATTAGCTGTGGATTTTGGATTCTCGCTAAGATTGTTGGGGTGGGCATCCGGTAGTTTTTCACCCTACCTTAGTGACTGGAGCTATAGGGGTTGTATATCATCATTACGTCGTTTCCCAACCTGTGATAATTTGGAGTGCAAAGCCTAGATTTTACAACTCACCTTCGTGCACCTTAAAAGATCCCCGCTTAACCTGTTTGTTAACCTTCTCCTTGAAACTAGTTATGTTGGGCCTGATGTGTTTCTTACATGGACTTTGTAGGAGAGTTGTAAATGATGGCGCCTGGCTGTCTCAACACAAAGCTAAATGGTCCATCGGCCTCTCGATTGCAACAGGATGTTTGCATTTGCGGCCCCCTCAAACTTACTCCCGTGGGAGAATAATGCACTTCATCAATAAAGAAGAATGTGAAGCGACAAGACCAGAAACATCGATTGCTGAAGGTGGTGCGGTTACACTAATATGACTGTGAGCAATAATTTATGACAGAGACGTTATCAAGTAAACAATAATGAATGGTTTGTGATGCAAACCAGATACACAAGTCTTGTGTGGAATAATGCAATTTACAGGGAGCTGCTACTTATCTGAGGTGCGGTGAAGAATTTTTCTAGACAGATCATCAGAAACGTCCACGCAGTTACATTCTAGATGATAGGATGTCACTATACCCAGGAGTTTTCTCATAAGGGCTGAACAAAATTTCGATTACGACGCTACGGTTGATTCGCAGAGTGTCTACTTCTTCCATTCTTGAAAACCTTGTGGGTTGCTTAGGCTGTTTGGGTGAGTTGTTCAGTGAAAAGTTACCGGGTTATCCGTTAGAGGCAGGGTTACAAGCATCGGCAAACCTTAAACCAAAAAGTGCTCCCTAAAGTGACTTCAAGTGTGTAGTTAACAAATGAAGAAAAGACCAGTCAATCGATGCAAGTGAAATTTAAGGAGAATGGGGGTAGGTAAGACACGCTTCACCCATATGAATTAAGGAGTATGCAAAATACGATCCGCCGTGGTACTTGCCAAGTTTGTGGGGTCTTTTTTCAGGACTGCTGTTTGATCTTCCCTCACAACCACGAGGAGAAGGATTTCTAGAATCATAGTTCAGCTACCTCCCTGCTAGCGAACTTCTCTTGGTCTCCATTCCTATTTTCTGATATTTTGGTAGCCTGCCCAACTATCTTGCTTACTTTCACCATCTTAACTGCCACATTTCTTCGCTGGCTAAGCGATAAGCCTAAACTCCTGTTCATTAAACTTACTGCTTTTACTCCAAAACCAAAACGGACAACGGCAACACGAAAACCAGCATCTCTGCTACTCATTCACAAACTGAAATCTTCGGCAGAAAGTAAGCACCCCAAAAACAAACAACTCAGATGGAAAACGGGAAGTAGAATGAACGTCTGTGTTTACTGAAGATGAAGAATCAGAACAGAAGGAATGAGGGCGAAGATCGAAAGGTGAGGACTTGAAAATGGTCAGTTTCCGATATTGTTATGATTGTTACAGATGATGATCCTTGAACAAGCTTGCAAAGCCTTTGTGGTAAGTTACTCAGAGAAGTTTCCCGAAGCATATTAAGTGTGGTAACGAGTCATAATAATGTACTGCGCTTGTGGTTTGTCTCACTTGATGGAACCTGATCAGTAGGAGATTTACCGCCTTTTGGTTACAGTTCCGGCGACCATTTGAGTGTATCTACCACAGTTCAACGCAGCTAAATTAATTAGACCGCACAAATGGAAATCGAATTGGTGTGGGGTTTTAGATTCAACTTAGAGAGTGGAAAATCTAAATCTTTACACGGACCGACCTACTTCTCGAGCCAAATCCTCAATCAGCCTGGTGTGTGTGATGCTAATTTTAGTTCAGCAGTGCTGCAAGTTTCCTGGTTTCACATATACCAGGTTCACTAGCGAAAACTTAGTCTAATGTGATATCAAAATGTGTTAAATGGGTGACTAGGTTTCCGTAACCAAGAAAACATAGGAACCTGCTGCCACAGGAGCTAAAATCACCGCAGGTAACAGACAATGAACCCCATATTATGTGAGCTGTGAATTCCGTGAATTTGTCGGTGAATCCAGACACTTTAGAATAGCTTCAGTCAGATGTCATGTAAACATTGGTGATTTTGATGAATTCAAACTTATCCCAGTGTTTGGGACTACACTTAACAGTGATACAGTTTATACTGTCATTAGATTAGATGAAACATGCATGATCTGATGAACCCTGAAGAGCGTTGGTATAGGTACCAGCACCTTCACCTCACTTTTCCGTAGAACTACATCGATCCTGCAGAGACATTTTGAAACCATTTAAAAAAACTAAATTTTCATGGCATAAGTTGTGCAATCAAGTTTCTTTTTATGTTATTACACGAGCATTACGAAAAATGTTATAATATAGAAGGTATTCTAAGCAGTCCACCTTATCTGGTATGGATATCCAGTAGGGACTGAGCATTTTGGATAGTGTCACTTGAAGTAGCTTTATTGACCCTGATGTGTTCTGCCACCAAGCGAACACAGCAGCTAATAACCCCGGAAGCCCTTTGGAGGACAGGATATTCTATCCAAAGGCCTCAGTTGAGGCTGTATGGTGCCCTTGAAAATTGTATGCACTAACGACTCAACTGTTCAGTTCATGAACTGTTCTGAAGGGATGGAAATATTGCCCTCCATGGTTCAACTACGAAATCCAAATCTTGATATGACTCAAGAAAAAGCATTAGAGTCTAGCCACCCATCTCGGTGCTGTGGAAGTGATGAAGCATTGCAAAGAAGCCCGAAATAAATATGTTACTACTATCAGCCCATCTCGAATCTGCTTTGCAATGGGTCTTGTCCACGCTGCACTGCAAGATCTAAAGAGGTTATTTTCCTGTATGGACTATAGAGATAAGACGTATTGTGGTATACCCGCCCCCGCAGTCAAATGGACAGAAATTGACGGTCTAACTGAAGATGATAGGGAAAGAGCAGGGGCCTTGACTAGATGTTTTGGTGAGGTTTTTACAAAGGTACCTTCTGTGGACAATGATTCGGCAGCAGGAGCAATGACATTCAACAGACTCAACTGTGTGATCACTGACTGCAATGATGTATGTAAGGCATTAATTACTTTTGATATCGGAAATCAGTGGAACCAGATGAGCTGCACTCAACGCTGCTCAGTGAGATTACATTCTATGTAACCACTCCTCTGACTATTGACTATTGAGAGTATCCCCCAGTGAAGGCACACTTTCCTGTGATTGAAAGGATGCCACAGTCACACCTACTTACAAGGCAGGTTCAAGGCAGCATCCATCAAACTACAGACCGATAAGTTTGACTAGTACTGTAGTAAAATTCCTAGAAAGAGTAATCAAGGAGACTATCACAGTTCACTCAGAGAGCAACACTCTACTGTTTTGTTCACAGCTTGGCTTTCACAGAAATTTCTCTTGCTTGAAGAAACTTTCACGGTTAGGTCTGAGGATGGGAGGGTACCTGCAGGTATCATTTTCGTAGACTTCAATAAGGTACTCGAGTAGGTACTTTATCCTAGGTTGCCCCGGAAACTGAAGAGTTCTGGTATCACTGGCAGTCTACTTGCATGGATTGGAGAGTTACTTATTAGTAGGAGACAAAGAGTAGGGATCAGTCCTCTCCTCTTGGAAGCTGGTACAATATAACAAGGCCCAGTCATGCATCCACTGCTATTTCTCGCATACATAAATGAGCTGCCGAATATCACGAAATCCCCTATGGTTCTTTGCGCTGTTGGTGTGAAAATTTGGCTGGAGATTAGGGATGACAAGGATGTACATGAACTTCAGACAAATTTAAACAGCCTGTTACTGTTGTCAGAGAAATGGCTGATGCCTGTCAGCACAGGTAAATGTGTGGGGATGCACATAGGGAACACGGACGGTAACACCTACGGTATTGATGGGACTCCTCTACTTTCAGTACTGGCCGACAATGATGTAGGAGTCACAGTAAGTTACGATTTGAAAACCACCGTACACTGTCGATTGGTTACAGTGGGCAGTTTTAGGACACTTTGGGTATTATACAGGACGTTTACAAAAAGAAGTGGCGATATGTCCACCATCTTATACACTTTCTTAGTTCCGTTTAAACTAGAAAGTTGAACACAGGTAGCAAACCCTTGTCTGAAAGGTGACTAAGAACTTCTGGAAAGAGTTCAGGGGAAAGCCAGTCGTATGGTCCCTACAATGGCTGACCCGACCTACGAAGACCCACCTAGCAACTGGATCTCTTCTCTTTATCCTAACGCAGATAGAGGGGAGATGTGAACATGCTATACAGAATTCTGAGAAATGACTTTGGACCTGATCTATTCTTGCTTTTCCTTCCCATTAGGCCGGAACACCCCACAAGACATACCAGGAGAATACAAAAGCAAAGGACGAACGTAGTCTACGAAGAGTACAGGTTCCTGCATCTAGTAATCAGCTCCTGTTACCGACTTCTAGAAGAAGTCGTGCCTGCGTCTTCAACTGACCCGTTCAAAAGACGACTGAATAAATACAGAGGTCTACTGGAAAACAAATAAAAAAAGGCTCGAGGACTTCTATCCCAAATAATAAATCTGAAATAATTATATAAGAGTGGGCAAAAATACAGAGCTAAAAGCAACCTGTAGGGTGTAACAGTGAATTGATTTGTGTTCAACGCAACTCGAAACAATAAGGAACAGTTACTAAACTTTGATTTAGGGTTATGCTCACATATAAAGTATGACAATTTTCTAAACATCCTCATACATTTAGGCTTACAAATCACTGCAGAAAAGTAATCAAATCTAACTATCACAGAGATGTACTGAGAAGATTATCATCCGATTCTTTCTTTTTCAAGTGAATAAAGTGAGTACATGTAACCAATGTTTATTACAAAACAAATCCTTTACATAATTTCTGCAGCTTATTGACCACATTTATCTTTTCCTTTCTCAAGAATGACTTGTAAAGCCCCACAACATGGGAAGCCTTAGTTGTTTCTACTGAGATTAGAGTTGAGTTGGGAGCCCGGGATATGCTACTAGGAAAGACTTATTAGTCAGTCAGTGATGGCAACAGTGAGACGTACTGGGAAGCATAATGCAACAAAATTAAGAGTTTATGATGCCTGGTAGTACTACCAGTACACTACCCGAGAAAAAGAAGAACCGTACAGGTTCAAAGACATTATCAGTCTAACTGTAATTCAGCGCCTCACGCTTTGCAACACATGTCACGGTTTACTAAAGAATACGCCTACAAAGAAAAAACCCGCGGTTCATTGTTTAGATAGTGTTAACTATAAACGTCTAAGTGATAACAACTTCCATTTGCCTAGTCATCTTACGAACACTGAAGCCTATTGCCTACATCATGTACCTGAATACTATAGAATATGAAAAGCGTGCTCCCAATTCAAACACTTAAGGTCAAGGGAAAGAAAAGCGAGTAACATTTGTCCACGGGAAATGAACACATCCAGACAGTTAGTCAATAATAGATTTGGGAAGTTATCGTGAGTGTTATAAAGACTTGTGAAGGATTTGACTATCAGCTACGGATTTCCACTGTAATTAAACAATATTGAAAAAATGTCTTATTTGCAGGTATTGCATGACTAACTAATATGAGTAGCTCTGGGCCACTCACACTGATCAGTAGTGTTTACTAGCCAGATTAAGGTGATCTAAACACCGGAAGACCGTTTCGCTTTCTTGGAGCAGTGCTCATCAGCGGTGTATCCAGACTGATTCACTTCAGAAGGCCAAACTTTTCGAACAATCCGAATTTCGGTTAGGTACTTGATATTTTCCCCCAGCAGACTACGTAATTTTGTAAACAGCTCATTCGATTATGAACATGACTAGTTCGCTCAAGTAGCCGCAAACGAGCAAAACGGCCGTACCTTTCTAAGATCACCTTGATCTGGCTAGCGAACACTAGTGATCAGTGTGAGTAGCCTAGAACTGCTCATGACATGACACCAATAGTGGTGTCGAGCAGGTAACATGCTGTGATGTGAATACTTTGGTTTACGTAGGAACCCATGGTGAGATTTCTCACCACGAACTGTGTGTTTCTGCACACGCCTAATTGGATAGTATCCTGCTTGAAATAAACTAAACTCTGTATGTTGATTGCACAAGTAAATTTTATGGGGAATGTCAAAAACAACCAAAGAAAAATGGTTATAGTTTCGTATTTTATATTCGTGCATACTCGTAATCGATTCGCCCACTTATCTTTCGACCTTGTGTATTTACTTCCACAGAGTAAGTTAAATAAATACTAATGTGGGCTAACGTTTAGTGAGTCAGCTAAGTATGACGAATGGCAGGGCTATAATAGGATAAGAGGACAGTCATTAAATTATCCAATGTCAAGAACTACTGACATGGGTGAGAGTTATTTCGTAACTATATTTCTACAAGTATCATTTTTCGATCATGCAGAGAAAATGTTTTCATCTGTTTGCTGACGTTACATCGCACTACTTATTAGGCTTGGAAACTCTCAACCTTTAATTGTATTGCTCTTCTTTTGGATTGTCCCGACTTCGAATGCACCATGAATACCCATTTACTGGCCTGTTTTCAATCACTGTCAAATGTTTGGGAATATACAAATAAGCGGCACTTATTTGATGGTATTATGGTATATTTTTAATTGTTAAGTAGATGTATGCGATGCTTTCTGGTTTACACAATGTATTAGAAGAACGAAATGGGCAATTTGACGAAAGACTCACCGAAAACATTTCTGTATATCTTAAGAACCTCTCTGTGTTTTGAAATTACTAAGTGCTAAAAATTCCCACTATGAAAATTACAAAAAGACATGCAAACGAACAATATTGTTTTCAATTAGATCTCATCGGGCTTCACGCTAATATACATAACTTTCAACATATTTGTAAAATGTCAACCAATCAAGGTCATTTGTGTGACAACAACAACAAGGAATATGGACTGTAAAAAGGTTAATAGGAATGTTCAGAATGACAAAACACGACAATGCAAAAAGGTGTTCAGACAGATGGACAGACAAAGTAGGTGAAAGACTGAAAAACAGAAAGGACAATAAGGTTGTGTGTGATACTGGAGGTTGAATGCGGTGAACAAAATAAGAGTTGAATGTGAATACAGTAGTGGTGTGAAAGGGATGACAAAATGAAATAAAAAGAAGTCCATTTTAAAATTCATAAGTAAGGTCGTCTATTAGGTTCTCCCTGACCAATGGAGGGATAAAGGCTGTACAAATTTCTTCTGGATATAGAGTTTTGGATTGTCTATTAGAATGCCTATAGCCTCAGCTATATGTGTAAAAGGCAGATTCGAACTCAATCAGAAAGGTTCGGTGGTACTCAGTAAGTCACTTTGAACGCTTTCGTCTTGTCTACTCTATGATTCCTATCAACTAGATGCTACAAAATAGAGCTTCTTATAGATTTAACCTGTCCTTTACCCAGCCACGTAGGTAGACTTTCGGTAAAAGTTGGTTATGTTGCCTAGTCGTACGCCCGGTATAACTGTCTGCCTCCACATGAACAATTAAACTGGTAAATGTACATGGAAGTGGCAAAACTAAGTAACTTGTCCTTCGTTTCACACAAAACAAATCTTCGATTAGAAAAAGACAGACAGGGGTTAGCTGCATAAAAAGCTCTTTTAATGATTATCAATAGTCTGTGGGATACCATCTCACTAAGTATATCACCATTAAATTGTAGCTTTATGAACAGTAGTTTTTCCCAAGCGGTTGCTGCCTCAGGTCTTTTCCCAAGTCTATTCATATGCTCTTTTATAAAATTGTGAGGATAACCTATTTCCATGGATGAATTCGAAATCTACTCTAACTCACTCTACAGAGTGTTATCTGAGTAAATTTTCCTTGTTCTTGCTGTCAAGCATTTTACTAGATTTCTTTTGTGTCGTATAGGAGTGAAGCTAAGGAAGTGTGTGTATTGACATGCAGATTTATTTCTTGTGTACATGCTTCTATGAATTAATCCATCTCCTAGTCTACTTAGTAGGACATCAAGGAATTTAGTCTACTGTCTTGTTCTTCTTCACAAGTGAAGGCAAGTGACGGGTGTATGCTGCTAAACTTCCCCAATAGTTCGTTCTAATGCATATTCTGATCAATTGTAATGAATGTGTCATCCACTTATCTGTAATACATATGGTCCATCCTCTAGTTTAGCCAGAAAAAACCCTCCAAGCATTGAACCTAATGGCCATCCTATTGTGATTCCATCTACTTGTCTATAACATGCGTTATTGAAGATAAAGTGTACATTCAATGTACATCTAAGAAGTAATTCCTTAAGGTTGGACTCAGGAATTCCAGTGTTGATTTCTTTCTCTATCAATTATTGACATAGGAATTTAATTGTCTCAGTGAGCGGTACATTAGTGAATAACGACCACACATCTAAGGACATCATACGTTTTCCACTCAAATTTTTACCTCTATCGCCTTGGAGACGAAATCGAAAACACCCTTCACACTATGTTTTACAACTAGTTTGTGAAGCAGCCCTAGGATATGGACCAACCACTTTGCGATCTTATGATATGGCGAGTTGTACATATCTAAGATTGGATGAAGGGAAGTCCTGGTTTGTGGATTTTAGACAGACCAAAAAGACGTGGTATGCTACATCCTGTGGGCCTCAATGATTCATGCACCCCTGGTGAGATGCCACCTGTTTGCTTCAATTCGTTAAGACAGTTATTCAACTGCTTTTTCGCTCACGCATTCAAATCTCTAGAATCAATGAACTTCTGGAACTTGGTTTGATCTTTCAGGAGGGAATTCATTTTGTCTACATAACTGCTCTTGTTTAACAACTCCAAACCTCCTTCCTAGTCTGGTTTGCTCATAACTACCTTTTCATTCTTCCTTAACTTTTGAAAGGCTTCTCTATATTGTTCTGTCAACAAGCTGTTTACAGAATTCTTACCATTTTTGTACTGCTGGCAGCTATCGACTAACGTGGTTTTGAACCTGCTCAGTTCATTATTTGAAGATGCGATCAAGCCAGTTGTTTGCCAAAATAAAATGAAGCTCGAATCTGCTTTTACACATATAGCTGAGGCTATAGGCATTCTAATAGACAATCCAAAACTCTATATCCAGAAGAAATTTGTACAGCCTTTATCCCTCCATTGGTCAGGGAGAACCTAATAGACGACCTTACTTATGAATTTTAAAATGGACTTCTTTTTATTTCATTTTGTCATCCCTTTCACACCACTACTGTATTCACATTCAACTCTTATTTTGTTCACCGCATTCAACCTCCAGTATCACACACAACCTTATTGTCCTTTCTGTTTTTCAGTCTTTCACCTACTTTGTCTGTCCATCTGTCTGAACACCTTTTTGCATTGTCGTGTTTTGTCATTCTGAACATTCCTATTAACCTTTTTACAGTCCATATTCCTTGTTGTTGTTGTCACACAAATGACCTTGATTGGTTGACATTTTACAAATATGTTGAAAGTTATGTATATTAGCGTGAAGCCCGATGAGATCTAATTGAAAACAATATTGTTCGCTTGCATATCCTGTTAGAATGACTAAGTGTTGATGGTATTTTGACACGAAAGTATGAGTGACGAACAGGTGACTGAAGTTGTAGTCTTCAGTAAGTTTACAATAGCTGTATTTTAATGAGTTAGATACATTTCCTATTCGCCTCATCTGAAATTGTATCAGTATTAATTCCAAGACCTACAGTTTTACTTATTTTCTGTATCATGCGATAGACTCTTCAGGTAATTACTGATAAATTTATGTTCTGACTCATTATAGTGTATCACTTTGCTGAAAGTTAGTATGTAGCTCAATATCCTGTTAATATAAGTAACTGAAGCATTGAATCCTTTAAGAATCATTAAATCCTAATGAAGATATACTCAGAACTTAGTACTATACCACTGCGTTGCATATGTATCGATGTGATATTTTTCAGAGGCTCTTAATAAGCTGCTGAATGAAACATTCAATTCGTCAAGTAGAAAATATTTCCTTCTTCACCAATTAGTTCTGTTACCGTCGGCTATTTTGCCTGAATGATAACTTATGGCCTTAATTTTATACTTTGTTGTTAGATTTTTATTTCAGAAAGAAGTAATCTTCATGAAGGTGAATGCGAAAAATTATTGTGGCCAAACAATGATTCTACAGCCATTATAGAATGGTCCTAGACCATTTCGTGGAAAAGTCTAGTAGCAGATGAAACGGTGGCATTATATCTATTATATGCAATACAATAAGCCTTGCAAATGGTCATTATTCGACAGCAGTATTGAATTCTTGAGCTAAGGTATAAAATCCGACTGTTCAATCAAGCGTTTACTGAAATGAACACAACCACTTCAGTAGTTTTTGCCTACTCATTACTCTTAACAAATCAAGAAGACTCTAAAACTGATGGTTCATCTAGTATCAAAAAACGATAACATTAGTTTAGTTTGTCTGATATAGCATATAGTGATATAGTACTATTTACCTGACGACGTTTCGAACATAAATTTTGTTCATAATCATGCCAGTGTAGTCAAACAGCTTTCAACATCTGGTTTTTATGCTCTCATCACCTCATATTCTTCATTTGTAGTGGTGGTGAAAATTTCCGCATCTCCTATTACATGTGTTGACTGTTGATTCGATGAACAAATAATCAGCAATTAATCTCTTTCTCTATCTAATTATATTGACCAGCGATGCAGCGGTCTTTTCCCTTCTTGTTTCGTGGTTGTGTATTAATGCATACATTACAATATCCGAGTTTTTCTAGATTATTGATCCTACTGGGGTCTGTCATTCTTCATTCAGCTAAATTCCTATGTTTTGATAATGTAACTGACGCTGATCAGCTGACTGGTTTGACGTATGTACTTGAATTCACAGTCATTGCACGACATTTGGTAGATTAAACTACACTGCTTAATTGGGTCAATAGAATTTCTATGCTGAAAAGTTTATCTCTGAGTGAGTTTATAGGTTTGAATGCCACCCTAATTCCAACCGTGTTGAGAATTCAACGAAACGTTTCTAATGTTCCTTCCTTATATAACAATGCAATAGAAGCTTTGAACTCCTTTCTACTCATCTTGTCGTTATTATTCGCATTCATATTACTGTTAATACTCTGTTTTCTCGGTGTTCTGACGAATTCCTTTATAAAAAGACTGATTGAGCGAAGAAATATATTTCTTTTTAATTAGGCCTTCATCTTGGGCTCTACACTAATACATAGGTTTACAATTTAATCAAGTTACCAATCACGTGGTATTAATATCGTTCTTTTTAGTTATTCATTGAATTAACACCCGACATATGTAATAGGAATGATGCAACATCTACACCAAAGAGGTGGAAAGCCTTATTACCACTGAAAACTAAGAACATGAAGTGATAGGAGTATAAAAATCAGATGTTGAAAGCTGTGGGACTACACTGACATGATTATGAATAAACATTTATGCTAGAAATGTCTTTAAGTAAATAGTCCTCTATCACTGTGTGTTATACATCAAAAAAACCAATCTAGCATGGAACTGCATTTTACCACAGTGCCAAAGTTTTACATTTATATAAGCGGTAAATTAAGCAAAAAAGGTGAATACGTAGAAAAAGAAATAGATTAGGTGTCACATACAATTGAAAGTAGCAGCAAGTGGGTCAGTATTCAATTGCAAAAGGACTATGTATGCATTTATTTTGACAAGTCCAAAACTCTACAGATATTTAACACTTAAATCAAGTCTGAATCTTGCAGTTAGTTCCTTTCTTAACACTAAGATCAAAGGAATAGTGTGTTGGAAAATATGACGTCCTCAAGCTTTGAGGTTTGTTCTTGGACTTTTCATCGTTAGGCTAGGCGAACTCATCAGCACTAGCTTCATATAAAGGACTAATATCTCTACGACAATTGAGAAATCTTTTACATAAGTTCGAAAGTTTTTAGCTTATTTGTTTCTCAGACAAGTAGTGAAGGCAGGGAAACTGTTGTTAATCAGAAATTATGAAAGAACCTGACACATCTGCTTACCAGAAACTCATATATTACAAATCTGCTACATGCTTTGGTGGCAAGAAATAAAAATCAACGGGTTTTTTCGAAAGCTTATGAAAATGGTCACAATTTGACACATTAAAATCAAGTATTTCAGCAATGAGTCTCTTTTCAGCGATTTCATCTTCAAGATGTACAATCGCAAATTTACACATTTTTCTAGTGTAAGGATTTGATAATTAAAAACGGTTTTTCAAGTATGGCAACACAAATAATGTCAATATATGAGTTGTCATTAAAATCAAAAAATCAAAAGACTGTGGTGAGTGGTGAATATTTATCAAAGGAGGATATCAAATGCTCTAAGAAGGATATTCTTTGCATCAATGCTGATATGAGTATTCTCTTGTCGCCCAACGATTCCTAATAACTCAAAGGAGTAACTTTCACATCTGACCACTTCTATGTCTATATATCAATTCACCTGCTCTTTTGGAGCCAGGTATATAGGTCGTTCGATGTGACCGTTATCCAGAAGGGTTGAAGGGCACTATCCTGAATGGTTACAAAGAGGTCACAATGGAGCGATAAGCAGTGCTATAATTGAACACATCGTGAACACGAATCACCCTATCTAACAACCTCCTTGTTCAAAGTCACCTATAAAGTGAAAAGAAACCTTCTAAAGGCGGTATGTCTTCGTATTCTCTGCATCGCCGAAGCTCTTGCCATCCATATGGAGAAACCTGAACTGTGTACACAGAAGATTGTTCAACCCCTTCTACTTTCATGATCTTACTTTTCAGTCTTTGAAATCTGCTCTTCCCCGCCCTCGCTTTCTTTTCATGTTTCTGTTTTGATACTATTCACTTCTTAATTAACTTGCTACTCTTTCTTGTTGCTATGCTTTTTTGATCACAATTCAGTTTCAAATTATGTCGCCATGGCATGAAACTTCTTGTCCATACTTATTTTGATGAATATTCACTACTCACTACAGTCTTTTGATTTTTTGATTTTAACAACAGAGACGTGCTACTGAAGCCCTATGTTCCACTAAGAACCCAAGGGACAAATAATATAGTAATAATAATAATAATAATAATAATAATAATAATAATAATAATAATAATAGTAATAATAATAATAGCTCATATACTGACACTATTTGTGTTGCTATACTTGAAAAACCGTTTTTAATTATCAAATCCTTACACTAGAAAAATGTATAAATTTGCGATTGTACATCTTTGAAGATGAAATTGCTGAAAAGAGACTCATCGCTGAAATACTTCTTCTTCTTCCATATCCTGATGGATATATTTCACACACTAAAACCACTTCCAAGTAACTTGAGATTTAAAATGCATACCATAATGAGCTAAAATATACTCAAGCAACTTTTATACCTTCTTTTCTTCAGTTTCTTACATCTTTGAACAAAATATAATTATGTAAAGGCTAAAAACTCTTGATTTTCCTTCAGAAGACACTTGATACTACTGAAACACATGATTATGTGTGTGGAAACAGTAGCTGTGATAGTTAACAACATTGTCGGTGCTACATAAAACAACGTATTACCGAACAATATGAGTAGCTAGAAACCATTCACCCTGGTATACAAAATAACCAGTACGATTACCCTAACCGTGTGATGAGTAAGTGAAATATAGCTTGAAAGACGCTTTTCAGCTTGTCTATAAAGTAAGAAACTTGAATTTGTTAATTGGATGGAGGCAGTTGGTAGGAAGCCCTGCTGGATCTAGGTCTCATGCTTGTTGGGACTCATAAGCAAGGTGTGTCTGCAACCCCGACAGAACCGATGTCCCACCTGAGATTTGAACCCGTGTCACCCAGTTTCATAGTCAGCGACTTTATCACTCAGCTATGCCTGCAGCGATTGACCTCCTGTGGGATTGGATTAGATACCTGAAGGTAACCAACTTCTAGTTATCTAGTCCCCAGTGCTGCTCGAATCCCATCGATCATTTTGAAATATGACCATCAGACTAGGCAGCTCAGCGTCTCGATGCTGAGGACTGGACAACATGAAGTTGGTTACCCTCCGGTGATCAATAAATGTAAACTTGAGCTTATTCAACAAATGTATGAGATGCGTTGACATAATATCTCCTTCCAATCAAAACCCTGGATTACATTTGCAAACAAATATTAGAAGAGCAACTAAACACGTATTCTAGCTAGGCATTTGAACGAATTATTTGTAAAATGTACAATCGAACGTTTTGTCCAAATCATCCTTGTATACCTTTCAGTAGTCGGCCAATGATTAATCCAAGACTAAATGATACCCTGTATAATCTTGGCTTCGCATTTCGCATATATCAGTTTAACTGTTCGTTTTGGTGTGTACAATTAGCCAGCTGTGTAACCGGATATGGGAGCATTTGCCGGCTTGGTTTGGAAAAGGTGGAGTCAAAGCAGTAGACGCATGGCATCACATAGATGCTGTTAGAGTTTTTAATGTCATACAGCGTGTTCATAAAGCAATACCATGTGTAGCTGAACAAAGCCTTTATAGCATAGCTGAGGCTATTGCGATAAGGTTGGTTTTCATCATAAACTGATATCAGTTGGAGGAACATTGGAAACATGGGAGCACTGGACAGCCGTCTTGTCCTAGCACGGGACTCTTCAGGAGTGCGCACCCACGGCCCTGCCAAGGATCGAACTCGTGACCTACATATTCCGTGGCCAGCACTTTGCCATTCAGCCACTGAATCAGAACCCAATGGTTCATGTTGCCAATAAGATAGATCAAACAAGAAGGAACATGTTCAGATGTTATTCCTCTGAGACCCTAAATAAACTTAAAGCTACTACCGTCTTCTTTATTTGTAAGCTTCCCTTGCTTTCCTTGACCATCACACTTTTCATCTATCTGTAAATCGTCTTACTATTGAAAAATGAAAAATAAAAATTCAATTTCCTTACCGTTCCTGACTCAGTTTATTGGCCTTAAATTTGGTGTGTTGTTACACTGTACAATTCTGCTTTATAACTGTGGAAACTGATGAGACTTTGTTGAAAAGCATATTCCTTGTTAAGATTATTTTCAAACAATGTTATGGGGATAATCTACTTGGCTGTGGCGAGTAAAGGAATCCAGGGTGCGCGTATCATCCTGTTTGGAACTCGTCAGCTTGATGTACCGGTTTCCCAGTGAGTGATATTGTTCCCACTGAGACTCCAATCACGTTATGGGAAGCTCTAAACATTCAGAGTCTTAAAATTTAGCTTACTCAGCATCGTTCTTTCTCTCCGATTCCAGAGAGGAATAAGTTTACTTTTATTTTTTATATTTTCCTTGTGCTCTGAAGCTGCTTTAGCGATTGGGTTGGTTTTAAGGGGTAGAGTTGCTAGTCCTTCCCTCCTTATCCGGGCTTAGGACCGGCTAGTAACTAGTGAACTAGTTACCAACAATAACAAGCACCAGTCACCATCAACGGGAGAAACCTAAAGGAAGTAGTCTCTTTCCCCTACCTAAGCAGCATCGTTTCAACTACAGGCGGCACAGGCACAGATGAGGACGTCAAAGCCAGGATAGGAAAGACACCAAGATAGGCCTTCCTTCATTAACCTGAAATCAGTCAGTGTGGAGATCTACTGCACTGCACTCTAATCAGCATAAAGCGTGAACATGACCCGGATTTTCAACACTAATGTCAGTCAAGTAAGTCAGTGCTTCTGTTCGATGGTTAAGAGAGTTGGCACGTTACGGAAAGCATTTCCAACAAACTGCAGACATACATCATCAACAGCTGCCTACCCTCGATACTCAAGGTCAGATGGCGAGAAAGAATGAGCAGCAAGGAACTCTGGCTGGCAACGAACCAACCAAGAACCTATCGCTCAACAAATATGCAGAAGACAGCGGAGATAGATTGGGCATACACTGAGAAGACCATTCGGGAACATCAATCGCCAAGCCCTCGAGTGGAACTCATAGGGGAAACATAAGTTTGGCGTCCGAGGGTGACATGGAGGAGATGGTGTGAGGAAGAAATGAAAGGTTATGGGGAGTCGTAGAGCCAGGTTGAAAAGACTGTAGAGAACAGAGTGAAGTGGCGATGTGCTACTGAAGTCCTAATTTCCACTAGGAAATCAAGGGACAAATAGTAATAGTCAATAATAGAATGTGTCATAGATTACACTTTACTGAGCGACTTTCAAGAGAAATCCTTCTGAAACTGCAGTTAGCCAGTTGAAAAACTGTTCACCTTTGAGAAATATAAACATGTACCGTACAATTTGCAAATGATCTGCACACTTATCATTAAACGTAAAATAAAACAGAAATGTAATACTGGAGTTAATATTGTAGTTGACGCTGGTGATCAGAATGGATATAAGTAGTATATGTTGAGATGGCGGCAGAAATCATAGAGAATTACCAGCAATGGGTAAAGATTCTACCCAGAGAAACGCAAGAGACAATGTGGGTATATTAAGAGCGAGTAGAGATAGAAGCAGATTAGGCAACGATGCATTTTGTGCAAATGACTGTCTTAGTAGAAAGTGTAGTATATTTGATGGCTATCATACAAGATGTCAATAATAAATATTCCTTCCTCTGTATCCGTGTTGTCGTTTCCTACACTATCAGTCTTAAAACGCTATCCCAAAAAGTCAAACATATACCCAAGAATATATGTAGTGTTTTTTCACCAGTCCAAAGAAAAGTGTTAAATACCTTGATAGACATAATTGTCTAATAAAGGGTTCACTTATTGAGTGTCAAATCAGCTTACTTCATGAAAATATAACAAAATATAAGATGATAACTGTAAGACATGGTCAGTTACTTAAAATAAGATGACTTGTATTCGCTCAATGCTGTGGTCAGCGGTTTATTCCTTCAAATTACGCGCTCCTTCCCACATTATTATAAGTTTCAGGTGTCTTACTTCATTTGACTTGCTTTATTTCTACAGGAAGTTATCACCGATTGATAACTTATATAACTGTTAGTGCCTGGTGCTCAATACTGATCGAAGTTTGTTAGGCAGACAGATAGAAAGATAAAATCAACATAGAATTTCTTACACAAGCAAATCGATTCAAGTTGCTACACTTCAACGCAGTACACAAAGAATAGTGGGATACAAAAAGCATAATACCAAAGTAGATAAAGTAGTATGAGAGAATAAACAACTGAAACAATAGTAAGTGTGAACATTCAAGCTTAAGAAGACTGAAGATGGAATGCATTTGAGCAGCTGTCACCAGTTTTCAGCCATGTCTCCAAGACTCAACCGCCAATTCGTTTCTTCTCGGGGACTGCAACCTAGCAGTACATATTGCTCCACATAATTTAGACAACCAGTAAGAGACTTCACTGACTGGTGTCGCACCTTGGTCTAGCCACCTTCAACTCTATTCCAACCTAATCCAACTTCCTTCAGCATGGCACGTCGAGGTAGGTAGTGGTTCGGCATGTGCAGTACATGTCCAAGCCACCTCAGTCACTGCAGTTTCACAACTTGAATACTCGATTTTCCTGTCTTGCATAGTACTCTTCACCTGATTTCAACAGTGCTCACACGGTGGTTTCAACAAACGCGAGCAATGCTACGTAGACATGTGAAATCAAAACTAAGTAATCGATTCGTTTTTTTATTACTTTTAACGGCCATTTCTCATAACCGTACTCCAGGACAAAACGGACTGAAGTACAGCGTACTCTTTCTTTTGATGGATAGTTAGATATCTCACCTGTCGGTGCCACATGTGATGCAAATTTCGGCAAATACCAACCGGGCCTTCCGTATCCAAGCTGAGATTTCGTCAGCATCCAGCTCACCCAAGCTGATGCAACTCCAAAAGTAAGTGAACTGGGTTGACACATCCGAATACTTCACTTCCTATCATTAAACTGGGTGTGGTTATAGACCAGTCCTTGAGCATCATCTTACATTTGACGGCCTTCTTGAAGTTTACCGACAAAGTTTTGTAATGTGGCTATTTAGCGAAGTGACACAAAACTGTGGTGGACTGTGTTCTGCTGTTGCCCCGTTGTGACTGATTTCACTGAACTAAAGTTTATCAATATTTCATTGTAATTTGTTGTTGTACCTGTTCTAGGCTGTAAGCACCTGATAAGAACCACTGAAATAATAAAGAAAATCGATACTATTCTGCCTCAGTAGTTGTTGTAGCTCTTTTAAAATCTTATGATTGCACAAAGTGGGACAACAGCTTAAGTGAAAAAGATACACATAAGCAGTTGAAGTATGGCAACCAAATTGTAGTTTCCAGCTCAGTACTTACAACTTTACATTGATTAGTCGCTGAAGAGTGACAAACTTCGTGCTGGTGAGTGTTAAAAACCACGAAACCTAGGTCCAGGGCTTTCTGCAGATTGCTTTCATCCAACTAACTTACAGGTTCTGAATGCCAATTTCTTATATCAGAATGGCTAACAACAGCGGAAGAAAGTTAATGTGGTGCTACTAATTGCTTCAGAAATCATGAAGAAACAGAAAACATTGCCAACTTTCATTTGGTTTACCGGTGTTTTGACTGCAAACCGAAATGTGAAAGAAGATACAGTAAACGAAAATTAATTATATGTAACCTTTTAAAACAATTAGTTCCCTTGATAAACTTCGACAAAACAATAAGAAGACGTAAATTGTTTGAACCGTGTAATGTATTTGCGCAACACATTTCGAACTATCTGATCACACACGTACTTGTCATAGGTATTTATATAAAAACTCATGAAGATAAGGGGTGAGAAAATAAAAAGGGGTCAGGTAGGAAGGCTGACTTAAAGGCCGAATAACAATGAAAATCAATAGGGCGAAAAAATAATAGTACATCGAACTTTGTTTTTCAATAGTTGAATTCACCAAGGAAGGTTTAATGTGACAACAAATTGTTTATGAATACATAAAGGTGGTTTAAACTTCCTAATAGCTAAGGCTTCAACAAATTTCAGGATCCCTCCCCAACATGTTTTGTAAATAGGTGCAAAGGAAGTAGCCACATCAATCTTGTGACCTGTCTCAACGATATGTTTAGCGATCGAAGAGCTTGGACGTTTGCTAACAACATTTATAGGTTCAGGTGATTTGATTTGCTTGACTTGATTCACTTGACAGTAAAAATCATATTAACCATTTCCCTGTTAACCCGGATAAGTACGTTACTAACCTTTCTACAGTGACACTGTCCACCTATCAGAAGGAAGCCCTATCCCTTGGACTTAAATTTTGTGTTCCTCGAAAGCAGTCATCAGATTTGGCTACCCATGCACAGTTTGAAAACCTATACAACCAGTTGAAACCTCTCGTCCCAACTTCAATTGAGGACCAGGGATGGCTGAAAGCCAAGATGGTGGATATCGCCCACCAGTTTTGTGATAGCCATCAGAACCAGAAAAGCATTCTAACTTCTGAACATTTCAGAGCTATGAAGGAACTACGAGAGAACCCTGATATTATTATCCTCAGACCTGACAAAGGCTCAGGTGTCGTGATCATGGATAAAATCGAATATAAGTGTAAAATGTCATCGAAGATATGTTGACGATATCCTGATCATTTGTGAAAACTCAAATCAGGCTACTTCAGTTCTAAACCGACTGAACGAAGTACAGAACAGCATATCTTTGACATGTGTAAGAGAGGAAAATGACTGCTTGCCGTTCCTAGATATATTAATTAGTCGAAGGCAGGATGGATCCATAAAACGATCTATCTACAGAAAACCCACATGGACAGGGCAATATCTGAATTACCATAGCAAATGATCAGGATATCGTCAACATATCTTCGATACAGATGGGCTTGGTCTATTAAGTTCTCGGCTAAGTTCTCAACGTGTGACATAAATATGTCGGCTAGGAGGGGACCTAAAGGACTTCCCATAGCGACACCATCAACCTGGCGGAAATGTTCGCCCTCAAAGGTGAATTTAATATTGTTTGTACATAAAAGTAACAGCTGTTTTAGGTGATCCAAAGTAATGGGTATCGGAAACTTATGCACAGAAATATAATTACATAAAATGTCAATTGTCTTGACCAAAGGGACATTGGTAAATAATGAGTTAACATCAAATGAACACATAAATTTACCCTTTATGTTGACATGCTCAAGGCATTTGATTACTTCAAATGTATCTTTTAAGGAATACTTACAAAATTGCTTCTTAATGGGATCCAATAACTCCACTAGCCACTGGGCAAGCTTATGCGTTGGCGACTTACACATTGACATTATGGGACGTAAGGGGTTGTTGGGTTTATGTACTTTGGGCAAACCATAAAGATGTGGGAATCGGGATTCAGTTGGTTTCAGTAGGGCGAATTTTTGACTGGTAATGACGTTCATTTCGAGCAGTTTCACTAGATTAGCAGTCACAGTTCCCTGTAGCAATTGTACGTCTTCTGAAGAACAATCCTTACTGAATTTATTTTCATCTTCAAGAATCGATGACATTTTACACTTATATTCGATTTTATCCATGATCACGACACCTGAGCCTTTGTCAGGTCTGAGGATAATAATATCAGGGTTCTCTCGTAGTTCCTTCATAGCTCTGAAATGTTCAGAAGTTAGAATGCTTTTCTGGTTCTGATGGCTATCACAAAACTGGTGGGCGATATCCACCATCTTGGCTTTCAGCCATCCCTGGTCCTCAATTGAAGTTGGGACGAGAGGTTTCAACTGGTTGTATAGGTTTTCAAACTGTGCATGGGTAGCCAAATCTGATGACTGCTTTCGAGGAACACAAAATTTAAGTCCAAGGGATAGGGCTTCCTTCTGATAGGTGGACAGTGTCACTGTAGAAAGGTTAGTAACGTACTTATCCGGGTTAACAGGGAAATGGTTAATATGATTTTTACTGTCAAGTGAATCAAGTCAAGCAAATCAAATCACCTGAACCTATAAATGTTGTTAGCAAACGTCCAAGCTCTTCGATCGCTAAACATATCGTTGAGACAGGTCACAAGATTGATGTGGCTACTTCCTTTGCACCTATTTACAAAACATGTTGGGGAGGGATCCTGAAATTTGTTGAAGCCTTAGCTATTAGGAAGTTTAAACCACCTTTATGTATTCATAAACAATTTGTTGTCACATTAAACCTTCCTTGGTGAATTCAACTATTGAAAAACAAAGTTCGATGTACTATTATTTTTTCGCCCTATTGATTTTCATTGTTATTCGGCCTTTAAGTCAGCCTTCCTACCTGACCCCTTTTTATTTTCTCACCCCTTATCTTCATGAGTTTTTATATAAATACCTATGACAAGTACGTGTGTGATCAGATAGTTCGAAATGTGTTGCGCAAATACATTACACGGTTCAAACAATTTACGTCTTCTTATTGTTTATATGTAACTTATAGCAAATTAGTTATTGGTCATCATCACCCCACACAGTAATTCTACATCACTTCATCAAGATGATATGACTTGGATGGAAAGAAAGGAAGTATCCAGATTGTTCTAGTATATTTTAACCGATTATTGTTTGTGGGCTCAACAATAACCGAATCATAAGTGATTTTGTAGTCGTTTTCACTAGCTGTTGTCCTCCGACTGTCAATTTTGCTCATCATTTTGAACTTTGCTGTATTCTTGCAATCTATATAAATGCATTGGCTACAAATCTCCAAACCATCATCAGTATAAGTGTGGCCAAATTCTCTTCTTGTATACAGCAAAACCATAGGGAAAGTGTATGGAATTGCTGCTACATTCATAGACTGAGGCTCATAGAGATGGTTAATCAAGTGACAGGGCTGAAGTTATGTTTACAATTTTCAACACCCAGTACGTGATACGAGTTGTATCGGACTATTTCCAGTGAGTTCTTTAGAAATTTAGACATCATTGTTGTTACTGCTTCTATCCAGTGCCTGGTTATACTTGATTTTTGAATTTTAACTTTCGATAGCTATTAACTGAACTTTTCTAGAGGATCAGTGATAGCCGACAATACTAGTTGATGGGCAAAATACAGTTTTATTTAAGAATTCACAGTATATGACACTGAAAACTTTCAGTTAAGTAGTTAGCAACTAGTCAGTGCCAATGCAGACTGTCTCATTAGACGTAGTAAAAGTAGATGTGACACAGTTAATTATTCTGTAATTTAATAGGCTTAATACATTTCAACCATTTTAGCTGGTTGACGGTAACTCACGAAATTCAATAACTTGGCTATCTCTTCCATCTGACATCCTTTCACTTGTGTTGAAATTACTTCATGGTCGATGTTTATGAAATAACCGAAACAGATGATTGACAACTGAAGGTGATATGGATTTTTAACCATCAGATATGAAAAACTATTCCTTTGTGAATCAGAAATAAATCTGGGTTGCAGAATCTAGGAACTATTCGAAACCTATGTTAGCAAGCAGTACTCCTTGGGATATGAGAAACTGAGTTCCGATTATACTGAAGGACAGTAGTTTACAAAGCAGTCTCTAAATCATCTCCTGACACCTGAACCATCCTAGAAGTTCCCTCGAAGAAATTTATTGAGTACTTTCGTACAGTTCCACAGACTTGCAGTTGTATTATTTACACATAGCTGAATCATTGCCAATTTATACCTTTGGAGCACATAATATGCAATGATTAGCCTTACCATGACTAGAGTAGTAACTTTTTTCTGTCTAAAGGAACTTTTCATTCAACTTTTGAACAATACGACAATCATGTGATCCTATTAAATATGAATAGACCGTTATTTGATTCCGGTAATTTACAATAGGATTGTACAGCTTTTGTAAATGAACTCGTCCAAAAGAAAATTCTCGTTGTTACATTTTTATTTTATGACTTAATATGAGAATTTTCATGTGGTCAGTATAATTTCTGCAGGATATATTATTATTATTTATCACTTGGGTTCCTAGTGGAATATAGGGCTTCAGTAGCACGTCTCCATTTCACTCTCTTCTCTCCAGTCCTTTAAGCCTGGCTGCACGACTGCCTAGAACCCTTCATTTCGTTTTCACACCACCTCCTTCATGTCATCCTAGCCTCGGACGCCCAACTCGTCGTTTCGCGTCTGGGTTCCATTCAAGGGCCTGATGTGTGATGTCCCCAATCAACCTTCTCAATGTATGCCCAATCCATCTCCACTTCCTTCTGCATATTTCTTGGTTGGTTCGTTCCCACAGTTCCTTGTTGCTTATTCTTTCTGGTCATCCATCTAAGCTTCAGTAACGAGCCAGCGTAGGCAGCTGTTGATGATGTATGTCTGTAGTTTGTGACGCCTCAAGTTTCTGAACCATATAGAAGCACCGACTTGACATTAGTTTTGAGTATCCTGATCTTGTTCACGCCTTATGTTGAGTGCAGAAGATCTCCACACTAGTTTCAGGTTAATGAACGCCAGTCTTGCTGTCTTCCCGATCCTGGCTAGTTTTGACATCCTCGTCTGTGCCTGTGCCGCCTGTAGTTGAAACGGTGCTGCATAGATAGGTGAAGGAGGCTACTTCATTTAGGTTTCTCCCGTTGATGGTGATTGAAGCTTGTTGTACTTGGTGGTGGTGGGGTTGGTTGGTTGGGTATCTTCATCACCTCTATCTTCTCTACATTCACTTGAAGCAAGTCCCGCCTTTGCTGCCTTGCCTCTTCTGTCAACTTGTTGGATTTTGCCTGTAGATCTTCAAGTTTATGTGACATTCGACACAAGTCATCGGCGAAATCCAAATCTCCTGGGATATTTTCTTCTGCCCGGCGTGTCCCCCTCTTCTCGCTCCTCACGGTTTCCTGCATGATACAGTCCACCACAATCAGGAAGATCATTGGTGGTGATAGTAGATAGCCTTGTCTTACTCCTGTTTTCACTTCAAAGGCATCACTGACCTTCCCACTGTGAATTACTTGGCATGTGGTGTCTTCATATAGTTGTTGACTAAGGTTGATAAAGGTTTGTGGCACTAAAACTGTAGTGTTGAAGTGGCTGCCTGCCAGGTTAATTCTTGGTCGACACTATCAAAGGCCTTTTCAAAATCGATGTACCTGAGGTAAATAGTTGAGTTGACTGCCATTGTATGCTCTGTTTTATGATGATGCCTAGCGTAGCGTTTTGATTTGATCCACACATGACTCGTACTTTCTGAATCCAGCCAGCCCGTTCCGGTCGTAATTTTAAATCAAGCGCATCCTTTAGTCTCTCCAGGATGTAGGGCTTAGTATTTTACTAGGGGTAGACAGGAGCATGATTCCGCGCCATTTATTATTCTTGCAAAGACTTTGGTCTCCCTCCTTCGGGAGTTTGATAAGGTAGGTTGTATTCTTCCAATCAATAGGCAGGTACCTTTCACTCCTTCCAGACTTTTTGCAATAGTGGTGTGAGCATATCCGTTGCTGTTGTCTCTGCATCTGTTTTCAGTGCTTCTGGTGGGATTCTATCTGGTCCTGCTGCTTTCCCGCATTTCAGTAGCCTTATGGCATTCAGGACTTCGACGTTCGTTGGAGGGCTTGTGTTCGTTGGTAGTTCTGTGGCTGGGCTGCAAGTGGTATTTCTGGATGAAGTGCAAGTGCAGGTGGTGGTTGATTCATGAGCTTTTTGAAGTGGTCAGCCCATCGTCTCATTTCTTTCTCTTCTTTGGTGACTAACTTTCCTTCACCATCTTTCATTGGTCTCATCTGCATTGATCTCTCTCCTCCCAGATAGTAATCTGGTTATTTGATACAATGTTGTCAGGTCTCTATCTCTACTACCTGCAGCCTGTTCTGCTTCAGTTGGAAGTGTGTCGTGGAAGTGTGGTTTGTCTTTGAGCGCGCTCTCATTCACTTCTTTGTCCAGGGTAGTGTTTTGTAGGTTGTGTTCAGTTCCTCTTTTCGTTGTTCATCCCTGAACTGAACTGCACTGCACTGCACTACACTCGTTCATCTTCTGCTTCACCATCACCTTCTTCCTCTACCTCCTCTATCAGCTTCCATGTATCCGCCGAGATCCATTCCTTGTCTTCTTTCTTCTTCCTTCCTAATACGGCTGTGCCGGTTTCTTTCCACATCTCTTCCAAAGAGTCCCGGTGTTCATCCACACAGGTTTCTTCAGGGATGTTGCTCACTGTCTCCCATTTTGTCTTGATGGCTGACGTGAATATGTCGTTCGTAGTTTCGTCCTTCAGTTGAGTTTCTGTTCTGGATGTTCAACTTGAACTTGAACTGTGGTCTATCACCAACTTCTTTGAAGATCTTCAACCTGATTGTGAAGGCAGGTTCATTGCACTAGATAGTGAATGGTGTGAACCTACATCTGCTCCCCTCCTTCATCTAATCTTGTGTCCAGTAGACTGCGTCTCCATTTTCTTGAGACGAAGATAAAGTCGATTTGATTTTTAGTGTGTCCATCTGGTGAAATCGAATCCATGTCGCTTTGTGGATATCCTTGTGCTTGAACACACTGCCTCGCCTCCAATCATCAAATCGTTGAATGTGCAGAATTCTGCAAACAATTCTCCATTCTCGTTCATCACCTCACCTAGCGCTTCTCGACCCATGGTTAGTTCTCTCCCTGTGTTGTCCGCTCCCCGCAGTTTGGCATTCATGTCGCCCCACCCAACAGAATTTCGACATCGCCAACTGGCGTGGGGTCTTGTCCAGTGTTGATTGCAGTTGTCTGTAGAATTCCTCCTTTCTCTCTTGCTCTGCATTATTTGTAGGTGCACAACGTAGCATTGTATGATTGTGACCTTCGTTCCTTTTGAGTTGAACCTTGCTGTCATGATCCTTATAGTGGGGGAGATTGGTTCCCACTGCATGATAGAGAGGCTTCGATGCTGTTGGGGACATCGTGATAGCCACTCGAAAGCTCAGTATGCTCATAGTTGTCGTCTGGGTGACAGTAACGGAGTAGATTATTGATTCTCCAGTTGACAGTTTGAAGAGTCTACTCCCATTCTACCTGCTTTCGCAAATTCCAAGCACCTCAGTGTGATACCTTCTCATCTCTTTTGCAATCTGGGCTGCCTTGCTGGGTTCAAACATGGTGCGGACATTCCATGTCACCACGTTTACTTTTGCTTTCATCGAGAGAAGACACATCGGCCAACTGGCTTCCCGAAGGCTTTCACCAACTGGCGTCATTTCGTCTTTTCGATTCCAGCGAGGGATAATTTTGTTTTTATTTTTTATATTTTGTTTGTGCTTTGAAGTTTCTTTAGAGGTTAGATTTGTTTTTCGGGTTAGGGTTGCTAGCCCTATGCCCAACCTTCCCTCTTTACCCGGGCTTAGGACCGGCCAGTAACTAGTGAACTAGTTAACCAGGCGAGGTTCTACAGGATATACCACTACTTTAATTTAGTTTCAAAGAATATAAGTACCCTAAAAACTTTAGAAATTGATCTAACATCATTAAAATCTGTTTTCTTCCTTTGACAAACAGGAAAATAATCCTTCAAGCCTTTTACATTTACCCGTTAGCTAGGCATGTATGCAACCTCTAAGAGGTTTCTAAGTTGGTAGTCATCGTTGATTGATTTCCGTCGGAGGAACTATGGAAACCTTGGAGTACTGGACAGTTGTCTCGTCCTAATGTGGTACTTAGCAGTGCGCACCCATGACCCGCCCCCAAAGGGGATCGAACCCAGCACCTTCAGGTTCCTTGGCCAGCATGTCACCATTGAGTCAGTGGATTCGAATCCAATGGTCCATATTTCCAACGTCTGTCAGTTCAGAACATTGCTCACCCACCACCCAATGTCATCGTTGAGTATTTGTTCTCATGTCCACCAGGTTTGCCCCACCGGTCACGACTTCTAATTGAAACTTCGGGAATCACCTCTCAAATCTAGTCACTAATGATCATTAGATCAACTGAATTTAAGAGTTTGTGAGGACTTAGGGACTTTTCAGGTTGGTATTCATCATAGTAGGGTCATGAATGCGCACTTGTTAGGAGTCCAATATAAGAACGAAACGGCTGTCCAGTCCTTCCATGTTTCTAATTTTCCTCCAACTGATGTCAGTCTACGATGAATACCAACTTGAAGAATCACTAAATTAACACAAACTCTCAAATTCAACCTCCAAGGAACCGATATCCTCCCGCACCACCTAGTACTTCAGTTATGCGCATTACTACTGAATTATTCGAGTGATGACTGACCCTCGACACACTGACTGACCACTGTAGATTAGCCAATATCATGTTGTTTGGTTTTAACTACTAACTGAATTTTAAAGATCTTTTTGCCATATTGCAATCAAGAAAGGAGGCCCAGGATCGTGGTGTGCTTTGATGGATGTTACTTGGTCGAAGGTAACTGTCAGGAAGCCCTCGATGTGGGTTTCCTGTTTGTTAGTACTTGTAAGTGAGACGTACCTCTTCCGTAGGAAAAACTCAATTTATTACCAAGTGACTACACTTTGCGTGTTTCAATTACTAGATGAATTTCTTCACTATATTACTATTATAAAGGTAGCTATAAGAGAACAATAATAATGAACTTTATTTAATAGTTTTACGCATACTAAACAGGTTACTGCACCACTGCTTGTTTTATCTATCAAAATATTAATTTTCCTATAACAGAATCACAAACCGCTTCCTGTATATCGAACATACTGTCTTAGTTTGACGTATATCAGTCTACAGATCTCTGTCTCTAACTCTCCTCTCTCTCTCTCACACACACACACAAGTACAAGCATAGGCTCATACACAAACACTAAGTGGAAATAGTTGGCAAGCTGAAAGTATTCTGCAAAAATGTTTTGACATTTACTAACTGAATTTTGACCATTTAACACTCTGATTATGTGAAGTAGTAAGTTATTACGAAAGCGTGAACATTATAAATATTTTTTTTATGATTAAGAAATAGAATAAAAAGTCTGAAGTCAGCAACAAGACTGACAAGATATTGGAAGCCAAGAAAGTTGGCAGAACTTTAAGAAAATACAATGCTAAATCAGTTGAACATATTTCTTTGATGAGTTTAATAATACAGCCAGTTTTCACCTAATTATTGAATACTGTCATTGAACTCAGTTAATTGTTGACTAGTTGGCGTTGTCGTAGGCTGTACCTCATCTGCTGTGGTTTCTTTTGTATTTCTGTTTCATATCTATGTATCTGTTAGTTCTTATCTGTCTGAATGAAGACTATTCTGTTGGATGGTTGGCTATATCTGCAACCTCCAGGTGACTGATGATTTGAATCGGCACCAACTAGTACTACATTCAACGTCTTGTAGGAGTGAGTGAACTACATTGATTAATCACCGGTTAGTAAGAGATTTCATTTTTACTATTATTTGAATCGGTGCTGAAAAAGCTCAACTGTTATGTGTTTGACTGCAGTATTTGTTGACACGTGTTTAGGAATGGTAGGTTTTCTAGTTTAGTGATAATAATACGAATTTGATCAGATTTCAGGACTAGACAAAATGAAGTCGATTGATGTTAAGTTTACCAAATTATGTGTAGAATATATACTACTGAACAGTTTGAGTGGTCTGTAGATTGCGTCAGACGGATCACAGTCGCCTGAGCATCATAAGTGGTAGTTGAAAAACTACTAGACTGACAGTGCAATTTGTAAACCTTTAGAAAAGGTATCGAATATTTTGTTTTATTCTACCCTTTTTGAAATAACTTAGTTTCCTGAGTACAGCATTCATGTAATAGGCAGTCCAGTAATGGGTTACCCCTACAGTTTTATCAAGAGACACATGAAACAAATGAGTAAGGAATCTGAACAGATGACTGTTCAAAAGAAATCATCATTCACGAAGCCCCAGTTTAGAAGGGGCGAACCTGGTGAAGTTCTATTCCAGAGGCTATCAACAGCTATCAGAAGAACTTTCTATGCTGCAAACCTTTGGTTATCATTTTCTAGTCAGCAGATAGTTGTTGCTCAGACAGACGACAAGCTGCACAATTTTGCTACTTCTATATTCATGTATCATTTCAGCTGCTGCTATGGATAAAGCTCTACTGGGTGTACAACTAGGCAGTTTAAGAAACTTGTTGGTGAGCCCCTACCGTAATGGCTAGGAAAGAGATAAGTGAAGTCAATACGAAGTTCAATTCTGTCACATTTAGTCAACAGCGATCACGTAATAGACAAGACCAAAGCGTTCACAATCATCTATCGCATTCGACAAAATCTTTCGAATAGAATTCGCATTTTACACATATCTGAGGCTATAGGAAGCAGAGAAAACAAACCTAGTGTTTGTGTGCAGAAGAAGTTTGTGCGGCTGAAGAAAACCTCATCCTTTTCCCTTTCTTCACCCCTTTCAGAAATGTTTGTTTGTCTAGACTTTTATTGTCTACACATTTCATCCTTTAGTATGTTAGCTTGTATACCTTCTAATTTTAACAATGGGAATTTTTAACATTCTCAGATCAAGTAATCATCCATGAACATTTCAAAGAACCACACTAATCCACCTGTGATAAGACACATTATAAATATGCTGTATATAAATACTGATTCCCGTAAGGAAATGCATTTTATTTTACATGATATACTTCACGTTTAAAACTCACGAACTAATAGTTGACCATGTGTTATGGATAATTTCAATCGTAAAAATCTACTTGGCACTTCTTCATATCGGTTTTGCACCGTCCAATCACGTCAAAAGGTTTTCTTGCTGGTGTATTGAGTGTTCAATATTTCAATAGTGTTCCTGAAGTAAATATGGCTGGCTTAATATATGCATTTTCCTGTTTTTGTGCTTATTTCTGACATCCCTATTACTGCACTTAGTTTCAGTTCATTTAAAATTATTACACATAAGAAGTGTGAGAACAGTTAAAGCATTATTCGGTTTCCTTCATTCATTCATCGAGTCCCTGTGGTTCCCATGGATTGGAAAGTATTTGTGTGCCGACTGTTTCACTTTCTAACATAAGAAGTACTGCATTGCTAACTGAATTAAGTTGTAGGACATGTTGAAGCTAAGCCATCAGCCGTCATATGATATCTTGAAGAAAGGGATGATTAACATGATTTCTCCTTGTTCGTCAGCTATGATGCTGACAGCCATACACATTGATAGAAGAATCACAGTTCCAATGAACAGGTAAATGAAAAACCCCTTGAATGCTTACAGTGTTAAAAATAGATGAATTATCATTTATGGCTCCATATATGCTGTCAGTAGAAAACAAACAGCTAGAAGTATTTGCAATTAGAAAATGTAGAATTGACAAACTAATCAACATCATTAATTCGATACAGTTAGGGAAGAAATTGGGATCCAGTAAGCATAAAAAGATAAGAAATCAGCTGCAGCTAATCACATGAATATCTTTGGAGAACAACTTACGATCCTACCTAGCTCTAGAGTTATTATGAACCACATTAATCTCAGTAGGGGAAATACAGGTACATCGAGGTAGAATGAATACACATGGCATAGTAATTTTACTAATTAAAATCCTTCATTGCAAATAATTGTTGTCTGATACTAGCCAAGTCACATATTCAAGAAATGTGTCAGACAGCAGTAGATTTAAAATGACTTCTGAGGTAGGAGCAAATCCGTCAGTCAAATCGAGTTTGGCTTTCTCCCTACTATAAGTGGTAAAGTGAATGTTTTCTCGTGCAATGTAATTCAACAAAAAACCAATACTATATGTTGCTGGTTCCATGTATTCATACAAATACAATAAAGATTTCCATTTTGATTTTAGGTTTTCTGAAAACATTTTGGTAAGAATCTTGGAGGATTGTTATACATTGGTTGATACTGAGATAACTTTAAACGCAAATATGAGTTAGTTGAGGGCAGTTTGTATGGCAAATGTGAATCAACTGAAGTACGGTTAAAAAAAGTGAACTAACAGACTTCTGTTTCACTCTCACTGCAGCCATTTTGACAATGATATAGTAGGTAATCGAAGTCATGACTCTCAGGTCTCATGTTGAGTACTTTAACAACCAGCGACTATCAGTTTGTAATGAAGTTCCGTTATGCAGATTAATAGACTGCAACGGCTTGTTTCATCTACTGAGTGCTGATAACTGGAGACATGACTTTAGTATCGTCACTTTGTTATTCATCTCTATACCTCACTTTATGAATATAGCTGCATTGGGATATGATATTTTCAAGTCTATGAAGCAACAATCCAAGTGTCCATACAAGATCGGAATTCAGCCACACTTCTACCATTAGTGATCTAGATATTTACAGGTAAGGCATTTAAACAGCTCAGTAGCATGTTTACATCACACAACAGATTGACAAAATACAACAAGATCATTTAAGATACAAAACGAGGAGTACAGATTATGGTCTTTGAATTGCAACCTTTCTACTATGGGTGATAAAAAAATGACAGATGAGTTTATCAAAGCTGTTCGAAATGGATACAAACTAGTATAATATCATGAATTGTAATTCAGTTGTCTTTTAAACGAAATACAATAATTTCTCATTTTCTTGTTTTTTAGGTAGTATTCTTCACGAACTGACATCTGGTGGAAAAATCTGAGTTCTATCCTGGCCATGTCATGGATGCGTACCGTTGACGAGTCCCATACTAGGACGAAACGGCTGTACAGTCTCCATTCACCGCAAAATACAATACTGTATAGTTCTCATCGGTGAAATGCTTTCAGAAGCAGTTGCTTGTAAGTCCAACTAATCAGGAGGGGAGTGGATGCCAGTTGAAGACTTTAGGTGATAGTGAACTGATAGAAGTTGGAAACTGTGAACCATTGAAGTCTAACTCAATGACTGAGTGGTTGAGCATTCGCAGAGGAACCTGGAGATTCTTAATTTGGTCCGTGGACGGGTCATGGGTGAGTACTGCTGAGGATTCCTATACTAGAACGAGACAACTGTCCAGTACTCCCAGGTTTTCAATGGTTCTCCAACTGATGTCAGTCTGTAATGAATACTACCCTCTAAATTAAATATCCTCATTAACCTCAAAATACATTTTCTCATTTTGTTTCGTTTGAAACGTTGACCATAAGATAGTTTTAGGAAGTTAATATGAGATCATTACTTATCAGTATGGCAGTAGTCAAATAATTTTCAGCTGCAGATATATCAGTTGATAAGGTCGGGTGCCTATACATTAAAATTAAAAAGTGATTTCAGAATGTTCAAAGGATAACTGATTCACGTAGATATGTGGAAATGCACTAAAAACGATAATTTCGGTGTTCAGTATTAAATGAGACATCATTAGTGCGCAATTTTTAAAGCAGTTTGACTTTACGCAAAAAAGGTTTCTAGAACATTTGCTTTATTCACAAACTATTCGATTGAAAGTACGATTTCCAATACCGGCTGGTAATCGTTTGCATATTCGTCGTCTATCAGAATATCTTATCATATGTTTTAGTGGTTTTTAGTATGTACTGGTACATTGAAAAATAATTTTTGTGTTATATAAGTTTTACAGGAATAAAAATATCTTTTCAGATAACCAACTCTTTCCTATTAATGCTTGGGGGATTTCTGGGAGATATTTTAGACGGCAACCATTGAGCACTGCGAAAAATAGTCTCAAACCCGAAATCAACTTTTTCTTCTTTATACTGGATGATGATTGACGGTGAAATGAAAATTTGGACCGCAGTCGGATTCGAATCAGCGACCACTGGGTTTCCGGCCCTATGTTCTACCAACTGAGCTAAAAGGTCTTTTTTGTTTATCATCTGTCTTCATAGCATCATGTGGTTTTCTAAATTTAATGTGAAGATTCTTCTAAAAGTCAAGATGGACCACGATCCAGAGTTTTCTAACTTGGTGACCAAGTTGCAATGTAGTCGATAGCATTCATTCAACTTTTAGGACAAGACAAAATGAGATTTTTGACTCTCCCGTGACCAGCCAATCTTCTTCAGGATGTCAGTTGAAGCATAAATAGTTCAACGGTAGCATCTCTAACTGTAGCACTGGATGATTTGGGTCCAAATTTCAGTCAGTCAGTTCGAGTTGATTGATGCTTCCTGATGACGTATATCACAAGCACTTAATCTACGTCTAGGTCTTCCTGGTGACTGCCTCCATCCACCTGACATCAATCAAAGTGAATCACGGTGCTGAGTCTTTTTGCTTGGTGACCAAATTGCAAAATGTCAGCAAAATTCGGTTGGCGCTAAAGACTGGACAACGTACAATTACTAAATGTTTTACAAACTGACTTGGTTCATATAACTGGATACGAATAAATGTCAACATACTTCAAAGTTTAATCTCAGATAACCCATTAGGAAGATATTTTGGCACGTGCATAGATTATTTTGAAACTGAATAACTTTAGGACAGTTTTAGATTTGTTATAAGAAAGTATTCATAATAAAAGAACGTTTGCATATTAATGATAGATAGTGGCTATCAGTGGAATTCAGGACTCGTGCTTCATCCCATTTCGGACTCGTCAGCTGAATGTACCTGTCTTTCAGTGAACGATGTTATTCCCACAAGAAATCAAACTCGGGGCCGATTGCTTTAAATGCCAGAGCGTTCTCAACTAGACCACTGGGCCATGATAGTCACTTATTGTACGACGGGTATAGTTTTAATGTTGTTGCTTGTTGCAGGCGCTTATATGCCAATAGAGACCGACCAATTAGGTCCATTCAACGACGAGTTAATACGAGTACTAACGTTAAGGAATGATTAAATTAAGTGATTAGCAATCAGTCGATAAGACAGTTCAGTTCTTACTTATGTTGTTTTCTCTGAGTTGGATGGTTTAATCATAAAGCTAGCTTTCATTTTCTTTCTGGACAACGTCATCCACACTGACTTCAATATGAAGTCGTCTGTCAAGACTTATGCTTGAGTAATTCAACAGTCTTTTCTGGCGAAGTGTTATGTGATTGGTAGTTTCTTTTGATCGTTATGTCATTGAATGGATGGAATATAAAAGAATTCCTAAAAGTTTGGGATTTATGTCAATCAGCAATCAACGGGTGTATATACATAGATCTAGTCTATTAGCAAATAAGGAAAATGATTGCCAACTACAAGGTCAAAGGTCAATCAGGGAAACAGCTAATAGGAAAATTTGTACAATCAATGAGAAAATACGCAAGAGAAACTACCAGTCATACACCACTTCTTATGAAGAGGCTACTGAATCACTTACGTAGAAATCCTGATAGCTCATTTCATATTGAAGTCAGCGCTAGTGAAGTCTAGAAAGGCAATGAAAGCTTCATGACTAAACTAATCAGATCACAGAACATGATTACTCACATAAGCGTAGATATTTTCTATCATTTCAGAGCTTAGTTCACTGATTTTGTAGCTGATATCAACACCGTAATTGAAAATTCTTCAGATAGGAGTTAGTTGAAAAATATGCATGTGACTTCAACTGATTCACAAACAGATAACAGACTGAAATCAGTTGGAGAGCTAATGAGTATCTGGAAGCATCGGGCATCTGTCTTATCTCATTTTTGGACTCCTGAGTACTAGGCATCCATGATACTCTTAGGAGTCGAGCCTGGGATAGATGGTCTTGCGCTGATGTTGTCACCATTCAGCTAATTGGCCAGGATCTAATGTTCCCTTATTTTCTACTTCTGTCAGTCACTTAGTAACATAGTGTAACCACCATTCAATGGTGTCCATCATAACTTTCGACTCGGTCAACTCCACAGGTCACCAACAATCCTCATACTAGCACTGTGACAAATCAGCTACTATTTTATTTGTGTAGTGTATAAATAGGACACAAATTGACAAATTACCATTCAAATCATCAGCTGATTTTAAGAAGTCAAATCATAATTTCAGTGTCTTGAAACTGATATATCGTGTTACACAGAATGACTCTAAGTGTCAGCATAACAATGACTGAAATAACTAACTGGGTTTCTTCACTTTATCTACAAAAATAGTTTTTTTCAAAAGATAAAGAAATGTATTTAGTTATCTCACCAGCTATTACATTGGTCTTTACAGTCAGTCGTCATGCATATGACTTGGTTGTAAGCTACTTTAAAAGTGCTTGTAATGTTACTCTATTTGGCGATTTTTATTCTCAAGCTACATTTCAGCTTATAAACATTTCGTGTACTGGGAAATAGAAAAAGAAAGCTCCATAAAATACTTCTAACAGAAATGTGATTTGATTACGAATTAGATGGCTGGCACGAGAATTACGTCATGCATAATACGGTAATCAGAAGAAGACTTTTCAAGAACGGAGCAACAATAAATTTACTACAGTTTTAAACAGTGAGAAATTAAAATCGCAACACTTGAATGTGAGAAGTAACATAATAGTAATGAAATGAAAAAAAGGATTTTGAGGGTAACATATTCTTACAGGTTGTATACATGTCATATCTAGGGATTCGAAAGGCTTGTTTTGAACACAGAGTTCAGTTATTACTATTTATTGATGTACTTGTAATTCCCCGTTGTTCTATTGGATCAAACTGTTCGACTTCTGTTGGCACATAGGCTCCTATGCGGATACCTCGATACTGCCTGGATGTCAGATATGGTGATTTTGTTGGAAAAAACATCACTCACTGGAGTGCAGGTATATCCAGCTGGTAAGTGAGTCTCAAATAGAACAAAACGCGCCCCATGGATTCCTCTGCTAGCCACAACCAACTAAATTACCACAATCAGCATTCAGGCAATATCGAGGGATCCGCATAGGAGCCTATATACCGACAGAGGTCGAACAATTCGATCCAACAGAACAACGGAGTATTAGAAGTATATCAATAAATAGTAATAACCACTACCCGCTGTACAAAAGGTGGCTGTCGTTCCTCTGTGGCATAGTGGATAGCGTCTTGACGTTTGAAGCAATGGGAAGGAGGTTCGAGTCCCAGTGAGTACAACATCATTCACTGAGGTGCACGTATATCCAGCTGACCAGTGAGTCCCAAATAAGATGAAACGCGCCTCCTGGATTCCAAATAAACTACCACAATTAACAGACTTCAGTCTTCAAAATATGAATTTCCGTAGCTTCCACAGTTTGAAAATGTTCTAGGTGTATGATTTTCATGAGATTTGTATCAACTTAACAGATGAACTTGAGGTTATTTTCTGATTTCATCTAGTGTTCAGAATCAATCAGATGTTCTAAGATCAAGCTGCGAGATGCTTTGCTTTTCTTTTTATAAAATCATGTTGGAATATGCTAGAAGATACTTCCAGAAAGCAAACGCTGAATAGAGTCAACTTTTTCTCCAATCGGGCAGGTAAATTGATAAAGACACACAAAGGTGGCCAAGAAAGATAGCTTATCCTTCATGTACACTTGATGAACTAGATGACTTGAGGAAACCAGTACGAGTTTGATAGCATGAAGGTCTCTTTTAATTTTTCCTCCCGTTAAACTACAATGAACTGTAAATTCATGAAGAGAAACTTTTTAGGAATGATTGACTAGTTTCGGTATTACAGATTTTACAATGAAACACCAGGATGTCGGTTTCTAATTACAGTGTTAAAAAAAATTTATTTCATCCTCTTTAGGTTTCAGAACTACAGATACTGTGGATTCTACGACATAGAGAAAGGACTGAATTCTGTTTCGGGTTCAAAGGCACCTGACTGTGGAAATTAGTAGACTATCTGTTCCATACGGATTTACTACAGAAAGACATTTTCACTGTTCTATTTTTCCATCTTGTTATCTGAACATCTAAAAGGAGAATCGTAGAATCGTATTGCACTGTTATTATGAGCTTTACTGCATGCTGACAATTATTAAGAATGAACTTTAATGAAAATATTTCCTAAAACATTCGTCTTCAGTTACCAAGTAGAAGGTAATATTTATATACGGTTGTACAGTTTGAGAACGATGTCGTAGAAAAGTGACGTTTTGCTAGATGCTTTTTGGTTCAAGTATAATTAATCCGGAGTAAAAGTCAGGACTGAAGTGATCTGATCAACAGTTGCGTTTCGCAGTTTAGTTGGTAGAGGAACCAGATGGTAACCAGAAGTCTGTTGGTTCGAATCCTACCATGACTCAGATTTTCATTTCACCTTCGGTCATCACTCAGTATCAATAATACGAGTCTACCAAACCACGTCTATCTCACTTAGTCACACTTATAAAAGTGAGAATACTCATATTGAAATGAAACTATTCTGAGTGTTATTCCATTTACCTACGATAAGATTCTTGATACCAAATTTATTTAAAGGGTCAAAATGTGTGTTGATTTTCGCTTCGGAAGATCAAGGAATGTAATCTTTTATAGTCTATCTTGAAACCGCTTGATTTAAGTCAGAAACTCATGAAAGTATCTTGTAATAATAATCAAATGATTGATCGGCACTCGGGGTTAGACAACATGAGATTGGTTGCTCTCACGTTACCAGTCAATGCATCTACAGGAGGTCAGTCGCTGCTCGCATAGCTCAGTGATAAATCCGTTGACTACAACGCTGAGTGACGCAGGTTCAAATCTCATGTGGGACATCTGTTCCCTCGGAGTTGCAGATAAGCCTTGCTGACGAGTCTCAACAACCATGAAACCTAGGTCAAGCAGGGCTTCCTGCTGATTGCCTCCAACAAACTAATCATCACAACTACTAAGCTGAAAAAAACCATACCAGTCTTGTTGTTCTTTGTTAACAGAAGTTCAAAATTGATCATTCTGAACATTGAGGTTTGATCCACTGATAACAAATGTTTTATATGGTGGGTATAAGTGGTTTGGTTTAGTTGTTGCAACATAACCAGCTAGTAACAGTTGACAGTTTGAAAGCGTGTACAATAACGGACAGTTCACCTCTGTACTGAGGTAAAATAACTATAAGTCAATTATCACGACTTCTGCTTGAGTGGTTCTGTAATCTGTCCTGACAGAGTTGTGTGCAATTTGTAGTTACCTTTGACTGCTTTTTCATAAGTATAGATAAGGCTAAGATGTTTTCTATATAAATGTTGTTCAAATTTCCTCGGAACTAAAAGGACATCCTTTAATCGATGTACAAAACTTTCATGTTGCTAACTAGTTCAGCACCACACGAACTTGTATTTTTCTTCATAAAAAAACATAACAATTGGACTTATTGCACTGTAAGGCTTCTGCTTTGAAGGACTAAGTTATGCACAGGTTTTAAAAATGAATGATGCAAAGACGGTAACAGTGACAATGTCAAAATTTCCATCAACATTGGTGTTGTTTAGTCTTAATTTAAACAAGATCAATGACTTTCATCACAAACTGATATGTTCATCAGTACCACTGATTGTATTATCTCGTCGTTGATTAAACCGAATTGATCCGTCTCGGTTGGCGTATGGGCTCCTGTGCGGATGCCTCGATATTGCCCGTATTTTTAACTATAATAATGGTGGATAGTAAATAGCAGTGGAATCCAGGATGCAGATTTCATCCTATTTGGGACTCTTCAGTTGGATGTACCCACCTATCGCTTAAGAAGTGGCTATCGTGGCTCGGTGATCTAGTGGATAACGGTCTGGCGTTTGAAGAGGTCGGTTCTGAGTTAGAATCCTGCCGGGAACAAAATCACTCACTAGGAGGTAGGTAAATCCAGCTGACGAGTCCTAAATCGGATGAAATGCGCACCCTGGATTCCACTGCTAGCCACTATTCATCATTACTATAATATGTTCATTATTTGACCAAAGTATCGCTTGTAAGACGTATGCACTAGTCATGATTAAATGTAGCGGTGGAGTTCTAGCTAATAACTGATCGATTATCTTGAGTGCCATTTAAATGGATGGTGGTGATTCTATGAGAGTTCAGCAAAATCTGAATAACTTTGATGTTATTTGCTTAGTGATGACTAGCAGAGAAGTCGTGGACACACGTTTTATCCTATTTGAACCTGCCAGTAGTAAGTACCTGTACCCCAGTGAGTGATGGTGTTTCCATAGAAACTTGGACTCCTCACCAATCGCTTCAAACGTCAGAAAGAGTCATGAGAATCACCTCTTTTTTGACGGATATCATTTGTTATTTGTTGATGTATGTAATTTCTTACTGATTTTTATGCGAGACCGAACTGATCAGTTTCTCGTGGTATATAGGCTCGATGAATGAATACCTTGATATTGCCTCCAATTTAATTTTTATATCATTTGCTCAATGATGGCTATCAGTGGAACTGATCATCACGCAAACTGCATCAAACGGGAGCTTGAGACAATATCGAAACATCCGTTCGAGAAGCCCATATACCACGAGATACCGATTTATTTAGTCTGCTGTTATTCATATGGAAACTGCAAACACCAATACATAACAAGATTATCATGATTCCTTTGATCATTGGTTTGGTAAAGCCGGTTTACTTTTCTCCTTTCGATTTCAAATATTGCTCATGTCTATTATGAGTGGTTGATTTGTTTAACTGGATAGTTTATTGTAACTCAACTGTGAATAATACTAGTTAGAAAAGCACCTCTACTTAGTGTAGCATGATGGTGTTGCCATGAGCATAGACTGACTCTTTATTCTAGAGATCATTCTGTGTCAATACTGTTTAAAAGAAGTTACTGCTTAGCTACAAATACTTCACTCACTACCTTTGTTATTCAAGTATTTCGCGAGTTTTTTTGCACCACAGTCTTGACTGATTCTAGTCTGTCAGTTAGATTCATTACTGAGTGAAGGAGTATTATTTGTTGGACAACAACTTAGATACTGTTTGATACACGTAATAAGTAAGCTTAAAGGGAATGGTTTGAAGGTAGTGAAATGGGGTAACCAGTTAAAGTTATATTTAAATATGTATCCTTCTTGCTGAAGCGGGAAAAGTAAATCACCTGATGAAGAAATGAATATCTAAACTGTCTTTCTGCCTATTCTGATAGTTTTTGAATGTTTTAGAAAGGGTAATGGTGAACGCAAATTATCTAGTAGTTGGAAAATTCTTCCTATTTATTATTCTATTTCATTGAAGCGAATAGTTTATTAGGGAAATTATTGCGTGTATAAATCAAGTGTAACTTAATCCTAGACATATTTCATATTTCCGAATGAAACACCTCCCAGTTGCGTATACTGTTTTCGACTAAGTTGCACTGCACCAGTTATATCATATTCGTATTTACCGAAAGAAAAGTACACTGAAACAGATTTTGATCTACAGATATCACTAATATTTTTTGCATCATAAGAGTTGTCAAAAGTAATCTTTGTAATTTCTCACTATTTCGTCTATTTTCTGATAGGTACCGTTTTCGAACTCACTGTGCAACCACCGTTTTCCCGCGGAACAGTAGTGACTAAAGTAAGATATGAGGAAGTAGCAATGGAGTTTGTGGTCAGAAAATTTGGCTGAAGGATATTTAAGGATAAGCAGTAGTATGCAACATGACAATGATGGGTGAAGGCTAGCAGTGGAATCCAGGACTTGTCAACTAGAAGTACCTAACTCCCAGTGAACGATGTCCCCAGCAGGATTTGAACTCGGAACCAATCGTTTCAAACACCAGAGCCACGACAGTCACTTCTTGTGCTACGGGTATAGTTTTATTATAAGTGCTAGTATTAGCCAGTCGTTAATTGGACCGAATTGACCGATTGGCATATAGGCTCCTGTGCAGATGCCTTGATACTGCCTGTGTTTCAATTATATATTAATGATGGATAGTAGCTAGCATCCTAGCTTCCACTGCTCGCTACTGTCCATCGTTATTATAATTAAAAACACAGGCAACATCGAGGCATCCGCACAGGAGCCCATACACCAACCGAGACGGATCAATTCGGTTTAATCAACGACGGTATAATACAAGCAATAACCCTAAGTATGCAATATGATAATTTAGCTTGCAAAATCTGTTTCCGCAAAATGATACACTATGATCTACTTGATTTTTTAGTATTTTCGACTACACTTTACATCAAATACCTCAAGCCTACTGATGAAGAGTTCAGAAGTATTTTAAAACTCTTGTTCGATATCCAATAACTTTTCAGTAGTTTTATTCCTTCTGTCGAATTTCAAAAAAGTTCATCCGAAAAGAAGTCTTAATTGTGCAGAGAACCAAATAAGAGAACTAAAATATTACGTCATCAGTTAGTTGCGTAATTTCATAGTTGTCACCTATTCTAAAAAAATACAAACCAATTGACATTGATCAAGGTCATGGCACCATATTTTACTGTGGTATTTTAAACACTCTAGTGACTGAAGAATACTTTGAAGTAACATATTGAGCGAAGGTTAGAAAACAGGTATGACAAACTAATAACCTATTACATAGCGTTTACGCATAGTGTTATATTATCTAGGCCATTAGTTGTCAGAAAGATGCTACTTCAAATAACTTGTATCTAGTTTGAAGCTAAACATGATTCAGGTTGCTGAATTTACACCGAGGATCTATGAAAACAGCTTTTTATCAAAGGTGATATTGAGAATTGACTGGCTGGAGACTAGTTTTCTGTGTAACTTCAGGCTAACAACATACTTCCAATCATTTTGTGAATGAATAGCATCTTTTCACTGAAAGTGAAAATGATTGTTTATTCCTTTAGTTTTACTTGACCTGGTTATCAGTATCTTTTTCGATCATTCAGGTTTAACTCTGGTTAACTAATCATCAGTTCGTGGTGTAAGTGACTGTTTGATTAAAGGTCTTTGTGATCAAAACTGTTTAACGACCCATATATCACAATTAACTTCATTTTTTGCAGGAGTTGACTGATTTCAAAATAGAATTGACCTCATTTGGAGAACCGTTAATAGCCTCAATGTGTGGGAAAGCTGTTTCGCCCTAGTATAGGACTCCACACCAGTACACACATGGTCCCCCCAGAGATCGAATCCCGGACTATGAATTTCTTCAGCAAATGTGTTGCCCATTAGGCGCTCATTTGAAACTCAATGATCTGCAGCTATGCATTGCTAACGGGTTTTTATGGTTATCTAATTTATATCTGTCTGTGATGCATACTACTTTGGGACCAACCCTTATACTATTAATTTAAACACGTATCGTTTACTTATCCAACAGAAAACTAATTGGTTTATGCAAGTATGTCAACTGAAAAACATAACCATGTTTTGTCATTCTCTTAACTGTTTTGTAGAAGGATATGTCTCCTTTACGTTTTTCTTCACTATTATTATTAATATTATTACGAAAACGAAGATGGAGACAAACAGACAAATTTCGTCTCTGAAATTATTTTAGATGGAATATTTGTTGCAAGAGGTATAAGCTTATGCATTAGTTACCAATGGAAATACTGTACGCATTCTAAGCAAGTTAAAACATATGTTTCTTGAAAATATTGAACATTTAAAAATGTACATATTAGCCGACAATTTATCTATTTAGTCAGATAAATCTAAGAGCTTTTCAAGAGAATTTCTCCAACAGTATGTATCCTTATACTTTGCATGTATGCTAGGAATTGTTCTGAAGATAAAACATCAGAAACTGGATTCATCTTAGACATATGTGTATATTTTTTTTAGCCAGCTGACATCAGTTATATGACAGTAATTAATGAATTTATCATTCACAAGACAGTCTTCTGATGGTAATCTATGTAGCCATCAAATAATCTATGTGCTCAGTTCCGATCGAATAAAACCGCTGTGCATGGAATAAAATGGGATTCACATATGGCTGGTGAAACTGTAAACAGTCAGAGAGTTGGGATCGCACTTGTATTACATCATCACAGGTTAATAGAGTTTAATGTGTGAAATATACCCACCAAGATATGCAAGAAGAAGAAGAAGAAATATTTCAATGAAGAGTCTCTTTTCAGCGATTGCATCTTCAAAGATGTACAATCACAAACTTATACACTTTGCTAGTGTAAAGATTTGATAATTAAAAAAAGTTTTTCAAGTATGGCAACACAAATAGTGTCAATACATGAGTTGTCATTAAAATCAAAAAATCAAAAGACTGTGATGAGTAGTGAATATTATTTAAAATAGTGGTGACCGGTGGGGCAAGCCTAGTGGCCATCAGGACGAATACTGAATAGTTATATTGTGTGATGGTCACGCTGTGTCTTGAACTGACAGAAGTTGGAAATATGAGCCACTGGATTCCGACACAGTTGCTCAATGATAACTTTCTGGCCATGGAACCTTACAGTGTCGGGTTCGACTTCTGGTGAGGTCAAAGGTGCGCACTACTGAGAAGTCCGATGCCAGGACTAAATGGGTCTACGGCACTCCCAGATTTCCAATGTTCCTTCAATTGGTGTGAGCCCATGATGAATACTAACCTGACAAATCACTAAATCTCCACAAACACCTAGATTCAAGATAAGTTTGGACAATAAGTTTCATGATATGGGAATCTGTTTTCAATTATGATGTTCTTCAGAACAGAAATCTCCTCTCCTAACGCATCGAGACTGCAGATTTGTGTAGTGTGAATACCAAGAGACATGATCAGGTTTCACTTATGGCTCATAGGAAACCAGCTATTAAAGTTTATCAGTTGACCATTCTACATTGGTTTCCTGTGAATTGATCTACTCAAAATTCCATCAACTGTTCTCATCAGCTTGACATCAAGAAAGTGAATTCTCGATCGATCTTCTTCCTCAAGGGTGAATCTAATTGCTGAGTGGCAGTTATTGAATATTTGTATAACATGATTCAAGTCATGCTGATGATGATAGGTAGTAAAAGTATCATCCATGTACCTTTTGTACAGCTGAACACTTTTGATCGCTAATTTCAAGGGTCGGTTCTCGAAACTGGCCATATTACAGACTGTTAGAAGTGAAGCTGTCTACAATTCACGTAGCTTAATATGAACTGAACGTTAAATGTGCATCTAAACAACAATTCCTTGAGGCGGTGGGTTGATATCTCAACATTTATGTTGTTATCTTCTATGTATCTGCATAAAAATGAGATAGTTTCGGTGCATGGAACATTGATGAAAAGTGACTCAACATCAAGTGTCTTCGTCTCTTACTCAATTAACCAATTCAAAAGTATCACGTAGACAGTGGATGGCAATTCATCTTCTTACAGACTGTAGGATTTCGGCTAGCCATTTCGCGGTTGCATGGTAAGGAGATTTATACATGCCTAAAGTTCAACGAAGGGGTAGGAAACGCATAAATTTATAATTGTATAGATCTGAAAATGAAATCGCCGAAAAAGACTCTTCGCCGAAATACTTTCTCTTTTTTCAAATAAAGTTTAAACAAGCCATCTTTGACAGAATTGAAGTCTGCTAAGGAAGCGGAACTATTTCTTCCCAGAAAGGTTTGAGTATTAAATTTTTATGTCTCAATTGCCTTCTTCTATGATCTAGAAAAAAGCAAGCATCTCGCGATAGAATGGGAACTGAATGGGTTTCTGCGGTTTCCTATCGAACTTATCTATAGAGAATACTTAAATAAATTTTCTGAAAAGCTATATAGAGAAGTCCTAATACCTAAAAACAGATTCATCTAAATCACAATTTTCTGAAGTTTTTGACATGGAATTATACTGATGCAATCAAATCTAGATTTACTGAAAGTAAACTCAACATCTTCCTAAGAAAACACAGTTTATACAAACTACCAGATGATGAAGGTGTAAACTTGAGCGAATACACAGGTACAATTGTCAAACGATGGTCAAAAGATGAAAATTTGAAACTTATGAAGTGACTGAAGACAGCATATTCCCACTCAAGTCGTCCAGAAGAGTCAGAGTAATACGTGTCTGACTGCCGTAGTATATCTTCATCTACTATTAAAAGGGCAAGCATAATCACTGGCCTCGAAATTTTGCATTATTTCATCACCTGCTAACGACCTTTATATTAAAATCCAGTTCGAAAGTTCAGTCGGTAGAATACTGAATCTTTTTCCAGTTTTTAAGAAGAGTCTAGAACAACTGAATTCAAGGAAACCGATCGCTAGGAAAAAAAATCATCAAATGACTAGAAATCCTAACTGAAAGACCTTTAGATAAAGGTTCTGCTAACATCGTCATGGATAAGCACGATTATGTTGCAATGTTGTCTTTCATACTATGCGATGAAAATACATTTTTAATATTGTCAAAACCCTGTGTAAACACATTTAGTGTCTTTTTAAGAAGGCGCCAAGAATTACAAGCTTAGTCATATAATTTCAACTTTTCTCTACTCCTCTTTTTAACAATAATCCGCTATAAATTTTTGAATTTACTCACAATAATGAATGCAAACAAGTCAGAATATCAAAAACAAAGCAGGAGATCATAGCCATTGACTAAATTCACTTTCATCTACAGATGTTTTATTCTTTCACACTACTTTATCTACTTTGGTATCGCTCTCTTTTGTTCACCTATGATTCGTGTACTACTGTTAACTGTGGCAACTTAAGCCGATGCACCTGTGTGCGAAGTTTTACGTTGATTCTGCCAGTCAGTCACTTTTCACAATAAAAATTATTTCGTTTACCACCGTCAATTTGTAGAGACTTGTGTTTTTGTCAGTGGTAAAAAATCTTATGAGCAGACAGACTGGAAGTTATTTACAAGACTCAATGATACGTTTACAGTACTGAAATCGGAACACACCAGTAGGTTCTTGGCACACATGAGTTCAGTAGTCAATGCGATCCAATTTACCTGTGACTCAGAAACTGATGAAGGTGAGTTAGCAATGTTGGACTGCCAGATTAAACGAACACACGATGGAAGTTTATAGACTAGTATCTACAGGAAACCTTCCCATTCCAATCGCTACTTAAACTTTAAATCCCCCCACCCCATTTCAGTTAAAGTAGGGTTGTTTAAATGCCTAAGTGGTAGGGCGTAAAAGCTTACAGTAGACCAGAAAATCTACGACAAGAAATTAGACACATCAGGAATACCTTGCGTCTCAACAACTACCCACCTAAATTGATAAGGAAGTTTATCAGAAATCGAAACAATATTCGCAGTAATAGTAGTAATACAGGCGTCATTAATAGTAGTTCTACTACTAATGGTAGTGATGACAGGGTTAAGAGAGAATTCAAAGTCTCTGCCGTGTTACCAAACAAGGAAGGCACCTCAGAAGCATTACGAAGAATTCTGAATGAGGTTGGCTGGGATTAAAATGGCATTTAAACCAACAAACTCGCTCAGAAACAAGCTTCGTAGGTTAGACGATCCCATTGATGCAATTCAGTGAAATAATCTGGTTTACCGAATCCACTGTGCAATGATTATGAAGTCAAATACATAGGTCAAAGTAGTTGACCAGGGTCGATTAGAATAACATAAGAAATTTAGGAAAAGCTCGGCTATACTTCTGTTTGTAATTAAACACAATCACACAGTAGGTTAAAATAGAGTGACAGTATTGAAAACTAACTTAGTTGGGTGGACGGAGAGACTGATAACCGAATCCTTGTTTATTGAATCAACATCAAATGCAAGGAATATAAATGATTCTGCACCTGTCTCAGATATACGGAAAATTCTACTACCCTTGTTACAAAGGAGAGAAAATTAGGACTATGTAAACTCTGTCTCAACGTTGCAGGGTTACCTGATATGAATGTCCGAGATGTTATCCAGTAAATAATCCCGTTCCTTAACTGTGTGACATTTCTAATAAGCAGGCTAGAATGGAGTTACACTCTACCGCAGTGCCCAAGTTTTATTTCTAGACTTAATCTTCGTTTTTCAGCCTTTTGAGTAGTAATTAGTTTATAAAGTTTATGTAGTAACAGTAGATTTATCTCACCTGAATACTATAATGTAAAAATCAATTTTACAAAGTACAGCTTATCACATTAGCTAGATGTATAACACCTCAATAAAGAGGAAATAAAACAATCTGTTCAGTGCGAAAAAACTTGTTCTGACCATTTGACGCACAAAAGGAATTCGCATTTATCCAATACACTGAGTGATGATTGAAGGTGAAGTGAAAATTTGGACCGCGGAAACCCGGTGGTCTGTGGTTGGAATCCGGTCGCGATTCAAATTTTCATTTTACCTTCAATCATCACCCAGTATAAATGCTAGTCTGTCAAATTACGGCCATCTCAGATGGTCAAATGATATATCTAATACTCACTGAAAAAAATGGGCTGTCCAAACAGTTTCATAGAAATAGACATGAATAGAACGAGTGAAAACGAATTTGAATTTATTAGTGTTCAAAAGAAACCGTTGTTCATAGAACTGCGAAACAATAGGGATGTAGCCGGAGAAGTTTTATTTTAAAGGATACTTAGTGCCATTAGGAAAACTTTTACGCTAAGGAGCTCCGTTTATCATTTTCCAATCGATCAATCGTTGTTACACAGACAGAAAATAAGTTACCTAGTTTTGGTATTTACAGGCTAAGCTGCTTCTGTGGAGAAAGCTATAGTGAGCGTAATACTGGACAACTTAACAGACGTGATGCTGAGCATCTGCGTTCATGGTTGGGAAAGGAACTAATGAAATCCATAAGAAGCTCTATTCTATCTCATCTCTTTAATAGTGGTTATTTAGTAGATAAGAAAAAGGTCTGAAGATTATCTGTCACATAACACCTAGTCTCTCAAATGATATTCCAACTCGTCTTTATACATCGCAGAAGTTATGAGACTTCTCGCTAATAATCCTAGTCTTTGTGTCCACAAGAAATTTGTACATCTTTTATTTCCCTCTTGGTTACGTTACCTAACAAACAGCTTTATCACTGGATTTTTTCCAATTCTTCCACTGAGCTACTGGGTCAAAATCTAATACTGATTAATGACTAGCTTAGAGAGGTGATTCCTGAAGTTCCAGTGAGAAGTAGTGACCAGTGGAGAATACCTGGTGACCATGAGGACAAGTACTCAATGACGACGTTGTCTGATGGTCGCGCTATGTCATGAACTGATAGAAGTTGAAAATACGCTCCATTAGATTCCGACCTAGTGACTCAATGGTTACGTGCTGTCAGTGGAACCTGAAGGTTCGGGAGAGGTCATAGGCGCACACTGCTGAGGAATCCCAATCTAGGACGAAACGGCTGTCCACTGCTATCGGATCTCCAATGTTTCTTCAGCAAATGTCAATCCATGATGAATACCTTTCTTATTCTTCACTCCTTTCATATACTTAGTAGATTTGTTCACACTTTATTCATACACCTACAACGTCCTTTAGTTTTAAGCAAGTTTTATTTTTCCAAGCTTTGGATCCACTTTGATGATCAAGGCGTCTGCATTCTCTTGCTGTTTTCTTGGTATTTATCATCATTATCAGCTGTATTACGACTGCTTTAATCAACCCTGTCACTGTGATTGTCAACGTTTTTATTTTTATCGATATTATCGCCAGCACTATTGCCATCTGTGAATTTTAAAACACATTACCAGCTGATAAATCTACATAATTAGTCTAATTTTCATATGGTTTGGGTATTTGCATTGGGACAAAGCCTGAAGAGAATCTAGTAGGAAACGTTATTTTTGGCTTATGTGTCTTTTTCTAATTATTTTTTTAGGTGACAGCTCTTTAAGCAGATCAGGTACCTTATCTAAAAAGAAATTAGGATTATTGCTTGCTTTTTCTTGTTGTATGTGTGTCACATGTCATAAGCTAAACAGCTGAATCTTGTGGGTGTTTTTGTGTAGTGACTTCGGAACTATCTTCTTAATGACAACTAGTTATAACATTGTAGTATTTGGCAGTGCAGCATAAATTGCGTGTTCTGTTTCATTTTGTGTGCACCAACTGTATACGTCTGCGTCCAAATGTCTTATCGTATTCTATCCATGGTCTCAAAACATTTAACCATCGAATCCAAAAGAGAATAAAGTACTCTCTCTGAATATCGCTACTGACCAGCAGCGTTTACTGCTGCTGGGACTCATCCTATTTGGAACTCTTCAGTTGGATGTACCTGCGCCCCAGTGAGTGATGTGATACTGTCGAATATTCATGATGCATGCACAAAGGAGCCCATCTGTCAACAGAGGTCGAGGAATTCGACCATGTGTAGCAACGGGAAGTTATTAACATCGAGCAGCCAGGAACTAAATTTCTGCCAAACACACATGCGTCCAACTGACTGGGCATACTTTTGAGAAAAATTCATATCTTCCTCTTCAGTAGAGACGAAGATAAAATGCATTTAAGCGCATATCTTAAGGATAGAATTGTTTTCGTTCTTTAGCCAAATCACACCACACCAGGTATGTAATATACAGTGTTTATTTTTGGTACTGAAATGAGACGTCTACAACTTATGGCTTCATTCCACGCCTATTTGATAGAAAGCAACCTATCAGTGAAGAAATTGTGTTACAGTCCTAAGTGGTACCATCTTTTTACTCTAATTATAAATCGGTGTTTCGCGGTAAGACATATTATTAGGTAGCTAGGATAAAAACGGTTACTTGACTTGATGAAGACACTTGAGAATGTCTTTGAGAACTGGAAAAAGATAAGATAATTAAGTACTAGCGAAACAATCTACGGTGTCCGGAGGTGACTCCAGTTCTGTAGGTTTTATTTTAGCCTGCAGACGTACAGCCATTGGCATTCATTATTTTTACATCCTTTTCGTGCTGATCAGCAGGAAAATGCCCAGCCTCCCTAGTCCAGCCACTGACAGACGCTTTCCCCATAAACAACGTTTTTACTTTAGACTAATCAACAGACCATTCATCAGAGGACTTTTGAGGATCTAAAGTGTTCTCCTATTTGTCTTTTGTTATCAATACTTACACTTAGGTAAGATGCTGAGCGATTGTAGCAAGATCAGCCTCTTACAGATATTTCGAGAACATTGTACAGTGCTTTCAACATATCATTAAGCATCACTAGGAAAAAGGCAGAAAAAAGCAAAAAATTTACCCCTTGCATAACTTTTAGAAAAGATAATGGTAATTAAGGTTTCCAGTCATTTTAACTTTTACCTTAGTGGTTAGCAGAGGAATAGAGGACGCGCGTGTCGTCCCTTTCGGGACTCGTCAGCTGGATTTATCTGCACTCTAGCGAGTAATGCTTTCTCCCTCCCCCGAGGCTCAAACCCGGTACGTATCGCTCCAAACGCCAGAGAGTTATCCATTAAGCCACCGGAGCACGACGGCCTCCAGTTGTGCAGCGGGTATCCATTGTTGTTATAATACTTTCAATTTCTCGTCTCTATACATGGTCGAATCGCTCAACCTCTGTTGACTGATGGGTTCCTAAGCGGACGCCTCGATGCTGCTGAATACTCATGCTGTTATATTGAAAATCGTAAATATCATAACAGTCATATTGACAGTTAAACCCTTTATGTCCAAAATAACCGCAAGCGACATAGTCCTTAATTTCTTTATTAACTACTTTATTTCTAATACTTCCCTCTTCATCGTCCAAGGGTGATCGGGAGAAGGCTCTTTTCGACCTAGGCTTCATGTTTCTAACCAGAAGTCACTAAAGTGCATCCACAACCTCGAGGCAACTAATGTCCCCAGTGAGATTCGACCATATATCACCTAATGATGCAAACGTTGGGGCAAGTCACTGGTTGTGCTGACAATCCTTGCATTTCTATGAAAAACATTGCATAGTCTACCTTCAGTAACCCATAAAAGAACAGAGGAGAACGAAAAGAAGAACAGGCAAGATGAAGAAATTTAAAAAAAGCAGAAGTAGAGACTAATTTTATTGTGGATACTCACCTGAAATTTCTTTGCATATTCTTAGGTCACTCGAGGTTGCTGCTCTACCACTGTCAAATGACGTAGATGTAGAGGGGGAAGGTGGTGATAGATGAAAATTTCTTAAAATTTCAGTTCAATCCAAATGTCAAAACATGTTTAGTCGCAATCAAAAACCGAACCGACAAACAAACACGCATTTACGATTCTTACATCAAATAAAAAGTGAAGATATAACACAATACCAACAAGTTATTCCAGAAAGTCTCAGATTCCTTAAAAAATAAGTTTTTTTAAAAATTGGTAAAATATGAGAATGGCATAAAAGATCAAAAGAAAAACACAAACTCAGTTAAATTACACTTGTAAGATTTTTTAACATAGAGCCATCAATAAAACAGAAATCAAGAGACTGAAAAAATTTGCACAGGTCATGTTCACCGTCGAGGCTAAAAATGATAGTCTGATGTTTTGAAGATTTAAGCATGAAATCATTCATTGAGGAATATCATTCAATAATAGATAAACCGTTGAAATGAAAACACTTTGATCAAGAGATGACTTACACGGAAAGTGTCATGTCATTAGTATACTTTACAAAATTGATTCAAGCTGTAGAAAGAAAATCATACGGACAGAAAGAGAAGAGAAAGGACTGGAAAGAATAAGACTCAAGAAGTACTGAAGTGAGAGTTTCGCATTGTAAACAGCGTATACTTGCAAAAACTGGAGCGGAATCGTGATTCTATCCACCTCAAGTAAAATATTGTGCCGTATCATACTGGAGAGATTAAAAGGTGCTCCGCATTCAAAATTACGACCGGAGCAGGCTGGCTGGCTTCAGGAAGAACAAATCATGTAGGGATCAAATTGCAAAGCTACGCTAAGCATCATCATAGATCCGAGCATGGAATGGCAGTCAAATCAACTACTTACCTCAAGTACTTCGATCTCGAAAAGGCCTTTCTTCGACAGTGTCGACTTAGAAGAAATTCGGCAGGCAGCTGCTTCAACACTATGGTTTCAGTGCCACAAACGTTTATCGGCCTCACTCAACAGCTAGATGCTATGTAAGGATGCTACATGCCATGTGATTCACAATGAAAAGCTCTGTGACGCCTTCGAAGAGATGACAGGAGTAAGACAAGGTTGTCTACAAATACTCTCCATCAGTCCGTGAAGAATATTACCTTTAAGAGAATGAATCCCAATAAATCTCTAAAACAGATATATCTTGTTTCTTAACCTTCAAAAATTCCTATCCCGAAATCATGGAAAACAAAAAAAGTAGCAGATAATAATTTTGCTCAATTTTCACACTTCTAACCAGTGAGCATTTATAATTGTTCAGTGAGATTAGTTTAGAGACAAATTCAAGTCTCAAGCGCGAGGAGTCAGTGCGTGACTACTGGTTTTATTCGAAAAGTGTAATCACAAACTAACATTTTTGAAGTGCAAATGCCTTCAATGCCAACAAGAGATGCCTGATATGTGACAACATTATATTAGAACTACTTAAATCATGACACTACATACCAAGCGATTCACAATGAAAAGCTCTGTGACGCTTTCGAAGAGATGACAGGAGTAAGACAAGGTTGTCTACTATCTCCGATGATCTTCCTGATTGTGGGTCAACTCAACTAAACTGGATCATGCAACAAACTGTGAGGAGCGAGAAGATGGGCATACGCTGACTGGACCGATGAAAAGACACTAGAAGGAGATTTGGATTTCGCCGATGATGATTTGCGTCTAATGTCTTATGTCGCACAAACTCGAAGATGTACAGGGGAAAACTAACAAGTTGGCAGAAGAGGCAGGGGAGAGAAGGAAAGTGGGACTTCCTTCACGTGAACGTAGAGAAGACAGAGGTGATGACGATACCCAACCAGCAACAACAACAACAAGCACCAACCACCGTGGATGGAAGAAATGTGAAGAAAGTTGTCTGTTTCACCCACCCACCTACCTAGCCAGCATCGTTTCAACTACAGGTAGCGGTGGCGGCACAGATGGGGATATAGAAGCCAGGATTGGAAAGACACCAAGATAGGCCTTCCTTCATTAACCTGAAATCAGTGTGGGGATCTACCACACTGCACTCCACTGCACTCCACTCCACTCCACTCAGCATTAAGCGTGAACAAGATCCGGATTTTCAACACTAATGTCAGTCAAGTAAGTTAGTGCTTCTATTTGATGGTTGACAGACTTGGCGCGTCACGGAAAGCATTTCCAACAAACTGTACATATACAGCATCAACAGCTATCACCTACTCTCGCTCGATACTGAAGATCAGATGAGAAGGCCAGAACGAATAAGCAACAGGAAACTCTGACCGGCCTGACAACAAACCAACCAAAAACCCATCGCCCAACAAATATGCAACAGAAAGTGGAGATGGATTGGATTGGACATACGCTAAGAAGACCATTTGAGGACATCACGCGCCAGGCCCTCGAGTGGAACCCACATGGGAAACGACGAGTTGGGCGTGCGAGGGTGACATGGAGGAGATGGTGTGAAGAAGAAATGAAAGCTTGTGGGCAGTGGTGGAGTCAGGTTGAAAAGACTACAGAGAACGGAGTGCAGTGGAGACGTGTTAGTGAAGCGGTATGTTCCACTAGGAACCCAAAGGAAAAATAATGAAAATAATAAACAGTATATACATGGATCACTTCCAGGGAAACCTGAATTTAGTCAGTTTGAGGTCAAGGTCTCAGCACTTCTTGGTCATCTTATTCCACAAAAGAAGTCTTGCGAAAGAATCATATTCCAAGGTGAAGTCTTAAGATGCTATATGCTGATATATTTGTTACCTCTGTCGAGATTATGAACAATAGTGGTACCATTCAAGGTGCTTCTTTCATATCTGTTTAGGAAGTAATTGCGACCATTAAAATCCCTCAGTGATGGTCTAAGCCCGGGTTATGCCAGCTTCGTTGTTGTTTTCAAGAATAGAGAAGCAACTGCAATCGGTCAGAATTTTAAACACACTACAAAAGACACGGGATTAGAAAATCAGATTATTTTATTATTTTTTTGGGCAGTTGGTATAACAGGTGGTAACTGAAAACAATTCATTAGCAGTGTTAATTAGTAGATGGGATAAGATGTCATCAGATTTCATGAATAGGAGACTTGAAATGTCATCTGGTCACAGTTATGAGAGGAATTCGGTGATTTGTGACTCTTGACAACACGCTGCTCGCCAAACGATGGAAATCAATCTCTACAAGAACCGGAGAGACAGGTTAGAGTAAAATTATGGGGTTGTTCAAGTAAACGAGGTCATCGATACTTCTCCGGTAAGCCTTTGACTATGAGTAAGATCTTTAAAAGTTTCTATATGCTGAAAGAGTTGTTGCACGACAATAGCTTTTGGTGATATGATAAGCTCAAATGTCTAATTCCTGATTTTATTAGTTATTTCACCTAATATTATCGCCTACTTCATATAACCTTTCTTTTTCTCGACTTATTCTCTTGATGTGAGGTGAATAAAGACGACCAAGATGTAAAAAATATACTCCAGTTTGTGTCTCGTAGCACTCCTCTTAGTCAAAATATATTGTTATGCAGACAGTTTCTATACAACGCTTTTTATGCCACATACTTTAGGCAAAATATGTATAATGCAGTGATCTGAATTGAGTAGTAGGACTCTTTCACAAGTTCCTTATACATTGATATTATTGACGGATTTCAACTTAAATGTATCCTTCAGTTGTTTTTTGATGCCAAAAGGTCCTGACGAACGATAATTCTAAGAAAGCCGGAGTCACAAGAACCTAAATCACCATATACTATCGACAGACAACCACTGCAAATTTTACGGACGATTCAGGGGAATTTAGAGTTAAATTAACCAATCGTTAGTAAGGTGGTATTTGTCAAAGTGCTCAGGATGGCATTTCTTCAGTGGTGCAGTCAGTGTAATCATCTGAAAATTTGAAGCATATTTAACTTGAAATGCACCAAGGAGTATTCTTGATGGTAGCTACACCTCCTTAACACTTCTCTGAGCACTTACATCAAACCCGACTGAATACCTTGGAAGGACTTAAGCAAACTGAATTACCATTGTATAGAGCATGCAATACGGTTCCCTGTAATGCAATGTCTTCAGTAAAGTGATAAATCTTCGAGGATAAAAGGACTGTAAGTTACGCAGGTTGAACTAAGCTTTAGCGTCTACCGTCGACGTTTAAATGTGTATCGACCAACCATATGCTGGAACAGGTAATTATGGGGAAAAAGGTACTTTATAGGAATGATGGATAGTGTCTAAAAGTGGGATCCAGGATGCGCACTTCGTCCTATTTAGGACGCGTCGGCTGCATACAGCTGCCTCCTGGTGACTGATAATGTTCCCGCCGGGGTTCGAACTCAGGGTCGGTTGCATCAAAATCCAGAGCCATATTCAGTAGACAACTAAGCCACGATATCCACTTCATGTGCGATGGGTATAGCTTTAATATATTGCTTGTATTATACTTCCGTTGACTGGACCGAACTGATCAGTCTCAGTTGGCATATGGTTCAGAAAGACTATGAAAGATCCACGATGAAATAACCCAGCTCAGAGAACTTAATACAACCAAGCCCTCCTGTTCATATGTGCACACATCACATGTTTCCCTCGAAATCATGGACTAATGGTTAATAACGATAACATTTATTGCCGTATTATTATCATGTATGAACAACGTGGTCTGATCGGTCTCGATTTCCTACTGAAACATGCACTAACTTGTACAGGTTTTATTCTCTGAAGAAGCGGCTTTCTCGAGAAAGCGAAACGTTCAGGATTTTCTTATCACATTTGGATTTTTAAAATGTATTCTCTTTATAGTAATGACGGATAGTGGCTAGCAGTAGAATGCAGGATGGTTCGGTGGTCTAGTGAATAACGCGCTGACGTTTGAAGCTATCTGCCCCGAGTTCGAATCCCAGTGGGAAGGAAATCACTCACTGAGAGGCAGATACATCGAGCTAACGAGTCCCAAATAGGACGAAATGTGCACCCTGGATTCCACTGCTAGACACTATCCACCATTATTACTATGTAATTAAGGACACAGGCAATATCGAGGCTGCCGAACAGAAGCCTATATGCCAATCAAGACCGATCAATCCGGTCTAATCATCGACGGTATATTACAAGCAACAATACTGAAATGGTACTTTATTTTACATTTAGTAATCTATTTTACGTGGGAAATGAAATGAAGTGCGTTGACACTCATCCTTTACAGAGGGTATCATATCCCCTCCATGATCTTTTTAAGTACCTTAAAAACTTTACAGGACTAACCCACATATTTTCATCACTTTTTGTGTGCACTGTAATTTTCTGGCCGATAGAGTGCTTATCGTGAAGAGTAGCTTGGTGGGGGTATCCCATTTCATGTGACGGCATGTAAAACTTTAGGTGATTTGTATATATTGTGGTACCCAATGAAAACGATTCGTCTATGACCGGAAGGATAGATCAGAAGAATCTTTCCTATTTCCACTAAAAGCGTCTTTTCTCCATATTTCGGTCGTATATACCAAGAATCTGTGATTTGGCAGGACATATATATGCAACCTGTTCAGTTTTGTTTAAGTCGTTTTCTTCAGTTATATTTTATGCTTCCTAATGGGACATACATCCATTTATACCACATTACCTACTCCACCAAACTTCAAATTCAACCTGCATATTATTTCGGGACAAATATCCCTTCAGTTTTGATACCAGTGGACTGAAGGAACTCCACTAGGATCTGTCACAGCTCTTACTGTTATCACATGTGTTCCAAAAACCTAATGTAGTAATAACATCAATACTTGTTGGAGAGTTAGATGACAGCCTTTGAAAGACTGGACTGTTTGCAAAGGTTTCTTCTAGTATAACAGGTTGAATAGCAAAAGATGAAATTATCTACCTTCTCATTGTTTGGAACACAACCCAAATTTATGATTTAAACATCTCACAAGTATCCAGTTCTCTGTAAATACGTAGTTTTTGTCATAATTCATCAAACTTTTATATAATTTCAGCACCATGGTAAACAGAAGTAGCAAATGATTTTGTATACAGCATCTGCAACCTGATTGGTCATCCACAAGGTTTCGCGTTACTTAAGTGCAATTCTACCCTAACCCACTTTTCCCTTCAAAGTTCTACAGTTCGGGCTTAGAATTTCGGGTAAAGCCTTCTGATATAACCTTATTCCCTCCATGTACGTCTTTCACTTAGACTTCAGAGAAAGTTATCTATATACAGTGGTTTAGTTGAACTGAAAATTTTTAGTCATTGTTACTGTTAGCAAAATAAGTATTTAATTTATGACCATGTCTGTATTCTGCTATCTTAAGCAAGAGTTTATTCACTATTATATTCAAGCGTAATTCATTAAAATTTAATGATTTGGTCATTCGAATAACCTATCACATTTTTGTTGTCCCATTCATTCGGATTTGTGGATTCCATTATGCCTCAAATGACCTTGACGAATCGTAAAGGTTAGTAAAATGGTGCGTGGGTGTAGTAAGCCACAATTATGAATGCAGTGAACAAATTATGTTAGGACTAATTACCTCAAGAAAATGATTTTGTAAATATTCAAATGATCAATTAAAACTGATTCAAACTGCATTGGATCTTTATTATTATTATTATTATTATGCGGAGATTATATTGTTTTATTTTAGTAATAATACTACTCAAGGATGTATTCATACAAATGTCAAAAATATCCGATTTTATAAAAACTTGTCGACCACATACCTCACGTAAATTAAGACACCTTGATGAGCAGACAGTAACAATAATGAATCAAAATTCTAAGCCATGTTGTCTACCAGAGACTTGGAGAGCACGTTTCCATGTACAGACCGTGAAAGGCGGTCGTTATTTAAGCCGCCTAGATCATGGTGCATTTCATATCACTCACAGATTAGATGGTTCTTTAGATAATGCTCTGTTAGTCGTTGGCAGAAATGTTCATTCTACAGAATTTTGTAGTATTAATCATACAGATAATTCAGTCATTCTGAAACATCTCTGTCCAAATGATAGTATACGATGTTTAAATACACCATTTCTTGGTGAACCAAGATGTATAAATGAAAAAGATGGTTATATGCTGAAAAAATCTCGGCTGTTGAATGAACGTGGACAAATTAAACAAATATGGTATATTGATAAATATGATAAAGTATTTGGTAGTGTTGAACGACATTTATATTATGTACTTCGACAATATGGATTATGTCAATTACTACGTTATCAAATACAATGGGGTAAGTATACTATGCCATGGAAAAGTTGTCGATTATTTATAAGACGTGAGCAAACTTATATTCCAATATCAGGTACATTTCAACATCATTTCAATCATTCATTAGTCAATGATTTATTATTCTGTTAGTCTTGTATGCTGTATAAACACCTTCTATGTATATGTTTGTTTATATAACTAAGAAGATGCCGTAATCGCTTACTTTGTCTTTATTATTATCCACCATTGTAGATTTTATGATGGAGATTCTATTTTTACGCAAACATTTGTTTAAAAAACACTTTCTTCTCTTTTTAAAACTATGTAAAATATATATTTATATTATCAAAAATTGGATTTATGGTATAAGAATTGGTTGTACTGGAAAGATATTATAAAATTTCTACTCATCATGAGATTCTGTGTAGGAAAATCAATACAGGTATAAGTCATCCTGGCCAATGATATTTGTCCAGCGAATGACCTCGAAATTTTACTAGCCAGTAGGCTGAAAGACGATTATTCTATTTAGTATTAGGCGTGATGAGTTTATTTCTTCACGAAATAAACAGTGGCTTATTGAACGAATATTCCTGAAATCCTATGACAGCAAACAGTCAGTTTCTTATGATAATTAATTATTTTTAAAAATGAATAGAAGAAAGTCTTTCATACACAAGTAGGAGTAACAGAGAGAACCGCCGTTCCAGCACAAAACATATTTCATCTTTAAAAATGTACTTTAGTAGTTTTTATTGTTTATTATTATTTTTCCTAGTGGAACATACCGCTTCACTAACACGTCTCCACTGCACTCCGTTCTCTGTAGTCTTTTCAACCTGACTCCACCACTGCCCACAAGCTTTCATTTCTTCTTCACACCATCTCCTCCATGTCACCCTCGCACGCCCAACTCGTCGTTTCCCATGTGGGTTCCACTCGAGGGCCTGGCGCGTGATGTCCTCAAATGGTCTTCTTAGCGTATGTCCAATCCAATCCATCTCCACTTTCTGTTGCATATTTGTTGGGCGATGGGTTTTTGGTTGGTTTGTTGTCAGGCCGGTCAGAGTTTCCTGTTGCTTATTCGTTCTGGCCTTCTCATCTGATCTTCAGTATCGAGCGAGAGTAGGTGATAGCTGTTGATGCTGTATATGTACAGTTTGTTGGAAATGCTTTCCGTGACGCGCCAAGTCTGTCAACCATCAAATAGAAGCACTAACTTACTTGACTGACATTAGTGTTGAAAATCCGGATCTTGTTCACGCTTAATGCTGAGTGGAGTGGAGTGGAGTGCAGTGGAGTGCAGTGTGGTAGATCCCCACACTGATTTCAGGTTAATGAAGGAAGGCCTATCTTGGTGTCTTTCCAATCCTGGCTTCTATATCCCCATCTGTGCCGCCACCGCTACCTGTAGTTGAAACGATGCTGGCTAGGTAGGTGGGTGGGTGAAACAGACAACTTTCTTCACATTTCTTCCGTCCACGGTGGTTGGTGCTTGTTGTTGTTGTTGCTGGTTGGGTATCGTCATCACCTCTGTCTTCTCTACGTTCACGTGAAGGAAGTCCCACTTTCCTTCTCTCCCCTGCCTCTTCTGCCAACTTGTTAGTTTTCCCCTGTACATCTTCGAGTTTGTGCGACATAAGACATTAGACGCAAATCATCATCGGCGAAATCCAAATCTCCTTCTAGTGTCTTTTCATCGGTCCAGTCAGCGTATGCCCATCTTCTCGCTCCTCACAGTTTGTTGCATGATCCAGTTTAGTTGAGTTGACCCACAATCAGGAAGATCATCGGAGATAGTAGACAACCTTGTCTTACTCCTGTCATCTCTTCGAAAGCGTCACAGAGCTTTTCATTGTGAATCGCTTGGTATGTAGTGTCATGATTTAAGTAGTTCTAATATAATGTTGTCACATATCAGGCATCTCTTGTTGGCATTGAAGGCATTTGCACTTCAAAAATGTTAGTTTGTGATTACACTTTTCGAATAAAACCAGTAGTCACGCACTGACTCCTCGCGCTTGAGACTTGAATTTGTCTCTAAACTAATCTCACTGAACAATTATAAATGCTCACTGGTTAGAAGTGTGAAAATTGAGCAAAATTATTATCTGCTACTTTTTTTGTTTTCCATGATTTCGGGATAGGAATTTTTGAAGGTTAAGAAACAAGATATATCTGTTTTAGAGATTTATTGGGATTCATTCTCTTAAAGGTAATATTCTTCACGGACTGATGGAGAGTATTTGTAGCTCAGGAGGATAATTTTGGTGATATTGTGTCCTTTGAGTCAGATGATTGTACAGCTTTCGTTGTATTTCTGGACACAGTAAAATTAACTTCAGAAAATATTTGAAATGAATTTCACTCTTATAAGAAGTATTAAGCACGATAACGAGAAATGCTGTCATCCAGGTTCTATGTATGGTTATAAAGACCACTGCATAAAAGTACTTTTTGAAGTTAGCAGGCATGAATAGTAACGATGAAAAAGTTGGAACATGAGTAAGGGGAATAGGCAATGTAGCGACATTAATCACTGGTCCGTTAGCATATTCAAAACATACGGAATAAACTCTAGGCAGAAATAAGACACAACCTCATTATCAGGGTTAAATGATGACTGATGTTCATAATATCTTTAAAGATGGCTGATAGATCTCCACATTGAAGTACTAGAGAAAAGATTATTGGGTAAAGTTCGTCAAAGTTTCTATAATCTGAAGTAAATGATGACTTACAGAAGAAATTTCGGTATTCACTTCCTCAGAAATCTGATGTCAGCTTGTGATTCCCTGTTGTTCATCGATTCAGTAATGTTTGTTGCAAGATATTCTTCCGCAGATAGTATAGGAAATTCACAGGCAAGTTGAAGCTTTAACACTAGAAGACATTTGTTAAGCAAAAAATAACCTGGCCAATAGCACTATAGCACTTAAAGCCTTACAAATGAAGTTAACTTTTCAACTGTATTGCCAGATAATTGAAAAAAAGAATACTTCCCATCTAAATTGAAACAAAGTATGCATCATTTATCAAGGAAGTCTAGCTATCAGATGCCAGAAATGGATAAGAACATAACTGTGTGAATGCCATCGCTAATGCGAAACAAAAATTAATGTAGGTGTGTAGAATTGACACTGAGCATAACTGTGTTAGAACTTAGGTTGTGAGAGTTATATCATTAAAGTAGAGGTCTACCAGCGAATATGTTGTTCATTACCGATTAATAACGATTCAGACATTCTTGGATTGCTTGAATGCCTGGAACCAAGGTGTTAAAACGTTCACGATGAAACTGTTGTGCGAAATCATAAATGTTCAGTTTTACATTTTTGTTATATAAAGCAAACATTTTAATTGAAATACACTGATAAAACAGCAACCAATTTTATGCTGTCTAGTCCTGAGTTCTGACTGAATTCCATGGATTAATTCGTAATTTAGCAATGAAGTTAGGAGGGTGACCACCGTGGTGTACTTTGGTTGGAGGCAGCTCTTAGCTTCCAGATTTCATTTGGCATCACACATTAACAGCTTTACTCTAGCTTATCTCTCCACTTGTATTTTTAAGTTACTCTTTACTAATTTTATTATTTATTTCACGGGGAAATGACTAATGATTGCCTATAACATGAACACCCAAAAACAGTAAAATAAACGGAGTTAACAAAAACTTAAAAAGTAGGGTGGTAAATGCTGTGACAGTAGGCTAGTGAGAGAAGTGGAATTTACTTCTCTGACAGACAAGTAGAAATGACTAAAGAATCACACTGTTGACCAAAGTATCAGTGGGTTCAAAATGATATGAATATAGATATATGCAACAGAATAAAATAACGTAGACAGTATATATCTGACTATTTGACTTCAATAGACTGGTAACTGTTGAAAACAAGGTAAAAATGTCTGCAATTACAAAGTTTGCTCTGGAAACGAGATGTTGTCGAAAAGACTTTATGGTCATCAGAACACTAGATAAATATCAGTTTGCAACTTCATGTTTCTGGGAGTATTCAAGATGAACAGTAATACACCGTACTCGAATATGCCACTTAGATTGTGCACACTTAATATTCCCACTTAAACATTTCGAAAAAAGACTGACTGGAGGAGGAAATATATTCCTTTTCAATTAGGTCTTCGTCTGAGGCTTTACACCACATGTTATTATAGAGCCCAAGACGGAGACCTAATTGAAAAGGAATATATTTCCTCATTCAGTCAGTCTTTATTCGTGAAAGAACCTTTTTCATGTATCATATGGAATCGAATTTAAGAAAGGTTTGAAGGTACACTAGCTGTACAAAAATATTGGTTAACAGTGGTAATGTTGTTGTTTGATGCTTGTACCTAGGACGTATCAGGCAATAGCTGATGCTGGCTGAACGCATGGTGGTTATCGTATCTCAGTGGCCCAGTGGAAACGCTTCGGCGTTTGCAGAGATGGGTACTGGATTTGAGTCTCAGTGGGAATAAGATAACTTACTGAGGAACACGTGCATCCAGCTGACGAGTCCCAAATAGGACGAAACACGCGCCCCGGAATCCTCTGCTAGCCAAGACCAAGTAAATTCCCATAAACAATTTTTGTAGCAAAACTTACCTACGACTGGTTCACCGTCAAACAAGCTCAACAACCACTTCGAAGTTTTTACAGACATATTGTTGATTTCATGTTAGTATTCATCATGAAGCGGCATCTATTGAAGAACCACCGGATTTTCGCTCAGTACCTGAACGGTAAAGAACTTGTTATGAAACTTCATGGTGTCGGCTTCTATCGTTGGCGGGGTTGTTAGGATAGACTACTGAAGAGTCCAGTTCTCCAACGAAACAGCTGTCAGTCTATGATAAATACTACCCTGAAACTAATCAGTCCCCACAAACCTGCTAACTGGGATAGTCTTGGCATTGAACATTTTATGTGCTACTTAGAAGATTGTGATCTAGTTCATTCTTAATACCTGTAACGACAAGCAATTATTTACTTTTAAAGAAGTTATCCTTTCGATGAGTCTCAGAATAACAAAGCATTAGTGAAAGCCACTATAGAGTGCGCCTTCATTTATTTTACTTCTTGCACTGTAGTACGTGGCTCTTCAGCAGTGAGCACCCATGACTCCATACCTCAGGGATCGAACCCAGGACCTTCAGTTACCGTAGCCTGCACGCCACCATTAAACCACTGGGTCGAAATCCAGTGGTCCATATTTCTTACTTCTGTCAGTCGACGACATAGCGCAATCATCACCTAATTTTGCCGCTGAGTATTTATTTGAACCGGTAGGGCAAACCTAGTGGCTATGAGGACAAATACTCAACGATGATATTGGGTTAAATTCACGCTATTTCATAAACTAACAGAAGTTGGAAATATGGAACATTGGATTCCGACCCAGTAGCTCAATGGTAACGTGCTGGTCATGGAACCTGAAGGTGGTGGTTTGGATCCCTGGCGGGATCATTGGTGGGAACTGCTGAGGGGTCCTATGGTAGGAGGAAACAGCTGTTTAGTGCCCCCTTGTTTCCAGTATTTCTGCAAATGATGTCAGTTCATGATGAATATCAACTTGAGAGTAATACACTATGAAAACTGATCACACAGTTACTTGTCGAGTGTTAGGACAAATAGGGGAATTGGAATTAAAATGAAGAGGATAAAAATGAAGACTGACATAGGTGATCCTAATCTTAGTAAGAAAACAAAGTTTACCAAGGTAGGTGTAGTGTAAGAACAAGTTGTTTTTGTACACATAAAGGCGGTTTCAATTCGTTTATAGCTATAGCTTCCACAAATCTCAAAAAATCTTCCTGACTGTTTCTATGTACAAATTTGAAAGCTGTTTAGACACTAACTTTGTAACCTGTTTCTATGATATGTTTAGCTGTAGATTTAGACGGTCGTCACCCACCAGCGTTTATCACTATTTCATGCTCCATTTGTTTTTGAAGCCATTAAGGTACATGTTCGCCCATCTCCAAATACATGGCTTGGTTACTGTTCCCTATGTATGTGTCACCACACACATGTAAAGTGGTGAACAGAATGGGATAAAACGTAATCTCACTTTTATTGGATCGGACAAAAACTCTGGAAATTCATATATTCTCCTGTCCTTGTAGGCTTTCTACAGCCTGACTATCCTATTAAACCATCTTTTCGTTGACTCAACACCACCTCTAAAGCTAGCAGATGATGATTATTCTTTTTTTCATGAGTCTGACTAATATGAGTTTGTATGGTGTTGTCTTTTTAGTAGACAAGCTATATCCTCATGGTTCCCATAAATCACTTTGGCATCACCCACATGTCTCTTGGGTAGAGGAACTTTAGCGATGAGACGTTCATAGATTTACGACTGAATACTGACCAGAATGCTAAGAGTTTTTCATAATTTCTTGGTGAACAAGAGTTTGCGAATTCTTCTTGAAGTGCATAGACGTTTTTAAATAATTCATTGAACCCGATGGTGAAGAATGTTTAGCCATTGTTAATAAGAATATGAACTGTTGTACGTCAATCAGTTTATGCAGTGCAGGAAGTGATGATCAAACTTTACTTTATTTCAAGCTAATATTCTTCATGGAGTAACGTCTTCTGGAGGACAATTGAAAACCTGGAAGGACTGGATAGGTGTTTCGTTCTGATATTAAAATCCTCAGAAGTAGACACCAATAATCATGTCAGAAGTGGGACCTAGAACCATCAGGTTCCGAAGCGTATTACTGATCAGCAAGAGATGACACTTAATTTCATGGGCTTGTGACATCCTTCGAGGTAAGATGCTCCAGAACTCAGAATTCTCTAGAATTCAGGGAAATCAAGTCGGATGTGAGGACAGGTACTCAGCGATGAAAGTATAAGATGGTTGCGCCATATAAGGAGATATGAACAACTAGATTCCAATCTACCTAGTGAATGGTTAACGTGTTCGCTGCAAGACCTAAAGGGCATAAATCCGACGCCTTGTGACGCCAAGAGTGTCCACTACTGAGCAGTTCCATACTCATACGAAACAAATGTCAGGTAGTACCAGGTTTTCAGTGGCTGTCCAACTGATATCTGTCCGTGATGAATAACAACCTAAAATCGGTCAGTCCCCTTAAACGTCTAAACTAGATTTCATTTCCGCCTGGAAAATGTTTTCATTCTATTTAATCAGGACGGATTAATGAGACACTGTGACTATTCAGTTGATCCTTTCAGCTGTACAAGAACTGATTTGAGTATTCATCGTTATGGTACATAGTGCATATTGTGTATATATGTATACTTTTGTATGTAGAAATAAATATATGTGCCTAGTTGGTAGACACCAGTATTTAGCTGAAGGTCGGCTTCCTTTTTCATCTTTACCAAAATTTGGAACAACGAGAATCGAATCGAACAGGTTGGTAGTTTGAAAAATTGTCTTCTAATCGAAAATGCAAACATATTTATTAATTAGATGCCCCAAATACATGAGATAAATTCTTCACACCATGGTTAAGAAAAGAGAATAACGACCCGCTTTGTTCTTTTTTTTCACGTGACCATCCAAGTCACAGTATATATATATATATATTTCAGGGTAAACTTTTAACAAACAAAAGTAATTAAGTAATGAAATGTAACTGCCAGTAATTCAATTATTGCACTATGAAGTAATAAGTAGTACGTTTGGATTGGTTTAGATGAAGCAGGTTAACTAATCGATTCAATAATTAACATTACTACTGAGAAAGTACATGTGATCTGAACACCGAACATGTATTGTGAAAGAAAGAAAGAAAGATAAACAGGTTCGCCCTGATGTGAAGATAACTTTTTCTGCTTTCAACATTTGTACACTAATTAATCAGATGCAAATAAAGAAATTGGGTGTATTCAAATTTTTGTTTGACTTAAATTTTCTGTTATCATCTAGTTTAATCTTTCACATGATTGAACTGTTTTCATCAGTTAACCTTCACAGATATTTGGTTGAATCGTGGGTAATCGAAAAGTATTTATGAGTAAGATATATTTCGATTGATGGACCTGAAAATAACCTCAGAACACTACGACCAAAATGGCTATATTGATTGCTTACGAGTAATCGATTCGTGAGCATGTTCCAATCCTACAGTGGTTAGTTGTGGCTTGATTAGTTCGCTGATTGAGCCCGTCATTGGTACAGTATGTGACACAAGTTAGATTTACTGAGGAAACATCAGTTTAACCATGGCCGTAGGTACATTTGCTAATAAGTGACAGTATGCGCCAAACTCACCCTCTGGTGAGTAATTTGTATTAGATGTAATTGTAAGCTTGATGGGGCAGTTGCTGACTTTCCTATAGTTTCATTTACATTATCCAATGTTGTGAATGTACGTTCTGTTTTTTAAACTTTCACAGACAGGAACATATAAATGACTTTATATCTCATAAACAAGGAGAAAAAATATGGCAAAACTAACAGCTAAAATTATTAGACAAGTCAGTGGATAACTTAACATGTACAGAATATATGACATACTATCAAAATGAAATCGAACCACGAAATAACTGTAATACAACTACTAAACTATCCAGTATTGTGTGACATGTACACATACAGAAAACAAAATCAATCATTATGTGGTGTGATTTAAAAGATTTACCTTGTAAATGAAATTCTGAATGAGCTGAGAGGTAGTGCAGGTTTTGAAGACGAACAAGTTTGGTTTCATACTCTTCTTGTTGACACAACCAAATACAAGATATGAAGGTATGCATCATACCGTGATCTGTCAAAAATCTCTAGAAAAACTGATTATAAGGTTTTTATGCCAGTCATTTAGCTTGTTTAGACTCTGTGCTCTTCACCGCATTATTGACTTTCTTCACATTTGATCTACATGTATAAACTGATTAGCATTCTTTTAGTTATCTCATAAGAGACATTATAGTCTGCTCCAGATAAATAACCTTACATTAGCAGTAGAAGTAATGCCCGATATCACTTTCATAGTAGTAGCAGAACTAGTGGTATGGGTGGCAGTAGTGGTAGTGAAGGAAACGAGAAGACAGAGACGAAAGAACGAATGTTTATCATTAACATATGGTACAGTAGTCGTTAAATATGGTACATCTTCCACTAAGACAGTCATTCGCATAATATGCTTCATTTTCTTTTCTGCTTCTCTCTTGATCTGCTCTTAGTATGCCAGCTTTATCTTTTGCGTTTCTCTGGGCAGAATCCTTACCCATTGCTGGTAATTGCTTATGATTTCTGCTATCTTCTCAACATCTACTATTTATATCTATTCTTATCAACAACGCCCACTACAGTAGTAGTAGTAGTAGTAGTAGTAGTAGTAGTAGTAGTAGTAGTAGTAGTGACAGGATCTGTGTACAAACTTGTTAAGTCCTAAGGAAGGTTTCAGAAATGCTAGTCCTGATGATGCTAGATAGGAATGGTCGATAAAGCAAAGTATGCTGAAAAGATCTCAAGAGTACAAATTAAGTAACCAGTGCACTGAACTAACAAACGATAAACTCTCAACAAGGATGATATTTTAGACATTGCAAAAACAGAGAGATATTGTTTGAGAACAGCGTTTATTATCTGCTTAGGCATAAGATTAATCGAAGCCTAACTATACTGAACACAGCCGCTACACAATAATACAATGTGTATGTTTTCATTTCTGTCATTTGGTTGAAGCTGTCAACATAAATATTACGAAGCTAGAGTTGTGTACTTTCAAAACTTGCATTACCACTAAGCACTTCGGGACTTCGAATGTGAAGTAACTATTTTAAATCACATTAAATTATGATGATTTTTATCTTCTGTATGTGTATATCACTAAACACAGAATAATTTGTAAATTGTATTACAGTTATTTCTCGTTTCGATTTCAATTATTCTTTCACTTCCCTGCTGATTTTGATTTATTCAGTGTGCTATATTTCTTCTATACAAAATTATACATGATGTTTAGTCATTAAATATGTTTATTAAAGTGTATTAGAAATGCTTTTTTCTGTATAAAGTTTATAGTTTTGATTCGATTTCGACGTATATAGCAGTTTTCTGTACAGTCATATTTCTATGATTTTACTGTAGGGATATCGTTTGTAAAAAAAAATAAGTTTGCTCAAGATGATTTGACCCATTTACCCGTTCTACAATGGCTTTTCCGTGATCGATATTTGTGAGGATTCAGTAGTTAAGGTGTGAAATCCAGTCGATATGTTTTATTTGTTTTCGCTTTAATAAACTGTATTCAGTGTTGGGTGATTAAGGGAATCTCATGATTAGATTTTCCTTTGCAAGCTTGTACTACTACCAGATTTGAAGTCGTTAAGGGTCGTAAAGGCTCATAAAATTACTTTGCCAACCTTGAGGTTGTACTCACTGCGGAATACCAACGGCTGATGGCGAACCGTATTTCAGACTCCAGAGGCTGATGAAATATTTATTTTAATAGTTTACGAATACCTTTGTATCTCATTCATATATTAAAAAAAGTTTAATGACTGAAGTAAATTGAAGGTGTGGTTGACATTCGATATTCGAATCCCTCTGATTTAGCTACAGAAATCTCCAGATCAGCTTGATTGGTCTTTATCCAACCATGTCCTCAGGAGTAAATTTTATTAGTTAATGAAAATATTAAATCAGACTACAATTTCATCTTGATGCTTTGAGGCGTGTGGCCTGCTTGAATATCTAGGCTACTTAATTTTCCATCTGACATATCATATCAAATGTTTCCATTGATGTGTACGTTTTAATCATTCTATTATGTCCTCTGGTCGCATTATATATTCACTCACATTTTTAAAAAGTGTACGGCCTGCTGCGATACCAGTGTCATATAAGATGAGAGAAAAACCTCATAGTGAATGGCAACGTGCTTTGAAGCGAATACCATTATCTCAAATGACTCTACCTGAAATTATAAGGACGAACTTCAGGTCACTGAAGACAAAAGTCGACTACTTACAATCTCTTTTATCCTCCGATGTGTGCCGTATTACCGGAGTAATTGCACTGCAAGAAACTTGGTTACATGAACTTTATGATAATGATTTGATTTCTATGAATGGTTTCAAAATTTTCCGTCAGGATCGATGTAGCCCTACTAAGAAAAGAGGAGGTGGAGTAGCTACCTTCATCAACACCCATTGGTACATTCCGAGTTAAATATGCTTCAAATTCTCAAATGACCACATAGATTGCATCAGTGTAAAATGCCGCCCAAAACATTTGAACAAGTATAAATTTATTTATATCGCAAATATTTATGTGACTCCTGATTGCAGTTTCTCCGATACTTTCATGGGATTCACAGCCCCTATACTCTGTGGTTTCCTGTCGATAATATGGGGTGATTCCAAACCTTGTGACCAAAGCTTTCTCAAAACTCTTGGTCATCAAAATCTTGTTAACTTCACAAGACGTCAGGATACAACACGACATGGTATTCGACAATGATATTGGTACATACAAAACTCGAAAGAGATCCCCACTCCTCAGCTCAGATCATTGCATTACACGTGTTTTGCCCGAAATATATGGTAAACTATACAAAAAAGCTTTCACATATAAGAAGATTGTACACAGAAACTATTCACTTGGTAACATACTTAATCTAAGAGAAATATTACAATGTACAAATCGGAATATATTTGACAGCTATGTTTTGAACGACACTATTGATGGTGTGACATGTTAACTGAAGTTCTGCCTGGGTATCTGTTGCCCCAGTGTGAAGCTTCTTCCATGCTCCGATGGTATTTCTCCCCCCTAGCTTAAGAAACTAAGAAGAGAAAAAGAAAGGCCATATAAAGTAAGTGATAATGCTGATGCTCGTCGATTAAACGTTTTAATTAGGTTGGAAATTAAACGTCTGAGTCTACTATATAACCAGAAACTTTTGTCATGCAAAGGCTCTTCCAGGATGTGGAAACTTTTTAAAGACCTCACTGGTAGTAAGCACTTTATTAAAGAAGCACGTGTTGACGTCTGTGCTTTGAACAAATCGTCAACAAATACATCAACCCGCTTGTCCCATCCCACTTTGTCTACCTATGTCCAATGAACAATGTTGTCCAGAGTTCACTGCGAAAGATGTTTTGAAATATCTCAAATCCCTGAACCCTTCTCACAGTTCAGCTCCGGACAGTATGCCAAGCTTCGTATTTTATGCCATCCATTGGCTAACATGTTCAACAGATTTTTTTAGAAAACACCACACTAGCTGCCTGGAAAGACAATAAGATAGTTCTCGTACCTAAGTCTAGGACTCCAGACGCATATACAAAATTCCGTCTGATTGCAGTTACCTCTCCGCTCTTGAAAATGATAGAGAAGCTAATAATACCTGTGCTCAAGCACTCGCTGAAGGCTTTCGGAGACCCTAACCAATTTGCATATAAAAGCATAAGAAGCACTTTGGATGCCACAACTCTCTTATATCACGATATGCTTATAGTCTTGATAAAAATGCCAAATATTTCAGATGTGCCTTTTAGACTATACTTCGGCATTTGATTCTATGCGAAGACCTAATTTGCTGGAAAAGCTAACCGGGACAAATACTGAGTCCTGGATAGTCAGCTGATTGCACTGCTATTTCTCTGAAAGGAAATAACATATTGTTCACATAGGGTAGCGGTCCACCTCATTGTTTACTGTGACTGGAGTTCCTCAAGGAGCCATCCTTTACCCATATCTTTTCTCTTTCTTTATGCATGGCTTACCATCTGTAGCTATTATCAACTTCATCAAATTTGCTGATGACCTAACAGTTCCAGCATCTGTCTCCTTTTCAGCAGATTGCTACCGATTGAATGATTTCCTATCTACTGTTAGATGATGGTCCTCCAAGAATGGTCTTATGCTTAATTCTTCAACATGTCAGACGATAAACTTTACTTTACTTTACACGTGAACATAACTTATGTAAACTGCTTAGTTTTCATAATTCCTGTTCTGTTGATAGTTGTGCACTGGAGAATATTCAAAGTGTGTTTTATCTCTGTGTGTGTTTTACTTCAGACCTTTCCTGCTCCTCCCATATCTGACTAGTTCCCGAAGAATTTTCGCCTAACTTTCCATATTAGGAGGCTGAGAGTATCTGATATTACTCAGCCTCTCCTCTTGTGTTTGACAAACTCCTGCATCTTGCTTGCCCTCCCTCATTGTTCATTTTCGTTTTTCCCTGAGTTTTTGAAGATAGGTTATGCTCTGTTGCGTGGGACTTTGAAGATTGTCAATAGAACTAGTGGTGTACCCATAAACCTTCTAGTTGAAACAGTTGTGTACAAACACATTAACTCATGCAAACATGTGTCAGTAGTTGTTTTATGAGGTGACCAGCATCCTCCTCACTCAAATCTCTCTGCATGTCGGTCATCTGTAAAGACCAGGAGCCAGTATATAAGACTTTATGCATATGCTACTAAATATATAAAGACTCTACAATACCGTATTCAGCTCGTCCTCTGCGCTATGAAGAAAGTGTTAGGAATGAACTAACTAATCAACTTCTGTTTTTGAATGCAAACTAATTGATGCTGATGATGAGTATGTTACTATTTTCGTATTATCAATCTAATTGGTGTCTGTCTACCTAAGGTGACTGTGCATTTTCAAGAAAACTGTAGATATAGCAAATATTTTTATCTTTTCTTCATGCAATTTCTGCTTATTTCATTTTGCTATACATACATGTTACCCGTCTCTGTCCAACTGATGCTATATGACATGCTGAAAATTCTGTAGAGTATTCTTGAGATAACTTTCAGAAAAAAACATTATTATTATTACTATTATTATTATTGTTATAGTTAAGTAAAAACCATATTGATGTTGCAGTTGATAAAACTGAAAAACTACCAAGTTGTTAGAAATACCAACCAGGAATATGGAATCTGTATAAAATTTGCAAGCTTATCATCCAGTTTCAAGCATATTTTTCCATCCAAGTCATCATACCTCGATTATAGATGATTCTGTCAACCCGGAGACTAGTAAAGGCATTCTAGATGATTTCTAGTAATTTTCACTTGTTATACTCGTTTTATGCGAAAATATTAGTTGTTCACTTGTTGCTAACATTAAATATGAATTTAGAAAAAAAATTGAAAATTCCATAGTCAAAATACCAGGTGTTCAGTTACACTAATAATATTGGACAGTGGACGATGCAACTCATATGGAACTATGGTTTATCAACTAATCCACAAAAACGCTAAAAATGAATTTATTATTCTCTACCGGTTATTTTTGAACAGTCAATAGTAAGTAATCACCACTTCTTGTAAAAAAGCGTCTGTTGTTGGGATATTATTATAAGCGAAATCATAACAGACTAACCATAAAAATCCTCCAAAACGTCAGCAGTACCAACTTCAAGATTTTCAGTGTTGTAGGCGAAACTGTCGAATGGAATCGGAGGAAACAAGCGTTTTGAATTTCATTGCTGGCCACAGAGTAAACTATAACATAATCAATATTCGGAGAGTATTAAAGTATCGGGATGCGAGCCCATATCCAAACAGACTTTGAGAAACTAGATTCAGTATAATTTGTGAATAGCAAGCAAACAGAAAATAATAATAACTAATGACCTTTGTACAAGAAATGGCGTTCATGCCTCACCGAATTGTTGGATACCGCTTTGAAGTTTGAAGCGATGAGTGTTGGTGTCGTGCCGGTAGGAATACCATCACTCACTGGAGTTTAGGCACATGCAGGTGATGAGACCAGAAAGCGAAGAAACGTGTTTCCTTGGTTCCACCGATTCGATTCAGCAATGAAAAGATCCTATACTATACCTAACAATACCACAGTGTAGTTAGTAGAGATTTTTATAGAGATAACTACTATTCAGCATTGAGGAAATATAGTGTTAGTGCTTGTGTTATACCATCGCTGATTAGACCGGATTGATCGGTCTTGATTGGCATATAGGCTTCTGTTCGGCAGCCTCGATATTGCCTGTGTCCTTAATTACATAGTAATAATGGTGGATAGTGTCTAGCAGTGGAATCCAGGGTGCACATTTCGTCCTATTTGGGACTCGTTAGCTCGATGTATCTGCCTCTCAGTGAGTGATTTCCTTCCCACTGGGATTCGAACTCGGGGCAGATAGCTTCAAACGTCAGCGCGTTATTCACTAGACCACCGAACCATCCTGCATTCTACTGCTAGCCACTATCCGTCATTACTATAAAGAGAATACATTTTAAAAATCCAAATGTGATAAGAAAATCCTGAACGTTTCGCTTTCTCGAGAAAGCCGCTTCTTCAGAGAATAAAACCTGTACAAGTTAGTGCATGTTTCAGTAGGAAATCGAGACCGATCAGACCACGTTGTTCATACATGATAATAATACGGCAATAAATGTTATCGTTATTAATCATTAGTCCATGATTTCGAGGGAAACATGTGATGTGTGCACATATGAACAGGAGGGCTTGGTTGTATTAAGTTCTCTGAGCTGGGTTATTTCATCGTCATCATCATCAGCACTAACTTCAGTATGAAGTGAGCTATCAGTATCTCCCTATGAGTGATTTGGTAGCTTGCCCTGACAAACTGGTTCGTGATTGGTTGTTTCCTCTGATTGTCGTTTCATTGACTCGATTCGTTTTCTTGTTGGCTGTTCTTCTGCTTGACCTCTGACCTTTCTGTCGTTTGTCATTTTTCTTACTGGTTGACAGATAGGGTATATTTTTATGTATCTATTGATTACCAACTGACGCAAATGCCAAACTTCTAGGAATTCTGTGATATTCTTCATGTTTCCTCTCTCCGTCCAAGATTTCTACGTTGTCGAAATTGACTTTATGTTGATAGCTTTCTATGTGTATTGAAACGAATGATGAAATGTGCTGATATCCTCTAGCAAGACGATGAAAACTCCACGATTGAACAACTCAGCTCAGAGAACGCAATACAACGGATACCATCCATTGAAAGGCATATTCTTGAAACACATTATACAGTTGATGAAAATACCTCTCTTGAAGTTAACTACAAGGAAACATATTGTTTTTTTGTTTGAAAACTCTGCCGCGAAGGTTTATAAACACTTATCCTCCATCTACGGATATTTAGTGCTCTCTCCTCACTAATACGACCTTCAAGTTTGACTTCATTTAATCTTGTTTGCCTATATTACCTTACTACAATTTGACCTCGCCTAGTTAACTAGTTCACTAGTTCACTAGCCGGTCCTAAGCCGGGATAAGGAGGGGATGCTGGGCGTAGGGCTAGCAACCCTTACCCAGTATAACCAACCCAATCGCTAAAGAAACTCCAAAGCACAAAAGAAATATAAAAAATAAACTTACCCCTTGCTGGGATCAGAGAGACGAGATGACACCGGTTGGTTAAAGCCTTCGCGAAGCCAATTGGTCGATATGTCTTCTCTCTTCTTGACGAAAGCAAATATAAAAACGAGGATATAGAATGTCCGAACAATCCTTGAACCTAGTAAGGCTGTCCCGACTGCAAAAGAGATGAGAAGGTATGGCGTAGAAGTGCTAGGAATCTGCGAGGAATTTGCAGATGGAATGGAAGTGGACTCTCTAAACTATCAACTGGAGAGTCAATTATCTACTACGATATTGTCACCCACATGACAACCACGAGAACACTGAATGTTGAGGTGATTATCACGATGTCCCCAAGAGCATCGAAGGCTCTCATGTAGAGAGAACCAATCTCCTTCTGCCGGATCATGAAAGCCAGATTCAACTCAAAGGCAAGGAAAGTTACCATCATACAATGCCACACCACGCACCAACAAATAATGCAGATCAGTAGAAAACAGAGGAAGTCCATAAACGACTGCAATCAGTGCTGGACAAGACCCCACTGGAGTTGGCGCTATCCGAATTCTAATGGATAGTGTGATATGAATGCCAAACTAGGAGCAGGCAACACAGGAAGAGAACCGGTCACGGATCGAGAAACACTTGGTGAAATGAACGAGAATGGAGAACTGTTTGCAGTCTTCTGTGCATTCAACGATTTGGTGATTGGAGGCAAGGCAGTGCGCACAAACACAATGATACGCAAAAGGCAGAGACATGGATTTGATTCCACCAGATGGACACACTACACTACAAATCAGATCGACTTCATCTCAGTGTGAAGGAAATGGAGACGCAGTCAACCTAGTGGACAAAAGATTAGATGAGGAAGCGGAGCAGGTGGAGGCTCACACTAATCACCGCCTAGTGCAAGGAACCTGGCTTCAAAATCAAGTTGAAAGCCTTCACCGAAGTTGATGATAAACCACAGTTCAAGTCCAAGTTGAACACCCAGAACAAAAACTGAACTGAGGGACGAAACTACAAAGAACCACTTCACGTCAGTCAGTCGGTCATCAGAACGAAATGGGAGACACTAAGCAATATCCGTGAATGAACCTGCGTGGAAGAACACTGGGAATCTTCGAAATAAATGTGGCAAGAAACCTGCATAACCGTATTAGGAAGGACGAAGAGGTGACACAAGGAATGGATCTCGACAGACACATGGAAGCTGATAGAGAAGGGAGAGGAAGATGGTGAAGCAGAAGGTGAACGAGTGCAGCGAAGTACAGTGATGAGCAACGAAAAGAGGAACTGAATGCAACTTATTAAACAATGCACTGGACAAAGAAGTGAAGAAGAGTGCACGCAAAGACAAGAGACACTCCTACGATACACTGGCAAGTGAAGCAGAACAGGCTGCTAGTAGGAGAGACCCGAAAACATCATATCATAGAACCAGGTTACTATCTGGCAGGGAAGAGATCACTACAGATGAAACCAATGGAAGATAATTAAGGACACTTAGTTACCAAGGAGGAGAAGCAGATGAAACGATGAACTGACCACTTCAAATGACTCTTGAGTCGACAATCACCATTACCACCTGCAACTCGTCCAGAAATACCACCAGCAGCCCAGCCACAGAATTACCAGTAAACACAATCCCTCCGACAAAAGAAGAAGTGAAGTCCTGAACGCCATAAAGTTGCTGAAATCCGGGAAAGCAGCAGGACCAGATGGAACTCTTCCAGGAACACTGAAAACAGACACACAGACATCTGAAGCGAACACGTTCACACCAGTATTGCAGAAGGTTTGCGAGGGAGGAAGGAAAGATACCTGACTAGTGGAAGAAGGTATATCTTGTCGAAATCCGAAAAAACGGAGACCTAAGTCTTTGCAAGATTTTGCGTGGAATAATGCTCTACTCTTGTCCACCACAAACAAAATATTAAACCGCATCATCCTGTGGAGGCTAAAAGATGGGTTGGATTCAAAATTACGACGAGAGCAGGCTGGCTTAAGGAGGAACATATCATGTGGGGATCAAATCGCAACGCTACGCTAAGCATCATCAGAGCATAGAATGGCAGTCAACTGTACCTGTACCTCAACATCATCGACTTTGAAAAGGCCTTTCTTTGACAGTGTCGACTTAGAAGAAATTCGGCAGGCAGCTGCTTCAACACTATGGTTTCAGTGCCACAAACGTTTATCGGCCTCACTCAACAGCTAGATGCTATGTAAGGATGCTACATGCCATGTGATTCACAATGAAAAGCTCTGTGACGCCTTCGAAGAGATGACAGGAGTAAGACAAGGTTGTCTACTATCTCCGATGATCTTCCTGATTGTGGGTCAACTCAACTAAACTGGATCATGCAACAAACTGTGAGGAGCGAGAAGATGGGCATACGCTGACTGGACCGATGAAAAGACACTAGAAGGAGATTTGGATTTCGCCGATGATGATTTGCGTCTAATGTCTTATGTCGCACAAACTCGAAGATGTACAGGGGAAAACTAACAAGTTGGCAGAAGAGGCAGGGGAGAGAAGGAAAGTGGGACTTCCTTCACGTGAACGTAGAGAAGACAGAGGTGATGACGATACCCAACCAGCAACAACAACAACAAGCACCAATCACCGTCAACAGGAGAAATCTAAATGAAGTTATCTCTTTCACTTACCTTGTCAGCATCGTTTCAACTGCAAGCTACACAAGCATAAATGAGGACGTCAAAGACAGGATGGGAAAGACAGCAGTACAGGCCTTCATTACTCTGAAACCAGTATGGAGATTCACAGCACTCAGAATAAAGCGTGAACAAGATCCGGATTTTCAACAATAATTCAGTCAGGTCAGTGCTTCTATATGGTTCAGAAAGTTGGCGCGTTACGAAAAGCATTTCCAACAAACTGCAGATATTCATCAACAGCTGCCTATGCTCGATGCTGAAGGTCAGATAGCCAGAAAGAATAAGCTACAATGAACTCTGGGAACGAACCAACCAAAAACCCATCGCCCAACAAATATACAGAAGAAACTAGAGATGTATTGGTGATACACTGAGATGACCGATTGGAGGGAAATCAGGCGTCAAGCTCCCGATTGGAATCCACAGGGGAAACGACGAGTTAGGCCTCTAAGGGTGACAACTTGGAGGTCATGTGTGGGAGAAATGAAAGCATTTCCTATCTTTGGTTCTCCTAAGAATATTCAGAAACCAGATATGTAATCATTTACTATCCAGATAACCCAAAAAACATTTCTCTTTCTATGGGCAACATTATCAATCCAAATGTTTACAGAGAAGTGGGGTTTGTAGAATTCTGCATTAGGGACTTAGTAACTTATCCTGATGACTTTGACTGTGACTACCTGTTTGAGATATTCTGTTACCAATCTTATCCCCACATATTTTGACTAAATGTCTTGCTGACCACAACTGAGATTGTTTCTCTTGTTCCCTGTTGATCGGTAGATTGGTTCACTGACAATAAGTCAACTGGTTTCAACTGATAAAATTCAGTTAATTCATGTCATTCATTCTAATAGACACAATATGAAACTAGGAGAAATCTAATCTCATATACAAAATGTAAACCTTTACAAGCTTCGGACAAAAACATATCAGACTGACTGACCACTCTGTTCATGCTCGTCTACATGATCATTATCTGGAGATGGAGTCCAGTGATATATTTTCGCGCACGTTCACTGATTAGTGAATTAGTGAAGTGAATTCGGATGAGGAAATATGAAAATCTTAGTTCCACTGAGGGACACAGATACAAAATCAACTTGGGACCTCTCACACAACTACATCGGTCCAAGTTGTCACAATTCATAATAGTATTCAAAGAACAGGTGGATAAGAAAAGACTGATATCAAAGTAGACGGAGTTGCGTGTGGTAAAATAAACACTTTGAAGATAACGGTTAGTGTGAAAATTCAAGCCTTAGATGTCAAGAAAAGGGTACTTCTGAGCCATTACAACCAATTTTCAACAAGATCAGTTAGAGTCCTCAACCGCTGATTCCTTTTGTCTAGGCGGCCTCCTACACAAGTCAGGCCAATAGTAAGAGGCTTCATCGACTGACTGGTGTTACATCTTGATTTGGCCACCCTGAACTCTCTTTCAACCTAATTCACCAGCGTGAAACGTCATGGCAGGCGGTTGATCAGCGTGTGCGGTACATGTCTAATCCATCTCAGTCTACTATGGTTCACAATCTCACAAGCCGACCTACCTCTCGAGCCTGGTACTCTTCACCTGACAGTACCATTGCTCACATAATGATTCCACCGAACGCCAGCAATATTAAAAAGAAGTTTGCAATCAGAATCCTATAACCGCTCCATGTCTTCTACTTTCAGTGAGTATGTCTGAAAGCCTTATAAGAGGAGAGAAAGAATTGCAGCCCAGTATACTCGTCCTTTGTGAGATAGTCGGATATCTCGCTGGCTACTGCCATAGATACCGCCAATTAGCAAATGCCAAACGTGTCTTCCGTATCCGAGCTGAGATCTCTATAGCGACCAACTTGTTCGAGCTGGTTCAGTTCTCCAACTAAGTGAAGTGGTCGACACATCACCACCAAGCACTTGCTGCACATTAATCCTGGATCATCATCTTACACCTGACAGGTGTAAGATATATGACAAACATACTCAAATTTCTGTCTAACAACGTTCAGAATGTCCTGAAATTCGTCAGCGTCCTTACGTAGGAAAACAGTATCGTCTGTATACTCCAAGTCAGTCAGAAATGTAGAGAGAAAAATGTAGTCAGGTCAGTAACTAAACAATAAAGTTTTGTTGAAGTGGAGTGGAGTGGATGTTTTGATCAATAAGAAACAAGTGGAACAGCATCAAATTCACAGTTCAGGTACTTAGGACACCTTACGGAAATATACGTGTAAACGACGGCGTCACGATGCTGAAAACAGTTGATTGCATTCAAAATCATCACAAGCTATCTACTAATTCATTTGAAGAAAATACCTCGAAGCCTAATTCTTTCAGAACTTTGAGCTGGTGATGCTTTAGGGGAAAGAGTATGTAAAGTTACTTTTGAGGCAAACTTCTATTTTAATATAACACTGTTAGGTGACAGATTATTTGCATCTGAACAGAGCTGATGAAAATTAGTGGAAGCTAATCCAACAAATCAGCAAACAAACTGTTATACTACTGAGTTTATAGATATAAGTTTGAGCACTCTTTCTGTGGAGTGAAATAGCTAGACGTTTGTTCTCATAGTGCAGTCATCTGAGCTGAGGTTTTGGTTTGGCTAACTTCTCAGTCTACGGGTAAATATCATCTTCATCATTTCTGCAGAGCCTCAGAAGGAATGTTCATTTTAAGGGTTCGGAGATTCTAAAGTAACTACCTGCAGATAACGCATACCAAAAACGCAAAAGTACATTTTGAACTCGGCATAAACCTTTCTTCTTAAAATATGCGAAGAATATGCTTAAGGAAACAGAGTTATTTAATGCCAGACATTTTGAGCATAATTCTTTGCTCATATTCACATCAAAGTGATATGATAATGAGTAAGAAATTCTGTTCGAATTATCCCCGATAAATAATACTGCCTCACTGTATGATACATATAATCAAACACTTATGACGGAACTACACTCAACCGTAGTGCTAAAATCCTATCCTTATATCATTTTATCAGGGGGTTTGTGGGGACTTAGGGATTTTTCAAGTTGCTATTCATCATGGACTGACATCAGCTGGAGGAATATTGGAAATCTTGTGGCACTGGACAGTTGTTTCGTCCTAGTTTGGGACTCCTTAACAGTGCGCACTCATGAACCCGCCCACCAGGGATCAGATTCAGGACCTTCAGGTTCTTTGGCCAGCACATAACCATTGAGCCAGTGGGTTGAAATCCAACGGTCCATATTTACAACTTCTGTCAGTTCACAACATAGTGCGACCACCACTCAATGTCATCGTTGAGTATTGGTCCTCACGACCACCAGGTTACATCATTTTACTTAGATTTATCTATTTGTAAAATCTTCATGTAGATGAAAGGAGTTTCATATGTATAAAATACAATTATGCGTCCATACATTTTGTCTTCATGCAACAGAGATTGATGAGAGGTAAACGAGGAAACATCAATTAGCGATATTGTCCCATCCAGTCAATTTTACAGGTGAGCTGTATTATCACTGACTAGTGTGTACTCCGTTATGTATACCACAATTACGTAACACCTTTTTTAGAGGGTCTGATTTGAGCACGACAAAAGACGCCTTAAAAAAATGTAAGGTGTGTGTGTGCGTGTGTAGAAAGAAGGGAAATACTCAAGCGAAGAAAGTCGAAATGTACCCGACAACCTTGTGCACCTCCAATCACTAGACAATGAGCTATACCTATTTTATGAGGTCTAATAATAAAAACTGGATATTCCAATCTTGGCAGATGAAGTTGGGTTAGAACTGGCAGCGTATTGATTAGAAATTGAATGACTGGAAAAACTAACCACAAATATACAGTGAGAATCACAGTAGGTAAGTTCGCTTTGAATATGATATACAGGTGAAAATAATACGACAAACCATTTCATTGCACTTGTGAAGGCATTAATATTCGAAAATTCTCGATACACGCTTTGTAAGATAACTGGAGATTTTCAGGAAAGTTCGGAGTGGAAAAGCAATTACTTAACTGAAGGTAGGAAACGACTTCGGTTATTCTATCGTAAACGACAGGGAGTTTACTTCAATCCATAGTCTTGACAGGAATGCTATCCACGGTTTTATCTACTATCTGAAAGAAATTGGTGCCAAAATCAGTCAAGGTCACATAGTTGGTCAGAAACAGTCAAATGGATGAAAGGATATTCTATCATGAGTTGTCAGTTGGTGCACCATTCTTCTGAATGTATGTAGACATGAACAATTCAAGACATGATTTTGAAAAATGGAGAAACGCTCAAGCACATAGCAGTTCCTGAAGATATAATATTCCAGTGACATGGCATTCAATGGTACTAAACGCGGATGTACAACTAGTAAACGGGATTTTAGTAAAAGAAGCAATCATCAACCAACTCAGAGACTAGGCATTGGATTCATGGTAAAACATACATGCTAACATCCATAGGGATTCATCTTCCAAGTGTATCCTAAAAGAAAATAATGACTAGATAATAAAAATCCACGATCCAGAAAAAAAACCTGGCCGATCACAAATACTGACATCTCTTCCCTTTACCGTCTTGATATAAATTGCAGTTGATAAATGTATTTCCTATCTGTAATAAATAGCGTCCCTGGATTTTTACACGTGTTTTCATTGCTCATCATTATCTCTGAACGAAGTTCTTAAGAGAGAGAATGGGTCTAGAAAGAATCACGTCACTGCGTACTACCTAACTTTGTTGAACGTGAGGTAAAATTCTAAACTTTTATACAAAACACCTTGATACCTAGTGACAGAAACACAGCTGTGGCTCAAGTGGCTACATATCCAGTGAAAAGAAACTGTGTGCTAATAAACAATTTTTTAGTTTGTCTTTGTTGTTCGCTTTCGATTTTTGTCATACATCCTGACACCTGATTGTCTGGTGCATGGATAAAATAAGCGCTGAACCTAATTACCAACATTTCCAATAATTATACTGGTTGCCTTAGATATTCTACCTTTTACAAGTAACATTTAGGCATAATACATGTGTGCATAAAAGAAGAACATTCTACTGTGATGCTAACTTACTTCATACCCCCTAGACGGAGTACGCCTATTACATAAAATGTTCGCTGAAATATACATTTGACTATAGCATATGCTAAATGAAATTAAGTACTGAAAATGTCAGTTGTAAAATCTATAAATATGAGGTTATTTTTACACATATTTAGTAGTTTACAGGGACAGCAAAAAAAAACAGTAAATAGTCAAAAGGTACTAGCGTGCCTTTTCAGTAACTAGAAAACAGGTTACCGTGTTTATAAAACAATTAACAAAAAACAATCTAGAAGAAAAAATCTTTACTTTTCGACGAATCATTCTTGGCAGCTATAAATCCGTATTTGTAGATTGGAGGTTGGCGGAAATTTATTGATTTCAAGATGGTATTTACCAGTTCAAGAACCATTGAAAACCGAGGAACAATGCACAGCTTTTTCATCTTTATGTGGGATTCTTAAGCAGTACGCACTGACACTCCTGTCAGGGATAAAACCCAAGAGCTTCATGTTTCCTGACGAGTTCGTTACCCTTGGGCAACTGGATAGGAATCCAGCAGCCCACTACTTTTTACTTCCATGAATTCGTGACATGATATGACCTTCATTCGATGGCATTTTTGAGTAGTTGTCTTCAAGTCCGACTCGCTTTGTCTCACCGGTCACGACTTCTCGTAAGAGCTTCAGGACATCCCATCTCTAAACATATCGATGGTCATCGCTGGATAGTAATTCAATTTAAAGGTTTATGGGACTTTGTTGACTTCAAGGTGATATTCGTTGCCATCTGATATCATTTAGAGAACCGTTGAAAACCTGGAAACACTAAACAGCTTTTTCGACCCACCATTGGGAGGTCACGTACACACTGCGAAAAGTTAAGTTTCTGACTTGAATCCCAGTCATTGTTATGAGTGCAAACTGCTATAGAGTCACATACTAGGACGAAACAGCCGCTCACTACTCCTAGGTTTTCAACGGTTCTCGAATTGATGTCATATTTGTACTTATAGTTACAACAAGAATATGCACCCATGGACGGATAACTGATCAACACAGGCTCATTGAAAACTGTTTCCATAATCACGATGAAGTTTGCTGACCTTCTAGTCAATGATTAACCGCTGACTCTAGAATCAATCTCAGCAACCTTGTATTGACTTATTAGCTGTTGTTAGTCGTTCGTTTTCTATGTAACTATAAATACAGATCTACAGCTCCAGGAAATGTTTCGCCGAAAAGGAGACAATTTACTTCTCTAGGTTGTAAGTTTTCGATCAGTATTTATCAACTTTGCATCAAGGTGTTACCAAGCTTTAATCTAACAGATTGTGCAGATTATTTAAAAGGACAGTAGCAACCGTAACTGACATTTGTTGAAGAAGACATTTTGTCAAAATAATTGACCTTTTTTCTTTCTTAAAATCTTTGAAAATGTGTTAAGTTAAACATCAAAATTTCATTCTTGAAATAAATAAAAATTCAGTCATGGAATTCAGTAGTCAATGAAATAAATATTCCGTGTAGGCGTCTATTAATCTTGATTAGTTCCAGCCTTGAGATAGAGATAGAAATTTTAGTGATCTACGTTTTGTGTACATAGATCACATGGTAGTTTATGAAAATAAAGACTTTTGCACAGTTATAACAGGTGTCTCCATTAGACATTAAAAATACGGCGAAGTAATTATGTAATCATATTTTGAAGGTTACGCTGAAATTTAAGCAATTGAGAATTTGCTTTTTCCTATTTAACACAGATTCAAGATGATGTGAATTTTAAATTTGCACTTGTTTTCAATATTTCGTTGTCATATTTTGATACTGTTAAACAGTGTCTAATGATATTTACTTGCATTGGTTGTAACAGAAATTATCAGTGTGAGTATAATTGATGATTGCATGATATTGTAATGCAGTCAGGCCTTTGGATACTTGTACTTTCGATAAAAATATCTGCACAGAATGGTTAGTTGTTTTCGTTGGCATTGCACACCAGTTTTAGCCACACTTAGCCACGATGGATTCAAATGTTGAAACATTGTCACAGTTTTACTGAGCCACAGGTTTTACTGCTGTTATGTATTATGGCACCTACTGGGAGCTTATATTCATACATATACCATTTATATTTTAGTTAGATATAGGCTCAAAACAGTTTTCTTGCCTTTTGTTACTCATCAGGAAGGCATAGCTTCAACGTTGATGTAACTAGTGTCCTGCTTGATGTTGATTGGTTACTGAATGGTGTCTGAGTTCCAGGACTTCCTGATGACTGCCTGTATCCAACTAACATCTCTTTTAGTGCATCGCGATGATGAGTCTCTTAGGCTGATGACCACATTGCAAAATGATCGGTAGAATTCGATTAGCATAGGGAACTAGACAATATGAAATTAGTTGCTCTCCAGCAATCAGCCAATGAACCATTATATTTTCTTGTCGAAGCGTGAAGAATGACCGTTGTAGATTCACTGTTTAACCTAGCTAAGTTTCTAGCAATACTTGAAAGCAACAGATTCATTCTCCGTTTACCTGTTAAAGGTAATAAATCATTTAGAGCAAAGTCTACTGTTTAAACGATATTCGGTAAGATTTTAAGCAAAAGATTTAAATACTTTGGCTGGTACCTGAAGTGTGACAAATTAGGCCTAAGTGGTTACCAAATTCTATCAGTCACTTTGTCACCAGACTAGGAGACCCTGAATCACTATGATTGGTTTAAGATGGTTGGAAGAAATTAGCAAGTGTCTTAGGTTGACCTGGATGTCATACTTCTTGCAACTCGTCACTAAAGCGTAACTGTTAACTCAGGTACACTGATTGGTTGTTATTTGGTCCTAGATTAGACCATTTTTAGCCAGAAAAGTTGTTGTAGCGGTATTTGTGTCCTAATAATGTAAAACCAAGACATTCTCTGGTCAAGGGTAAGACAAAGAAGTCATGACTATTTAATGAAAAGTTTCTTCATGAGTGTATTCCAGTCCTTCGCTTTCTCTAATGGAAAAACATTACTGGATAATATATGACTTCAGTTCAGGGTAAAATACAAGAATGGAAATATGTATGAATAAATCATTCACTCTATGTTCATATTCCACAGTGAAATGCTGAACTGAAAACCTTATACACCAAGGTATCCAACTTTTTACTGTGGGTTGAATGTAATAAATTAGTTCAAATGGAATCTTTCTTAGCTTCTCATAGTATTCAATTTTATTTTAATTGTAGCAAAGTACAGAGTAGATTTTATTGAGATAATCTGAAAAGGATCTAGTGTACTTCACTGCAGTGATTTATCAGTTCAAAATATACATTTATATACCGATCTGTTCCATAAAAGACTTGAAACACCTGTGTTAAATCTCTTCTGAAATGTATTTCTTGTTGCCTTGATTAATAATAGACGAAAAGCTTAGATATGTATTACTTATTTATTTAATCAGAAATGATTTATTTATCCGTCCGTGATATATAATACCTCAAAATAAAAATCCCCATTCTTCTCAAAAATACATTACAGTATAGTGCTCATTAGCGACTTGTTTCCAGATAGATATCACGAAGTTCTAATGAGAAACAGTGACCTGTAGGTCCATATTAGATTTGTTTATTTGATATAAAGCGCACAGTGATACAGTATTATTTAATTGATTACGTTTCGAGCATAAATTATTGCTCATAATCATATCATATTATGAGCAATAATTTATGCTCGAAACGTAATCAGTTAAGTAATACTGTATCACTGTGCGCTTTATATCAAATAAACAAATCTAATATGGAACTACATTCTACTACAGTGCCCAAGTTTTTCACTTATATTAGTGACCTGTAGGGTTAACCAATCAGAATGGAAACAGATCCCAACTGAAAAACATGGGTGACAGTTATGGTATGCCGTGAAATGACAGAAGTTGGAAACTGTGAACCAATGAACTCCGAACCAGTGGCTGAATGGTTAACGTGTTCACCGTGAAACCTGAGTTCGAGCCCTAGCCTGGTCGTGGGTGCGTACTGCTAAGGAGTCTCATACTAGGATGAAACAATCATCCAGTACTCCTAGGCAACTACCAGGTCCCAACCAAAGTGACACGAGAACTCCAAAAGTCCAGAACAAAATTATTGAGATTTACTTACATGGTGATATCATAAATGTCGATTATTACCAGAAGAATAACAGACAATACCTTCAACTATGATGCTTCCATGGCGAAAATTGCCGAATCGACTGCGAGAAAAACCAACAAAATTCAGCTAGAGGATTTACAAATAATGTACAATCAAAACTGGAAGCCCGTTCCTCTAACAAGCAAACTACCTAAATAATTGAGACCAATTCATATATAAAATTAATCAGAGGGACAAAAAACGAAAATTGCAATTGTAAAAGAGCAGACAGGCATAAATGAGTAAAATTCATACCAAATACAGAGAAAGGATCAATCGAAAAGAAAGAATTGGACCACTAGCCGGGTGGTATGTGCGTACTGTCAAGGAGTCCCTTACTAGGACGAAACAGTTGTCCAGTACTCCTAGGTTTTTAGTGGTTCCCCGAAATCGGTTTCACTCCCGTGACCAATCAATATATGTAACCCACTCCTACAGGAGATCAGTTGCGGCCCGAATAGCTGAACGGTAAAGTCGATGATTACAACACAGGGTAACGCGGGTTCGAATCTCAGGTGGGACATCAGTTCCGTTGAGGTTACAGATAAGCCTTGCTGACGACTGCCAAAACACACAAAACCTAGGTCGAGTATGGCTTCCTGCCGATTGTCTCCAACCAACTAACATCTACTAGAGTGAGTGATTAGTGCGATTACGCTATAAATATAGTATGTTGAACAGAACAAAGATGATGAGCACAAAAATAAACAGATATAAAAGTGACTGTGAAAGTCAGCGTAACAACCAATGAACTTGCCAATTAGGCATTTTGATTTCTTCTGGAAAAGTAGATTTTTCATCGAATAAGGAAGTTTAATTGGTTACTTCAGTAGTTATTAAAGTAACCTCTAAAGTCACTTCAAGCATAACATATTCACCACCTTTTTGTTTGGTATCTTCACTCATTACCTCATCATCCACTGCCGTCTAAATGGATCATTTAGTGTATTTTGTTTCAAATACCATGATCATGAGATGGTGCATTTCACACTCAAACATGCACACCAACCAGGTGAATCTTTTATAAGTAAAGATAACCAATTTCTGTCATCTAACTCCTAAATTTAATAAACTGTTGTGTTCAGGTAATGGTGGAATCTTCCGTTCGTGGATTTCGATCAGTACTGAGTACAACATTTATGCATATAAATCCATTTATCTAAGAAATATTTTGTGTTGTAAACTTTCTAATCCCTTGAACACTAAGTATTAAAAAGCAGCAATCTGAACGAAGAATATTCTTTCAATAAATTCTTTTTAGATTCTACAATTATAAAATGCATTTGTACACCGTAAGAACAAGCCATCTTATGAGAAGTTACATTTTCAAAATGAATTGAGATCTAGGAATTGTAAGGAAATCGATTTACTTTTTTTACTTAGTCAATATTGGGATGATACATATACAGAAAAATGATATGATAGTTAAACGAAGAGATAACGAATAAGATGACAAGAGTGGCCCTGAAAGGCCAAGTGAGAAGTACCTCCTGGACCTGTTACTTCTGAATGCAGAGTTCAAGCTTGACCAATCTTATTGCGACAGTCTCCGGTATGCTGAGCAGGCATTGGCAAGCTGCATGTGGTGTCATTTTCGGAACACGGTGAATGACATCAAAAGCTTTATTAGCATCTATCTGATACCCTGTACCGACTAGATACGATAGGACTGAATTTTTCACCACTTTCACATCGCCCTTTCCGAACCAAGCTGGTAAGTGCTCTCTTATTTGGAGACGCACCTGCCTAATCGTATGCCCTATGTAATTAGTTCCACAGGAGCAGTTAAAATTATATATACAAGATGAAGAGTTAAGATTGGGTAGGCTATCCTTTGGTCTGGAACTGAGCATTGGCTGACTACTGAATGATATGCAAAGTCGACCTGCGTAAAACGTCCTGTTGACTTCTCTAACTGGACATTGTGAGTGATTGTCACTTGCGACATCTCCCTTGGATTGTAAGCGCAGAAACAAAGACTTCTTCTCCACTTTCATCAGTTCTCGTTTGGGCCCAATATAGTTGATGTCAGTTTTGATGAACTTGTGATGATATCGGTTTTCACTTAGAATATCATGGATACACAGTAGTTCTTTTTCTATACACTCCTTGGAACAAATCGATCTTACTCTGAAAGCTAGAGATCTGATTATATTGTATTTGAACTTTATCGGTACGAAGCTGAGAAAGTGCGTACATCGTGCCTCAGACGTTAGTTTTCTATATATGCTTCTGAGTGTAGAGCAATCTTTGTTTCTGGTCATTAGCACAACAAGGAAAGGTATCGAATCATTAATTTCATTTTCGTATGTAAAATTAACTGATAGATGAGCACTATTGAAATGGTTACTTTTTTAGAAATATCATAAGAATCTTTAGTTGTTTGAAATCTTACAGTTCTTCTGAACATTCCATTGCGTTGAAGGAACTCAACTAAGTTGTAAGTAAAGAGATAATTTGTCTTTTAATGAAGTTCACATTTTTTCAGTTAATTTCTGTTAAACATTTTTCAGCATGTTTCATTCTTGATCAATAATCACTGGTGATAATTGATTGGATTTGAATACTCTTTTCAGATATTCTAAACAGGAAAAACTGTTTTATATACAATATATGATTACTTCCATTTGTACATTAAGTTATTCAGTCTACGTTAGAATATATGCGATGGATAGAGAAAGAATTATGATTTATTTTATGATGCTAGAAGGATGTCAGTTATCATGCACAGCAGGAAGCAGAGAGATATTCAAGATACATACTTCAGAAAATTATCAGAATGAATTATCTGTAACAATTTTTATCTACTTTTACACCTAACATACTAAGCTGAAGATGGAAAAGAAAATTAATATTTTGGTGGTGAGAGTTGGTTACATCAGCTTACAAGTCAAGATAATTTTTGATGAGGTGGAAGAAACTGTAACAGTTTTATAACTTTTCCGCTACATATTTTGCATATGAGATTTTCTAACTGTCCTACAATTTCATATACAAATATAACTTTTGAAACTGTCAGTTTTATAAACGAATCAGTCGTCTGCAAACATCCGTACAGTAGAAGATAAGACTAGGGTTCATCATCCTTTTTATGTGTTACTTTGGTTAGGCTTATTACACGCGACTGAATCATGTGCCAACAGCATACCATGAATTCCTAAAAATGAAATAGACCAGATTTATCGCCCACTGGCGAGAAAAGTTAGTTGCCTGATGAAATAATCGCAGATTTTCATCATAACTATGCAGTAAGCTAAGCGTTAAAGATCATTAGGGCAGATTATATTGCGTTTGAGAAGAGGCAGCGAAGACGGAACTTCCTTCCGATGAACGTAGAAAAGACATAAGTGATGAAGGTAACCAACCAGCCAGCACCAGCATCAACAACAAGCACCAATCACCACCAGCAGGAGAAATCTAAATGAAGTTGTCTGTTTCACCTGCCAATCTGCCTACCTACCCACCTACCTATCTATCTAGGCAACATCGTTCCAACTACGAGTGGTACAGGCACAGATGATAATGTCAAAGCCAGCCAGGATTGGAAAGACAACAAGACAGGTCCTCCTTCATTAATCTGAAATCGATCAGTATGGAGATCTACTGCATTGCAATGCACTCAGCAGAAAGCATGAACAACATCCGGATTTTCAACACCAGTTAAGTCAAGTAAACCAGTGCTTCTATGTGATGGTTGACAGACTTGACGTGCTATGAAAAGCATTCCCAACATACCACAGACATACATCACGGACAGCTGCCATCTACACTCACTCGTTACTGAAGATGGAGATCAGATGGATGGACAGAATAATACGAATAACCAAAAGGTCATCGCCTAACAAGTATGCAGGCTAAAGTGGAGATGGATTGGATTGGACATACACTGAGCAGGAAGACCGTTTGGGGACATCAGGCCCCATACCAGGCCCAGCTCCCGAGTTGGGCTTCCGAGGGTGACATGGAGAAGACTGTATTAGGGAAAAATTGGAAGGTTGTGGGTAGTCAGGAAGCCAGGGTGAAAAGACTGCAGGAACAGAGTGAAATGGTGACTTGATAGTGAAGTGGTATTTTCCACTAGGAACCTAAGTGACACAAAATATTAAAGATTTGATGTGTCTGAAACTGTTTGGAGACCGATTTGCTCTTCACCTAGATAATTGGTTTCTTGGGCACAGTCGAATTATGTAGATTTAACACAAAAGTTGCGATGAATTCAGTGATGCATATGATTGATATCATTTGATATATTATGACTTCAGAATCATAAACCTTACAGAAAGAGCTGAGGAATCATTAAAAACCTGTTCAGCAATGCTGTAAATTAAGTCATTGATTGATAAACTATCTTCTGAATCAAATAAAATAATCTGGAAATTATGCTTTCCTCAGGTTTATCTTTCTCTTCATTAAATAGTCATAAAAGTGAAATTTTGATTCTTCATTAGTGTAAATATTTCAAAGTCACATTCAAATGCAACTGTTACTTCATGTCTAATTAGGTTAAGCATAGTACAGAAGAAGATCACTACAAGTTTACAAAATATGTAAAAGAATGAAGATGAAAAACGGTGGTTGCCGGGAAGGAAGTTTTTCTTTTTGACGAGGTCATTCACTAAGTTATAAATATATATATATATATATATATATATATATATATATATATATATATATATATAATACAGGGTTAAACATTCCAGAATTATTTCCCTTTAGAAGTTAAAATATATTGAATAGCAAAAGGAATTTACTGAATGTAAACCAGGGCTTGGATAGAAGAACTAACAAGGAATTACGAAAGTAAATATAATCGCTCAATTCAAAATTTCTCCAGAACAGCCAGAATTTTATGACAACCATGGGAAAGATAAAGGTTGTGCATACTGTCTTGGATACAAAGCTCTGATCTTTACTTCTGGATGACCAGGATTTCTGATATACTCAAATGTCTTGATCTCACCCCCCTATTACAGACTTGATCGAACTTTGTAGAGGATTGTGAAAGAGTTCTTAAAAGCAACTGAATGTACGAGATAATCTGTTATTGAGCTGGAGATGCATCTCGGTTCTCTCTTTGCTAGCCCGGCTGGGTAGTGTTCTTGAACACGTTTTACAAACGGGAGCATGGTATAGCTGACGGACTCCTCTCCAAAAGAGTAAGTAAACTGGCACAAAAACAATGGTGTGGCTCAACACATCTACCAAAAAGGTTCTTACAGAAGAAAATGATTCGAAGGCTATCGATGAAGCATGTTCTACTTGATTATCTTGATAGTCACATTTTTTGAAAATCTGCAGCAGAGATTCAATAAAAAAATCTTTCTCCATTAAACTGGGCGGGAAACTGTTTTCTACTAGAGTTATTCAAAGATTTTTCAGTTCTTCATCAACAATGTCCTCTGTACATATTTCTTTGATCCTTGAAGAAGGTGAATGAATAAAATTTCTTTTCTTACGTAGAAGGATCTAACTTTGAAAACTATTAAGCTGTCCGTTACATGTAGGTTTTCTGAAAATGGATCTACGAATTGAATTATCATCGCTTCTTTGTAGTTGAATGTCGAGAAAATAGAATGTTGAGATTAATTCTGAGTCTAGAGCAAACTTGGCTGAGGAGTGGGGATTGGTGAGAGTATTTTCTTTGTTATTTTGACAACCTCATCTCCGTCTATTCAGTAAGATCTTCCTGAGTTATCAGTTTTTAGAATTTCTTTTCATCGAGCAAAATGAGTAGAAGCTTGTTCATCCAGTTTGAATTGTTTAATAATGCTATCCCAGAGATTTCATCCCAAAGTTTCATGACCAACTTGTTATTTTTCTCCATTTCACTCAATTGATTTCCATGTTCTCTTGATATGAGATAACAATAGATTGCTTTTTTATGGTCAAGACAGCAACTGGTTTCAGCCATCACAGGAAATTTTAAATTGAGGGATTTAAAGGGGTTTAGTGATTTCTCAAGTTGGTATTCATCATGGACTGACATCATTTGGAAGATCATTGGAAATCTGGGAGCATTAGACAGCTGTTTCGCCCTAGTATGGAACTCCTCAGCTGTGTGCACCCATGACCCAACCTCCCCTCTATTGTTACTCCGACTGATATCAGTCCTTGACGAATACCAACTTTAAAAATAGAAATTTTGTTTCAGCAGTAAGCTTTTCGGATTAAACTTTGAATTACACTCATATATATATATATATATATATATATATATATATATATATAAAGTTAATTGTTCCGAAAGGGGTATCTTCGCTACAACCTTCTTTTTGTCTTTTTTCATGACCAAGTGGGTGTATTCTGTTGAATAAAAATGAGTTTAGGATCTGGTATTTCAGAAGTTTATAATCATTGATATTATGTTTTATATCAAGCTACAAGTGAGTGATAACCTTTTTGATCAGTTCACATTCATGCATACTGTCAAAATCTTTGACTCATCAATGGATAAAACTTCTCTCTCTGCAACTAGGAAAACGCATAAACTTCCATCTTAGACCCTGTAAGATCTTTTCTCAGTGGGATGTTTAACAAGTTATTGTTTGATTTTATTCCATACAGTTAGACATTTGAGTAGTATATTTGTCAGCCTGGCCCTACTTACATCACTAAGATGTCTAAAGGGATATATGTGATGCTTCAGTGAGATTATTTCTGAAAATTTGGAAGCTTTATCATTATGTAGGCTGAAGTCGAAAAAGTCATCCAAACCTAAGAAAACAGCTGAAATGGTAACAACCTGATAGGTATAGGTGTTTTTAGGTTAATTCCATATTACGTTTTTATTATTTGATTTATAGCACAAAGTGATACAGCATTATTTACCTGATGATCATATTAAGCATACAGATGTGCTCGACCTCCACATTCTTTAAGTTTCAGGACAAAATATATGGACAAACAGAACGAGTAGCCATAGGATAGCCAATATCGCCAATCGTAGCTGATATATTTATAGATAGTTGGGTAAACATGACTTTACAAACATTCAATCCTGCACCTAACATATGGTGGCGATATGCGGATGACACGCTGTGGTGGAACTGAAACATCGATAATTGTCTCACACATATAAACTCAGTAGTAGGCGCAATCCAATTGACTTATGAGGTAGAAAATGAACAAGGGGAATTACCTGTGCTGGATTACACGGTAAAAAGAAGGAAAGACGGTGGTTTGGATATTACCGTCTACAGGCAACCGATACATTCCAATGGGTATCTAGACCTCAGGTCATCTTGACCAATGTCAGTTAGGGCACGTTTGGTCAGTTGTTTAAATTATACAACAAGAAAACTGACTAGTCAGTGCAACGACCTAAACAAGGAAATTGAAGCACGTAAATGAGCACTAATAATTAAAAACTGTTCTCCTTGGTTTGTTAAGAAATTCTTGTGAACACAAGAAATGAACAAATAACATTGACATGAGTAGGAATAATAATGACAATAAGAGTAGAAAGGAGTTGATAACCTCCATTTTGTTACCCTATACGGAACGCACATGGAAAACTTCACATGGGATCCTCAACAAAGCAGGAATTTTGGGTGGAATTCAGTCCTACCATGGTGCCAAAGTTTTTCGCTTATATTAGTTCTTAGGTTAATTTGGCCCGTCAAAAAATTACCATCAATATGTTCAAAGGATAATAGTGTAAAAACGAAGTTAACCTAACTGAAAGGGATAGGAATCAGTAAATGCAATGAACCGATACACAGCTGAACTCAATCGCTTGGACTGAATCTGGACTTCACATGTCATACAATCTTGTTTGTGTATACTGGCAGAAAAGCCTCCACTAGGATTTTCAGTTATTCTATGGCTGACAGCGTATGCAGTTTCTTCTTTAATAATTAATGAATTATTTTTTAAATAATGGAATCCGGACATAATTATTCTGTTCAAGCTAACTACTTTAAAAAACTCAAGTAGTCTAAGTAGAACTGAGCAGATTTTCAGCACCATTTAAATTCATGTTCATCGTCTATATAGAACCAAGCATTACCGCCTAACGGTGGAAGCTGCGCATATTGTTCAGTACTTCAAGCGGAAAAGCGCTAAGATGAAATAGAAAGGAATGTAGAAGAAATGATTCAGAGTCCTGACGAGATAACACATAAGAATAAGTAGATATGTAGATTAAAGTGAGGATAATGTATGTACACATCTTCGCCACCGATGTTGATTTTGAGCTGTGTCACCTAAAGTCTCCAACCACTCTTTTTGATGTAGCATGTAGCCAAGCCGAGAAGTCTACTTAGATCAGAAATGGAATCAAAACTTCATACAATTATGCCGTGTTTTAGTCTGACCGTTCCGAGGCTTTTTCAAGTTTAGCCAACTTCAGCCATCACTGTACTGCCAGAAGAAAGGTGAGTAAGTACGAGTAACGTATGTTACAGCCACCTAGGCTGGTGAAGACTCCTCTCCTGCCAAAAACTCTGCATCTAAGTTATACATTACTGGTATGGCAACATTATGACACACGGCCTGTGCTAGAAAATTAGTGGTGGTCAAATGCCCTGAAGCCTTCTCATACCCTTCACTTTTAATGATTATGTTTCACATTCACACAGTAGAGAAAAGCGAACTGCAACGCAGTACATTTGACCATTATTAGACAATCGAACATCGCGGCAGCTCCATAAATAGTGTAAGTTAACGAAATCCAATTGAGCACTTTGTTTGCGTGTCGAGATTTCATCAGTCACTGACCCACCAGAGATTTTACTAGACTAGAGAACAGTGAGTGTTTGGTATAACATCTCATCAACGCATCAACCTAGTTTAATAATTATTATGATATCCACTTCGTCGTTTAGACAAAACAAACACCGAGTCCATGAGGCAATCTATTTAGAATCTAATAAAATATTAAGAACAATGTATTTACGTTACATGCATCATTTTATAGTAAATGATTACTTGAACTACTTTATTACCTAGTTATCCTGGTAAGTGTTCTTAAATGCGTCTACAAAGAGTTCTTACAGTATATCTGAAGTAAACTGCCCATTATGAGTGGGTGAAATTATGTATGTGTATTGATTTAAACAAGTGAGGAAAAAAGAATAGTTCAGCTCATAAAGCTTTTTGCTTAGTATATATGAAGCACTTTCTTCAGTCGCTGGTTTCATCTCCCAAATAACGTGCAGTGATAGGTAATCTTTTTTGATCAATACTTGTATCTCTGCCATACCCCTTCCATTCACCATATTCTTCTTCATACTCCTATCTGAATAACAATTCTCTTTAAATGTGTTTCTCAGCCTTTCTATGGAGTGACTTTAAAGGCTACCGTAGTGACTGCTGAGATAACCAATCACGTTCCTACAACCATGAAATTGCCTTTCCAGTCAAAATTCCGAAAATTGATTGGCTAATTTAGCAGTTGCCGTAAAATGGTCAGCTTATAAAAGTGCTTTTAAAGGCCACCCTAGCGACTGTTCAACAGACCAATCAGGCTTCCATATTTTGGCTAAAAAGTGCTTTTCCATAACATAACGGAATGTAATTCGATGACTCATCGGTTGCTAGGGTGGCCTTTAAAATCACCCCTTTTTATGTCTATCTTCAGGATTTCATCTGAAAATATCTCTGATCTGGTTCGTCATATGCTAGACAGAATTCTTATTCGACAATGGTTGCAAAAAGATCAGGAAATTGGGATATTACACTGTTCCTGTAGACTTGGGTATAATGATCTATTTAGTTCACTGTCTTCCCGTTTTATTGAATAAGACATCTGAGAAAGGAGTCTGATTTTCATAGACGAGGTCGCATGTTTATTTGATGAGACTTTAAACGCTATTCAACCACGTTAATAATATATCTTAGAGTTTATTATTGCCCTGTCAACATAAAATCAATTTTACTTGCTTGGATTACATTAATGCAACACCGAGAAGAAATGCCTGTGATTAGGTGATTATTGTTTCGATGGGATCACGCAATGAAATCAAGCTAATTAGGATTAACGGCGTGTGATTGTGAATAAAGATGTTAATGTAAGGAAAGAACGCGCAAAATAGTATGAATGCTTAATCGTATAGCTTCGGTTAATTAAGTTTGTTGGTAGCATGAAGGTTAATACCATTGTCAAGTACTCTTAAATTATCGAGTAACGATTTTGAGGATTGATATGCAACCAAAGCCTTCATGATCCTATAAGTTTTGCACATGATTAGTCACTAGTAACTTGGCTGAATTGCACCAGGGAGTTATCAGAACAACCAAGGATGAAGTAGGTGAAATAGGTTATCTATTTCGAAATGGGAACGAGTAATGGCAGAGGCTAGTTTATAGGTTGGCTTGCCCTAAGATATTTGCCTCCCAGTCCTCTTCACTTGACCAGTAACTCCGGCCAAAAGCTTTAATTTAGCACGAATAAACCAAGAAGGATGTGTCTTGGGGAATCAGCTCCGATGACACCCAAGGGCTAAATCATTTGGGAAGTCAGAACAACACATAACCACTCATCGGAAGTAATCGAAAAGAAGGAAAATAATATTCCTTTCGGAAGCAAGTGACACGTTCCAGAAGCTTAGTCTCAAACTCGTTGGGACAAAAGTTGGAAAAAGAAGTAGGGAAAAGGAAATACGGACCATTGGATTCTGATCCAGAGGCTCACTGGTAACGTGTTGACCACGGAACCTGAAGGTGGTGGGTTCGACCTCTGACGGGGTCTTGGGTGCGCACTGCTGAGAAGTCTCAAACAAGGACGAAATAGCCGTCCAATGCTCCAAGGTTTTGAATGTTTCTTGGATGAATTCCAACCTAAAAGTTGAGATGACTTGACTGGACTACCTTAGAGAGGGTCTTTGAGAGTAGCAAAACGTATCAGTATTCAAAGATAGTAATAGTTATCGCAGGAATATTATTGGTGTCTTACAATGTAAATCGTCATACATATGAGCATTACACTGGATATTTGAACTGAATTATTATGAGATCTCTTTCTAGCAGAATAATTGAGTGATCCTTAAGAGGTGAAGTCTAAAGTTTATTTGCTAAACAGAGAAAAGAGAATTAAAATACATCTTGGAGATGCAAATGTCATGTGCTGCTATAAAAACAGAAAAGGCGTTTCGGAGCGAAGAATGTGTCCGAAAAAAGTGAAAGATAAAAGCACCTAAGTATGTTTCCATTCCATATTAAGTGAACAGTTAAACTAAACCACTTGAATGGCTTATGATACTGCGGGCTACAACTGAGGACCTCTTACTGATATTATGAAAAAACACTATTTAGTTTGTTCGCTATGAGATACTCATGTGAAAAGAGTTAGTCAACACAAGGCCTGACTTGATTAATCTTTCTCATTTGTTTTTACTTATCACTGAGGCACATGGAGAACCTTGATAAAAATAATATTCTGCCAAGGAATCACTGCTGTTTCATTCAAGGATGCCTTAAGGAGTACTTAGGACTTCCTCCTGACTAGTATTTAATATCTGACATCAGCTAAATTACCTCACTGTAATACATTAGTTATTTCGGTGTCACTATTATGTACATGAAGGACAGATTTCGATCTAAAACTCATAATTTACCAGCCAGGAACCAATCCTAAAAATTCTTATTTAACAGTTTATCTGAGTTATTTTTTCATTGCCAATGAAACCATCTGAGGTAACTCTGTTTTATAAACTAACCTTCATATTTATGAGGTCGGTTGCAGGATTATAGTTGACGAGCTTGTGAGCCAATGAGTTTTCTGTGAGAACTTCCTGTTACCTTTCTTACCGTCGAGAATTCTGAGAAGTCAAAGTTATTTCTGACCAAATACCAATCAATCTCTTTTTCTTTCGAATTCAACTATAGCTGAATGAGGACAACAGAATTCTACGAGCAAAACATGTTAGGCACAACAGCCAGATATCTCATTCATACGTATGTGGTGGGCAGAACGCTCGTTAACTAAAGTAAACTAAATATATAGCTAATGGCTTCGTCCCCAAAGTTATTTTTTAGAAAGGTTGACAAGTAATCCATCAGCTTTCTATTCTAATCTCTTCGGATTGTGTCATCTGTCAACTTCAATCGTCACCAAGTGGGTATATGTGTAACAATCTACAGAACGTACCGTGCAAACTTCGTTGCAAAATCAAGTAAAGGTTGATCAATTTTTATGTAGAGCTTTGTAATCACTAAAAAGGATAGTACTAGGATAGTGTTTATCGAAAATTATGTCAAATAACAGATAAATGAACAGCAGCATGTTAGCGGTGGGAAGTGAACATAGAAATAGAGTGAGTCGCAATCCAGGCTAGCACAGGAAAAAGACAGGAGGTGAGATTATTCTCATAACTACCTTGGTAATTAAGTGAAGCCTAATCTGTGACTTTCACCTGAGTACAAATATTGGCTTTTAACCTACTGACCTCAGTGGTCTAGTCTAAGTAGAGCAGGGTGAAATCACGTTGTTTATAAACCATCTTGGACTCATTTTTATTGTGTATGCCACCTCTCCTATTAAGTTGGCGGTGTGCTATCGAACTATTGATACCATTTAGCGCGTACATACACCCGTTTCATTCAAACTACTTACAAGTAGTATAAATTGTGTGCCTCAGTTTTGATAACTTTTCTCACACCTTTCATTTGATAGTATTTTCTTGCACCACCTTATTTCACGTAAAAAGCCCTCACTTTATTCTCACACGTATATAACTCTGCGTTTGCTTTCATGTTTTAGTTTGATAACTACAAGATAGGTTGCCTAATATCTGTTTACTTTTATGCCTTTTCATAATTGTTGGTGGAATTTTGCTGATGATCTCTGAACACCGGAAGTAAACATATACACATTTATGTTATTCTGTTAATAACTACTGGTTTTCATACAATTCTCTCTTCTACTCCCAGAAAGATAATGATAATGTGGAACCAGATAGTGTATGTGCGTTTACAGGTCATATGATTGTAACAAGAGAGGTTGTATTGTTATTGAAGCAAAAAATTAATTGAATATTACTAGAGTTTGATGGACTGGTGATGAAAGTCCATCTTAGGGTAGATTTCTGCTAGGAACTATAATTAACCTGACTGATGGTCAATTGTATCATCGCCCATGAAATATAAATTGAAAAACATGTTGTTTTTTTCGAATAGACTTTTCATAGGAAATGCAAGATGCGATGAACAGAATGAATTGTTTACAGATTTTTGTAAAAGCGTGTTAACAAAAAAGGATATCAAATTATTTTCATAACACTGGTTATTTGTCACTGTACAGTCATGAATTACATTGAGTCAGTTAAATTATTCTGGACTGTACAGTAGATAATCCAGATAAAACTGTCACCGACATAAAAATACGAATTGTTATACAGTACATTTGTTTTATTTAGTACACTTTCTAGATCTGCTTGTATGAGCAGTCACAACTGGATACCAAGCTCAAATATCCTACAGTTTCATCACTTATCCCTTTAAATCATAGGATATGCTTAAGAATTGCACAAGATTACAGATATAAGTGTAAAACTTGCCAATTGTGGCCAAACGTAATTCCATATTTGATTTGTTTATTTGACATGCCACACAATGACGAAATATTATTTACTTGATGACGACGTTTCGAAAATAAATTATTACTCATAGTTGTATCAATGTAATCAGGCCACTTTCGACATTGGATTTTCATAATCCTATTGCCTCATGTTATTTGCGTTTAATTGGTAGTAAAATTTTCCATATCTCTAGTATAGGTGTTGCGACATTGCTAACATATGTTGTGTATTGGTTAGGTGGTCACAAATATTCCCAATCGTAGCTGATATATTTATAGATAGTTGGGTAAACATGACTTTACAAACGTTCAATCCTGCACCTAACATATGGTGGCGATATGCGGATGACACGCTGTGGTGGAACTGAAACATCGATAATTGTCTCACACATATAAACTCAGTAGTAGGCGCAATCCAATTGACTTATGAGGTAGAAAATGAACAAGGGGAATTACCTGTGCTGGATTACACGGTAAAAAGAAGGAAAGACGGTGGTTTGGATATTACCGTCTACAGGCAACCGATACATTCCAATGGGTATCTAGACCTCAGGTCATCTTGACCAATGTCAGTTAAGGTAGGTTTAGACAAATTTCTGGATGACAGTGCTAGAAAACTCATTAGTCAGTGCAGAGACATAAACAAGGAATTGAAATACATAGTGGATGAGTGAGTGATTAATACTTATACTTCACAGATTATTTAAAAATTCGTAAAAACACATAAGAAAGGAAATACTAACAATGATACAAAGACTATTAATAACGACAACACAAGTAAGAAGGAGTTTAAAGACTCTTTTGTGTTAGCATTTTAGGGAGCCACATGAGAATTTTTAACAAGGCTGGAATTAGGCGACATTTAAATCTACAAACTCACTCAAGAATAGACGTTGTCGGCTTAAGGATTCTATTCACCCAATAAAACAGTATAGTGTAATCTACGAAATTCCATGCAGTGACTGTGAGGACAAATACATATGTCAAACTAGCCGGTCGGCGTCAGAACATAGAAATTTCACTAAATGGAGAATGACGGACCCCAATGACATGAATTGTCTAGAAAAACCTGGTAACTGCAAAGTAAGCGTCAACATACAAGCACACGATAGGATGGGATAAAACCACTGTGCTCAAGTCCAATATAATTACAGTTGCATTTACTGGATAACGTTTCGGACATAATTTATTGTCCATATTCATATCAGGTAACTCCACAACTTCGAGACAGACTTTATATGTATTCTTAATTTTCTGTCCCTCCCTCTGACCACAAGGGTAGTAGAATTCTCCATATATCTGGGACAGGTGCAGAATCATTTCGATTGCATGTGCTTCGTGTTGATTCGATAAACAAAGATTCGGTTACCAGTCTTTCCGTCCACCTAACTAAGTCAGTTTTCAATACTGTCACTCTATTCTAACCTACTGTGTGATTGTGTGTCATTACATGCAGAGCTATAGTCGAGATTTTCTCTAAATTTCTTATCTTAATAGAATCTACTAATCTTGATGTAGATAAGTTTTTGTGCTCTGTTATTCTAATCGACCCTGGTTGACTACTTTGACCTATGTACTTAACCTCGTAATCACTGAACAGTGGATTCGGTAAACCATTATTATTTTGATTAATTGCATCGATAAGATCTTTTGACCCACAAAGCTTGTTTCTGAACGAGTTCGTTGGTTTGAATACCACTTTAATCCCAGCCAACCTTATTGAGAATTCTTCGTAATGCTTCTGAGGTGCCTTCCTTGTTTGGTAACACAGCAGAGGCTTCGAATTCTCTCTTAACCCTGTCGCCATTATTACCATTAGTAGTGGGATTATTATTAACAACACCTGTATTACTACTACTACTACCACTGCTAATATTTTTCTTTCGATTTCTTATGAATTTATTTAGAAATTTGGGTGGGTAATTATTGAGACGTGGGGTATTCTTGATGTGTCTGATTTCTTGTCGCAGATTTTCCAATCTACCAGTAAGCTTTTTCCCTCTGCCACTTAAGCATTTAACTAGGCCTACTTTAACTGAAATGGGGTGAGAGGATTCGACGTCTAACTAGCGATTCGAACGGGTAGGTTTCCTATAGACACTAGTCTCTAGATTTCCTTCTTGTGTTCGTTTAATCTTACAATCCAACATGTCTAGTTCACCTTCTTCACTTTCTAAGTCACAGGTGAGTTTGATTGCATTCACTAATGAATTTATGTGTGCCAAGAACCTGTTGATGTGTTGCGATTTCAGTACTGTAAACGTATCATCTACACATCAGAACCATATCTTTGGAGTGAGACTAAATGTTTGAAGGGTCATCTGTTCCCAACTATCCATAAATATGTGTGCGACGATAAGGGATATTCGTGATCCCATGGCATCGCCTTCAGTTTGTTTATATATTTTATTTTGAAACTTAAAAACTGTAGGTGTTAGGCACAATCTTACCTCTAGTATGATGTCCTCGATCGGCACCTTAGTTCGATGCGTCATGTCAATCGGCATATTTGTGTAAAGGCTACTTATGTCAAAATAAACGTTTTTTCACTGTCCTCTACTCTATGCTTCAAGTCATAAAATTTGGTAAGTCAAGACTTTGAGTGATCTCTTATTGGGCCTAACACCATTGCTAAATATTTAGACAAGTCGTAAGTTGAAGTGTTTCTAAAATCCACTATAGGCCTGATGGGGTAACCTGGCTTATGAATCTTAATAGTACCATACATTCTACTGGGATTATTAGTTTTCGGCATCAAATTAAACCACTTTGACTCACTTAGAAATGACTTCACCTGGCGTATCAGATCTCCTATCGATTTCCTCACCTTATTCATAATGGTATCCATTGACCTCTTAGTTTCCTCATATAGTCCTGTTTTATATGCTTGTTCACTCTATAGATGTAGTCAGATTTGTTTATTACAACCACTGAGTTGCCTTTATCCGACTTGACAGTTACTATATTGGTATCATTTTAAAGGTTCCTGAGAGCTCCCCTCTCTGACTTGGGTAAATTAGATTTCATTTTCTTCTGTCGTTTCAGTGTTAGAGCACACTGTGCTCTTACCTCATCTGCAATTGTCTTATCTATTGAACTTAACGCTATTTCTATTTTAGGAATGACATCTTCTGGTTTCAACTCATTAACCGCTACATTGAAGTTAAGACCTTTCTCTAGCACTTTCGCTTCTGTTGAGCTTAGAACTCTACTTGAGAGATTGACAACCTACTTTGACTTATCGATTATTGGTGAGATGGACAACAAATTGTGTCCGAAACTTTATCCAGTAAATGCTACTGTTTCACTGTATGACATTTCCAATAAACAGACCAAAGTGGAATTACAGTCGACCACAGTGCCCAAGTTTTACTCTTATATTAATCCAATATAATAAGGTGAAGAGAAAGAGAGATTGATTACTGACTCTTCGTTCGTCAGATCAACAACGTCCATGACATGTAGGAGGAATGATGGAACAATGCATGCGCTATCTGATCATTGATCTCAACCATCTAAGGAAGTATAGTTTACATGTTTAGAGGACTTGGAATTGTAAGGACCAGCGATTGTGATATGTCTCAGTATTGGTTACAATGAAAAATGTGCACACAGTTCATGGGATTCAACAATTTGAATAACTATTCCTCACTTATACTTTTAGACACTTTTATTGACTTAGTTATCAGTATTTTTATACTCTCTTCTTTTCTGTATATTGTTTTGAAGTAGAGCACCTTATTATAAATGAGGCTAGTCAGCATCAGTTTGGAATGACTGTAAATGCACTTAAAGTCTTGTTGTTTTTTCCTACTCTTACTTGCTGGTGAATAGGTTTCGGGATTTATTATGCGTATCTGTTTGAGTGCAGTCTGTTGAACCCAAATCATTCTTTTGAACTAATACGATAATGGAATTTGTATGCTACAGTAGAGTATAATTCTATCACATTTTCTTGCTTAGGTATATAGTACACAGTGAAGCAGCATTATTCATTGAAGATCTTTTCAGTACAATTCACTACTCATAATCATATCAAGGCGATCACATAACCTTCTGGTCTAGCGTTTATGGTTTTTTTCTTCCTCCTTTTTGAATCTGAATGTTAGTAAGATTTTCCACATGCCTTAAGCTAGTGCTGCATCGTTTCCATTACGTGTGTCAGACGCTGATTTGTCAAAAGAAGCTTAAGTTACCAATTTTTCCCCACTTGCTAAAGTTACTTTTGAAGAGTTTTGTGAGGCTTCATTTTTTTGAATTGGCATTCACCATGGACTGAAACCACTTGGAGAAACACTGAAAACCTGGGAGCATTGGAAGGCTGCCTCATCCTAGTATGTGACTCTTTGGCAGTGGGCACCTATGACCCTGCCCTCAAAGGATCGAACTCAAGATCTTCAGGTTCCGTGGCCACCATGTTACCATTAAGCCATTGTGTCGGACTCCAAATGGCTTTGTTTAGTGGGTTCGATAGGGTGCTTCAGACGACTGACAGAGTTTATCTTTAAGTTAGTTTGTTAGTTAAAGTGCCGTCTTATCCTGACTTCATTAAAAATCCTACATATTATTCAATAAATTTTGGACTAAGCAGTTTCGCTAGGCTTATTACCGACCGATTCCTCAAATACATTCTCAAACAGAAATTTCACTTGACATGAGTCGGAGAGCTATTGAAAACCAAGGGCGTTAGACAGCTATTTCGTTCTAGGATGGGACTACTCAGCAGTTCACACTGATGAAGCACTGGACAGAGGTCACGCTGTGTCGTTAACTGACAGAAGCAGAAAACTCTGGACCACTGCATCTCGACCCAGTGGTTAACACAATCGCTGCGAGACCTTACGGCTCTGGGTTTGACCCCTTGTAGTGTCATGGATGCGTACTGCTGGAAAGTCCCATATTTAGACGAACCAGTTGTCCAGTTCTCCCTACTTATTAATGCTTCTTCAAACTACGTCATTCTTTGATGAATACTAACTAAGACTTTTACTGTCTTTCTTCCTTAACCCATAAACATATTTTGTGGTTATAAATTATAGTAAAATACCAAACTGTTTCGATATTGGATTTCGACTACATACGAAGATACACTCAGTTCAGAACCAACTTTTTTGGAATATGGAAACAATTAATATTGAAGGCGAATCATTAAGTACCAAGCAGTACTGTTGAATACAAGACATCTTTGTGGATTGTTGAGGTATACTTAGTAAGCTACAAACTTTACCTAGATGTGAGTAAAAAGGGAAGAACATGTCAGTTAAGAGAAAACGTTCAACGCGAAATAGAATATTGGGAATATTTTTGAGGCAGGCTTTGCAATAAGTCTATATATGTTACGGATTTACATCGTTTCGGCCTAAAGTATATTTCTATTCGCCGTATTATCGTAGAACTTTGTCATGCATACCACCTAATGACCCAATGTTACCAAGAAGTAGTCTGCAAACAAATAGTAGGCTAACTGATAAGTTATAAGAATCGCTATTTCATAAGATGTTTAGTACTGCCTGAAGAAAGAGTCTGTCAAATGGAAACCGTGGAATAACTAAGAAATTATTCAACAGTCGAATGCCACGAGCGAATTAACATCTATCAGAGTGCCCCATCATAGTGAGTCTGTTAGGTTAGTGGCCACACAGCACAATGATTGATAGAATTTTTTCAGCACTGACCGGTAGGAAACATGAAATTAGTTTCCTTTCAGCGACCAGTCAATAAATTTTCAAAAGTCATATAAGAACCTTTATGCAACATCGAGAATCAGAAGTAGATATAAGCATGAGGGGTTGATAAAAATATATTGGCTTTTGTCTGAGAATGAATAGGAAGAAGAACTTCTTTTTCATTTTGACTGTACGTGAGTATAATTCAACCTGGGAAAAAAATATCCGGACAAGTAACAAAGATTAGAGAATATTTCAACCCACTGGGTGATCACTGACTGTATCTATACAGCGTACCATTGTTCGAGTCTTATAAAGACTGAATAAAGTATTTTCTTACACCTGTCCATTTCATGTCGGAAAGCGAATCTAATATTATGAGGTGAAGTTTTGTGTATTATTAGTTACTGTAAAATGGAAGATTATTCGACATGATGATGCACCTAACTTTAGGCATACCACCCCGTTGTTTTTGATGTTACGGCCTGGGAATTTCAGTCATTGAATGAACAGAACTGGTTGGTACGTCCAGCTGACGAACCCCAAAGAAGACAAAATGCGCATCCTGGATTCTGCTACACACACAATAATGCTAGCCTAGTAAACTTGTAAAAGTAACCATCTTTCTGACTTAATAAATCCATTGATTGCTATTAAGGATATATATATATATATATATATATATATATATATATATCTGTTTAAATAGCCATAGGTTCACTTTTAGGCGTTGCTAATGAGAAGTTAAGTTTCCTAGCCCCAACAATGACGAACTACACAGTTGGTATTTATCGAACTATAACTGCTGACAAAAGTTTACTGACCAATCCTTCAGTGGGATTACTAAGCCAAGTTGATAAATACTGAAGTGCTTCGGGTCGGGGGCTAGTGAGTAACTACTTTGGTGAGTAATATGGTCTAAGTGAAGATTGCTGGAACAAGATATAATCAGAAAGTGTTTTTACCCCAGAAGATAGAAATATAAAGCGGCTAGTTGATTTTGCACACAGAGGACTAACTCCCTCAAGAATACTACCTTAAAACCAATAAATCCCTACAAACCATTATCTGGTGCTCATTAGTGATCTGATAAGAGATGAGATTTACCGAAGCTCTAATGAGAATTTGTGACTGATGGGGCAAACCAAATTGACCGTGAGGACAAACACTCAACGACGGCAACGGATGGAAGTTACGTTATATTGCGAAAAGACAGGATTTAGAAAAGGCTGACCATCTGATTCCAGCCCAGTGACTAAATGGTCAATATACTCATCGAGAAATCTGAAGGCCCTAGGTTCCATCAATAACAACGTAATGGGTGTGGTAAGCTAAGAAGTTCAATCCTAATACCTCATGGCTTTCCAATGCTACCAGGTTTTCAGTGGCTCACCAACTGAGATCAGTCTGTGATGAAATATGAGTTTTGAAAATGTATAAACAAAATTTTTTATCTCTTAAAAGACAGAAAAACTAAAACAACCAAGTAGCAACAAAACTTTAACGATCTCAAAATATTTACCTCATTTTTATTTTTATATTCATGTGGGCAACAGTAATCTGCCTACAATAATTTCAACAGTGATCATGAATAAAAGTGTATGCTAGAAATTCCGTAGACATTTGTAGATATGCAGTGTCAAATCAACCGTAATGTCATTATGAAGTATTGAATATTGATTCATTGTACAAATCATTTTGTCCAGATTGAGAGGTTTATTTACACTGAAAGATTATGCCAGTACCAGAAGTCAGTAATAGTTGATGATCTCTTAACTACAACAGTATTAGAAAGCGTATCAGTTATGAAGCTTCTAGTATTTCAGCTTCAAGATATTGAAACAAACAGGTCGTCAATCAGTAACACGCTCCAAGAGTGAGTTATTGTGTTGAAACAGTAGTATTTTAACCAGAAAAACTATCATTTTGAAAACATTTTATCAATTTTTCCCTGAATACTTTGATCCGATAAACCAGGCAGTCAAATCCATCCAGATCTCTAAACTAAATTTCTCTTTAAAACAAATCACTGACTTACTTAAGAGGAGTAAACTTATTTATGTCCTGTAGCGCTTTCTTGGTTTGAAAGTAATTTCATCAAAGACCCTACAGGCAAATTTACTTAGGTTATACTGCGAAGTAAATACACGTAATCAAGCCAAGCTATTTCAAATAGTGGGGAAAATTCAATCCAGTGGAAAGGATAACAAGTGGACACAATGTTGTAGGTTAGTTTGGGACTAGCGATGGAATGCAAGACGCACGTTTCAGCCTATATTAGACTTGTCGGCTGGATGTACCTGCATATCAGTAAGTAATGGCGCTCTCATTAGGAATCAAGCCTAGTACCCAGTGTTTCAAACGCCAAAGTGTTATCCACTAGGTTAGAGAGGTAGACGAGTCACCTCTTGTGCAACGAGTTGCACTTATTTTGTTGAAACATGTAATTTCCCGTTGTTGTACTGGAGTGAACTCTTTGGCCTCTGCTAGCTAATGGGCTCCTAAGTGGATGCCTGGATGCTATCTAAATATTCATTGTTGCAGCTTGCACAAATTTAATAGTGCTATAAATTACCGTTCACATTCATTCAAGGAGGTGAAAACTCACGAAGGTTTCAAAAAGCTACACAGTTTAGACTGTCAACACAAAATCTCAATTTTAGCCACCTCGTGAAGGGATTTTTCAAAGAAAACAAGCTACGAAAACTGTTTCATTTCAATATACTATGCAATGAATAGGTGTTGCTGTAAATAAATAATGGAACTATTGCCCCTTTTTAACTTAGTTAATCTGAGTCTTCATGTGTAATGTAACGTAATACACGAAATTTTGAAATATGTACACATAATTATCAGGTTTTAAATTTGATGACATCTTGAACACTGATCACATCAACACTTGGAATTAGTAATCACACATTTATTTATGAATCTCATGCACATATAACCCTATATTTTGTTGCTTAGTCGGTTGGTTGGTTACTTTATTCTGCTTACTATCGCATAAGGTTAACAACTCGCATCAATCATCTTTATTGTTTGCAGTACAGGTAGTGTGATATGAATAAAAACTGAGTTATAAATCTTATTTTCAGTCATTTCATAATGAATGTTGTTGCCTGTACTGTCACTTCGTTGATTGGACCGAATTCATCGATCTAAACTGGCATATGAGGTTGTGCGCAGATCCCTTGATATTGCCTGCATTTTCAATTTTGATATTAAAGATACAGAATGCACGTTTTGTCCTATTTGGGACTCACTCATCGGCTGGATGTACCTGCTTCCTAGTGAGTGATGTTTTGTCCACGAGGACTTTAACTCGAGGCCGATCGCTTCAAATTCCAAAGCGTCACTCACTAGACGATGGAGTCACGATGGCCACTTCTTGTGCGATGGGTATAATTCTTAGTCTTACTTCTTGGATTATCGCGTCTTTGAGTGGACCGAATTGATCGATCTCGATTGGCATATAGGCTCCTGTGTGGATGCCTCGAGATTGCCTGTGTTTGGGTTGTAACATTGAAAACTCTGTCCATCGCACAAGCAGTGGCCATTGTGACTTGGTAACCTTTTGGATTACGTTATGGCGTTTGAAGTGGATGGTCGCGAGATCAAGTTCGGTTGGCAACAACATCACTCACTGGGAGCCAGGTACACCCGGCTTACGAGTCCTAAATAGGGTGAAACGCGCATCCTGGATTCCACTGCTGACCACTTCCCTTTATTAATCCAGAATGAACTTAAATATGTTAGCAATGTTTTAATCAATAACATGTTTACCGTCCCATGTTTGACTAGCTACAGATAGAAAATTCTAAGCATGCTTAGATTGTTGTAGCCATCAGGAATGACCTCCACCTAATCTTCACTTAGTGTAACCTTCAAATATTCAAAGAATATAAAGTAATTCAGCGAAAAAAATCTTCCTTTTGACTGATCGTTCTCAGTAGCTGTATGACTGTATTTATAGTAATGACAAGCAAACAAGCGAGTCTATTATTGGCTAATAGGTCATCATTAGGTCATAAAAACGGAACACTATGGGTTGAAATAGTGGGTGGATTCCAGAATTACAAAGGGATTGCATGAAACAATACATTCTGACTCAGTGACTGAGTGGTAAGTTGCTCATCACAAGACTTGAATGTTCAAGGTTCGATTTCTCGTAGTGTCATGGGTGCTCACTGCTAAAGAGCTCAACACTAGGACGAAAAAGCTACCCACAGCTCTCAGATTTCACTCATTCTTCAACTAATGATGAAGAATACCTTTTTCTATAGGTCATAGTTTTCAAACTACCCTTGGTCATTCTCGTAATTTCACATTATAACGAAGGTAGAAGGAATGCGAATTCACCTCATATCTCTGCAGCGATATATATATATATATATATATATATATATATATATATATAAACGTTCGGATATTTGAGCTGAATGCATCCAAGTTGTTAGGTTTTTCTGTTATAAAAGTGATATTATTGAAGCACAATAAGTTTCAATTATAGCGTCGAATAGTTTTCTATAGAGACTTTTAGGTTAAATTTGACTGTGACAGCTTGACGTAAATGGCAGTCAAGAAGCCTGAAACAGAACTAAGTTTTTATAGTGATTCAAAAGTGAATATTTTATTTAGTGGATGAAATACCAAAAGTGGTAGATGGCCTAATAATAGTGACTAATTCAGATTTGATGAGATTTGATAACAACAGCTAAGATGTCATTTTTTTCTAGGACAACAGTGGGCATTCAATTCAATGTTTTTGAGATCGGAATGGAAACATTTATCTATCCCCTGATGAGATGTTTACCAAATGCATCATTTTGTTGATAATAAACTTCAGGGAATGCAGTGCTATGATTGTGCAGTGGATATATTAAGTTGACGAAATTTTGTGAAAGCTCAATTTTCAAAACTTCTATGAATTCAGAAAATTTTCATTTGTCATGAAGCGAGGGACAGATTGCAAAATAAATTTTGTGATCGATTCGTATCAAAACTGCTAATACTTGCAATACTTAATACAGCAAAAAGGCAGCGGTAAATAAACGGTTTTATTTGGGAAGTGACGAGCAGTGGCGCTGACATTATAAGTTAAAAACAATGTGACATAACTGCTCGTACTTAGATTATTGCATTGTACATCCGAACGACAATTACAGATTAACCAAACAGGAAACTAGTTTTGATAACCATGATTCTGATTATAACAAACCGTGGTTTGAAAACAGCAGACAGAGTCATAGACAACTGTAATAGCAATGGATACCGTTGCATTGCACATTGTAACTCTGTTAGGAACACTAAGATGAATCTTGAAGTATTATTAATAAGTATCCCACCAACAAACCTCGCTTAGTTTACTAGTTCACCAGTTTAATAGCCGGCCCAAAGCCCGGATGAAGAGGCAAGGTTAGGCGCAGGACTGGATTATGCGGCAAAATATTTGGCTTGTGATGGAGAAGAGCATGATTCCACGCCAATTCTTGTTCTTGCAAAGATGTAGGTCTCCCTTCTTTGGGAGTTTTACAAAGTAGCCCTTCTGCCAGTCAATGGGAATGGACTCAACGCTGCGCTACTGAAAATGCTCACCTCACCTCACCATCTCGGAACACTCATAACAAATGAAGAATGCATTGCAGACACGAAGGGAATTGCCACTAAAAACTGTAAGTGTTTAATCCTGTGTGTTCGTAGTTTTGCGATGTGGTCACTCAGTAAAAAATAGTGTGACACTATGATGCATTGTTTTAGTGTGAGCTAGTGGGACTTGAACCTCAGTAAGCCTTGGGTCTGGGCTTCATGCTCATTAGAACCTATACTTTTTAACTGATAACCCTAAACTTGTCTTTTAGTTGCATTCTCAATTTGTTTACTATTCTTAGGTGGTTACGTCAATGCCTTGAAGTACATTTCATCACTCATGACCACATCGAGTATACCGCACTGATAAGGATTTATGGAGGGAATTGTGATCAGAACATAATACACCAAATAGTACTGTGTCACTCACTCTTTACAACACCGAATAAACCAATGTGATCCTGAATTGGGTTCTGTTAAAAGGCTCAATTTATTTTCCTACATTATGGTGCTAACCAATATACCTTTGACAGAACATAGTAAGAAGCATATATTTACAACTGTAGCAGAACAAGTTGCAGGTGAACCACCGAACAATCAGTGAACACAGACCATCCGACAAAAGAAGAAGTGGACTCCTGAACGCTATAAAGTTACTGAAAGCCAGGAAAGCAGTAGGACTAGATGGAATTCCTCCAGAAGCACTGAAAACAGACTCAGAGACAACAGTGGACATTTATTATTACGTTTAGGATTAGTCCTTTGGGTTCCTAATGAAACATAGGGCTTCAGTAGCACGTCTCCAGTAAACTCTGTTCTCTGAAATCTTTTGAACCTGGCTCCACGACAGCCCACAAGCTCTCATTTCCTCCTCGCACGACCTCCTCCATGTCACCCCCACCTCGGACACCCAACTCATCGCTTCCCATGGAAGTTCCACTCGAGGGCCTGATACTTGATGTCCTCAGTCGGCCTTCTCAGTGCATGCCCAATCCACCTCCACTTCCCTCCACTGCATATTTGTTGGGTGATAGGTTGTTGGTTGGTTCGTTCCCAGAGCTCCTTGTGGCTTATTCTTCCTAGCTATCTGATCTTCAGTGGCGAGCGTAAGCAGTTGTTGATGAATGTGTGTAGTTTATTGGAAATGCCTTTCGTAACGCGCCAAGTCTCTCAACCATACAGAAGCACTGACTTGACTGGGTTGGTGTTGAAAATCCGTATCTTGTTCCACATGCTCAGTGCAGAAGATCGCCACACTATTTTCAGGCTAATGAACGCCTGTCTTGCTTTTCTTATTCTGACCTTGACATCCTCGTCTGTGCCATCACCGCCTGTAGTTGAAACAGTGCCTCCTAGATAGGTGAAGGAGGCTACTTCCTTTAAGTTTCTCCCGTTGATGGTGATTGGAGTTTGTTGATGTTGTTGGTGGTGGTGGGATATCTTCATCACCTCTGTCTTCTCTATATTCACTTGATGTAACATCTTCGCTGCCCTGTCTCTTCTGTCAACTTGTTAGTTTTCGCCTGTAGATCTTCAAGTCTGTGTGACATCAGACACAAGTCATCGGCGAAATCCAGATCTTCTAGGTTCTTTTTCGCAGTCTAGCGTATCCCCCTCTTCTCACAGCTCCCCACTGTTTGCTGCATGATCCAGTCAAGTCGACCACAATCAGGAATATCATGGGGGATAGTAGGCAACCTTGTTTCACTCCTGTCTTCACTTCACTTCAAAAGCATCACTGAGCTTCCTATTGTGAATTACTTGGCATGTGGCATCTTCATATAGTTGTTGAATGAGGCGGATAAAGGTTTGTGGTATTCCGTAGTATTGAAGCAGTTTCCAAATTACCTCTCGGTCGACGCTGTCAAAGGCCTTCTCAAAGTCGATGAAGTTGAGGTAGAGAGCTGATTGCCATTCTATGCTCTGTTCTATGATGATGCGAAGCGTTGCAATTTGGTCTGCACATGATTTGTACTTCCTGAAGCCTGCCTGTTCCAGTCGTAGTTTTCAATCCAGTACATCCTTTAGTCTCTCCAGGATGATGCAGCATAGCATTTTCCCTACTCTGGGTGGACAGGAGCGTGATTCCTCGCCAGTTCTTGCAAACACTGAGGTCACCCTTCTTCGGCAGTTTGACAGGGTAACCTTTCTTTCAATCGCCAGGTACCTTCTCTTCCTTCCACACCTTCTGCAATAGTGGTGTGAGCATGTCCATTGCTGTTGTCTCTGCGTCTGTTCTCAGTGCTTCTGGCGGGATCCCATCTGGTCCTGCTGCTTTCCCGCATTTCAGTAGCTTTACGGCGTCCAGGACCTCCATTTTTGTTGCAGGATTTATGCTCACTTGTAGTTCTGCGGCTAGGCTGCAGGTGGTATTTCTGGACGAAGTGCGGGTGGCGGTCGATTCAAGAGCTTTTTGAAGTGGTCGGCTCATTGTTTCCTGTTTCTCTCCTTCGTAATTAAATTTCCGTCATCCTTTTATTGGCTTCGTCTGCGTTGATCTCTTCCCAGATAGCAACCTGGTTATTTGATACAACGTTGTCAGGTCTCTATCTCTACTACCTGCAGCCTGTTCTGCTTCACTTCCCAGTGTTTCTTAGAAGTGTCTTTTGTCTTTGCGTGCACTCTTCTTCACTTCTTTGTCCAGTGTTTTATACATTGTACTCAGTTCCTCTTGTCGTTGAGCATCCTTGCACTGGTTTACCTTCTGCCACACCACCCTCCTCTCCTCTATCAGCTTCCATGTATCCGCCGAGATCCATTCCTTGTCTACTTTCTTCTTCCTTCCTAATACGGCTGTGCCGGTTTCTTTCCACATCTCTTTCAAAGAGTCCCAGTGTTCATCCACACAGGTTTCTTCAGGGATGTTGCTCACTGTCTCCCATTTTGTCTTGATGGCTGACGTGAATATGTCATTCGTAGTTTCGTCCTTCAGTTGAGTTTCTGTTCTGGATGTTCAACTTGAACTTGAACTGTGGTCTATCACCAACTTCTTTGAAGATCTTCAACCTGGTTGTGAAGGCAGGTTCATTGCACTAGATAGTGAATGGTGTGAACCTACATCTGCTCCCCTCCTTCATCTAATCTTGTGTCCAGTAGACTGCGTCTCCATTTTCTTGAGACGAAGATAAAGTCGATTTGATTTTTAGTGTGTCCATCTGGTGAAATCGAATCCATGTCGCTTTGTGGATATCCTTGTGCTTGAACACACTGCCTCGCCTCCAATCATCAAATCGTTGAATGTGCAGAATTCTGCAAACAATTCTCCATTCTCGTTCATCACCTCACCTAGCGCTTCTCGACCCATGGTTAGTTCTCTCCCTGTGTTGTCCGCTCCCCGCAGTTTGGCATTCATGTCGCCCCACCCAACAGAATTTCGACATCGCCAACTGGCGTGGGGTCTTGTCCAGTGTTGATTGCAGTTGTCTGTAGAATTCCTCCTTTCTCTCTTGCTCTGCATTATTTGTAGGTGCACAACGTAGCATTGTATGATTGTGACCTTCGTTCCTTTTGAGTTGAACCTTGCTGTCATGAACCTTATGGTGGGAGAGATTGGTTCCCACTGCATGATAGAGAGGCTTCGATGCTGTTGGGGACATCGTGATAGCCACTCGAAAACTCATTGTGGTTGTCGTCTGGGTGACAGTAACGGAGTAGATTATTGACTCTCCAGTTGACAGTTTGGAGAGTTTACTCCCATTCTACCTGCTTTCGCAAATTCCAAGCAGTTCAATGTGATACCTCCTCATCTCTTTTGCAATCTGGGCTGCCTTGCTGGGTTCAAACATGGTGCAGATATTCCATGTCCCCACGTTTACTTTCGCTTTCATCGAGAGAAGACACATTGGCCAACTGGCTTCCCAAAGGCTTTCGCTAACTGGCGTCATTTCACCTCTCCGATTCCAGCGAGGAATAATTTTGCTAGTATTTTTTATATTTTGTTTGTGCTTTGAAGTTTCTTTAGAGGTTAGATTTGTTTTCCGGGTTAGGGATGCTAGCCCTATGCCCAACCTTCCCTCTTTACTCAGGCTTATGACAGGCTAGTGACTAGTGAACTAGTTAACCAGGCGAGGTTAACAGCGGACATGCTCACACCACAAATGCAGTAGGTTTGGAAGGAAGGAACGAAAGAAAGGTACATGCCGATCGATTCTGAGAAGCGCTACCTTGTCAAGCTCCTAAGTCATTGCAAGAATAATAGATGACGTGGAATCGTGCTCTTTTCCACACCAAGCAAAATATTATGCTGCATATTCCTGAAGAGATTAAAATGTGCTCTGCATTCAAGATTAAGACTGGAACAGGCTGGTTGTATTGAGGAAGAACAAGTCATGTGTGCATCATATTACAACGCTGCAAATCATTACAGCAGTCAAATGTACCTGAACCTCAAATTCATGGTACGTGAAAGGCATTCAATACCATCGAAAGAGATGTAATTTGCCAGCTGCTTCAATACTATGGTTTTAGTACCACAAATCTTTATCAAACTCATTTAACGTCTACATGCTATATGAGGGTGCTACGTGCCAAGTGATTCACAAAACAGTGGAAAGCTCAATGATGCCTTTGAAGTGAAGGCAGGAGTAAGACAAGATTACGGCCTACTATCACTGGTGATCTTCCTGATTGCGGTCGACTCAACGGGACTGGATCATGCAACATACCGTGAGGAGAGAGAAGAGGGCATACGCTGGCTGGACCCGTGAAAACACCACAGAAGAAGATTTGGATTTCGCCCATGGTGACTTACGTCTAATGCCTTGTCGCACAAATGCAAATATGTACAGGCGAAAACTAACAAGTTGGAAGAAGAGGTGAGTCAGGACAGCGAAGGAAGACGTGACTTCCTTCAGGTGAATGTAGAGAAGACAGAGGTAGTAAAGATACAAAATCACCACCAACAAAAAAAACATGCACCCATCATCATCAATAGGAGGAATCTAAAGCAAGTCGTCTCTTTCACCTACCTTCCTTCTTACCCGCCTACCTACCTACCTACCTACCTACCTACCTACCTACCTACCTACCTACCTACCTACCTACCTACCTACCTACCTACCTACCTACCTACCTACCTACCTACCTACCTACCTACCTACCTACCTACCTACCTACCTACCTACCTACCTACCTACCTACCTACCTGTCTATCTATCTACCTGTCTATCTACCTGTCTATCTATCTATCTACCTGTCTATCTATCTATCTACCTACCCACCCACCAACATACCTATCTATTTACCTACATACCCACCCACCTACTCAACTACGTAGGCACCATCGTCTCGAATGCGGGCATTGTTGGCGTGACAGTTGGATCTCTCATTGCCAGCCAGGATTGGAACACAGTAAGTTAGACCTTCCTTCGGTAATCTGAAATCGATCAGTGTGGAGCACTGCAATGCACTCAGCAGAAAGCGTGAACAACATTGAGATTTTCGACACCACTTCAGTCAAGTAAACCAGTGCTTCTATGTGATGGTTGACGGACTTGGCGCGCTACAAAAAGCACTCCCAACATACCACAGACATACATCACGGACAGCTGCCGTCTGCACTCACTCGTTACTGAAGATGGAGATCAGATGGATGGCCAGAATAATACGAATAAGCAATAAGATTCTGTGGCTGGCGACGAACCAACCAAGAATCCATCACCCAGCAAATATGTAGGCGAAAGTGGAGATGGATTGGATTGGACATACACTGAGCAGGAAGACGGTTTTTGGACCTCACGCGTCAGGTCAGACCATGCCGTCGAGTGGAACCTTCATGGGAAACGACGAGTATGATGTCAGAGGGTGATATGGAAGAGATGTTGTGAGGAAGAAATGAAAGCTTGTGGGCAGTCGTGGAGCCAAGTTGAGAAGACTGGAGAGAAGAGAGTGAAATGCGACGTGCTATTGATGCTTTATGTCAGTTTCCGGTTAGACATACATAAACTAATTTGATGTAAATTGATGGGTCTGTAATATATATATATATATATATATATATATATATATATATATAATATTCATTGCGTACTGACGCCATTTGTTGAACTGTTGGAAATCTAGTAGCAGTGGACATCCGTTTCATGCCAGTATCGTTCTTCTCAGGAGTACGCAACCACGATGAGGCTAGGAATCGAAGCTCAGGACCTTATGTTTTCACTGCGAACACATTAACCATTCAGCTACTGCATCAGTTTTTGGTGGTTCACAATTTCCAACTTCTATCAGTTCACGATATAACGTGACTGTCACCTCAGGTCTTAAATTGGCATCCGCTTCACTTCTGACTGGTTGACCCCATAGGTTACGGCTTCTCATTGGAGCTTCGTGATATCCATGTGGAAGCAAGTCACTAATGAACACTAAACACTAGTGTATTTTTGAGATGAATGAAGACTTTAATTTAGAGGCAGTATTCATCACGGAAAAACAGCTCTCAGCTGCATAAACTTGTATGTAGATCTATTTCAAAACTTCTATTGAACTGATGCAAAAACAATATCTCATGATTAAAGCCTGTTCATTATTTTGTGCGGTGTTAAGAAAATGAGACCAAATGGTCAGAGAGATTGCTGTTAGTAAATGGTTAACTATGAATGCAGTTGACGCGGCATTTTAATGTGAATTTGAGAAATAGTTGAAGTCCTGTTTGGGACTCGCCCGCTGGATGGATTTGTACCCACGTCAGTGATGTTGTTTCCGCTGAGGCTCTAAAACAGTATCCTTCACTTCAAACGCTAAAGCATTATCCACCAAGCCACTGCGGCACGAGAGCCACCTCTTGTGCAACGAGTATCAGGTGTTGGAGTAATGATAGTTGTAATTTCCCCTTTGCTATACAGGACCGATCAGCTCAACCTTTGTTCCCAGATAGGCCCTTATGCGGATGCCTCGATACTGCGGAATATTCATGATCTAATATTGAGGTCAAAAATGCGGTCCTGTGTAACAGCGGGAACTTACAGTCATCACTAGAGTAACTGGCATCCGTTGCATAAGAGATGTCCATCGTCCGTCAGTAGTATAAAGTACTGGCGTTTGAGGCGAATGGTACTGGGTTCGAGCCTCAACAAGGACATTATCACTTAGTGTGGTGCAGGTACATCCAGCTGACGACTGAGTCCCAAATATGACGAAACTCCCATCCTAAATTCGTCTTCTAATCACCAAAATCAATATAACATGAATATCAGCCGATATGGAGGCATCCGTATAAAAGCCTATCTGCCAACGCAGGCTGAGTAATTCGGGCCTGTACAGCAAAGGGAAATTATATGTATCATTATAAAACCCGAATTTATTTCACTATGCAGACAGTTACTGTAGCAAAATATTTCAAAACAGATAATAGAGCTAATAAACTAACTTGTGGGTAGAAAATAATAAAATATGCAAAGATATAATCACCTAAACACTTTAATTCCAACAACCTGTATGTCTTTTATCTTTGTGTATATTCACAGAATACGAATATTTTGACCATGCTGGTAGGGATGAACAAAAAGGCTTCAATTAGTTGACCGAAAAAGGTGTACTAAATACTTTTGAAACAATTTTCAACCATAAAATTGGAATCCAAAAAGTAAACTGTCTATTCAGAAAAGAAAAATAATGAACAACAGCAAAAAAGATAGTCATTTTTCTTTATAGAAACTGTCATAAAATACCGTTTCTCAGACGAGTTTTTCAAAAAAAGAAAAGATAAAGAACAAATGACTTTGAACAAATAATTTTATGCCATAATACCTTTGGATTCATCTCTTTTCTTCTATTACCATGAAGATGTTCAATTATCCATCTACTTTTCTTTGTCTTTTTATTATTGAATACATCACTATGGGTGGTAGAAGGAGGTGGGTATAATTGAAGTTATTCAACCAAGACTGTAGATGGAAAGAAGATGAAGAAATGAATTCTGTAGTACTAATGAAAAAACTTTTTTTCAGCCAGAATTTCAAATGTTGGCCAACAATTGTAATGGTAATAGAATTCGATAGTCAACTTGTTACACTCATATGCTTATTTCATCTCTTATCATTTAATCTGATGTAAGGAAAAGAATAAATTAGAAAAAAACATTTCATGATTTATTAATTGTTATATGTTATTAAAATTTAGATTAAATATACCAGTAACAAAAGAATCCAAAGATTTGTTACTCAACAATTCTTCTATTAACTTTTCTTTCCTCATCAACGAAGATTTAAACAATAACAGACTGTTCACAGCTGATTCGTTAATTTTCTAAGTTTTATCTAACCTAAAACGTTTTTGATAAAATAACAGAGAACTTCTTAGTATTTTGTAAAAGATATAAACTATTTCCATCGATACATAGAACTCAACTTATCCCAGTGTAACCATTTGCATAGAGAGAATACTTAAATTCCTAAAGAATATAAACTGAAAAAGGAAATAATTCATTTTCAATTAATAAGTCAACTTGACGAAGCAGTCATCCTTAAGTCTAATGGAAACTGACACATTCCAATAGGTATCTAAACTTCAATGTCAGTTAAGGCAGGTTTAGTCAAATGTCTTAATTATATAGCGAGAAAACTGACTAGTCAGTGCAGGGACCTTAACAAGGAATTGAAGAACGTAAAAGAAGCACTAATAGTCAATAATTATCCTCCACCGTTTGTTAAGAAATTTGCATGAACACACAAGAAAGGAAATAATAAGGTTAACATGAATACGACTAATAATGATAAGACGAGTAGAAAGGAGTTCACACCCTCGATTATGTTACCACATAAGGAACTTTACGTAGAATCCTCAGCAAAGCTGGAATTAGGATGACATTTAAGCCTACAAACTCATTCAGAGATAAGCTTTGTCCACTGGCTTAAGAATCCGATAGAACCAATTAAGCAAAATAATCTAATTTATCAAATTCCATGTAATGGCTGTGAGTTAGGTCAAGTACATTGGTGAAACTGGCCTGTCGGGGTCAGTTAGGATAGCTGAACATAAGAATTTAGCTAAATATAGAATGGCAGACCCCAGTGAAATGAATAATCTGGAAAAACACTCAGCTATTGCATTATATGCATTAACGCACAATCACACAATAGGATGTGTGGGATACAGCCACTGTACTTAAGTCTAATATAATTGGGTAGAGATTGAGAGAGATTGATTACTGAATCTTTGTTCATCAAATCAACAGTCAGTGAGTACATGTAATCGGAGTGAAGCAGCATCCATACCAGATATATAGAAAATTTTACTGCCAATAAAACCAGAGAATATGTTATAGGAATATAAAAAGAAGTTGTCAAAAGTAGTGTGATCACACTGATATGATTCTGAGCAATAATGTATGCTTGAAACGTCATGAAGTAAATAATACTATATCATTGTGAGTTATAAATCAAATAAACAAGTAGAATATAGAATTAAATTCTACCAGTGCCCTAGTTTTGAAGTTATATATATATATATATATATATATATATATATATATATATATATACATAATTTCCACCTGTAACCAACATTTAATAAAACTTACAAATCATCACTGACTAAGTTACTTCTAAGCTGCAAATAGGAAGTGGACTCACTGTACACGTATATTTTATTTTCAACGATACTATAGAGGTGACTGTTTTCTCATATAACAGAAAAACATCCGTGTTCGCCATTGAAGGAGTTTCAGTGTTAACTTGCACATCATTACTAAAAAAACGTTACGCAGTAAATTGTTTGAAGGTTAAAACGTAACTGATCTAACTTGTAGGAAACTGTCGGATTGAAGATCGAGATAAAAACGTGGTTTCCTTTTGTTGAATCGAAATTTTCATGTGTACGTTCTAGGATCAAGTTCCAGTAGCGTGCAAGTACTCCTAACTGACAACGGTCGAATAGAAGATAAGAACAATTCTTGACTTACACTTCCAGCGACTACAGAATATGTGGATTTCATTGTTCACCAGAGAAACTTTGGTTGCACTAAATTATTTGCTAGCGTAGAAACAATGTGTGCATATGGTAATACCATTAAAACATATCAAAACTAAAAGTTGCCGTACATTGCTTATGTACCCAGACAAGTGACGTATCAACATATGTATCAGTAATGGCTATCAACTGGATCGATACTACTGTAGGAAACGACAAGAGGGAGACCTAGGAAGGAATGTTTATTATTGACATATTCTACATTTTCCACTAGAACAGTCATTTGCAAAATATGCTTCATTTCCTCTTCCGCTTCTCTCTTGATTTGCTCTTCATACGCCAGTTTTGTCTCTTGCTTTTCTCTGGGTGGGATCTTTACCCATTGCTGGTAATCGCCTATGATTTGTGCCACCCTCTCAACATATACTACTTATACCCATTCTGATCAGCGGCGCCCACTCTACTACTACTGAATAACTTAAGGTCGAATGGTTTATAAATACTTCATTTGTTAAGCAGTAGTACTTTACGCTAGTTGACAAAATTTCTGTGTCAAAGATCGAACCTTATGATCTTAGTTGTGGAGTAGTTTCCTGAGGAAACCTTGCTGATATTATAGTTGGGCGGTTGAAAAACTACTCAACTATGAGAAATGTCAAAGCGTAAGCTGTAAAATTAGTAAATCATTTGCAAATAATCATACCATTAACCCGTATATATATATATATATATATATATATATATATATATATATATATATAGCTTTTTGTAAACGAGACGATGTAAATACTGACAGAACAATAATCATGACAATAATTATTTTTGGCACGTTTAAATCAAATTAAATTTATACTAGAAGCGTTTAGACCAATTAATGGATATAGAATCACATGAAGGGTATGAAAAACTGATAGCTAACCAGATCCTAAATTAAATTATATCACTGATTACTTTTACTGTAAGTGGAATCAAAGCAAAATTTGGGAAACCTCTTGATGTTCAGTTTCTCTTTGTGTAAATGCATCGTGTGTTTTAACACTATTTTGTTGTACTGTCTAAGTGTATCTCAAAAACAAGAAGCAGTTAACAGGTAAACAGAATAAAGACTTGCTGGTTAGTAATACATTCTAGTCTTCTTTTTGAACAACTATGCTTAGGGATAACTAAAAACTAGCTGTTTAATGTTCCTCGTGTACATTTATTCTCTTAGTTTTGACCATCCTATGCATTTTTATAGAATACTTCTCAGGGATAACATACCGTTACATGACAGCTATTCAAACTGTCTCAATTCTCACTGATATATCCCTCTAATAGCAGAAGAAGTAGTGTTTCAACAGAATTTACTTTATCTCTGTTCCTTTTCAGAACATTTTCCTATTCATTTCATCATGCTGTTGCAGACTATTTTCCGTGGGAAGCTTATATGACATGCTGAAGGAGATAAGATTCTCTTTATGTGAAGAATCTCATCCCTTACCCCCAACAGTTTATATTTGTCCGATATATAAATGATAAAACATGTCATCGTGTTAAGTACAGCTTGACACTTAAAAACTTTACCATATATGTATATATAAATATATATGATAAAAATTCTTTCCTACTTGAGTAAACTGTTCGAAGTTAAACAAGTATGACTGTTTAACGATGAACTAACAAGGAAATATTACCTACACGATAGCTCATTTACTAAAGTCGTGAATGAAATTCCATACGTCAAATAGAAAACAAAGATGATTGAATAAGGCATGTGTCAGCGAAGAAATATTTCTTTTCAACGACTTCATTATCAAGCTATACAGTCGTATTTATACTGAGTAAAGTGAACAGATAATTGCATTAAAAAGTTGCTCAGTCAATATGCAAAATATACAATCGGTGGTGGTGGTGGTGGTATTTGTTCAAGTGAAAGAGATAGAAAATGGGTCACTGAATAAGGAGGAACGACTTGATAACAAGTGGTGAGATAAGAGACAAGTGCTGTCGAAGAATTGTAAAACGGTGATAATTAAGCTGAAACGTGTACAATAGGTCAATGATTAAGGAATGAATTGATATTAAAGAGTGAAATATGGTTCAAGTGCTGTCAATGAAGTGAAAATTGGTGATAATGGTGATAATAGAAGAGAAGTATACCAAAGTGAAGTGAACTGAAATTGACAAAATCAACAAAATGAATTGTTAAGGCCAAGGTAGAGAAAGTGGTTTCACAAAACGTTTTTGAATGCAAAGTTTCGGTTTTTGTTCATGTATAGCTAATGCTTCAGCTGTGCAAAAGTGGTGGAAGCGTAAACCTTTTGAGTAGTTCAATTTAACTCTGTAAATTATTTTGAAGGATGAATCTCGAGGTGCTGAGTGTCCAAATTTAACAAGGTGTTCACATATGGATGAAGTGGTTTTCCTTTGCTCGCCTCTGGTAAGCCAAACTGGCTAGTGTTCAGTAACACGTCTTCGCAGGGCCCGCTTACAACGTCCGATATAGTCAGATCCACAGGAGCATGTGAACTTGTAGATACACATGGAAGTGGACATAAGTGGAAGCCTATCCTTCACGCATTGACGAATCAGACGGCGGCTGGAGAATATTAGTCTCAGCCTAGAAGCATAGAAGCTACTATTGATACATCTTGACAGACGACTTTTCAACACTTCGTCTGTGGTGTCTCCTTTGAATTGTAGATTCATGGTTAAAATTCTCTTAGGGACTGTAATGGGATGGGGCGTGGTTCGTTTCTTCAGATTCTTATCAATAAATCTCTTAGGGTATCCGTTATTAGATAGTATTATGCTAAGAGTCTCGATTTCAGCATCCACCGTATCTTCTGAACATATTCCATAGATTCTAAAACACAGTTAGTGAATGAGACTTCTCTTACAACCAAGAGGTACCCAACTATAAAAGTCAGTGAACTAACCGGTCCTAGTTGGTTTTCGATGGACTGACCTTTGAATCGAGCCATCATCCCTTCTCTTTAACCTCACGTCTAGAAAGTGGAACGATGAGTTTAACTCTTCTTCTAAAGTGAATTTAATGGACGGGTGACAATCACTGAAGCGTCTTAACAGCTCGTCCACTGAACAAGTCTCGTCGCAAATAATAAAAGTGTCGTCCATGTACATTTTATACAAATAAAGTTCCGAAATTATTTCTTTAAGGGGCCCGTTTTCAAGCTTTGCCATGAAGATATCGGCCAGAACAGGGCCTAGTGAAGACTACATTGCAACGTCGTCCGTCTGATTATAAATTATATTATTGAATCTAAACTGTACACTAAAGGTACATCTCAATATTAGTTCTTTTAGGTGGCTCGTAGGTAATCCAATGTTAATATTATTAGAATCAATGTAATCACATAGATAACAAACGGTGTCAACAAGAGGAACATTGGTAAATAAAGAACAAACATCAAGCGATATCATACGCTTACCCATCACGTTGATATCTTCGATGCAGTGAACAAAACCAAATGTGTCGGGAAGACTATAATTGCATAGATTTAATCTCACTGGTTCAAGCATTTTTGCAAGGCACTTCGCTAATGAGTGATAAGGTGAATTAAGCATATCAAGTACTGGACGAAGAGGAAGACCATCTTTATGCACCTTCGGCAGACCATATAAACGGTGCATGTTTGAATCAGGTGGTGTAAGCTGCTCATACATATCTGGGGTAATTAAAGATTCTTCTTTCAATTTTGATATGCTTAATTCACCTTATCACCCATTAGCAAAGTGGCTTGCAAAATAGATATGAACCACTGGACTCCAGCCCGATGGCTAAGTGCTGGCAACGGAACCTGAAGGCCTTGGGTTCGACCTCTGGCGAGCGGGATCATGGGTGCGCACCGCCAAGGAGTCCCATACTAGGGTGAAACAGCTGCCCAGTACCCCCATGTTTTCGATGTTCCTGCAACTGATGTCAGCTCATGATAAATACCAACCTCAGATTTCCTGAAAACAAATCTTCTAATTATCAGTACATTGGTCGTTTCAGTGACTGTTCAACAGGAAGTAACAAAGCCCATGTTGTCTCATGCTTAGTACAGACAAAATTCTGTCGATCACTTAGCAGTGTGACTAACAAGCAAGAAGACACACCTATGAAGAGTAAATCACGACCTGAAAAGTTAAATGACGGTGTTTTTGACTTCTGTACTGGATGACGCTTGTTTGAGTCTCTGAGCAGAAATCAGCTACCAGGCTTGAAGATATAGCTTCTTGATGAGTGGCGATATGCATAAAACCTAGGGCGAGTGAGACTTCCTGCATGTCGTCTCTAATCAACTCCCATAAGTTGATTGTTAACAAGTGAGTAGTGATTGTCATACTATTTTCGTGATCTAAGCATCGCATAGATTCTGTATGTCAGGCTCTAAGGCACTCTCCTATAATGATAAGTTGGCATCATAGATGGTGGTTCAAAGCTGCGTGTTTAAAGGATGCCTGGTATTTGTGATGAACAACAAGAATAGAAAACTAAAAAGAACGTTAATTTTTACAGGTAGGAAAGAACTTCAGTTCTGAATAACGATTATTATGTGACTGGATCACTCAGGAAGTGGTCACTTGCTTGAACGAAAATATTAAGTCATATGAGGTTTAAATTAACCAACGAATTTATGTGGCATTCATTGTATTCAGTAAAATACACAATTTAAATTGAAGATAGAGTGTGAAAAAAATCTTCGAAATCAAGTATTACAGGACAGTTTAAATTATATCATCATTATTGTTTACCAATTTGATTCCTAGTGAAAAATAGAGCATCAATAGCACGTCGCATTTCACTCTCTTCTCTCCAGTCTTCTCAACTTGGCTCCACGACTGCCCACAAGCTTTCATTTCTTCCTCACAACATCTCTTCCATATCACCCTCTGACATCATACTCGTCGTTTCCCATGAAGGTTCCACTCGACGGCATGGTCTGACCTGACGCGTGAGGTCCAAAAACCGTCTTCCTGCTCAGTGTATGTCCAATCCAATCCATCTCCACTTTCGCCTACATATTTGCTGGGTGATGGATTCTTGGTTGGTTCGTCGCCAGCCACAGAATCTTATTGCTTATTCGTATTATTCTGGCCATCCATCTGATCTCCATCTTCAGTAACGAGTGAGTGCAGACGGCAGCTGTCCGTGATGTATGTCTGTGGTATGTTGGGAGTGCTTTTTGTAGCGCGCCAAGTCCGTCAACCATCACATAGAAGCACTGGTTTACTTGACTGAAGTGGTGTCGAAAATCTCAATGTTGTTCACGCTTTCTGCTGAGTGCATTGCAGTGCTCCACACTGATCGATTTCAGATTACCGAAGGAAGGTCTAACTTACTGTGTTCCAATCCTGGCTGGCAATGAGAGATCCAACTGTCACGCCAACAATGCCCGCATTCGAGACGATGGTGCCTACGTAGTTGAGTAGGTGGGTGGGTATGTAGGTAAATAGATAGGTATGTTGGTGGGTGGGTAGGTAGATAGATAGATAGACAGGTAGATAGATAGATAGACAGGTAGATAGACAGGTAGATAGATAGACAGGTAGGTAGGTAGGTAGGTAGGTAGGTAGGTAGGTAGGTAGGTAGGTAGGTAGGTAGGTAGGTAGGTAGGTAGGTAGGTAGGTAGGTAGGTAGGTAGGTAGGTAGGTAGGTAGGTAGGTAGGTAGGTAGGTAGGTAGGTAGGTAGGTAGGTAGGTAGGCGGGTAAGAAGGAAGGTAGGTGAAAGAGACGACTTGCTTTAGATTCCTCCTATTGATGATGATGGGTGCATGTTTTTTTTGTTGGTGGTGATTTTGTATCTTTACTACCTCTGTCTTCTCTACATTCACCTGAAGGAAGTCACGTCTTCCTTCGCTGTCCTGACTCACCTCTTCTTCCAACTTGTTAGTTTTCGCCTGTACATATTTGCATTTGTGCGACAAGGCATTAGACGTAAGTCACCATGGGCGAAATCCAAATCTTCTTCTGTGGTGTTTTCACGGGTCCAGCCAGCGTATGCCCTCTTCTCTCTCCTCACGGTATGTTGCATGATCCAGTCCCGTTGAGTCGACCGCAATCAGGAAGATCATCGGTGTTAGTAGGCAATAATCTTGTCGTACTTCTGTTTTCGCTTTTATGGCCTCATAGTTTACTAAATTTTAGAAGACGTTCTCTGCATTAACAGTGCGTAAAAGTATTGCTGTTTAAAATCTGTGTCAAGATGCCGTCGCTTGCAGATGAACTATTTTCTGTATGTTCAGTTTGTTTCATACTTTTCAGTACATACAGTTTTTACGTGTAACTAATTCTAGAACGATTTCTGGTGTATTCATCATGGACTGAGATCAATTGGAGAACCATTAGAAACCTGAAAGCATTGGATGGCTGCTTCTTCCTAATATAGGACTTTTCACAAAGTAGCACCCATTAACATTGGATTCCAATCCAGTGACTCAACGGTAACGGGCTGACCGCAGAAGCTGAAGGGGCTGAGTTCGATCTCCGGTGTGGTCACTGGTGTACACCGCTGAGGAGATTCACACTGGAATGAGACATCTGTTCAGTGCTCCCAGGTTTTCAATGTTCCTGCACGATGAATGCTAACCTGAAGTCAATAAATCCCCACGAAAGTCGAAGTTGATTTCTTGGTATATTCGAAAACTACCATTATATTTTTACAAAAGCCTTATCAATAATGTGATTCTTAGGTTACCGTAGGTAATAGTAATAACTTCATTAACTAGACGATGTGATTCTATTTCATTTGAATTTTCGTGGGGATTTATTGATTCCAAGTGGTTATTGATCACAGACTCACACCAGCTGGAGAACTGTTGAAGACTTGGGAGTACTGACTGGCTGTTTCGTTCTAGTACGACACCCTTCGGCATCACGTGCCTATAACCGACCGGGATTGTAACCAGTACCTTCCGGTTTCTCATTGAGCACGTTCCATTTAGGCCACTGAATTGGTATCAAATTGTCCACATTTCCCTGTTTCTGCAGATTTGTTACGTGAAGCGACTTTTATCCAATGACGTCATTAAGAATTTGTCTACACTCCCAATTTAGTCTACCCTATCGGTCACGATTTATTATTAGAACTCCGGTTTGTCTCATCTTGAATAGTCCTTTTATGCGGAACTTGAATCCTTGTTTATTTCCTTGGGGCATCGTAGGTGTACATTGATAAGAAGTCATATCCTAGTACGAATTAGCTGAACAGTGCTGCCAGGTTTTCAATGGTCCTCCAATTGGTGTCAGTCCGCGATGAATGTCATCTAAGTACCATTCTGTGTTGTTCATCTTTATTCTCTGTAGATCACATGGATATAGTATTACTAAATGAATGAAGTTTTGAGTACAAACTGTTGTTTTCTTTCACGTACAAGTGATCGAAAAAATACAGAACTAGAAATTCGTGTGATTATGATATGAGAATGCGTAACAATGTATATTCAGATATACCTATTCATGACGAGATTGTTTGTCTACTACAATTCCAGAAATTTTATCCTAACCGCAAATTGATGCTTCAGACATCTCAGTTTCAATATAGGCTGTAATTTGAAAGTATTCGTGAATGATGAAGGAGTTAGGAATTACCATTCTGTTACCGACATGAATTCGATATTTTGATGAATCTAGTGATTTTGATATCGTTATTTTTATATGAATGTAAAACGACGACCCAGCGGGTCAATGGTAACGTGTAACATTCTTTATGATTTCTAAAACCACTTTTCAGAATAATTTTGATATTGTCAAAATTGATCTTGATGCCTGTAATTATAGCGTGTAGTGCTATGACTGAGGTGTTTTCGAGTTATTTCAGTTCCACTGGAATTTTAGGGGGTTGAGTAGAAGCTCTTCAGTGTTGATTTTTCCTAATTTTTATTTCACGGAAAGTTTGTCCAGTGTATATTGGATCACAGTCTCAGCATTTTGTTTGATAAATATAGATTACGAATCTAGAGGGATTTCCTCCTTCAAATGGACCAAGATGCACTGCAATGTGTTTGATGTTCTTTAGAACACTCACTATTTAAATGGATATCAGAAGGAGACAACCTTGAAATAGCTGTAAAGTCGACAATGAACACTGAAATCCTATAGATATTTATACATTTCATCTGACTATCTATAATGTATGGTACGTTAAAATGCTCCAAATTACCTAGAATCTTTAACAGGATGAAATAATCTACGCATAAAAGTGGTTGAAAATAAACAGTATTGTAAATGATAAATAGGTTATTTAAAAAACGATGAACTTATGTTTAGGACACTATAAATCCTTTTACGATAATCTTCAATCTCTTTTGGCATTAAACATTAATATGTTTTACTCAGCTTCATTAATAATGTCTTGTGAACTTGAAAATGAGAGCGAAGAATATCCTTTCCTATTTTTAAACAAATTATTTGAAATACGAAATATGCTGAACAACAGAAAATCTGTAATTATCACTTGAGATAACTGGAATGAGTGTAAACTAAAAATAAGTATATGGTTTGCTTCCCGTTGGCGGGTAAATACATTTACCCGTCGTTACCGTCGTTGACTGGACTGAATTGATCGGTCTCTATTGGCGTATGAGCTCCTGTACGGAAGCCCGAATATTGGCTGTGTTTTTTAATTATATAGTAACGATTGGTAGTGGCTAGCAATGGAATCCAGGATGCGCATTTCGTCCTATTTGGGACCCGTCAGCTGGATGTACCTTCCTCCCAGTGAATGATGTTGTTCCAACCGGGATCCTATCTCGGGACCGATCGTTTCAAATGCCAGGGCGTCATCCACTAGACCACTGAACCACGATAGTCGCTTCTTGTGCAACGGGTATAGTTTTAGGTATCATTGCTTGTATTATACCATTGTTGACTGGCATATCCAGCTGAGGAGTCCCAAACAGGAAGGGATGCGCATCCTGGATTCCACTGCTGGCCACTATTCATCATTAGTATTCATGATGGTCTTACATTATGTTAAGAACCACTGAAAACCAGGGGGATTGAACAGCTGTTTCCTATTGGTGTGACAGTCCTCAGAAGTACGCACCTGTGACTCCGCTAGAGATTGAATTCAAGACCTTCAGGTCCCACGACAAAACGTTAGCCACTCAGCAATTAGGCAGGAGTTTAGTGGTCCACAGTTTCCTGTTTCTGTTAATTCGTGATATAGCGTAACTGTCCACCGCTGTCTTTAGTTGCCTTCTGCTTCACCTCCGACTGGTCGACCACAAGAGTGATGGCTTCTCATTAGAACAAATGGATATCCATTTTGAAGTATGCACACTACTGAGGAATTCTACGTCAGGAAAAAATAGTTCTCCAAATATGCCATCCCTCGATGAATACTAAACTAAACATAAATAAATACCCACAAAAATCAAAATCGAATGAGTATAAATATGTGTAAATGTTTCTCCTCAGCTTCATATGTGTGCGCGGAGATGGTATGTTGTCTTTGAATTTGTTAGCTCCTAAGCTTAGAAACTGACTACTTCAACCTAAGTTTCTAAATCTCTTTGAAAATCAATGGACAAGGGTGCTTCAGGTGACATCAAAAAGTTTATCAGTTAAAAAATATAAGGAAAATTCAACTACTTGTTGGTTGATATTTCCCGTAGGTATAAAGGGTCGAAATGAGCGACCTCTGCTGATAGATAGACTCGTTTGTGAATGATTCGATATTGCCACATATTCATGGGTAATGAATTCGAGTCTCAATGGGAAAAGACTACAGACTGATGTGCAGTTACATCTCGCTGAAGAGTCCCAAACAGGACGAAACTCGTGTCCTGCACTCCATCCAGAATCACCAAGATAAAAACAACATTGTTAAATTCAGCGCAGGTGTCTTCTGAAAAGCTAATAATAAGCAGTTAAATAATATAAAAAGTGGCAATCTGAACGAAGAATATTCTTTCAATAAATTCTTTTTAGATTCTACAATTATAAAATGCATTTGTACACCGTAAGAACAAGCCATCTTATGAGAAGTTACATTTTCAAAATGAATTGAGATCTAGGAATTGTAAGGAAATCGATTTACTTTTTTTACTTAGTCAATATTGGGATGATACATATACAGAAAAATGATATGATAGTTAAACGAAGAGATAACGAATAAGATGACAAGAGTGGCCCTGAAAGGCCAAGTGAGAAGTACCTCCTGGACCTGTTACTTCTGAATGCAGAGTTCAAGCTTGACCAATCTTATTACGACAGTCTCCGGTATGCTGAGCAGGCATTGGCAAGCTGCATGTGGTGTCATTTTCGGAACACGGTGAATGACATCAAAAGCTTTATTAGCATCTATCTGATACCCTGTACCGACTAGATACGATAGGACTGAATTTTTCACCACTTTCACATCGCCCTTTCCGAACCAAGCTGGTAAGTGCTCTCTTATTTGGAGACGCACCTGCCTAATCGTATGCCCTATGTAATTAGTTCCACAGGAACAGTTAACTGGCTTTTAACAGGATATTTATAATATTTATTTTAAGTGCCATAAAATGCACACACTGTTCTATGGACTAGACATCCATCCAGTCATCAATAAAGAGTTTTTCCTGCTTATAATATAAGACGCCTGAAAGTATTTAAAGTATGCTGTATACTTTGTAAACGGTGATGTGTTAGTCAGTACAAATAAACAAAGAACTTTTAAAGATATCGAGTTCAGTAAGTCGGCGAAGCAGATAAGTGTGTACTAGTGTGAGTGTCTAGTAGAACTTGTGTTATTTTTCACAGGATAACTAAGCGATATGTCGTAACAGTAGTAGTTGGACCTCCCACTTAAAGCTGTACTTTACACCTTTGTCTAAGACGACATCCAGTAAGAAAATAAATAGAAGTCAAACAATATCTTAAGAGAGCATGGTGTCATTAGAGAAAAACTATATCTGATATAATTTAGGGACCTCGACAGCAGTCATGCTGACAATGTTGTAAGCATAGAACTCTTTGTAAGATAAACATTTCTAGATACATTTCCGTTTCTTCCAAAACATACAAAACAGCTACAGTGGAACATTAAGCTATGGTTCAATGCCAGATTGGACAGCATTTAGTTAGGCAGAGATCATTTTCAGTGTTGATCTTTATTATTCGACACACAATCTACCAGTAGTTTGTAAGATTACTAACCACCTTCAGACACCAGTAGAATAGTCTATTTACTGTACAGCTGACTAGGAAATGTAAATTTTTGTCTGGTAATCAACATTAGATATTTTTGATTCACTCAGCTTAGACTTTTACTAACTCAAAAAGGTTTATTTTTACATGGCTATTCTATAAACGTATCTTCACTAGATAACTCAATATCCTGAATTAAGTTTATTGATAAGAAGTAAACTTTGTTGCTTGATTTGTTCATTGATTCAATGACTGACTGACTGATGGATTGACAATTGGAATCTGACAAATGTAAGACTTCATGATGTAGCTTCAAAGTCTTTCAGAAAAATTTCTAGTCAAGATTTTATATAGATGGACATCATACGAATAAATGTTATAAATTGGAAAGTATTGTATATAATTCATGTGCTTCACACAGCTGTATACTCTTACCTTATCTGCCAGTTGCCTGATGAAGCTTAGAATGAACTGACCATTTGAAGAATACTATTTTTTAAAGGGTCCTAAATTAGTCATATGATTTTTATGCGCAAGATTCACTTAGAAGATCATCACTGGTCAACTTCTGTACACAACGATCCAAGTGATTCAGATTTAGTTTTCGATGCTAACCGATATCAATTAAAAAACAGTTAAGAACATGGCAGCGCTGGATACTTGTTTCACTCTACTTATCAACACTACGTAACTAATACACCAAAAGGAACTGAGTCCAGGATCATGAGATCTCACAGCATATACCCCAGCATTCAACCACTAGTTCTAAACTAAACGATTAATATTTTTCTGCTTTTGTCAACTTGCAATAGAGTATGACCAGGGACCTCAGAAGTGACTTGGTTAACACCTCTGGTCCAAACTACTCGTTAGACGTTTGAGAAATCTAATTTGTACCTGGTCGCTTGTTAGTGGTGTTGGCAGTAAGTATGTCTCTAAGGCTTCTTTGACTGATATCATCACGTGAATAACGATTCTCTCAGATGAGCTCCTACAACCCACCAATTGAGTTCTTATCGTCAACGTTGACCACAGTATAAGCACCTAATGTGTGAGGATGATTTAGTATAACTAGCTGTGGAGAAATGATAACCAGATCGTTACATTATTTTAAAAAGTTTTTATGAACTGGAAACAATGCTACTGTGTTATGATCGTCGAATATACTAAATGGTTTTGCACCTCCCAGCAACACACTATTTAAGTTAAGACCTAGTCAACGGATGAATACCAAAAAAGTATTTAACACTAAGGCGATCTACAGAAATTGGTTTAATTAAGCGGTGCTTAGAGTACTACAGAGTCACTGATACTCATGAAAAAATTGGATTTTTCAAACTATGAATACAACTAATGAAGCATCAGTTAGCTAGTACTACCTTACACTTAGTAGGTTTTGTAAGAAGCAATCTCATTTCGCAGGATAAAAGGCAGAATGTTTATTTAAATATGAGTGAGTAATGCAATGTTCCATACGACGTGGCTGTATACATTGGGCAAGGCATGAATTATGCAAAGGCTAATAAATATAGACAACTGATTGCGTCATATTCGTAAAAAGGAATGACTATTTAGTAAGCTGGTTAGGTTCAGGACGCTGAAAACGACTCAATATTTTTATAAATTCACCAGTCTAGATAACAATTCCGCTGTTTCTGTGCCTCTAATATGTCAAATAATAGGCTTCAACCCAAAATTCTCCTCTCTTTAAATTTAGCCAAATCACTTACTGCAATGTTGAGGATGTGATATAAGGTAAACCAAAATAATAGTTCTGTTACCATGAATATCAGTCATAAAAATGTTTGGCGATACTAGAAATCGCTTCCCTGATACTCTTTTATAAAGATCAGGAAATTATTGACTGAGTTACAAATTTTTCTATAAGTAATACCTGAAGAGTGACCAGTTTGAGAGAAAAACCTTGTTATTTTCCGTCACGAACCGTAAAATTACTTTTGTGCATGAAAGTAGTACTGGTCCCGATTTCAGTAGCATGATGCATTCTACGGATAATTTTTCAAATTTTTCATAGAAAGCGTATAGACAGAAATAAAGACCACTTGATTAGTGAAGCTGGTGGATGGCATTAAAAAGAGGAGGAATATGACTTGTTCGAGAGGAAATGAGTTACACATTGTAATAATCTACCCATCAAGATGCGTAGGAAGAAGAAGTATTTCACGGAAGAGTCCGTTTTCAGAGATTTCCTCTTCAAAGCTGTATAATGGAAACTTTATACATTTTTCGAGTGTTAGAATTTGATAATTAAAAACGGTTTTTCAAGTATGGCAACACAAATAATGTCAATATATGAGTTGTCATTAAAATCAAAAAATCAAAAGACTGTGGTGAGTGGTGAATATTTATCAAAGGAGGATATCAAATGCTCTAAGAAGGATATTCTTTGCATCAATGCTGATACGAGTATTCTCTTGTCGCCCAACGATTCCTAATAACTCAAAGGAGTAACTTTCACATCTGACCACTTCTATGTCTATATATCAATTCACCTGCTCTTTTGGAGCCAGGTATATAGGTCGTTCGATGTGACCGTTATCCAGAAGGGTTGAAGGGCACTATCCTGAATGGTTACAAAGAGGTCACAATGGAGCGATAAGCAGTGCTATAACTGAACACGTCGTGAACACGAATCACCGAAAAGAGACTCATCGCAGAAGTATTTCTTCTTTCAAATCATGTAAGACTCACAGCGGCCAGAAGGAAGAAAAGATTCCGGCTACGTAGTCACCATTTCTTACCCATAATTTGGATTACATTAATATTATATCACTGTATGTATCTGATTTTCATGAAGAAATATTTCAACATCAATCTGACCAGAAGTTTCACTGAATAAAGTTAAAGATTAGAGATTTTGACTCATATCCAGAAACAAGAATTATTATTATTTGTCCCTTGGGCTCCTAATAGAACAAAGGGATTCAGTAGCACGTCTCCAGTGCACTCGGTTATCTAAAATCTTTTGAACCTGGCTCCATGGCAGCCAACAAGATCTCATTTGTTCGTCATACCATCTCCTCCATGTCACCGTAGCCTAACAAATGAAGAATGCATTGCAGACACGAAGGGAATTGCCACTAAAAACTGTAAGTGTTTAATCCTGTGTGTTCGTAGTTTTGCGATGTGGTCACTCAGTAAAAAATAGTGTGACACTATGATGCATTGTTTTAGTGTGAGCTAGTGGGACTTGAACCTCAGTAAGCCTTGGGTCTGGGCTTCATGCTCATTAGAACCTATACTTTTTAACTGATAACCCTAAACTTGTCTTTTAGTTGCATTCTCAATTTGTTTACTATTCTTAGGTGGTTACGTCAATGCCTTGAAGTACATTTCATCACTCATGACCACATCGAGTATACCGCACTGATAAGGATTTATGGAGGGAATTGTGATCAGAACATAATACACCAAATAATACTGTGTCACTCACTCTTTACAACACCGAATAAACCAATGTGATCCTGAATTGGGTTCTGTTAAAAGGCTCAATTTATTTTCCTACATTATGGTGCTAACCAATATACCTTTGACAGAACATAGTAAGAAGCATATATTTACAACTGTAGCAGAACAAGTTGCAGGTGAACCACCGAACAATCAGTGAACACAGACCATCCGACAAAAGAAGAAGTGGACTCCTGAACGCTATAAAGTTACTGAAAGCCAGGAAAGCAGTAGGACTAGATGGAATTCCTCCAGAAGCACTGAAAACAGACTCAGAGACACCAGCGGACATTCTCACACCACTAATGCAGTAGGTTTGTAAGGAAGGAAAGAAAGGTGCATGCCGATCGATTTCCGAGTGTTGTACTTGAACTGCGGTCTATCACCAACTTCTTTGAAGATCTTCAACCTGGTTGTGAAGGCAGGTTCATTGCACTAGATAGTGAATGGTGTGAACCTACATCTGCTCCCCTCCTTCATCTAATCTTGTGTCCAGTAGACTGCGTCTCCATTTTCTTGAGACGAAGATAAAGTCGATTTGATTTTTAGTGTGTCCATCTGGTGAAATCGAATCCATGTCGCTTTGTGGATATCCTTGTGCTTGAACACACTGCCTCGCCTCCAATCATCAAATCGTTGAATGTGCAGAATTCTGCAAACAATTCTCCATTCTCGTTCATCACCTCACAGAGACAGACAGACACACAGACAGACAGATTGATGTCACCGCTATGGTAAAAGCTATATTTAATAATGCAAACATCAAGTTAAATCTTAAAAAATGAGTAGACAGATAAGTTTTTGCAGAATTAGTACCTTTTTGCAGCTCAAATCAAGGCATTCTTACGACAGGGTTTGTCAACCCAGCTTCTGTAAGTAAAAGTTATCTCGTATAGTCGCATTCAGAGAGAATTTTTGAAAAGAAACTTATAACTTTTGTAAGCGAATATTAACCAGTTTTTTTCATTATTTTCAGTAAGCTGTCAGTTTCTTGTGCTTCTTTTTATGTCATGCATAAAATTAATGACATGGATAACAACAACAACAACTTTGACGGCAACTTCAAAGAACTTTTTATCTTGAAGAAATATATATGTTGAGATAGTGTCTGATGAAGAAAGTTGCTATCTAGTGAAACATTAACTGTTATAAAATAAAATGATAACTTTGGCCTGGTGGTAAAATGTAACTGCAATTTAGTTTGTGGAATACCACCTTTTTAAAAACCGGATAATGTTTCAAACACAACTGATTGTAATCACGCACATCAAGGTAAAACGACATTCATTCCATCAGCAGTTTTCTCGCATCCTTTGTGACATAATCAGAAGAGTTTTCAAGACATTTATAGCAACCGATGAATCATTTTTATTACATGTGTTTCGCTTTGATTTCTTTAGTAAAAGGTACGTTGTTGATGTCTACCTTCATCCCACTAAATTATTTTTTGAGAATTTTCTTGAATAATGTTAATCTTACAAAGTCACTTTGGTCCACATTTATGAATCTCGTTGATTAAAGATACCTAATTGGGTGGTCATAAGTCTCATTGTGACTTCTTTTAAATGTAGACAAATGATTCTTACAACTTTAGTAAGACTAGATGAAACAAAGTAAGCAGTCAGTATAAGAAAGTCTAAAACCGACAGCGAAATCATAGAATGAAAATGTGTCATGAATTTTACAAATGATCGATGACATAATGTCGACAACAAAATATCTTGACGGAAGTCGTCAAGTCTGCTTATGCTATACAACATACACAGTTAATTCGAAACCGAATCGTACTCATATATAACTGTTATTAAGCAGATTTCGGTGACTTCATGTAGGTATTCATCATGAACTGACATCATTTGGAGGAACACTGGAAACCTAGGAGCACTGGACAGCCGTTTCATTCTAGTATTGGACTCTTCACTAGTGCGCACTCATGAACCTGATCTCAAAGGATCTAACCCTCAACTTTCAGGTTCCGCAGCTAGCACATTACTATTGAACCACTGAGTCAGAAACCAGTGGTCCATATTTCCTACTTTTGTCAATTCACGATATAGCGCAACATCCATCCAATGCTGTCGTTAAATAACTGTCCTCATGTTCTACTTGGTTAGCTCCACTGGCCACGACTTCTCATTGGAACTTCAAGAGTCCTCTGTCGAAGCTGGTCACCAACAAGTGCTAGGTTAATTCAATTTCGATCTAGGTGATTTAAGTGATTACAACGACGCTTCATACGACTCCATTTAACTGCCCTATTCTTTCTACTAAATGTAGTTCAATGGATTTATTGCTTATTCCCTGTAACTGGATTTTTTGCAAGGTAGTATGTTGCCTCCATTAAACCTATTTCTGAGTTTAGGCAGATTTCTCAATGTAATTTAAGCACTCGAATTTCATAAAAGTGATTATTGGCAAAAGAAAAAGAATGCGTCTACTGGAATAAAGTCCAGTTTATTACACATTCTTACACCAGCTCCCGAACTCTCTATCTTATCACATGTTTATAAGTTTTCATTGATTTTGATTGAGCTTTGTGTTCATTAACCCTGTGTTTCCTTAACTGAATACCCTATTAATACTTCTGGATTTCGAATATTCATTTGTTTCTGCATATACGAGTGTGTTATATCGTCATTACTATTAATATTTCATTTCACCTACAGGCTGTTTGCAGCTGATGAAGAGTCGCGAAGTAAAATTAGCTCATTTTATGCTTCCGATGTTCTTGTCCATGTTTTTATGATACTCGTAATTTCCCGTTGCTACTGAAGGTCGAACTTCTCAACCTCCGTTGGCAGATTAACCCTCATGCTGATGCCTCAATATTGCCGGATATTCATGATATTATGCTGATCTTGGGAACTAGTAGGGGAATCCAGGATGCACGTTTTGAACCCACTCATCAGCTGGATGTACCTGCACCCCACTGAGTGGTGCTGTTCCCGCTGGGGCTCGAACCCAGTACCATTTGTTCCAAGCGCCAGTGTTATACACTAAGCTACTGAGGGGTGACAGCCCGCTCTTGTGCAACGGGTATCAGTTTTTGTTACGATGACTGCAATTTCACTTTGCTACATAGGACAGAATTTCTCGACCTCAATATAACATCATAAATATCCACCACTATCATAGCATCCACGCAGAAGTTCACCTGCCGACAGAGGTCAAGCAATTCAGCCCTTTACAGCAACGGGAAATTACGAGTATCATCACAACAACTGATACCCGTTGCTCAAGAGATGGCTACTGTGCCCCAGTGGCTTACCTTTTTGCATTCTTTTGTATGCCATTAAGTAAGAATAACAAAAAATTAGCAAAATCTCTTTGTGTGATTTGGCGTCAAGCAAAATGTCTGAACTCGATGAAACATACTAAAAGATTTTTAATAAATGTTATAACTTTGTGTCTTGAAGTGATAAACTTCTGATCTAAATGTTTATATGTGTTTATGGAATGAAAATTCCAAGTAGTTCCCTGAAAGTACACCGGTTTTTGAACCTTTTAAAACTATTATTACCTCGTTTACTAAGTGAAATGGTTAGGACCTAAGAATTTTTTATTTATTTCATGGTAGTATTCACTTTAAATTGATATTAGTTGGAAAAAGCACTGAAAATCCTGGAGCACTGGGCATTTGTTTCGTCCTAGTATGGGACAACTCAGTATTAACTACCCATGAGTCCACCAGAGGTTGGATTCACGACCTTCAGTTCTCACGGCGAACGCTAATGGGACGAAGTTCAGTGGTTCACAGTTTCCTACTTCTATCACTTTGTGATATAGCACAACTTTCATCCAAGACCTTAAATTAGTATCCTTTTCGCTGCTAACTGGCTGACCCCAGAGGTGACGGTCAACAAACGAGACTAATGAGTACCATACAGTAATGTACTCTGGGGTTTTATTTATTTAAAATGAACGACACATGGTTAAATAATTGGTCTGAGGGTTACTTTCAAGACAATATACATCACAGAGTCGTATAGATTGGGAAAGCCATCTAAACCTGTGAGATCAAGACAGATGTGAACTATTAGATTTCAATGAAGTGCATGAAGCGTAATTCGCTCACTATGAAATCTAAAAGTCCTGAGTTCAATCCTTGGAGAAGTGGTGGGTGTCTGCCACTGAGAAGTTTGGTGCTCTCAGGTTTTCAGTGGTTCCCCAAATGATTTCAACCCATGGTGAATACTACCTTGAAATAAATAAAGTTCCCAAAAAAATCAAACTAAATGTCTTATTTCCATTGTTTTAGTAATACAGTATGCCGACTTTTTTGAGTATATACTGAAAAATAATTAGGTTGGTAGCTCATCGCTCTTAGTTTACTTTTCAATAACAAGATATTCAGCGAAGAGACTCTTTTCAACGAATTTATTATCAAGCTGTACAATCGTATATATATGATATTTGGAAAAAATTATATCCCGTGAGGAAAACTAAACACTATATGGTGATGACAATAATAAAAGAGCGGACGATATCATATATATACGATTGTACAGCTTGAAAATAAATTCGTTGAAAAGAGTCTCTTCGCCGAATATCTTGTTCTTGATGTTACAATGTGAATTGTTAAATTACTTTTCAATAAGCAATCTAGCCAGTTTACTACTTTTCCAAGGTGAGATTGTTCTCATATTCCTTCATTATTTGGTTACTTCTGAAACTTAAAATCAAAGATTATGGACGTGAAAACAAACTCTCAAAGCCAAGTCATTCACCTTCACATTCATCAACTTAAGGCATTTGGTAGAATGTAAAGGCGGTATTCATAACCAATTGACAACAATCCGGAAAACTGGATATCTCTTTCGTCCTTGCATGTGACTACTCTGAGGCGTTCACTCAAATCAGCTGGATAATTACTGGAAACCTGTAGAGTTTCACACTAGGATGAAAAACACTCAGTGTTCCCAAGTTTCCAATGATTCCTCGACTATTGTCAATCCATTATGAATACCGCTTTGAAATCAACCAAATGTGCATATATCTCCGAAATGAATAAAAAAAAATTTGATAAATAAAGTAATAAACAAATGAAAAATTTATCTTTCAGTGTTGATATCCCTTCTATTTATCTTGTTTACATATTGCCCGTACCAATTTAACATTAACAACAAATCGCTGAAAAGTTGCATTGTCAGTGATGCTTAGTACTAATCAAATCGAAACTCAGTTCGTTTAAAACACAACCCCGCAAAAAAGATATGATTGAACATTGACATATTGAACCTGAAACATTCACCTTTAAACAGTAAGCAGAATGCAAGCAGTTGGTAATATTTATTTCAGTTCCTTGAAATCGAATCAGGAAAGCTTTATACCCAGATTCCATGCTAGTTGATATTGATTGACATCAAGAGGAAATAGTTCCATAGCTATTTTCAAGGCATAGCGATTTGTAACCAAACGCAAGAAAAATTAAATTCCCCTGTCACCAACCGTTTTATGCGCTAACATTGTCAGTGGATTTTAAAGAATTATAGACGTATAACTTTACATCAGTTATATTTATGCATTAAAATAATTCTAGGTGTTGAAGCTCGGACTAGATATACCACCTAATGTTAAACTACAGAGAGAAGAATCGATTTTGAAACGAACAATAAGCCTAACTATAACAAAACAGAACTAAAATGTCTAGTAATTAGCATTCTGTAAATGTTCAATCCACTTTATCAGTGTCATTATTTATTATTAGTCCTTTGGGTTCCTAATGAAACATAGGGCTTCAGTAGCACGTCTCCAGTAAACTCTGTTCTCTGAGATCTTTTGAACCTGGCTCCACGACAGCCCACAAGCTCTCATTTCCTCCTCGCACGACCTCCTCCATGTCACCCCCACCTCGGACACCCAACTCATCGCTTCCCATGGAAGTTCCACTCGAGGGCCTGATACTTGATGTCCTCAGTCGGCCTTCTCAGTGCATGCCCAATCCACCTCCACTTCCCTCCACTGCATATTTGTTGGGTGATAGGTTGTTGGTTGGTTCGTTCCCAGAGCTCCTTGTGGCTTATTCTTCCTAGCTATCTGATCTTCAGTGGCGAGCGTAAGCAGTTGTTGATGAATGTGTGTAGTTTATTGGAAATGCCTTTCGTAACGCGCCAAGTCTCTCAACCATACAGAAGCACTGACTTGACTGGGTTGGTGTTGAAAATCCGTATCTTGTTCCACATGCTCAGTGCAGAAGATCGCCACACTATTTTCAGGCTAATGAACGCCTGTCTTGCTTTTCTTATTCTGACCTTGACATCCTCGTCTGTGCCATCACCGCCTGTAGTTGAAACAGTGCCTCCTAGATAGGTGAAGGAGGCTACTTCCTTTAAGTTTCTCCCGTTGATGGTGATTGGAGTTTGTTGATGTTGTTGGTGGTGGTGGGATATCTTCATCACCTCTGTCTTCTCTATATTCACTTGATGTAACATCTTCGCTGCCCTGTCTCTTCTGTCAACTTGTTAGTTTTCGCCTGTAGATCTTCAAGTCTGTGTGACATCAGACACAAGTCATCGGCGAAATCCAGATCTTCTAGGTTCTTTTTCGCAGTCTAGCGTATCCCCCTCTTCTCACAGCTCCCCACTGTTTGCTGCATGATCCAGTCAAGTCGACCACAATCAGGAATATCATGGGGGATAGTAGGCAACCTTGTTTCACTCCTGTCTTCACTTCACTTCAAAAGCATCACTGAGCTTCCTATTGTGAATTACTTGGCATGTGGCATCTTCATATAGTTGTTGAATGAGGCGGATAAAGGTTTGTGGTATTCCGTAGTATTGAAGCAGTTTCCAAATTACCTCTCGGTCGACGCTGTCAAAGGCCTTCTCAAAGTCGATGAAGTTGAGGTAGAGAGCTGATTGCCATTCTATGCTCTGTTCTATGATGATGCGAAGCGTTGCAATTTGGTCTGCACATGATTTGTACTTCCTGAAGCCTGCCTGTTCCAGTCGTAGTTTTCAATCCAGTACATCCTTTAGTCTCTCCAGGATGATGCAGCATAGCATTTTCCCTACTCTGGGTGGACAGGAGCGTGATTCCTCGCCAGTTCTTGCAAACACTGAGGTCACCCTTCTTCGGCAGTTTGACAGGGTAACCTTTCTTTCAATCGCCAGGTACCTTCTCTTCCTTCCACACCTTCTGCAATAGTGGTGTGAGCATGTCCATTGCTGTTGTCTCTGCGTCTGTTCTCAGTGCTTCTGGCGGGATCCCATCTGGTCCTGCTGCTTTCCCGCATTTCAGTAGCTTTACGGCGTCCAGGACCTCCATTTTTGTTGCAGGATTTATGCTCACTTGTAGTTCTGCGGCTAGGCTGCAGGTGGTATTTCTGGACGAAGTGCGGGTGGCGGTCGATTCAAGAGCTTTTTGAAGTGGTCGGCTCATTGTTTCCTTTGTTTCTCTCCTTTCGTAATTAAATTTCCGTCATCACCTTTTATTGGCTTCGTCTGCGTTGATCTCTTCCCAGATAGCAACCTGGTTATTTGATACAACGTTGTCAGGTCTCTATCTCTACTACCTGCAGCCTGTTCTGCTTCACTTCCCAGTGTTTCTTAGAAGTGTCTTTTGTCTTTGCGTGCACTCTTCTTCACTTCTTTGTCCAGTGTTTTATACATTGTACTCAGTTCCTCTTGTCGTTGAGCATCCTTGCACTGGTTTACCTTCTGCCACACCACCCTCCTCTCCTCTATCAGCTTCCATGTATCCGCCGAGATCCATTCCTTGTCTACTTTCTTCTTCCTTCCTAATACGGCTGTGCCGGTTTCTTTCCACATCTCTTTCAAAAGTCCCAGTGTTCATCCACACAGGTTTCTTCAGGGATGTTGCTCACTGTCTCCCATTTTGTCTTGATGGCTGACGTGAATATGTCATTCGTAGTTTCGTCCTTCAGTTGAGTTTCTGTTCTGGATGTTCAACTTGAACTTGAACTGTGGTCTATCACCAACTTCTTTGAAGATCTTCAACCTGGTTGTGAAGGCAGGTTCATTGCACTAGATAGTGAATGGTGTGAACCTACATCTGCTCCCCTCCTTCATCTAATCTTGTGTCCAGTAGACTGCGTCTCCATTTTCTTGAGACGAAGATAAAGTCGATTTGATTTTTAGTGTGTCCATCTGGTGAAATCGAATCCATGTCGCTTTGTGGATATCCTTGTGCTTGAACACACTGCCTCGCCTCCAATCATCAAATCGTTGAATGTGCAGAATTCTGCAAACAATTCTCCATTCTCGTTCATCACCTCACCTAGCGCTTCTCGACCCATGGTTAGTTCTCTCCCTGTGTTGTCCGCTCCCCGCAGTTTGGCATTCATGTCGCCCCACCCAACAGAATTTCGACATCGCCAACTGGCGTGGGGTCTTGTCCAGTGTTGATTGCAGTTGTCTGTAGAATTCCTCCTTTCTCTCTTGCTCTGCATTATTTGTAGGTGCACAACGTAGCATTGTATGATTGTGACCTTCGTTCCTTTTGAGTTGAACCTTGCTGTCATGAACCTTATGGTGGGAGAGATTGGTTCCCACTGCATGATAGAGAGGCTTCGATGCTGTTGGGGACATCGTGATAGCCACTCGAAAACTCATTGTGGTTGTCGTCTGGGTGACAGTAACGGAGTAGATTATTGACTCTCCAGTTGACAGTTTGGAGAGTTTACTCCCATTCTACCTGCTTTCGCAAATTCCAAGCAGTTCAATGTGATACCTCCTCATCTCTTTTGCAATCTGGGCTGCCTTGCTGGGTTCAAACATGGTGCAGATATTCCATGTCCCCACGTTTACTTTCGCTTTCATCGAGAGAAGACACATTGGCCAACTGGCTTCCCAAAGGCTTTCGCTAACTGGCGTCATTTCACCTCTCCGATTCCAGCGAGGAATAATTTTGCTATTATTTTTTATATTTCGTTTGTGCTTTGAAGTTTCTTTAGCGGTTGAATCGGTTCTACTGAGTTTGATTTCTAGCCCTATGCCCAACCTTCCCTCTTTATCCGGGCTTAGCACTCAGCTAGTGAACTAGTTAACCAGGTGGGGTTAGAACGTGAAGTGGATAGTAATTATGAAAGCAATAATAATAATTTCAGCGAGGATGAGATTGATGGGAACAGTATGGTACTGAAGACATTTAATCACTATAGATCAAAACTTTGGAAAATAAATTTATCATTTGACTGTCTGATGTAGCTGTAGTTTAGCAGACTTGTATTTATACTGGATGATGATTGAAGGTGAGATGAAAACCTGGATCACGTTGGGATTCGAACCAACCACCACCAGTTTCGACTGAAGTGAAATAAAAATATGATCAGTAGTCGGAGCTCATAGCTCAATTGGTAGAGCATCGGGCCGGTAACCCGGTGGTGGCTGGTTCGAAAATAAAGGTTACGTAATAGTATTGTGTGAAATGTATAGATAATCAAAGGATAAACAAATAAACGTGTGTGAAAGGGGGGAAAATACGGAAGAGAATGAAAACTGAAATTATCTTCAAAGTTATTTATTAGGTTTTCTCTGGCCAAGGCAGAGATACAGGTTAAACAAACTCCTTCTGCACACAAAGACTAGGTTTGATATCTCTAATTCCAATAGCCTCATCTATGTGTAATGCGAGTGCGAATTCCATTCGAAAGATTATTTAGAATGTGATAGCTGATTGTAAACGCTTTGGTCTTATCTATTACATGACCACTATCGACCAAATGAAACAAGATCGGACTTCGTATTGACTTCATTTGTCCCCTTCCTAGCCATGACAATAGGTGTTCAGAAACACCTTTATTAAGCTGCCTAGTTGTACGCCCAATAGAGCTTTCCTCACAGAAGCAGCGGAATTGATAAATGAGTACAGAAGCTGCAGAGCTGGGCAGCTTGTCTTTTGTCTGGGTAACAATAATCGGCCGACTAGAAAATGACAATCAAAGGTCAGCGGCATAGAAAGTTCTTCTGATGTCTGTTGACAGCCTGTGGAATAGGACTTTACTAGGTGCATCTCCTTTAAATTGGAGCTTCACAAATTATGATTTTTTTTTGAACAGTCATTTGCTCAGATTTCTTACTCATTTTATTCATGTATCTCTTCATAAATTTATAGAAGCAACCCCCTTTTTATCAGCATATTATGAGTGTGTTCTAACTCCTTGTGTTTCAAATCATCGGAGCAGATTTTCTAGCCCAGTTTGCAAGACATTCAATTTAACTTCTTTTATACCAAGTGGAAGTGTATGTGCTGGCTCGTAGATGTGATCTTTCTGTACACCGTTCTACTGAGTGACTCATCATCCCTTCTAAGCAATAAGACATATAGAAAATGTACCATATATCTTGTTCTTCACAGGTAAAAGTGAGGGGGGACGTTTATCAATGGATTTTCTTCAGAATTTGTTTTGTCAACGTTTTGACCAAAGACAACAAAAGTATCGTCAATGTAACGTTCATACATATCCAAATTATCGATGAAATCTTTAAGTGGTCAATTCTGAAGTTTGGCAAGAAAAATACCAGTTAAAGTTGGGCCTAATGGTGAACCCATTGAAATTCCATCAATTTGTTTGTAATATGTATCATTAAAGAGAAAATGCTTATTTATGGCGGATCATAGAAGTAATTGTTTAAGACTGTCTTCTGGAAGTCCAACATTATTCAGTTTTATGATATTTGCTAGCGAATGAAGTCTATTGTTTAGAGAAATGATACATTGATGAGTGAAGAAGAAACATCTAAAGACATCATATATTTCTTATTCATATTCACCTTTACTAGCTTAAAGATGAAGTCAAATACATTTTCAACACTATTCTTAATAACTTGCTTGTGTAGGGGTAGTAGAATTACGATTAGTAACTTCGTGATTTTATTATCAGGGGAAGTTGCGGAACCTAAGGTGGCCCATATGACCTTAGTGTGTAACAACATGTGAGCTTAATTCCCACACACGTAGTCACAGAAATTATACTCTCTTGTCTGAGTTTTTTTAAGACTGTTTGTCAATTGTTTTTCCGCTACTCCATTTCAATCTGCACAATGACAAAGTTTTGATACTTCGTTTGGTCATTCAGTAACGAGTTCATTTTGTCAATTTATTCGCTCTTATTCATTAACACTATACTCTCTCCGTTATCTGGATTACTTCTTCTGGTCTGTTTCATCTTTCTCTACTGTTCTTGAGGCGTTTGTATGTTGTTTAGTCAACAAACCTTCAGCAGAATAACTACTATTTGTGCAACATTAGCAGCTACTGACTAACGTTTCTTTGAATCTAGCAACTTCATCTGCGGATGACGGAATACAGTCATTTATTTGTGAAATTAAGTTCTCAAATTGGACATTTGTGTTAAGTTGATTGACATTATGTTAGAAATCACAGATTTAGGGCCGAGCGATAAATTTTCTAATGGAAACTTTTCTAGTTGTATGCATACATACCGATTGGGGTTTGAAGGGGATTTCCTTTCTGATTTTCAGTTTTCTAATGACTTGACTAGTTTCAGGCTTCTCTTCTCAGCTCTGTTTTTGGAGATTCCATCTACATAATCAAGAAAGCTACACATTACTTCCTGTGGTAGATTATCAACGGTGAATTTATTTGTGATAAATTCCTCTCTAAGTCAAAGATGTACAATTTTATCGAATCAATTTGATTAAGAGTATGTCATGCAGTGTTTCAGAACTGGAGTTAACCTTGAAATGGTGAGGAATATTTGTAGCTCAGGTGTATGGTCTTGGTTGTATTGTGTTCTCTGAGCTGGGTTGTTTAATAGCATAGCTTACATTGTCTTTCTAGACAGTGCCATCATCCACAGCAATAACTTCAGTATTAAGTGAGCTGTCAATATTTCTCCGTAAGTGATTCAGTAGCTTGTTCAGACTAACTGGTTGTTTCCTTTGATTGTTGTATCATTGATTGTATAGATTTTCCTGTTAGCTGTTCTTTTACTCGACTTCTGACGTTTTTGTCGTTTATCATTTTTCTCACTGATTTATATATTTTGTTTATGTCTACTCATCTGTTGATTTCTGACTGACTGTTCTGAATGTCTAGTTTCTGGGAATTCTGTGATATTCTTTGTATTTGCTATGTCCAAAATTTCTATATTGACGAAATCGAATTCATGTCCATAATTATCCACGTGCATTGAAATGAGTAATGAAATGTCACATGTGACGTTTAATAGCTAATTGGTGTTCATGTAGACAAAGGCGAAGAGGGCGACCACTTTGTCTAATATAGTGTTGACTACAGTTATTGCAGCTGATTCTGTAAGTGGTATTCGGTTTGTCTTCTTTGGTTGTTGCATCCTTTAGTCTGCATAATAGTGTTTGGAGTGGATTTATTGGTTAACGAGTGGCCACACCAATTTCAAGCGGTCTCAGTAATCTTGTCGTGATTTTTAATATATTCTTTATGTATGGAAGGATGATGCGTTTATTGATTTCTATCAATGACTTTGTAGTTGATGATGAATGGAATAGGCATCTTCTGATAAAGTTTTGTGGGTAGCCGTTCTTCTTTAAGGTGGACATCAAATAATTTTCCTCAATGTTTTCTCGCTCTTTTTAATACACTCTGCACGCAACTGGTTTTGTGAGTTGTTGGGTTGTTGCTACTGTAGTTGAGGATTTGATGTCGTTGAAAAAGTTGTTAATCAAACTGTAGGTGCTTTCGATATCATCTTTTTTAAACCTTGTTACAACACATACTTCCAATGTAATTCCAGATATCCTTTGAATTTTATGCATTCATTATTGAATCACACAGACGTTTTTGCTTCCGTAAGTCTAGCATTATACTTCAGGAAATCACTGAGTCCGTTCAATGTAATAAGGTCCCCATATGATTTAATGATGCTGAAAGTTCCCATTGTCAAAACTAGAAGATACATGCGCGAACAATATTGTTTTCAATTAGCTCTCATCAAGCTTAAGTCTAATATACATAAATTTCCTCACATATATGTAAACATTAAACAAATCATGGTGAATTCTTGAGTCTGTGGTAACTAGGAAATGAAGCATGCAAATAGCAGATACCTAGAATTATCCAATATTTCCATTTTCAATGCTCTGAATTTTACTTTTTCTCACTGACGTCCAAACTGCTTTCAAAAAGATCTGCAGAAACTACTGCAATCTGTTTCTCAGTAGCAAGACTTATCGAAAACTAGCCAAGTTGATCTGCAGAATTTTATAACTAGATTTAGAAAATGATGTAAAAACTGGTAATTTATAGCTGAACTTAACAGCCATTTTACACACGTTTCGGGAATGAATTTACCAATTGAGAAAGAAGCTTGGATTTTTCAGTATTAATTATCATTGTGACAAAGCATAAAATGTTACGCACATATTTTATAGTTTTTTTGATCCACTAGCTACCAGGAGGCTTAAACAAGTTATTATCACTTTAAGGCTTGCTTGGTGAATTTGATTTTGGGCTCAAGGTTATTGTGTCATTAATTTTCTCGCTTTCTCATTCTGTACCGTTGTGTTGCTCTTCTCATTCCACTAAGATTCATATTCATACTCCTTAACCTAATAGCTTTTTAAATATGAGCGATTACGAAGAGCACATATGCGATCAGAATGTTAGAAATGTGTTGTGCAAAGATATTACACAACCTAAACTAGTTAAGTCATCCTATCGTTTCGATGAAACTGTATGTCATCATCAAATGTGTTTATATTTATGTTGTTGAGACAAAATTCTTTAAGCGAAGCCACAGTGTACCTACGACTCCGTTTCCTTTTCTTAAAGCAACCTTGGACGATCGCTGACCACCCCCCACTATTTGTATTACATTAAACAAATGAAGGTAATTAGTTTAAAGCATGATATTTCCAACAAAAATAACTATAATTGGATGTCAAAAGCATAATGCAATTTCGTATTTGGTAACTGCTTTTCCCCCAGAAGGTTCGGAAGGAAGGAAAGGTACATACTGATCGACTAGGAGAAGAGCTACTTTGTAAAACTCCCAAAGAAGGGAGACCTACATCTTTGCAAGAACAAGAACTGGCGTGGAATCATGCTCTTTTCCATCCCAAGCCAAATATTATGCCACATCATACTGAAGAGACTATAGGATGCTCTTGATTCAAAATTACGACCGGAACAGGCTGACTGAGTGGCTTTAAGAAGAACAAACCATGTGTGGATTAAATTACAACGCTACACTACGCATCATCATACAACAGATCATGGAATGGTAGTGAACCCTCTACCTCAACTTCACCGACTTTGAAAAGGGCATTCGACAGCGCCGACCGAGAATTAATGTGGCAGGCAGTTGCTGCAACACCACGGTTTCAGTGCCACAAACCTTTATCAACCTCATTCAACAACTGTATGAAGACGCCACATGCCAAGCGATTCACAATGGAAAGCTCAGTGACGCCTTCTAAGTGAAAGCAGTAGTAAGACAAGGCTGCCGCTTACTATCACCGATGATCTTCTTGATTGTGGTTGACTGGACTGGGTTGGATCATACAAGAAACTATGAGGAGTGAGAAGATGAGCATATGCTGACTAGACCCATGAAAAGGCCTCAGAAGAAGATTTCCATTTGGACGATGATCACTTATATCTAGTGTCTTGTCACACAAACTCAAAGGTGTACAGGTGAAAACTGACAAGTTGGCAGAACAGGCAGAGGAAACGGGACTTCAAGTGAATGTAGAGAAGACAGAAGTGATGAAGATACCCAACAAACAAACAACAACAGCAACAACAAGCACCAATCACCATCAACGGGATAAACCTAAACAAAAGTTGTCTCTTTCAACTACCCACCTACCTAGGCAGCATCGTTTCAACTACAGGCGGCACAGACGAGGATGTCAAAACCAGGATCGGAAAAGCAAGACAGGCCTTCTTTAACCTGAAACCAACGTGGAGATCTACTGTACTCCACTCAGCACAAAGAACAAGATCCGGATTCTCAACACTAATGCCAGTCAAGTCAGTGCTGCTATATGGTTCAGAAACTTGACGTGTCACGAAAACCATTTCCAACAAACTACAGACATTCATCAACAGCCGCCTACGCTGGCTCGATACTGAAGATCATATGGCCAGAATAATAAGAATAAGCAGCACGAAACTCTGGCTAGCAACAAACCAACCAACAACCTATCACCCAACAAATATGCAGGAGACGAAAGTGGAGATGGACTGGGCATACACTGAGAAGGTCGATTGGGGACATCACGCGTCAGGTCAGACCGGGCTGTCGAGTGGAATCCAAAGGGGAAACGACGAGCTGGGTGTCCGAGGTGGGGGTGACATGGAGGAGATAGTGTAAGGAAGAAATGGAAGCTTGTGTGCAGTCGTGGAGCCAGGCTGAGACGACTGTAGAGAAAAGAGTGTGATGGAGGCGGGCTACTGAAGCGGTATTTGCGCTAGGAACCCAAGGGAGTAATGATAAGAATATATTTAATGTTGTGATCGAGGTTTGTCTCGATAGATGCACTTACGGAACTCACCAGTGGATCATATGCAAAATTCCTAATTTCACGTACTCTGTCTTTCTCTCTACCTTAATAATATCTTCTGTACTCAGCCAAAGCATTAGCTTTGAATATTTTTTTAGCAGTTTACATAATACTCGTGCAATACATTTCGAACAATATGATCACATATTCACCTGTCAAAACGTTTTATATGATTGAGGGGTTAAGATAAATTAAGATACTACACGACTTGTAAAATATGGGGACGATAAGAAAGAATAATACATTTTCACACCTTCAATGGCATTGAAATGAGATAAAGACAGCCAAGTTATTTTTAAGGTAGGAACGAATTGCTTTTGAATGCACGAAGAGGGTTTGAACTTTTGTAGAGCTAAGACTTCAATTAACCTAAGTATGAGGTCTTGACGAATGCTATAGAATGGTCTAAGGGTCCTTTGTGGTGAATCCTGTGACCTGTTTCTATAATTTACTTGTCTAAAGATGATGATATCTGTCTGCCATGGGCAGTTCTTTTAAAACCATCTTAGCTGATGTCTATATGTCACATATAAAAATTTGGACTGAGGATATTATCAAGTAGGTCCGTCTGCGTACAGATGTGTTGGTGATATCTTAGTTATTTGTAACAAACATGAGGATGCGAAAAATCTTCTAGATCGACTTAGCGCATCGGACCACGTAACATGGTAAAAACGCCTATTTGTTGGATAGAAGATATGAGATCAGAAACTAGACACTAAGAATATCTTATGTTTCAAGGACTACTCACGTAAATTATTGAGTAGCTTAACCAATAATTGTTGAAAAATGACTAATACTGATAAAACGGATGTTAGTAAAGATAATTACAAAGACAATACTGTGAAAAGAGAATTCGAAACATCTATGATGTGTCCATATGCGAAGGGTACTTCAGAGACACTATGTAGAATTCACTTAAGAATAAGCTTTACAGGTTAAAAGATCCTGTTGAGCTAATAAGAGGAAACCATCTAATTTTTCATATCTTTTACTACAATTGTGAGGTCGAATACGCAGGTTAAATTAGTTGACTAAGTTAGAATAACAGAGCACAAAAGCTAGCTAAATTCAGATTTTTAAACCCTAGTAAGATAATGGATCTAGAACATAGCTGGGCTATAACTATGCATGCAATTTCACACAAACACAGATCAGAGTGAGACAAAGAGAATGAAAGCTTGCTGGTGAGATGGAGGAGATTGATTGTTCACTGAATCGACACCAAAAGCATGCAATAGAAATGATTACGCAACTATTCCAGGTGTTTGAAGGAAAGAGAATTAGAAAGACCTATGTGAATCATATTTCAAAGTTGTAGGGTTAAAATGATATGAGTATGGACAGTAAATTGCATTCGAAGGGTAATTTAGTAAATTATACTAATTCCCTATATGACATATCTAATAAACAGACTAAAACGGACTTACAATCGACTGCAGTACCCAAATTTTACGTGTATATTAGTTCTTCATGGATTTAGATTGTAGATTGATTCGAAATTATGTTACATCTTGAATATAAAGGTCTTCTTGAAAATTGAACAGACTGAGTTAATAAATATATACTCTGTCGCATAAATTCTTCTCTGAATAAATTTGAATCAGCTAAGAACATAAATCAACTCAACCTGTATAACTGTCTCGAGAATTGAACAACTTATACAAAATAGTATCAAATGGACAAAAGTACTAAGACTTGTACTTAATTTCTTTTATAAAAGTGTTCTGAAAACGATGAGATGGTACGATGAAAAAATACATAAAACCTTAAGGAGTATTAAAACGACGTCAACAAAAGTAGAGGAAACATTGGAATCGACGGTAACAAAAATTTTTATTAATTTGCCTACCTCATGTTTCACTTAAACCTTGGAACTTAAAGCTTTTTAGAAAAATAACAATAATAGCAAAGATGATACGCCCACTCAAAGTGTTAGTTGTCCTAAATATAAGTGGACAAATACGATTAAAGTCTCTTGTTCACTTGTCCATCTGTTCATTTTATAGGGTGGAAATTATTTCTTGTCTTCACCTAACCTATAGGGACAATTGAAATACTGGATACATTATATATGTATTTATATAAATACCAGTGCATTTCAAAGGTATATATGTGAGTTATTTGAAAAACTCCGGAGCTCGTTAACTTCAAGTATATTCCATTGTAGCAATCAAGTTGAACGTATATCATACGTGAGTGTTCTGCCTATACACTTATTATTTGTTTTTATTCATATCCCTCATATTATTTTATCTCGATAATTAATCAACATTGTACATTTAAACTTGATATGTTACTCTACAATTTAACAAATGAAGGAGAGCATTTTTTAAAAATTTATCAACTGCCCGGAAAGTTTGAATTTAGAAGGTTATGTTCTAGTGAAATCATTTAAGGTCTAACTGATAATTTGAACACAACGTTTACATCACATGAAAGCTTTTCTAAGAAGCAGGTTTCCACGAGTTTATAAGCATTAGTTCGTTTTAAGATCATATTATATATACTTTCAGATGAAGATATATATGTGCTGATGTATTAAAGTGGCCAACTACAAGGTCTTTTATTCATTGAAATAGGTTTCGAAACAAAACTACATGTAGATAATTTATTTGAAGTGTCTTATATTCATAGTGAACTTCTGGCTAGTTGGATTAAGTACTGGGCTTTTAACCAGTACGCCGTGGTTTCCAACACCACTCCATCTATCTAGGTTTGGGCAGCCAGATAGGATAACTAATCCTCTTACATTGGGTGTGACTCATTACCTACTGCACAAATTTGCAAAAGGTTGCTGATTGGATTCTGATTCGGTATATTTTTGCTAATAAGTATTTTGCCACACTAAAATAAGTGTAAAACTTGAGCACGGTGCTAGAATTCAATTCCATATTAGATTTGTTTATTTGATTTATAACACACAGTGATACAGTATTATTTACTTGATGACGTTTGCAGCATAAATTATCACTTCTCATAATCATATCAGCGAAATCACACTCCATTCGACATTTGCTTTTTATAGTCCTGTCACCTCATATTCTTTCTTCCTTTTGGTAGTAAAATTTTCCATATCTCTAGCTTAGGTATTGCGTCATTCATATTACAAGTATTGGCTAGGTGTTGTTTCGATGAACAGAGATTCACTAATGAATCTCTTTCTCTCCACCTAATTATATTGGACTGAAGTGCAATGGCTTTATTCCACCAATTCTATTGTGTGATTGTGTGTTAATGCAGACAATACAATAGCCGAGTGTTTTTCCAGATTATTCATTTCACTGGGGTCTGTCATTCCGTATTTAGCTACATTGCAACAGTCCGCTATTCTGACTGATCCCGACCGGCTAGTTTGACCTATGTACTTGGCCCCACAGCCATTACATGGAATTTGATAAATTAGATTATTTTGCTTAATTGGTTCTATCGGATTCTTAAGCCAGTGGACAAAGCTTATCTCTGAATGAGTTTGTAGGCTTAAATGTCATCCTAATTCCAGCTTTGCTGAGGATTCTACGTAAAGTTTCTTATGTGGTAATATAACCAAAGGTGTGAACTCCTTTCTACTCGTATTGTCGTTATTAGTCGTACTCGTGTTACTGTTACTATTTCATTTCTTGCGTCCTCATACGAATTTCTAAATAAACTGTAATGGACAGTTATTAATTATTAGTGCTTCTTTTATGTGCTTCAATTATTTGTTTATGTGACTAGTGGATTTTCTAGCTCTGTTATCTAGAAACTTGACTAGACCCGCCTTAAGTGATTTGGATGAGATGACTTGAAGTCTAGATACCTGTAAGAATGCATTAGTTTCCTGAAGATGATAAAATCCAAACCACCGTATGTCTTTCGTTTTATCCCTCAATCCCATATAGGTTATTCTTTGTTCGTTTTCTACCTCGTAAGTAAATTGGATTGCGTCTACCACCGAGTTTATATGTATGAGGAAACCGTCTATGTATTCCGATTTCGACACCAGTTGTGTCATCCACATATCGCCACCACATCTTAGGTGCAGAAGTGAACATTTATAACACCATGGTTTCCTAACTATCCATAAAAATATCTGCTACAATTGGAAATATTGGCGACCCCATAGCTACTCCTTCTGTTTGTCTATATTTTTTTTCCGGAAACTTAAAGATTGGGTATATTAGGCACAACTGTCCCCCTAATATGATCTCATCAACCGATATCTTAGTTTTCTAAGTTCTGAGTCTCTATTTAGTTGATTTCTGACTAAATCCAGTGCCATATTGATTGGCATTTTAGTATAAAGGCTCATTACATCAAAACTAACCATTTTTTACACACTCTTCTATGTGTAGGTCATTAAGTCTTAGTTTTAACTCGTAAGAGTTTACTAGTCTAGAATTTGAACGGTTTCTAATCGGACACAACATCGATGCGAAGTACTTTGCTAGTTCATATGTTGGAGTATTTCTGAAGTCAACTATCGATCTAATGGGATAACCTGGTTTATGAACCTTAGTAGTGCCGTAAATTTTGGTAGAATTATTGGTTTAGGCATTAAAGTTAACCTCATACAAACATGCACACATAATCTTTTGATGAACAAAGGATATAAAAACTCAGAGTATTCTCTGTAGGCATCTTTTACTTTACTAAAATATAATTATTTATGCATACAACAAAAGTTAATTACTAGTAGAACTATCATTTTGCCACTCATTTCCCGGTTTAATAATAAAATCTACCACACTAAAACTGAAGATTCTCAATAAGCAAAACATAACAAACATTAAATGTGTAGTACATATTTCTTTATGCACCTCAACGAAAAAAAATTCGAATGCCTACTTTTTTAATGCTTTTGTAATACTCAATAACACCTTGTAGGATCGATTTCTTTGGGTTATTCATGTAAAATGTCTCTAACAAACAAATATTCATTTCATTGACTAGCAAAACGACGTCCGAACTATCGAGGAGACTAACTTGGAATAATAAATGTAACAAACGAGTGAAGGTTTTCAGGAAAATAAATTCACTGATTATAAGCTATTTATGCTTTGTCACGTCTTGTATATTTAACGGCTTTTAGAAAATGTAAATATTGATTTCATACAATCTACTAACTTTTATATAATTAGTAGTAAATACGCATTATAAAAAATTATTATTTGTAGATGACTGCTGAAATTCCCGAATACATAAATGACTTGAATTAGATCTGAAAACCAGAGTAAAAATATCACAAAGCAACTTGACGTAATCACAAAACTGAGTCCACTTAATTCTAAGTAATGTTTGTGATACAGCATGAAATTCTGTGTATAAATTATGCCAAAATTACTCCTTGTATAATCTTTTCATATAAGGCAATTGTACTAATCAACCGTTGATAAATTTTCGTCTAGTCTGTAGGTACGCTGTTGCAACAGCTACTGTGTGAGTTTTTTGTGCGGTAAACGTTATCTAATTACTCAACAAACAAAAATAATGTATTTACACTTAACAATAAAAGACAACCAACAAACGATAGTGATTCACAGAAGGGAGATGAAGTAGTCCAAAACTCGAAAATGAAAAGTGAATGAGTACGGTTTTAAATGCGTTGCATAATTATAGCATCTAAGCAATGTTAGTAATGACAGTATGATAAGCTATATTATGTAAACAGTAGTTGCTATGATATCTTTTTGTTTCTGGATTCATTCTTGCACGACGGAAGGAGCAAACAAAAATCATCTATAAATTTGATGGTGAAGGCTTAGTTAGCCAGTATGAAAACCTGAAGTTCCAGCTAAATAACCTTATAGTATTGGTGTTATTGCTTGTGTTATACGTCACTGATTGGACCAAATTGATCGGTCCCTATTGGCAATATAGGCTCCTAAGTGGATGCCTCAATATTACCTGTTTTTTTAATTATATAATAGTGCTGGATATTTGCTGGCGGTGGAATCCAGGACATGCATATCGTTCTATTCAGGACTCACTCGTCAGCTGGGTGTACCTACCTCCCAGTGAATGGTGTTGTTCCCATCGGGATTCGAACTCGGGATCGATCGTTTCAAACTCCAGAGCCTCATCCGCTAAACAACTTAGCCATGACAGCCAATTGTTCGATGGGCTTGTTTTATACTGCCGTTGGTTGGACCGAATTGATCGATTTTTTGGTATATGGGCTCCTATGAGGTAAACCAATCGGTCCTGAGTTCGAATCCCGGCAGAAACAACATCCTAAATAGGAAGGGATGCGCATTCTGGATTCCGCTGCTAGCCACTATTAATCATTGCTTTAAAACCTTATAGTAGTTATATGATGTACTTTTGCTCACTCAAGAACCTACTCTTATCTACCATGACATTTTCTCATAGTTTAATTATTAACCTGTGAAACAATAGGTTAAAGACATTTTGAAATGTCCGAGATTGTGTACTAGGATTAGTTGATATTCGAATAACTCGAACAAGTTCAAATGCACCAATTTTAAATAATGCATTCAAGGAAAAAGTTTTGGTGAATCGAAATTTAAGCAGGATCCCATTCCTTTTTCAAGAAAACAGTTAAATTATTGAAAGATTCTGTTAGACATTAAGGATTTTCGTTCCTCAGTATTTAGACTTGATAGTAGAGAAGGCGATCTTCCCATCAACACAATAGATGTGATTCACTACATCCAAGGGTTTTAATAGTAATTGGACCCACCATGTTCGACAATAACTTCTTACTTTGATAAACTTTGAACAGTACTAGGTATATATAAAATTTCCACTCCCTCGATGTATTAATTATAAAGTAATACTCTGGAAGTACCAATAAATTTTTGACTTGGAAGTCTGACTAAAGATCCAAGACTAGTTTGAGAATAATAACTTTGAATAGGAAATCAAATTCCCCCCTTAAGTTCTTCAAATTCAAAGGGTTAGTTATAAAGATACTCTAAAAAGAATAATCTTTAACTTTAAATGGGATTGAACTGCTTCCTTCAGTTACAAAATTTAGGGCTATTGAGAAGTCAGTAATACTCAACAACCATATAGTCTTGTGACTGCTGACTGCTTACAAAACTGATCCTGGAAATTTCAAACCATTAAGTAATTGCCTTGTTGGCAAGCCACTGAATAGGAGTACTTACGTATGCAATCTTGACCCCAGTCATATTTTCTATTACAGATGTTATCATCTTATATTATCTAAGTATCTGTCATCACTGGTTGCAAACGGCCCAGGAGTTGCACAACAGAACGAAACACCTGTCTACTGACCTTTCAATTTCAGTTGATTTCCATTTGATGTCAGTTTTAGCATAAGTCGTTTATTTCACAACAATCGTTGCGTTGTAATTCAATACTGAAATCTACACTTACACAAAAACTCATGAAATCGCAAGAATGACTACTGAAGACCAACTAATATAACAGAGGTATTCTTCGTCCCAGACTGATATCAACTGGAGAACAGCCGGAAGCCTGGACGACTGTTCCACCCTAAACTGAGTCTCCTTAGCAGTTCACAGTCACCAGTGATATTGTATGATGATTGCTTTATACAACGAATTTGTAAAACTAGGTAAATGCACAGCGTTAGGTACCGACTCACTGGCTGAATAGGGAAGTGTTAGCCATAGGAATTGGTGGTTCCAGGTCTTTGCCCCTAGTGGGATCTTGGGTTAGTACCGCCAAGACACCCCATGCGGAAAAAGGAATAAATGTCTAGGGTCCCTACGTTTTTATAATTCTCCAACTGATGACAGTTCGGTGTGAATGGCACCTTGGCATGCATGTATATATATAATCACAGCTTACCAGTATGTTCATTCACTAATGCAGGGGTAATTAATGAATACAACAGTAGTAATTTGGATTGTGTATGGAACAGGATAGTATATGGTGTCAAAGTATTCCTAAAGCGGCTTGCTTTTCTTTTAAAAACTCTTTATGCATGAAGATTAATTTAACTTTACAGATTTGGCAAAACTTTGTTTGATGAGAAAGCTTAGGTTTCAAAATGGTTGTAAAAATCAGACCACAGATTTTGACGATGTCATTTAGAACCTCCGTTGGATATAAAAATTAACAAGTCCAGAGTCCGTTAACTATTTTCTTTTCACAAACTTGAACCTTGATAAGTAAGTAGTAAATTAATAAAAACTCCTGTTAATCCATCTTCAAGTTCTTCGAGTTAAACTTTTAACAATTTCTCATGTGCTAATTATCTTGTATTACAAAGCCTAATATTTTGACAGATTTCTTTCTGCCTAAGCAATTATATAAATATATATATATATATATATATATATATATATATATATATTGGCGCATAAAGGGTTCGATGGATCTGTCACATTCTTGTTCAGATGTTATAAAAACAGGTTCCATACAGACAGGAGATATTAGGCACTGAAGCATGTTGAGAATCAACTCTCAGGTTTCTCACGTCTAAATCATCATAAGTTGAACTCGCGGTGAACAATTTTCTAAGAATTTAGTGCTTGGAATCATCGAAGCTATACTTCTGAAGATGATTAACTTGTCACTGATTTATGTGAAATCTGCTGAGAAAAGAACGGGTTAAATCTATAAGGTGCTCTATCTTGTCACATTTAGTTGATAATGCTAACAAAGTGGATATAACGAAAACTTTCAAAGTGATTTACCACATCCCAAAAAACCTTTCCGATGGGGTTCATACTCTTTTTTTACACATAGCTGAGAACATAGGAATACGAATGAACAGTCTTCTTTGACCAGAGAAGGCCTAATGAGTAACCTTAATTATAAATTAGTATTTCCGAATGAAAGACCTGCATACACATTCTAAAATATTTCCATACCTGTGACTGTTTCATGCTTCAGGTGTAGGGTATTCGGCTCAGAATCCTTGAATCATTTTATAGTGATTTTCTTGAGTATATTTAAAATAAGCCATCCTGTTTACACCAGTTGTTAATTAGGATTTTTGTACAGTATATATTCGGTTAGAACAGAACTAAGCTAGCAACCATTATGTAGCTATGATACAAAGAAAAAATACAACTTAGAACTTAATACACACTGTCTACCGTTTGAACTGGTATTACTTAACTACGTGATGTTAATATCGCATTCTCTGCAAGTTATAGACAAGTAATGTATTGGAAGGCTTCAGGCCAAATTCTACTCAGCACATCAAAACACTACTGAACACTGCAGCTCTTGGTGCCATATATGTTCTCAACATCAGCCAACCTTCCAAACAAATTTCGGTTCTGGGTTATCCATTCTTCGGAATCATTACTGACGGACATTGGCCAGCAGTGAAATCCAGGATGCACGTTTCGTTACAATCAAAACTCAGCTGGATGTACCTGCCTCCCGGTGGGTGACGATGTTCCCACCAAGACTTGAATCCATGACTGATCGCTTCGAACGCCAGTGTTATCCACATTAGAATTCTTTAGAATGCTTGAAAAATTGTCTACTACTTATCTATGAAATTCGTTAAGAAAGAACAACGATTCAAGTTTAATAGCATGAATCCACTTTACTGTTTTGTTGGTTCTTTATTGGCTCCCTGTAATTAAAAATATATAAAAATACAATACAAAAGAGTTGGAACATAAGTTGTGCAATGTAATTAAGTTAGCTAATCTGAGGCGACATGTAGTTTTAGGGCGTATAAGCATTCGAATGAAGTTAACAAGGTGTGACTGTTGACTTTTTCCCGATGCCTATGTTCCTTAGTTTACTGTGCTACCTCCTGCCAACCAACTTTATTTCCTTGCATAAAGTAAGTTCTAGTTCCTGTATTGCATGATACTTAACGGGCTGATGTTGTGTGCAGGTGATGACAAAGCGATGGAATAAAATGGATTTGTATGGTCCCACTCCTATCCCCGCTTCTTCTTTATTCATCTCCATAAAGAGGAATATGCGTATGAAATTACCGTTCGTAAACAGAAGGATAGATAATTCGTAGACGTACAGGAAGTTTCGACTTACACTCATCTGCACACGGTATAAAATGTTGAAATCAGTCTTCAGATATGTTCTCATTCTTCCTATTTATTCTGATGTAATATAGTCACTGGCCGACTTCTCATTTTTTCTAATACACTTTTGTTATGAGTGCAAAAGAGGTACACTGAAACACCCTTTATGTTTTTCATATAATGAATGTTACTTACTAAAAAGCAAATTTTATTTAAAGTATCCCTTTTAACATTTACTAAATACTTGTTGAAATGAGTAACACTATTAAAATACTTTCAATTAGCTGACTATTTATTGGCAAATGTTTTGTCTGCTGAATAATGAACACACAAAGCTATTTGATGTCCTTCTAAAACTGAATGTGTATGGCTAACAGTGTATTGCAATAAAGCAGAATATCTAATGTATGCCAGTTAATGGGTGGGAAAAAGTTGTACCAAAATACCATTGAAAACTCCAAGCTACAACTGGTCTGTTATATCAAGACATACTTTAGGCCAGTGTGCAAATTTGGCTAGTGAGCTTTCCAAAAATGCGATAGGATGGAATTATAGGAATCTGTCGACATGCTTTTCAATCACATAAACTTACTGTAAGTCAGTGAACAACAATAATATAGAATCTACTAAACTTTTCGTCATGTATGCCATCAGTAACCTAGCTCTTTAGAGAAGTACTGCTTTAGCAACTTGTGGGTCTGTACTGAAGTTTATATTTGACTCGATAATGAAACTTCCGTCAATAAACGCGTATAAGCAGTTAAGCTTACTAAAGTTTCAAATCTATAGTGCATTACATAAATTACATTTTAACTTAATTGAATCCATACATAACTACCTGTAATAAAACATATTTATTATAAAAGTGCTAACCGCAAATGTGTTTTTTTAAAAACATTAAAAAAAGAGTAATTTTCTGGATGTCTGAGACGACAATTGGTTAGATGATGTTACGCAACTCACAGAATGGTTGTTCTCCTATATTCTTAATGGAAATGTGTTTTACTAAATAATCAAACTGTGAAAATATACGAGATAGAACGTGTATAGTAATTTAGAGTTCCCCAACAAATCTCAAATATCGTTTATTCAACTTGAAACAGACCGTCACAGTCGATGGTGAAGTATGTTGCATTTACCATGAAAAATATGTCAAAGCCTAATTACCAGTCAACTTTATCACTTGTATTGCATAAAAAAATGGCGACAATACTATAACTAACATATAACTTATGTTTTTTATCACCTCTCAGTTTTGCTTTGTTCTTTTAACCCAACTTAAATCTTCTTGTAATATTTGACGAGTAGTAGGTACGATTATACCACTTGTGTCGACCTCAATAAGCCCATATACGGTATTTAACATCAGGACACTTGCATATGCTCTGCAAAAACTTTGTAATATGCAAATTAAGGAGAAATGATGCTATTATTTGATTAGTGTAGAGTACATATCCAGTCTGTTAGACGGTATAACTAACTAGGTTATCGAAACGGCGACTAAATGAGTATATTTTATCGAACACTTTGGAATGAATATGAGGTCAAGATGTATGTGTTAACCTAAAAGATTACTACAAGTGTGAAGTATTTTTTGTAGTACAGTTTTCAATGGCATTTTATTTTTTATTCATAGTGTGAGAGAAAAATTGATGAACAGAGGAATTTTTGTAAATTTATCCCATTCGATTGATTAGTCATTCAACCTCTTCTTCATTGAATTAACTAAATGTTATTGCTTGTTTTGTAAATAGAGACCAAATATTTTAAGGTGATTCCCTTCTTTGTGCATACAAATAATCCGGCCGAACGTGAGCACAAAATAACGAGTGGAAGGTCACTGAAGATCTCTCTAATCAGTGCCAACTTCTGCCTTAACGAAGCACATATTGGTCTGATGTTCCGTCAACTGCATGTGTTGCCCTTGATTTATTTTACAGTGTGTGAGATACTAGTGTAAATTCGTCAGTATGATCTTTAATAATGTCATTTCATTTGGTAAAACTTACAGCTTTTTCATCATAAGTGAAGACGAAAAGGAATATGATGAATCATATTACATATATTCACCAGAAGACTCAGTGCTAAAATTTCCCTTATCGTTTAAAGTTCATACTTTGGAAACTTATAATACCTCTTAGATAACAGTGTATACATTCAAGTGATGAATCTGAAGGTACTTTGAGCTATCTGAACGAATAATTATCATAGGTAACGTTAGGCAGTCCCATGGATAGGAATTATCTTTTTAGATGGGTAATCAGTAGAAATCTTCGTTCTCAGAAACATTTGTCTTTAGCAGTCAATTTCATCATTTCGTTTGGCGCCCACAGTGTAAATCTAACTGGGAAACAGTATGACTGTTCACTTTCAAGTGAATCGTTGGTGTGCCTTTAGTTACATTCCTAAAAGTCTTCAACTAACTCATTTTTGTAGAAATGGCCTTGTGTTGAGTGTCATTAAGCACATATATTCGCTCAGACTTTCCTGTTTCTTGTGCACTGTAATTTAACAGTTTTCACGAGATTAGAAATTTGCTTATGTAAAAAAGTAATAAATTTAAAGTAGCTTAGGGATACTGCTGGAAAACAGGCGATGATAACCATGAATATTAGGTTGACAATTTTCTGACGTTCATCTTGTTGCACCGGATTAAGAATACGATTCACACTATTGGCTAAATACGTAACTTAGTAACCATACCGTATACTTTGACAAAGAGGACTAACACAGTTCCACCAGAGACTACAGTGTGTGATTTTTTTAAGGAAAGTAGATCTAGTAACAATCGAAGTAGATATCTGGGGGAATTTCAACCTGTGATGAGTATTACGCAACTAGGTGTATTAACTACTAACCATTTTGGAGGTTTGTGGGGATTTGTTTATCACTGACCGACACTAATTGGGGAACCACTTAAAATGTAGGAGTACTGGACGTTTGTTTTATCTTAGTATGGAATTTTTCCGAAGTACGCACCCATGACTTCATAAATGGCCGATCCTAGAACCTTTAGGTTTCGCTGTCAGCACGTAACCATTGAACCACTGAATCTTGGATGCGCAATAATGATGAGTTTCAAGCTAGGACGGAACAAATAATCAGTCCTCCCATCCTTATTATTTTTTTAAATCTTTGCCTATTGTTTTATATGCCTCTTCATAATGATTGATTTGTCATATGTTTATTTGTATGGTGGGGCAACGAAATAGCGAAGTAGAGAAACAGTGTGAACTTAAACAAAATCAAAATGTTACGCAGTAATGCCATAACTATATATCTTGAATAAATATTCTTGCACAAACTAAACGGAAGTAGGAAAACGAAAACGGAGGAATTTAAAGGATGAGATTGAGTGGATGATAAGCAGAAAACAAAATATCAGAACAGAATAGGTAGAACTCAGTAAATTAAGACTAAGATTTACTGTGAAGTGAAAATCCAATTAAATTCAGCACAGAAGTGATCGATCGAGTATTCGTTGAAGTCCTCGTCTTCCGAATACAGATTAGCTTGACTGTCTTGCAAGTAATGCTAAGTAATAAAAGGACGTATGGTCATTTATAAGCTTTTATTATTTTTATAGACGTAACTTCAGTATCAGCTGGATAAGATAATGTCATCCATTATTTCCTTGTGTCATTTGCATGTATTTAAGATAAAGAAATAAATAAATAGAAAACAGCAGTGAATATATGTGATCACGTCTTCTTCTTCAAAGATATTCATCCATGAAGAAAGGAGAAATGCGATGTAATATATCTTGATTTACTTCCTATTTTATGAATTTTAACAATTATATAGGAATTATTGTATGAGGTACATTTTTACTTGTGTAGTCCCGGAATAGTATATTAGAACAAATAACAAAATAAACAGATATCTTGTATGATTTCTTAACGTATCGTTAATAGTTACAAAGTTAAAATATCCGATTCCTCATTTGGAACAACAAAACTGTGTTTATAAGGCAGACTGCAGTGAATGCGATGCCACATACATTGGAGAGACATCACGTCAAGTACTAACACGCCTAGCCGAACACGGTCGAAGTTGCAAGAAACCACCAAAAAATTCCAATGATCTTTAAAATTGTCAAAAAAGCTCTGCCGTCGCGGCTGATGCCTTATATTCAGGTCATAAATATCATCTGAAAAAAGTCCTGCAAAAGGGTTTTCTTCCTCATAAAGAGTGGGCCATTACAGAAACTCTGCACATCTGTTCATACCCTTCTTTGGTCAACAGAAAAGATGTGTTAGACATCCCACAAATATGCTAAGCATAAATGAGTAGCATAGATAGTTGCAAATAATATATTCAGAGAAGGTAGAGCACAATTTCATTCCACATGATTTATTCTGAATTTTCTCTTGCTTGAAGAGTTTCCTCTGTTATTTAGCTTAATCGTCTTAATCAAGTCAAAAAATATTGTGACCTTTAATTGACCTTTAATTTTCAAAAATATTGGTTGTGTTTTAACGACCTGTCTAGTCTTATTACGCAACACTTAACTGATCTACTACTTTCATCAATTTTACGCTCCTTTCAGAGTTGTATATATTCTATGAACCATTCTATATATTACATAATCCATGCTTTCACCCATACTTCAACTGTTATCAAAAGTAACTTTATCGTTATCATTATTACTATCATCATTATTATTTATTTATTTATTATATATTGTCTGATGTTCAAATATTCATCCTTCCAAACTAATAATCTATTCTTTCTCACCCTTGATGACTCACAACCCCATTTCATGGTCGAACTATATTTCCCCACCCTATTTTTGTTACACCTTACTCCCATAACTGAAAGAAGTCTTTCTAACTGATTTCCTTATTCACTTAACTGTATTAAATTGATCTTTGCTCCATATCACGATGTAATCAGACGATCGTAAAGGTCACCACCTTCTGTAGCAAAACATGAATAATAACCTAAAAATTTAATGTCAGATTCATACTCTTGAAAAGAATCTTCCTAGCAAGATCGAAGCGTTAAGGAATAATACAAAATATTTGTTTGTTTTGTTATTTGTTCTAAAATACTGCGCCGGGATTACACTGGTAAAAATACACGTGGATTGTACTCCGCTTCATTCTCATCATATACATATAGTTTTAATGGGATCTACAAATCAGAAGATAATGAAAGGATCAATACAGATCAGCATCCAGAAATTCAGTCACAGAAAAAAGTGGTAAGCGTCAAGGTGTAAAATAGAATAGGAAATTCGGACCATGATTCTGAATTTGATTTAAAAATCAATCACATAGACCGATAAATATAAGTGATGTAAGTTGAATAAAAGAAAATCACCAAATGTTTTTCACAAGGGTACAAGATTTATCTCAATCAGTGAGCCTGTCTGTTTATATGAAACAAGCTTTAGTCCAGTAATTCAAGTGGCTTCTATGAACTACAGTCCAGTTGATATATACAGTTTATTGGCTGTTTAGAAGATACGTACAACTGAATGGCAAACGACTGAGATGTAAATGTAAGAAATTCATTAAAGAAAATGGGTGGCAGTTTTCCTCTGTGTCCTTCTAATATTCCTGATATTAAAATTAAATATTAGTTAGCCAGTCTGAGGTGATAAGGAAGATCTACTTGTCTACTTCAGTTTCACTCGATTACACCTTTATTTATTCAACAGAACGAGTTTCACCTTGACTGAGAATGCTATTTCACCTGAAATGAAATCAGCAACCCTATGTAAGTTTGTGTAGTAGGCGACAAGGCTCACCTATAGTGTGGCAGGTAGGGATAATTACTACTTGACTGCTCAGCAGACTTCAGTAAGTGGAATGGCGTCCCATCGCATGACTCAGATGGAAGTCAGTTGTTGAGAGCGACGAGCCACTACCCTATGAAAATGTCATCTTTTTTATTATAACCTAAAATAGACAACAGAGATTACCCGTTATCTGGACCTCACCGAGCAACATTTTATTTAGAACTGGTTTCCATTTGAGTTGAATTACTGCGGGTTCACAGAAAATTCCTCCTGGAAGCATTTTTAAAAAGGAACACATTCCTTTCTTTGCCTTCTATATTAAGAAGGAATTTCACCCTTTTAAGCGTGATGTCCTGACCAAATCTAATTTTTAATTAATGAGGTAAAATTAAGTTCGACCTTGATATCGCCTGATTGAAGTTATATCGTAATAAAAGTACCTGTAATTCTTCCCATTATTTCTTCATGTGATACTTGTTTATTTTAAATAATTTTTCTGTTCCATTGTAAATTTATTGGATGGATTAGTTCGGCTGCATTTATGAAATTAAAGTTTAACACAGCAGAGTGATAGACGAATATACAACAAAATTAGATAAACTTATTGTATTCTGCCAAACTCTTTTTTTATATCCTTCTACTGAACAACTTAGTCAGTTATGAATCACTCATGCTAATGTGTAAATCTCGCCAGCTAGATGGGAGTGATCGAAACATGGTGCAATTTTTAAATCATTTCCAAATCGATCATCCAATTCTAGATATGTTGATCGATGCACGTCAGCTAGTCATATGTTATATAGTCCTAATTTTGCTCAAATTTTGCCTGGTATTTAACTTTATTATTGTTGTCTTCGCGTCATGTTGCCATCATTACTAGCCTTTCCATTTTTATTGATTTACGATATTTATCACACAGTATAAGAGTATTGTTTACTGGATTACGTTTCTAGCTTTTGTTTTCCCTCTGCTACTCAAGGCTGAACTCTCATTGATTGTTAACTCTTTAACTTATCAAGGAATTTAGTGTTTTTCAAGGTAGTTTGGAATGCTTGTATTCAGCATCATTCTCAACTGTTTTAATTGCTTTTGAGACAGTAAAAGCTGTCTTTCAGTGATCCATCTTCTGTTGTTGTTTTCGCTCGTCAGTAGTATCGTTGTTGAGGTGGTTGACGTGTTGATTGGCTATTACGGTAGATTATTTTGCACGTTAGGTTCGTATCGCTGGTAGACTGAAAGGATGCATTACCGGTCATAACACCAGATTCCGTACACTGCTAGTAAGCTCGACCCCAAACTAGTGGAATGGTCTTTTGGTGTTACGATCACTCTGATATTGTTGACTGGCGAAGTCTGCAGATAAGCACGAGTGGTTTCCAAATATTTAAGTCGCTCAGTAAAAGTATATTTCACTATTTCATGACACTTTTGTGTCAGAGATCACACCTTAGGATCTGGAATAGTGGTTGGTTTCTATAGGAAAGCTTGACTACACTACTGTTGGTCAAATGGAAAGTTACTCAGCTATGAGAAATCTTAACATGAACACTCAGTATCGTACTCTGGATTCTTTACTTCAAACCCCAGAGTATTATCGACTAAGCCATTGAGGCATGATAGCCCTCTGTTGTGCAGCGGATATCAGTTGATGTAATGAAACTTGCAATGTCCAGTTGCTACACAGGGTCGAAAAGCTCGACTTTTGTTGGCAGATGGGCTCCTATGCGCATGTCTCGATACTACCGGATGTTCATGATGTTATATCGATCTTGGTGACTAGCAGAGGAATCGGGGACGTGCGTATCGTCTTATTTGAGATTCATCGGTCGGATAACACCATGAATATGCGGAAGCGTCGAGGTACCCACATTGCAGCCCATCCGCCAACAGAGGTTGAGCAATTCGACCCTTTACAGCAACGGGAAATTACAAGTATCATTACAAAAATATTTAAAAGGATGATGTACATGTAAATATGCCACATCAGAATCATTACGTCTTACAAAATAAATTATACAGATAGTTACTGTATTTAGCTTAAAAGCTTTTACCGTAGATTCATTAAGTTTAGCTGGTCAGTTGAGACATTTTACTGAGAAACATCAGTTGTATGAAGAAAATCATGAGCAGAATTAGTTAATCAGATTTTATATCTAGTAGCTGCGTACTAATTTCCCTTTCGTCTGGTATATAAGCTTCACGCCTCCCACTGAATTATTCAAGTACACATATAATTAAAAGACCGACAGCTAAACAGCTATACATAATTAGAATGCTTGGTCTAATCTAAGCATATTAAAAACTACCTTCTTACCTTCCTACACACAAGTATCCTAAGAATCTTAACAGACTACATAGCTACTTCAACTAACTATCTTACTCAGTGACTGGAGACAGTATTAACTAAATATTGAAAGATTGAATTGAACCATTTAAAGTACAACTTGTTCAGGACTTCCTCATTCTTTAGTTATAACGCTTGAATTACTTTTTTTGTATACTTATATACACATCCTTGAAATGAAAAATGTTCCATAACCATCTTCTTTATTATTTGGTTGAAAAAGAAGTTCGTCAATGAAGAGAAGAATCTTTTTAAAAATGTACTTTCTCCTTTGTTACTTATACATAATTGTTTTGGTGATAAAAATGATTTTAAAAACGTTGTTCAGTGTAGCCCTATATTCTAATTTGATCAATAAACTCTAAAGTTATCAAATTAAATTTATTTCGATAGGGAATATTTTATTCCAAACTGTTAGTTGTGTTTGTGTTTTTGTTTTTGCTCCACTCTTCTAGTAGATATGAGTTGTTCGCCAGTGGTTAACACATGTGGCTGTATAGCTCTTAATCCTTGATACTTATCGATACTCATCCATGAAGTTTCGCAATGTGATTATATGGAGAAGTAAAGTGACACTATGTTTCACTGCGTTTTAATGTTTATGATGACTGTATCGGTAGGAAGCCCTGCAAGACCTTGGTTTCGTTCTTGTTGGCATTCATCAGTGAGACATACCCACAAGCAAGAGAAGACGCGTTTTGTCGGTGATTCACACCTGCATCATTCAGTCAGAGACTTAGTCCAGTACAACTGAGAGGTCAGTAGTGGCCTGACTAGTTTAATGGTCAACTCTCTACCTTCAGCGTTGAGCGGTGCAGGTTCAAGTCATCGAGAGAATACTGCTTTCCTTCATGGTTGCAGATATGCCGCCGTGACGAGTCCCGGCAGCATCTAATTCAGCCAGTCGTTAAAGTTAACCATTTTAGTGTATGTGTATGGAATGAGAGGTTTCGAAGACATTTCAACACTCTCCTAAACAAAGGTTTCTTAAAACCAAGTAATACTTTGTTAATAATCTACGATCTGTTACAACTGCTCGGTGGGCCCAATAAGATCTTATCTTCCACAGAAAATGTATTGAATCTAGATAATGATGTACACTATCCAGTGGTAGTGAAGAATCGATATCACACACTGATAGGAAGAATTTAGTAAATATCTAGTCCGCTAGGATTCAGGCTTACAAAGGTTAATTTAAAAATCGATTTCTGCAGAGTTTTGAAAAGAACGTTGGTAGTAAGTCAGCCGACTTTGTTCTGCTTTCCCATGTAATAATTTAAAGTTAAAGATTTTATGTAAATCTTTATTGATAATTGACGCATTTCAGTGTAGGAACTAAATAGTGTGATTCAGAAAAACATTCCCTAGTCAATAAACTAACACCATGGCCAAGCAGTTTCCCCTATAAGCCATAATCTGAATCTTGTGCATTTCATACGACGTTTATTGTAGTGAGGTGCATATACTTCAAATATATCTTGAAAGAGTCCTAGTTGCAGAATAAACAAACCAGTTGCTAGAAAACGTCTATCAGCAGACCAATGTAAGCAGTTTCTGACTACTAACTTTCTTCAGTTGTATGTGTTAAAAATTTTGTCGCTTGTATCATCCCGTCGTTGAGTGGGTCGAATTGACCAGTTCGGTTGCATGTGAAGTGACTATCGTGACTCGATGGTCCAGTGAATAACGCTTCAATGTTTGAAGTGATCTGTCTCAAGTTTGAGTCCTAGTGAAAATAACACCACTCCAGCTGATGAGTCCCAAATAGGGCAAAACGCATGTCCTGGATTCTGTTGCAAACCACCATCCATCATTATTGCATGTATTGATACCTTATAAAGCTCTTGTGTTAGGCTTTACACTCCTGAATCTTGAATTAGTAGTTACACAGTTGGAAATGTCAACCACGACTGTGCAATTTGTAAGTGATTTGCGAATTGCACCTTCTGCTTAAGGTATACTGGCCCATCCAAGTCAGCCAAGCAGACTCTGTTCTGTGAGTTAAAGGTTTTCCGGGTACACCACTGACGAGCAATAGTAACATGTTACGCTAAATCATGACACTTTTGTGTGGGAGATCACACCTTTTAATCTGAGCTGACGGTTGGTTTTCAAAGGAAACCGTGTTGATATCACAACTGGGTATTCCATAAGCTACTTAAATGTAAGAGATGTTAGTCTTCAATGGGAAATTCGCAAATACTTTCCACGTTAATCACTGAATGTATAACGTACCGATTTAAACAATTTGGCTAACCAGATGAAGTCCACCTAAGCAATTGAAGTGTGATCTTTTCTGTCGTCGCTCAGCAACATATTCATAAATTAAAATTTTGTTTCACTCAGGAAATTTGATAGCAAATAGGTATATTTGTAACCAAGAAAAGTAACATGAACACGTAAAGATAAGAACAGCTGTGGTTCATCATAGATAGTAAATGAAATATGATCTAGTTATCATCCATATGTTTGGTTCAGGGTTGACAACATCATCTCCCCCTGCAGCTGAAATACTCATGAAATTTATCCTAATCAAGACTGAAAAGCTTGCCCCAAATTATATATACATGTATATTTTTATATATACTCAATACTACGCATACATACATGCTGAGAGCAAAGCATATAGAAAGAGAGAGAGACGGATTATGTAATTGACCGTGTTACGTAATTTAGTAACCATAATCCATGAGTTTATAGATCAAGGGACTTACGACATCTGTGGCTGTATAGACAAGCCAAAGCGTGCGGCAAAGCAAGCATACGTTATCCTCTATGTTAGGGAACAAATGATACATTTATCAATGAGAACCAGTATACTAAAGTTAGCCAAGTATTCAGTGAAAAAGCTTTCCCATATATTGGAAGACTATTTCTAATTATGTAACTTGGACAAACCGAAACTTTACGCTGTAAGGTATTAATCTCATCGTATTGACTGATTTAATAACTCAAAAAGAATTTTTTATGACTGATGATTTTGCTTGTCATCACTTGAACGTTTTCTTTGCATGTAGCCCCATCCAGCTACCGACCAAGTGTATTCGCCTTATGTTTCAAATATATCACATATCCACTGCCTCTAAAATTTACATATCAAAGATGAAGCGTCTCTCAGAAGCCTTTCAATGAGTCATATATATAAGTAGTAGTTAGTTAAATAACAGTTGCAAAGAAATTCTTGTCTGAGTGTCACTTAAACTCGCCTCAGAGAAATACTTTTCCGACAAGTTATTCTATGTATGACTTGGTTAACTGAATTTATCAACTTCAGTTCACTATCCATCTAGACAAACATTTATTCTTATCAACTTCTGCATGACAAATTTTAAAATGAAACATGGTCGAGATATTTTACACCTAGATGATTTTCATGATTTCACATAACTTAAGGGGCTAGGGAAAAAGACCAATCACAAATGACTTATTGTTTTCGACCTTATAGCCGATTGTTATTAAAGTCAAAACCAAAGATTTCATTTCTTGGAATAAAAACTTTACTTTTAAGCTTTTACATTAAAATTTTATTCGTTTGTATGGTTCACCCACTTCAGAAACACATCTGTCCACCAATCAAAATATGTGAACTTGGATATTGGGTTTTCTATAGAATAAAATGAACAATGATATTGAATGTTTGTTTAAAACCGTTTTTACAAAATTTAGATGGTAGGATGAAAATCTCTGATGACCGTTTAAAATTCAGAGCAAGATCAATGGCACGAAGTCATTTCTTTGTGAATATAGCCAATTTCTAGTCACAGATTAAAAGACACTTAACATCGAGAGCCTCACCGCTTAATGGTTACGTTGCTACATGGTCAATAAAGTTCAGTCATTACTCAGGACTAGACAACATGAAATTGGTTTCTGTTCAATGACCAATCAAAGTATCTAATTCAATCCTACAGGAAGTCATCCGCAGCACAAATAGTACACTGGTTACGTCACTCACTGTGGCACTGAGGAACTTCGGTTTGAATATCGAAGGAACATCATTTCTGTCCATACAACTTGCAGTTGGATGTCAAACAAAACGAAACCTACGTCCAGTAGAGTTCCTTGCCGGTTCACTTCTACCATGTTACACAAAAGTATGGGCATAATAATATACAAAGATAACATTAGGCTACATTTAGGAAAATAAAAAATAAACATCGCTTTACGCATAAAACCATGTAAACATACGGTGTTCTACGCACACTAAAGTTGAAGCAATTGCTCCAGGGGAAATGACAACTTTCACATATGTTCAAACTTCAGTGGTCATATGCCAAAATCATACTATTGTATGGTGCAGCTCACAATTGGTAGATAAAATGATTTGGCAAAGACATCACAAGAGGATCAGCTCAGACAACTAGAGTCAGTTTCGTAATTTTCCCAAAGAACTTATTTTATTAGAAACAATGCATAATTAGCTACTATAAATCTCATGACCTTTTAGGTTTGTTAGCTAAGCTCGTACACAGGAAAATGGTCAAGCTTCGGTGAACGCACCATGAAATTTGAGTTTAGCATTTTTTGCATAGTCAATGCTTTCAGTTTTTCCTAATCCCAGTTGAGTTATTACAAAGGGGTTAAAAGTATACCTACAATAAAGTAAAGTAGTTACGAATTTTCGCGTAGCAAACACTTTATACTAGGATGTTTGAAGGAAGCTGAAAGCATTAATACACTATATACTCCGCTGAAGAGAACTCTTTTCAAACCACCAAAAGTCAAACGACACTTCCTCTTCAGGTTTACTCCCATCAAAGTATATTTTAAATGATTAAGTCAAACGACTGTTTGACGAGAAACTACTGTATGGAATTCATGATTCGAACGTAAAATCAATTAACAAATCTCTACAAACCTCCAGAGAGAATTAATCTGCCACTCATTCCTGACTAGCTTCAAGAGGTGATTCCCCAAGTTCTACCGATAAGTCGTGACCCGTAGAGTCAACTAAGTCGAATATGAGGATAGGTACTCAATAGAGACATTGGATGTAGAATGTGCTGTATCGTAAACTGACAGAAGTGGAAAATACGGACCATTCGGTTTCGACCTAGTGACCAATGAAAAAGTCCTGGCCGTGGAACCTGAAGGTCATAGGTTGGCTCCTTGAAGGGCTCACGAGTGCGCAATCCTGAGGAGCGACACACTAGGACGAAACAGCTGTTCAATCCTCCTGAGTTTCCAATGTTCCACCAACTGACGTCCATGACGAATCCCAACTTTAAGTTTATATAGTCCTAAGATTTTAAATTATGTTGACCATTTGGACTGAATATAAATCCATCGGCGACCAGAATCTATAATAAAATAACTCTACATTAGATTACCACCACCACAGACAGTGGGACAGTATTATCTACCTGAAATGGAACTGTTTCAATCTGTGTTATTCGGAATAAACTAGTCTAACATGGAATTACGTTCAATCATAGAACATAGTTTATATACTCCTTTTCTTTTAAAAAGGCCGTTTTTATTTATTCTTCTAGACCTACCACGAAGAGAAACTGATGGATTTAAAGCTTACAAGAAGGATGATGAAAAACTGAATTCCTCATTTTTTTGAGACCTAGTCAATATTTTTACTCCTTTGTACATCTATATCATAAAGTAGTCGGATGGATCACCTTATAGGTGAACTGAAATGAAGCGACAAAGGGTTCGCAGACTTCTCTGAAAGTTCAGTAGTTGGACATTTACTTCAAGCGTTTTCTTGATATTGTGTTTTCTGAGCTGACTGGTTTAATCATGAAACCTTCGTTGTCATTCTAGACAATATTACCAGCGCAAACTTCAGAAAGAGGTGAGGTATAAGATTTAGCACCTTATGCCGATGATCCTGGGTGATTGTTTGCATATATTAAAATCTCATCTTCTTCATACGCATTTCCATCGGTTTTCCTCATGATGTGAACTTTGAGTTTCTTTTTATTTCTTATATTGTTGGTGGATTTTGTCCATATTAATGTGTCTGTTGATCGCTGACTAACCTGAATGCCAAGCCTTTAAAAATTCTTTGACACCTCTTGTGTTTCTTCCATCCAGAATTCCTACATTTTCCCGGTCGAATTCGTGTCCACAATTGTATATTTGTATTGAAACGAGTCAAGATATATTACGATCCTTCACTCCTAGTTTATGTTCATATAGAGTCAGATAACTTAAGTGGTTTTGTAATTTGAAGTATTTTTAACTTAAGTGACAGAGGGTACTTAGTTAAGGAGACAACATACTTTCTCAAACGTTTATTTTGTCCTCGAAACCTTAATTGTCACATGGTAGAATGCAGAAGTATACTTGTAGTGATCGAAAGACAAGCTATTTTCCTTACTATTCTAAATAGACAACAAAGCAACTCTTAATCTCTGGTTAAGCCGTTCAGCATGTGTTTTTCACCAGCGAAAATAACTCTCATTTCATCTCAAGAGTATAGCCTAAACTTAATTAGTAAACTATCTAATAGGAGTAATTCGGGGGAATTGAATGTAACAGACTCGATCAATTACAGCCTTGAGATGCCAAACAGCACTAAACACCGTCATTGTAATACGGAATAGAAAGACTGAATATCCGAATATCCAACCATGGAACATTATATTCTTAGAAAACCTAAGTTGTTCTACTCACCTACCTTTAGTATACTTATCTATAAATTCCTAACATGGCCCTTCATAAAAGGTTCCATTTTTAAATATCATCTCATCAATTCAAATGAGATGGTCTCATTTACACTTCTATCGAAAAAAACTTTTTCTGCCTTCTAATTATTCCATTTCTCTAGATGCACGCCAACATTCGGAATCTTGCATAATAATGTGTAGACACATTTCAGCACCTTAACATGTATGCTTAAGTTGACAGCAGACGTTTTGCAAGCTTTTTTAAAGAACTAGGAATTTACAGTCATAAAAATGCAATAACCAGTCATTATAAATTATTTTCGATACCAATTACCCTTTTAAAGCAAATCATGACATTGGTTAGCTATAATTCATCATTTGTTGAAGAATGATTTTAGGCATCTGTCACTGTTTTCTACAGTGTTTTAGACCGGTTTAAAGTCTGCCGGTTTTCTGAGCTTACTATTATAGTCATGTGAACAGTGGTAGAAAAATTATCAGTTTAAAATTTTCTCAAGCCGCCAAGTGGTTGTATAGAGGAATGATGAAGTAAACTTGATGAAAAACTTGATAGGATTAACACCAGCAACTTTCTCATCAAACTTTTTGACAATTATTATTATTATTAGTCCCTTGGGTTCCTAGTGGAATATAGGGCTTCAGTAGCACGTCTCCAGTAAACTCTGTTCTCTGAGATCTTTTGAACCTGGCTCCACGACAGCCCACAAGCTCTCATTTCCTCCTCGCACGACCTCCTCCATGTCACCCCCACCTCGGACACCCAACTCATCGCTTCCCATGGAAGTTCCACTCGAGGGCCTGATACTTGATGTCCTCAGTCGGCCTTCTCAGTGCATGCCCAATCCACCTCCACTTCCCTCCACTGCATATTTGTTGGGTGATAGGTTGTTGGTTGGTTCGTTCCCAGAGCTCCTTGTGGCTTATTCTTCCTAGCTATCTGATCTTCAGTGGCGAGCGTAAGCAGTTGTTGATGAATGTGTGTAGTTTATTGGAAATGCCTTTCGTAACGCGCCAAGTCTCTCAACCATACAGAAGCACTGACTTGACTGGGTTGGTGTTGAAAATCCGTATCTTGTTCCACATGCTCAGTGCAGAAGATCGCCACACTATTTTCAGGCTAATGAACGCCTGTCTTGCTTTTCTTATTCTGACCTTGACATCCTCGTCTGTGCCATCACCGCCTGTAGTTGAAACAGTGCCTCCTAGATAGGTGAAGGAGGCTACTTCCTTTAAGTTTCTCCCGTTGATGGTGATTGGAGTTTGTTGATGTTGTTGGTGGTGGTGGGATATCTTCATCACCTCTGTCTTCTCTATATTCACTTGATGTAACATCTTCGCTGCCCTGTCTCTTCTGTCAACTTGTTAGTTTTCGCCTGTAGATCTTCAAGTCTGTGTGACATCAGACACAAGTCATCGGCGAAATCCAGATCTTCTAGGTTCTTTTTCGCAGTCTAGCGTATCCCCCTCTTCTCACAGCTCCCCACTGTTTGCTGCATGATCCAGTCAAGTCGACCACAATCAGGAATATCATGGGGGATAGTAGGCAACCTTGTTTCACTCCTGTCTTCACTTCACTTCAAAAGCATCACTGAGCTTCCTATTGTGAATTACTTGGCATGTGGCATCTTCATATAGTTGTTGAATGAGGCGGATAAAGGTTTGTGGTATTCCGTAGTATTGAAGCAGTTTCCAAATTACCTCTCGGTCGACGCTGTCAAAGGCCTTCTCAAAGTCGATGAAGTTGAGGTAGAGAGCTGATTGCCATTCTATGCTCTGTTCTATGATGATGCGAAGCGTTGCAATTTGGTCTGCACATGATTTGTACTTCCTGAAGCCTGCCTGTTCCAGTCGTAGTTTTCAATCCAGTACATCCTTTAGTCTCTCCAGGATGATGCAGCATAGCATTTTCCCTACTCTGGGTGGACAGGAGCGTGATTCCTCGCCAGTTCTTGCAAACACTGAGGTCACCCTTCTTCGGCAGTTTGACAGGGTAACCTTTCTTTCAATCGCCAGGTACCTTCTCTTCCTTCCACACCTTCTGCAATAGTGGTGTGAGCATGTCCATTGCTGTTGTCTCTGCGTCTGTTCTCAGTGCTTCTGGCGGGATCCCATCTGGTCCTGCTGCTTTCCCGCATTTCAGTAGCTTTACGGCGTCCAGGACCTCCATTTTTGTTGCAGGATTTATGCTCACTTGTAGTTCTGCGGCTAGGCTGCAGGTGGTATTTCTGGACGAAGTGCGGGTGGCGGTCGATTCAAGAGCTTTTTGAAGTGGTCGGCTCATTGTTTCCTTTGTTTCTCTCCTTTCGTAATTAAATTTCCGTCATCACCTTTTATTGGCTTCGTCTGCGTTGATCTCTTCCCAGATAGCAACCTGGTTATTTGATACAACGTTGTCAGGTCTCTATCTCTACTACCTGCAGCCTGTTCTGCTTCACTTCCCAGTGTTTCGTAGAAGTGTCTTTTGTCTTTGCGTGCACTCTTCTTCACTTCTTTGTCCAGTGTTTTATACATTGTACTCAGTTCCTCTTGTCGTTGAGCATCCTTGCACTGGTTTACCTTCTGCCACACCACCCTCCTCTCCTCTATCAGCTTCCATGTATCCGCCGAGATCCATTGTGAAGGCAGGTTCCTTGCACTAGATAGTGAATGGTGTGAACCTACATCTGCTCCCCTCCTTCATCTAATCTTGTGTCCAGTAGACTGCGTCTCCATTTTCTTGAGACGAAGATAAAGTCGATTTGATTTTTAGTGTGTCCATCTGGTGAAATCGAATCCATGTCGCTTTGTGGATATCCTTGTGCTTGAACACACTGCCTCGCCTCCAATCATCAAATCGTTGAATGTGCAGAATTCTGCAAACAATTCTCCATTCTCGTTCATCACCTCACCTAGCGCTTCTCGACCCATGGTTAGTTCTCTCCCTGTGTTGTCCGCTCCCCGCAGTTTGGCATTCATGTCGCCCCACCCAACAGAATTTCGACATCGCCAACTGGCGTGGGTTCTTGTCCAGTGTTGATTGCAGTTGTCTGTAGAATTCCTCCTTTCTCTCTTGCTCTGCATTATTTGTAGGTGCACAACGTAGCATTGTATGATTGTGACCTTCGTTCCTTTTGAGTTGAACCTTGCTGTCATGAACCTTATGGTGGGAGAGATTGGTTCCCACTGCATGATAGAGAGGCTTCGATGCTGTTGGGGACATCGTGATAGCCACTCGAAAACTCATTGTGCTTGTGGTTGTCGTCTGGGTGACAGCAACGGAGTAGATTATTGACTCTCCAGTTGACAGTTTGGAGAGTTTACTCCCATTCTACCTGCTTTCGCAAATTCCAAGCAGTTCAATGTGATACCTCCTCATCTCTTTTGCAATCTGGGCTGCCTTGCTGGGTTCAAACATGGTGCAGATATTCCATGTCCCCACGTTTACTTTCGCTTTCATCGAGAGAAGACACATTGGCCAACTGGCTTCCCAAAGGCTTTCGCTAACTGGCGTCATTTCACCTCTCCGATTCCAGCGAGGAATAATTTTGCTATTATTTTTTATATTTCGTTTGTGCTTTGAAGTTTCTTTAGCGGTTGAATCGGTTCTACTGAGTTTGATTTCTAGCCCTATGCCCAACCTTCACCCTATACCCTGGCTTAGGACAGGCTAGTAACTAGTGAACTAGTTAACCACGCGAGGTGACAATAGAGTTGTGAAACACAAGTGCTAACTAGATCTGAGTTTTATTTGACCTGTCTATGGAGTCCTGTTACCTGCTTATGTTATCATTACACTGTTGATGAATGAAGCAACTATCAGATTTGGTTGTTAACTGAACCAGAACTCAGAGTTTAATAACTTAAATCCTTCGGGGATCCCAAACTCCGTCTTGGTTGCAATCATTATTTACTTACATTAAAATTAGCAAAGTGGAACAAAGCAATATTCATCAATCAGCGGAGAGTAACCGATTTCATTCTATCTGGTCCAGAGTGCTGATCAAATTTTATCGATCATATTGATCTTGGTGGCTAGTAGAGGAATACAGGGCGCATGTTTCGTCCTGGTTGGTAGTCATCAGCTGAGTGCATCTGTACCCCAGTCAGTGATGTTGTTCCCACTGAGGCTCAAAACCTGCATCCTTCGCTCCAAACTCCAGAGCGTTATCCACTTCTGTATACAGGGCTAAACTGCTCGACCGGAAGTTGCAAGTATTATTACAACAATTGACACCCGTTGCACAAGAGATGGCTATCGTGCCCCAGTGGCTTAGTGGATAACGCTCTGGTACTTGAAGCGAAGGATACTGGGTTCGAACGTCAGTGAGAACAGCACCACTGACTGGGGTGCAGGTGCATCCAGATGACGAGTGGGTCCCGAACAAGACAAAAAGCACATCCTGTATTTCCCTGCTAGTCATCAAGATTAATAGAACATTATGAATATCTGTCAGTAGTAAGGCATCCTCAAAGGAGCCCATCTGCCAAGAGAGACTGGGCAGTTTGGCCCCTATGTAGCAACTGGAAATTACAAGTGTCATTGCTTCTATCGATCATTTTGGAATGTGGTCGCCAAGTTCAGAGGGAACAAAGCATGACAGTAAAATTTGATTGGTTTTAGTTTGTTCGAAGCAATCGGTAGGAAGCTTTGCTCGACCTAAGTTTCATGCTTGTTGCCAACCGTCCGTAAGGCATTCCTGCAGCCCCAAAAGAATCGATTTCCCTTATGAGATTCAAACCCGTATCACCCAGTATCCCAGTCAGTGTCGTTATTGCTGAGCTACTCAGACGGCGATTGACTTCCTAAAGGACCCGATTATATCCATTGACTGGAGAGTGCAGAGTGACCGCAAATTCAGGGCGGTAACGATTGGCATTTTAAAACTCCATGATGTGGTTCAAATCTTCGGGGAAAAGTAAATCCTCTTGAAGTTGTAGGTTTGCCTTGTTTAAGAGTGCCAATGAGGAAAAGACCTAGATGAACCAAGACTTCTAGCTGATCGCCTTCAACCATCTTATATAGACCAGAGTTATCTTTGACGGTCTATTCCATAAATGATCCGCATTATTTTTTTGAATTTTCTTTCACTAATTAAATTGTTTAGATCCTCAATTCTTGCGACAACTTGGCCATTTAGCTAGTTACAATCAGACAAATCAATAGGAATTGATTGAAACAACTAAGTCTTTGAATTATCTCTTCTTTTTACTGTGATATCTAAGTGGTTTTATTTTCTCAGTAGTCAAGCTTGTTCATGAATAAACAAAATTATAAAAAACCGTTCAAATCAATGTTAAACTTCATTTTCTTCTACGGATGAATTCACGTCTAATAAGTTTGAATTATAAAATGGTTGAGATGTAATGATTTTGATAAACTATCTGTCAAAAAAGACGTTTATTCTCTCAATGATTTAATTATTGTACCGACAGTTATGAATATCTAGGTGTAAATTCATACTGACCATATATCTGTGTCTATATAATGTTTCTGGAGTTGTTAGTGTAACATCTTGACAGAATGAACAAGTGCATATATGAAATAATGAAAAAATAATTTTAAATCTATAGATTAATGAAGTATTTCGTAGAATGTCAATAAGTTACCATACAGATTCATTTCATAAGTCTGTAATACACCTTCCTGGCAGCAAAATTTAACTAGGGCTAAAATAAATAGGATCAATTGAATTAACTAAACAAATCTTTAGCTTGCCTTCGGATGCTTAAGGTGTTTAAAGTTTTGTTTTAACCAGCATGTATCTGAGCAGGCTTCGATGCTATTTTGCGATCCCTTTGTGCTGGTTAACATGCACATCCTGACGGTTCGTAATTCAATCATACCAGCTAGATAGTTTGGATAAACTTTTTCGATTATAATCACTATTACGTTTATTCGAAATAAATATAATGCCTCTTTGAATATATTCCTGAATACTAATCATTTTGATTTGTGTCTCGTCATTGGTACTTACATGTTACGTAAGGTACTGATTAAGCCTTTGAAGTGCAGAGAGGAGTAAGACAAGGTTGTCGCCTACTATAACCGATGATCTTCCTGATTGTGGTGGACTGGATCATGCAGGAAACCGTGAGGAGTGAGAAGAGGGGCATATGCTGGTTGAACCGACGAAAATGCCCCAGAAGAAGATCTAGATTTCGCCGATGATCATTTATGTCTGATGTCTTGTCGCACAAGCTCGAAGATCTACAGGTGAAAACCAACAAGTCGACATAAGACGCAGTTAAGGAGGATGGGACTTCCTTCAGGTGAACATAGAGAAGACAGAAGTGATGAAGATACCCAAACAACAAGAATGTCAACAACAAGCATGAATCCGCATGAACGGGAGAAATCCAAAGGAAGCTGTCTCTTTCGCCTACCCACCTGCCTAGGCAGCATCGTTCCAACTACAGGCAACGGTGGCAGCACAGATAAGGATGTCAAAGCCAGTCAGGATCGGAAAGACAGTAAGACAGGCATTCCTTCATTAACCTGAAATCAGTGTGGAGATCTACTGCACTCCACTCAGCATAAAGCGTGAACAAGATTTGGATTTTCAACACTAATTCAGTCAAGTAAGTCACTGCTTCTATGAGATGGTTGACAGACTTGGCGCTTTACAAAAAGCATTTCCAACATACTGCAGACATACATCATCGACAACTGCCCACTACGCTCACTCGATACTGAAGATGGAGATCAGATGGATGGCCAGAATAATACGAATAAGCAACAAGCAACTATGGCCTGTCCTGTCCTGTCCTGGCAACCAACCAAGAACCCATCGCCCAACAAATATACCGGAGAAAGTCGAGATGGATTGGATTGGATTGGATTGGATTGGACACACACTGAGCAGGAAGACCGTTTGGGGACATCATGCACCAGGTCAGACCAGTTCCTCGAGTGGAACTGAAATGGTAAACGACGAGTTGGGCATCCGAGGCGAGAGTGACATGGAGGAGATGGTGTGAGGAAGAAATGAGAGGTTTTGGGCAGTCGTGAAGCCAGGTTGAGAAGACTGCAGAGAAGAGAATGAAATGGCGACGTGCTACTGAAGCGGTATGTTCCATCAGCAGCCCAAGGAACAAACTATAATAATGGGGCACATGGAGTCAGGTAGGGTTGTTTAAGAGTTACGTAGTGTTAAAATATCCACCACTTGTACAACTGACTGAAAGATTTTATGAAATTTACTGGTTTATAATGGTCAAAAATTATGTAATTTCTTCGACTACATCTAACACTTACCTTCGTTGACAACTTTTAAAACTTTTTGTAACTCCTTTAACAACAACGGAGTTTTTGTTTATGTTGTAGTGTTGTTGGCAAAATAATCGTGATCAGATTTATTTTTTGGGCTTTAATATACATGAATACTTTTATAAGACTAAAAGAAGGAATGATTTGGGTGTATGAAATTTCATTTCAATTTATGATATAATGTACTAATGAAAAATGATAGGTACCTCTTAGAATGAGTTACTACTTGTTTCTCTGATAAACGTACTGTGTTTACCTCAGTCATAAGATGGAATCCTTTTGTACATATCTTGAAACCAATACGAACAATGTTGGTCTATTTCGACTGTGTACTAATATGTAGTTGAGCATAATCTGCCTAAAAAGCTATCACATCCGCTTTGAATACGTTCATCGTTAGTTTAATTGAGAGAATTTTGACTCCAGAAAGATTTTTCGGGTATGATACAAATAAATAATAAACAAAGTAGATATGGTACATGCAACAAGGTGTATGCATTCTCAATTTGACATTTTAGTTATCAATATACAACCCGGTGTATACTCCTGCTTTAAGAGTGTGAGAATAGCTCTAAACTCATGTTCATTACAGTTCACTTATGCCTACAATGGAATGAAAAACGGGTACCTAGTAAGTTTATTCTCTCAAACCATCACCCTTTAACTTTGTGAAGGTGAAACTTGTGACTGTGGTTAATGAAATTCAATAACGAAAATTACGATGTTGTGGAATTTTTTTTCTCTTGGAATACAGGAATAAATACGTGAAGTCTGCAAACTGACAGGCACATTGGTAACTAAATATGGTTATACAAGAAATTTATCTGGGCTAAAAATTACAGTCAACTTGGAAACAATCGATCCGATTCAGTAAACTACAAAAATATAGGGAAACTGCAAGTGATAACTCATACCCATTGCATAACATGTGGGTCTCGTGACTTAGCAGTCTAGTGGAGAATCCTCTGTTATTTCTGCTGGTTTATATGTTAAATTTGGAATAATATCATCAACTGAGATACGCACGTATCTAAATGATGATTCCAAAATCTAGATAAAATGGCCTTCATTTGTTGCATTGCTACTTACCAACAACCAAATGAAAGCGCAGATGTTATTTTCTATATTGTAGCAGAAAGGTTTAAGAGTGGATTACCCTAGCCACTTAGGCAAAAAGAACTGAATTTCATAATTTCTTCCTAAGTTTTATACAAACACAGTTTTATAACTCAGTCTAAAAAATAATTCGATTTGGAGGTTTGTGGGGATTTATCTGTTGATTTCAGGTTGATTTTCATGATGAACTGACATCATTTGGAGGACTATTAGAAAATTAGGAGCGCTGGACAACTGTTTCGTCTTAGTTTGAGACTCTAGCTGTGTATATCCATGACTGCACCAGGAATAAGACCCAGAACATTTATGTTCCGCGACCAGTACATTACCATTATGTCACTCAGTCTGAATCCAGTAGCCCATACTTTCTACTTCTGTCAGTTCATGATATAGCGCTGCCTTCATCCAATGCTGTTGTTGAGTAACTGGCCTTACCGGTCACGGCTTTTTATCAAAACTTCGGAAATCTTACGTCGAAACTTGTCAGCAATCAGCATTAAAGTAATTGATTTTGGAGGTTTGTGGGATTTATCTGTTCCTTTGAGGCTGGTATTTATAATGAACTGACTTCAATTGAAGGACCATCAGAAACCTGGCAACACTGGACAGCTGTTTTGTCCTAGAATGGGACTGTTCAGTAAATATGCACCCATAACCCTGCTGTGGATTGAATCCGGGAGCTTCAGGTCTTGCAGTGAGCAAGTTACCACTGAACCACTTTTCCCTACTCTTATCATTTTGCAAACTAGCGCAACCTGCACCCAATGCCATCATTTGCTGCCTATCGTCGTAAATGAATTTCTTTGTCCCGCCAATCATGACTTCTTATCAGAACTTTGGGAAGTCCTGTCTCAAAGCATGTCACTAATGAGCAGTCTCCAGTAATTCAGTTTTTAAAGGTCTGTGGAGATTTATGAATTGCAAGATAGTATTTATCACGAACTCTATCTTCATTGCACAAAACTAGCTAGTCTGTTTGTGCGAATTGATAAAAGTGCAAAAATACGGACTATTAAATTTTGACCTAGTGGCTTGGTGGTGACTTGCTCACCACGAGACCTGGGAGTCCTGAGTTCCATCTCTGATATGGTCACGCATTCGCTTGACTGAGGAGTCCCATGATATGGCGAGACGGATTTCCAGTATTCTTAGGTCTTCAACGGTTCTCCAACTGAAGTCAGCCTATGAGGAATGCAGACTTTAGTATCATATAAGAAGAGATCACTGACTTCAACGCAATTTTAGATGCTGAGTTGAATTTCCACTGAACATCACAAATCTACCAAAACAGCAGTTTTATGTGTTCCTATTTCTGTGGTAAACTTCATTAAAAAGGAGCATGGAAAATGAGATCGAAGTACAGAGTAAAGTTTCGTGTATTTCGGTTTTCATACGCCATGTCTGGTCTTTTTTCCTCTATGAACAAACGACAATTTCAAACAAAAGTTTATAAAATCAACTTGTTAAATTATCGCAAACCTTATCCTACAGATTGCTTTTACCAAGTGATCTGAGGAAAATAATTAGCATTTAGGCCTCTTCAATAACCTTTATATAAGCGTAAATATTATCTACTACATATTGCCAATGAGACTATAAAAGCATAAGAAAGACTTTTTTCGTAGAATCACTTGATTATAACCCGTATCTAGGACACTTCAGTAGGTAGACTGATTTAAACCTTCCGATTTGATTCCGAGCAACAATCTTCTTGCATGAACGATTTTATAATTAACAATAAATTTAGAGGTAGACAGTAGGTGAAATGAGGCAACAATAGACTTGGCGGAATTCAATCAACCATCCTGATGCTTCTTTTGTACTACTCATGAGTAGATTAAAAATAGAAATACAAAACAACGTGTTGCAGTTTAGCCGCTAACGCAATGATTAGGTAGGAGAAAATGATTTGGCAAAAAGATTTCACAAACCTTGATTTTAGCACTTATCACGGCTAGAAGTCACCTAGAGTGGTTTGTTTTTAAACTTTTCCAATACACGATCAAATATGAAGCCAAATAAAATGATTCTTTTTGTATCATTTAGTTTTAATAAGGCCTTCATTTCTGTTTTTACAGCAAACTAAACACACTATCAAGTTACATTAGGATAAGAACCACTATCTTACTTTGAGTAGGCTCATACCCTAACCATTAAACGCAGTATTAAGAGTTTCTTCCGGCGTACACTGACTATACTGATGGGCGATCTTCTAAAAATTCTTTTTAACTCTGATTCACAGCAACCTGGCTGTCTGTATACTCATGGCTGCTTAACTATAAAATATCTCTTTTCTGATTGACTTTGGTGAAATCAGTTACAGACAGTTGCCTTAAAAATATAAAACTCGGATTGCATTCTGTATTTAATACCACAATGAAATTGAGCAGTCACTTCACTCACTTGGGGAGTTGTATCAACCGAACAAGCTGGTTGCTGACAAAATCGCAGCTCGGATGTAAAAGGCCCACTTAGCACTTGTTAACTTGAGTCATATCTGGCATCTGCTTGTTGCATATACGAATATCTGTCTAAGGACGAGTATACTGCGCTGCGGTCTACTCTGTCTAGTTATACTGCTGTGATAAATTATCGTTCAAAGTAGAAGACAAGAAACGGTTACAAGGTTTTGATAACAGATGTTTTCATAGCACTGCTCACATTTGGTGGAAGCGCCCTGTGAACAACGTTAAGGTCAGTCAAGCGAAGGGTATTAGGCAAGAAAGGTAATTCGACTAATAAAGTTGTGAACCTCAGTGGACTGTAATGGCTTGGATATGTGCTGCCTATGCCAAGCCACTGCCAACTCCAACATGCAATGCTAGGCGAAGGTCGAGAGAGGGCTCAGGGTGGTCAGGCCAAAACGTGGTATTAGTGCATGAAGTCTCTGACTGTTGGTCTGAGTCGTGTAGGAAGATATAGACTGTGTGATTGGGGTCCCTGAGGCAATGGGAATTACTTGAAGTTGAGGAATGTTCATGACATGGCTGGAAATCGGTTACAACGGCCCAGATGTATTTTCTCCTCGATATACTCTGAAGCTTGAACGTTCAAACTGCTTGTTTTCTCTTACTGCTTTCTCCACTTTATTCCTCTTATTCTCTCCACCTTTTCATTGTTTACTGTGAAGTGTGGCAACATGATTTTGTCGCTCTGTCTGTTTGTCTATCTGCGTATTTACTTATGTCTACCTGTATGTTTGTCTGTCTATCTGCATGGAATCAATTTATCTCCATGACCACCCAAACTGAATTACTGTCCAGCATTTATTGGTGCCATTTTTCGAAATGGATTTCATGAAGTTCTATTGGAAAGACGTAACCTGTGAAGTAAAGCTGATTTCCATTGGTATTATTATTATTACTATTTTTTTATCTAGGGTTCCTAGTGGAACATAGGGCTTCAGTAGCACGCCTCCATCACACTCTTTTCTCTACAGTCGTCTCAACCTGGCTCCACGACTGCACACAAGCTTCCATTTCTTCCTTACACTATCTCCTCCATGTCACCCCCACCTCGGACACCCAACTCGTCGTTTCCCCTTTGGATTCCACTCGACAGCCCGGTCTGACCTGACGCGTGATGTCCCCAATCGACCTTCTCAGTGTATGCCCAGTCCATCTCCACTTTCGTCTCCTGCATATTTGTTGGGTGATAGGTTGTTGGTTGGTTTGTTGCTAGCCAGAGTTTCGTGCTGCTTATTCTTATTATTCTGGCCATATGATCTTCAGTATCGAGCCAGCGTAGGCGGCTGTTGATGAATGTCTGTAGTTTGTTGGAAATGGTTTTCGTGACACGTCAAGTTTCTGAACCATATAGCAGCACTGACTTGACTGGCATTAGTGTCGAGAATCCGGATCTTGTTCTTTGTGCTGAGTGGAGTACAGTAGATCTCCACGTTGGTTTCAGGTTAAAGAAGGCCTGTCTTGCTTTTCCGATCCTGGTTTTGACATCCTCGTCTGTGCCGCCTGTAGTTGAAACGATGCTGCCTAGGTAGGTGGGTAGTTGAAAGAGACAACTTTTGTTTAGGTTTATCCCGTTGATGGTGATTGGTGCTTGTTGTTGCTGTTGTTGTTTGTTTGTTGGGTATCTTCATCACTTCTGTCTTCTCTACATTCACTTGAAGTCCCGTTTCCTCTGCCTGTTCTGCCAACTTGTCAGTTTTCGCCTGTAGATCATCGAGTTTGTGCCACATTAAACGTAAATCATCAGCGAAATCCAAATCCTCTAGGGTCTTCTCATCGGTCAAACAGGGTATGTCCATCTTCTCGCTCCTCATGGTTTACTGCATGATCCAGTCAACCACAACCAGGAAGATTTAGGGTGAAAGTAGGCACCCATTGATGATACTGGTAATTAGTGGCACTTTATCATGAGTTGACAGAAGTAGAAAGATTTAGACTTCTGGGTTCCGACCTAATGGTTGAGTGGTAACATGTTTGCCACATAACCTAAAGATCCGGGGTTTCATTTCTGGTCAGACTGTGGATACACAAAATTGAAGGGTCCTATAATAGGAAGCAACAGCTGTCCACTGTTCCCAAGTCTTCAACGGTTCTCCAAATGATCTCAATCCGTGATATAGTTCCTGGAAAAGTAATCTAGACCGATGCGCGTTCAGATTACTTATATTACTCCATTATTAGTAAAAAATAAAAAACAAATAAACACCTACTAGTTATCTCCGTATCTTGGTTTAGATTCAACACTCTTCAAAAATATATCCTATTTATAAAATGAAACATGTGGAATTAAAAAAAGCATGAATGGACTGCGTCATTATGAAAACTGTTACTCTTTCAATATAACCACAGCATATCTTTATTCTACATTGTTTGCGATAGATTTTCTGTCAAGCATTTGTATCAAACTATAACTCTCATATTCTTTTGTTCGCATTTGATTTTGTGATTTAAAATGGTGAAAACAAGGAAGTACTTAAAATTCTCAGTATCTTCGTACAGAATATACTCGAATTGGGTTATCTAAGTCTTCAAAGTTGTGGTTGACAGACAGTCATCAGTGTCATTTCCGTCCAATTTGATTTTAATAATCAGCTTCAAGTTTTCCTAGGCACAAAAGAGGTTGACTCTATCATTACTGAGCTCATCATCTGAGAACTCAGAACGATTAGGCTTATTTGCTAGAAGTGAACGGACCATGTGGCTTCGATCACCTAACATAGATGGAATACTTTTCCGTAGATTAGACCAGTAGTTAATTTATAAGTGTACGCTCCTAATGAGTTTAGATCCAAAGGATTCTAACATATGTCTGACTTTTCCACTACTCTTGCTTGACTGATAAAGCTTACAGGTCAACTTGTGTAACCTACTACTAATATAATTGTTCAGTAATATATTCTAACGGTGTGAGACAGTTTTAGGTCAATATACCGAAACCTTTAATCAAAAATCAACGGTTTTAAATGAAAACTCTGTAAATATTATGTATGAATACCTGGGTATTCGGTGAGTAAGAAGTGAAGCTAAAATGAAACGTGGTGTTTAATTAATTACTAGTTCTATTGTAGGAAAAAAATCGGAAAATCTTATCTTTGGTAATACCAGCTCAATATAGTTTCAAAGTAATTTCCGAACTTTATATTCCTTTCTAAACAGAAGATGAGTTTTAATTTAACGGTTTCCACCAGCCGATTTTCAAATGTTGACTTGCTTGAATAACGTCTAAGTTATTCATATATTGTCTTTTCAGAGGTATCAGCTTATGACTTTGTTCATCATGTATTGAAAGAAGTATCAATTCACATCACACCAGTTAATATCACAATGACTGAACTGAAACCTTTAATGAATGTCAATACAGTGTATCTGATCCGGTCCTACATAAGGTTAGTCATGTCCTGTATTGCCCACTGGTAACCTCTGTGACTGCAGCACCGGTTGTCATGGGTTTAAATCTCTCAGGGAATTCCAGTCACTTTGACATTGCAGATACACTTTACTGCCAAGTACCAACAATCACAAAACCTAGTTCTATATCCAACCAACAATGAAAATGTATACTCCACACTGCCACTAAACATTTAGATGATTTACTTCTTGTGAACAGATTGGCTTGTAAGGAATCAGTTCAGTCATCGCTTCGAAATGGCACTGTTTTTAATAAGGCAAATACGTGATCCTCGATTCTTATTCTACACTGGGATCTCCTCACCGATAGTGATAGGATACTAGGACAGATTATTATACGTGCCAATTATTAGATATTCAACAGAATTCATTGAATTTTTCAATACTTTTGATTACATTCATACAAAGACCTAAGTTCAAAACTGTTCGTTATTTCTCCTCCTTCAAAACAACCCCTTATACATGCCAATAATGATAAGTCACATTTAAACTGTCTCATTTATCTCCTAACATAGTACTTATAAGGACTATAAGTAGTAAAACCTCAAGGACTAAATCTTATGTGTTGATATGAAAGTGATACAAAGTACAACTCGAACAAAAAGTAAATACACAGATATGTAGCAAAGCAGTGTATCTGCTATGCAAAATCATTAAGCGGTAGGAATATGCTAAAGTGAATGAATTTGACTTGAGTCAGCACCGAGCTGAAGTAACATCAGTTGTTTGTCAGTGACATTCCGTTGGATTTAGGACACAGCGGTACTGGACTGAAGGTTATATGGTCATCTTGACGCAAATAGGAGCAATAAATACTACTCAGGATGTTATTAAGTAATTGATTCTGTTTCACTGAGTGCTATGTCAAATAAACTAATCTAATATGAAAGTATTCTCAGGAAGCTTACCACTTTAAATGATAAAAACCATATTTTATGAGTTATTTTCTCTTGATGCTTTTTTCAGATTCTTATTCATATCGTATAACCACCAATATGTTCACAGTAAGCAAACTGTGTCTAATTATTCTAGCAACACTTTACCTATCATTACCTTGGATAACACGTGTTTGTAATTCCCTGCCAACAACAAATACCAATGAACAGAATGTTTTATACCGTTTTCTACCACATCACATAGGAGTAGAAAGAGTATTCATCCCTGATGAAGTTCTTCCTTCATCTCAAAATGATGCATACACAAGTTCGATGTACTTACCTAAAAGATCTGCCTATATGGATTTACCCTGGGGTAAACGAGCTTTCCAAAAACGTGCTGCCTACATTGACTTACCATGGGGTTAATAACAAATGCTTTGAATTTATCCCTTGCATACACTCAGAAACACCCATTCCTATATAAACATGAACACTAACTGCATACTCTGTCAATTTTAACTACTAATTAATCTATATTAAATAATTCATTATAATAACTTCTGAAACTGTTCAAATATTGAATAAAATTACTCTTTAAGAAATTCTATTTCATAATTATTCTCTTCATGTTTTCTGAAAAGAACAGAAACAAGTGTTTCTAAACAATTCCTTATATTGCTTAAATTAATCACTTATACAAATGATAATGTTGTGCTATCGCGCCATTATTGACACCAAGCGACGACATGTTTTAACTAGAAAACAAAATGAGATGTTGACTTCAAAGAAGACAGGTTGTACTGAAGGTACATGGAACAAGTAAGGCTCTAAAGAATATTATTCGAAACTAACTAATCGTATTGGTATCGACCTGTTTGCTCGGTCTCAATATATTGCTTTTAAATGTATTTTAAAGCGCTATTCGTTCTCAAACATAATTTTGTAATCACTAACAGTTCTGAAGTCTGCCAACAAAAAAGTCGTAAGCTCACTTACAATTGATTCGCATGATAAAGTATCGAAGCTAACAGGATATCACAACATCTTCATCTCTATACTGAGGAACAGATCTCCATCGTTTAAAAATAAGATCGGAAAAGCAAGACAGGCATTCCTTCATTAACCTGAAATCAGTGTGGAGATCTACTGCACTCCACTCAGCATAAAGCGTGAACAAGATTTGGATTTTCAACACTAATTCAGTCAAGTAAGTCACTGCTTCTATGAGATGGTTGACAGACTTGGCGCTTTACAAAAAGCATTTCCAACATACTGCAGACATACATCATCGACAACTGCCCACTACGCTCACTCGATACTGAAGATGGAGATCAGATGGATGGCCAGAATAATACGAATAAGCAACAAGCAACTATGGCCTGTCCTGTCCTGTCCTGGCAACCAACCAAGAACCCATCGCCCAACAAATATACCGGAGAAAGTCGAGATGGATTGGATTGGATTGGATTGGATTGGACACACACTGAGCAGGAAGACCGTTTGGGGACATCATGCACCAGGTCAGACCAGTTCCTCGAGTGGAACTGAAATGGTAAACGACGAGTTGGGCATCCGAGGCGAGAGTGACATGGAGGAGATGGTGTGAGGAAGAAATGAGAGGTTTTGGGCAGTCGTGAAGCCAGGTTGAGAAGACTGCAGAGAAGAGAATGAAATGGCGACGTGCCACTGAAGCGGTATGTTTCCACTCGGAGCCCAAGTGTGAAGTAATATTCACGGGAAGTTTTTTTATGTGGGTCTTCTTTATCGATTATATCAGCTTCTGGATGATTTTAACTGATTTCCTGACTTTTCATTAATGGATTACGGATAACTGAATAGAGACAGAAGCCAAACTCGACGGTAGACTGCTTTTTCTGAATAACTGGAATGGTGGTGGTTACATATGGTACACCTTGCACTAACCCAACCATTCGCAAATGTCTCAGTCTCCTCCTCCATTCGTGTCTTGATTTGCTCTTGACCTGCTGTTCATACGCTCTTATCAGCAGCATCCCCTGTATTACGCCCGTGTTATCCCCTGCGTTGCTACTGGCAGAAATCTTACCCATTGCCGGTAATTCCCTATGATTCCTGCCACCCTCTCGATACATATTACTTATATCTGTTGTTATCAGCAACGCCCACTACACTCATCGCCCCCTCAAAATTCTGGGCTTGCAACCGTGTTGATCGTCTTGGTGCTCTCTTCTCTTGGTTTTCACTCGCTGTATCGTCTTTTTTCCACTGCTTCCATTTTTGAAGTAGGCTGGCGTTTACTCTTTTCTCTTTGTTCCCTTGTTTGATGGTATAAATTGAACCGCGTCTCTCGGTAATGATGTATGGTCCTTCCCACTTCGGAAGTAGTTTCCTTCTGCCATACTCACCTCCTGACGTATATCCTCGTTCTTTACATTTCACCTGATCTCCAACCTCAAATGGTTTCCATTACTTCCTTCTCTGTGCTCAGATTTTTCAGCATCAGCCTTCTGCTTTCGTTCCACATTCCTGATAGCCTGTTTCCGCTCCTCTCTCAATCTTGTCATGTTCCAAGGCTGTTGTTGGGGCCAGGTCTTACTATGTATTGGGAGCCGTAGTTTCCTGCCATACATTAACTGGAACGCCGACTTCTTGGTTGTTCCTTGTACCGAGGCTCGATGAGCTAATAATACTAACGGCAGTTCCGTCTCCCAATTTCCTCCTTTCGAAGCTAGCCACTCCTTCAGTGTACGGTTATTCCGTCTTGTCAAACCGTTAGTCTGCGGGTGGTACGGCATCGTTCTTATCCTCTTGATATCAAGCTGCTCCAAACAGGATTTAAATTCTTCACTCTCAAAACAAGGACCTTGGTCGGTCAGTATCATCTTCGGCACACCGTGATCCGCGATAATATGCGGCATCACCGCTGTGGTCACTGTCTTCGCGCGTTGGTCAGGAATGGCGACAGCGTCTGCCCATCATGTAGCATGCTCCGTCATCACCAACAGGTATTGGTTGCCACTAGATATCTGCGGAAATGGTCCCATTACGTCCACCGACCACAGGTCACCAACCGCTGCTACTGGAATCGACTGCAGTGGCGGCCGTACATACCGATCACCTTTCATCAGTTGACAATGAGGACACCCCAGCACGTATTTGGCAACATCCTCGCTCATACCTGGCCAGTATGCACTTTGTCTGAGAAGGTCAGCTGTCCGTGAGACACCTGTATGAGCTAACTGGTGGCATTCTTGTATCATTTTGTCGCGTAGACATTTCGGAATCACTGCCAACCAGCTTCCGTCATTTTCTCGCCACGTTAGCATTCCATAAGTATTCATCCGTAGGCGTTCTTTCTGCGTCAACAACGTTCTCAACTCTTTATCTCCCACAGACGTTTGTGTCTCTCTCCCTTCAGTTATGGCTTTGATCACTTCTTTCAGTGTCGCGTCCGACTTCTGAAGGCGAATAAGTCTTAACGGGTTCCATTCCACTGCATGTACGCCGTATGCGATCTCAGGTAGCTCATTTTCTTCGTCAGATCTTGATAAGAAGTCTGCCAACCAGTTTTCTTTCCCTGCCACATGGCCGATGGTGAAGTCATATTCTTGCAGTCGTAACACCCACCGTGATAATTTTCCTCTGGGGTCTCTCGCTGTCTTAAGCCACTGTAGAGGTTTATGATCCGTTTCAATATGGAATCGTTGACCGAGGAGGTACGATCTCCACTTCTCCAGAGCCCAAACTATCGCTAGACATTCCTTTTCCATTGTAGAATATTTCTGTTCTGCCGGTGTTAGAACACGGCTGGCATACTCCACTACTCCTTCAGTCTGTCTCAGGACTGCCCCTATTCCATAATCACTTGCATCGGTGGACACGATAAATGGCCTACCAGGTATTGGTAGTTTTAACGTCATCTCCTGGTCATTTAGGAGTTCTTTGATGTGATCAAATGTTTTTTGTGCCTCCTCCGTCCACACAAATTTGGGGTTGCCCAGTAGCTTATATAACGGTGCTGCTATCTCATTGAAATTTTTGAGGAACCGACTGTAGAATGCTGCTCTACCCAAGAATTGTCGCAGTTTCCTCTTGGAATTCGGCACTGGAATAGTTCTGACTGTCAGAATTTTCTCGGGTAGTGGTTTTATTTCGCCGTTTCCAACTTTGTGTCCCAGCAACGTAACACTCTTCTTGGCTACTTGAGATTTTGTCTTATTGATGCGGAGTCCAAACTCATCGATACGTCTCAAAACAGCTTCAAGGTATTCTATGTGTTCTGCCTCCGTCTGGCTGTACACCACCAGGTCATCGCCGTACACCTCTACGTTCTCTAAATTCTTCAGCAACAACATCATGAATCGTCTAAATGTAAAGGGCGCCCCTGCCAGACCAAATGGCATTCGCTTGAATTGGTATTGCTTCTTGCCCACAATAAATGCTGTTTTCTCTTTATCACTGTCTTTTATTGGTAGCTGCCAGTAGCCCGAGCGGAGGTCCAGAACTGTAAATACTTTCATATTCTGCAAACGATCCAGTGTCTCAGCTATCGTCGGCATGGCACATGGCTTCAGCTGCGTTATGCTTTTAACTCCCGAAAGTCCACGCAGAATCTATATTTCCCATTTGACTTTCTTACTAAAAGTACTGGAGAACTGTATGGACTGTCAGCCTCTTCAATAATACCTTCATCTAGCATTTCCTGAACCTGGCGCCCAACTTCTTGTTCCAAGTGACATGGTATTCGCCGTGTGGTGCTGTCGTTGTCTGACTGGTCACTGGGATTTCATGCTGAACCTTGTCACAGTAACCATTAAGGCCTCCATCTCCTGTGAAGAATCTGTCGTATTTCTTAACCACCTTCATGATGTTTGGCGTTTCTGGGTACGGTGCTTTTGGTACTTCAATCTCTGCTACCTCGCTATTTTCCTGAGTGTTGAACGACCCGTACTTCGTTGCCACTATTCCTGTTCTCGTGTTAATCACTGCACCCACTTCTCTCAGAAACTCGGCACCTAGGATTGGGCGTTGTAGGCGCGTGGTCATAATAAATGGGAACCTGATTTTCCGACTCCCGATCTCAACGACGCAATCTGACAAGCCCGCAATATCCAGTGCATGTCCCTTAACCATGTGGACCGTTAGCACACATGGTCTTTTGTTCTGAGACTGCCTCTTATCTATTAGAGAGACTGCCGCCCCTGTATCTATGACACACACGATCTCCCGACCATTTATTCGCAATCTAGCATACACCGCGCCTCGATCTATGGCTCCTACGATATCTAGTCTAGTCGGAAAAACAGAACTCATATTATATAGTTCAAAACGTTTTTTTTTCCGCCTCTACGGACAATTCCTTCTCCAGTGTCCCGCATGCGAAGCATTTACTCTGTTTGTTGACGCTCATTCGCAGCGCAGCTATCTCTTCCTGAAGGTTGTCGATTTGTTCTTGCCAGTTATTTACCTCCACTGCCTCTACTCCTGTACGCATTAGTTGTCTGGTCAATTTGGCCATTTCGCTAATATCCATGGGCTGGGCTGCATTGACTAGTCGTAACTGGTGGGCAATGGCATTCGGGACACTTTCAGTGAACTGTGCGGTCAGGAACTGTTGTTGGGAGCCCTCATCCAACGTGGGAAGCGCTTGTCGAAGTAGTTTGGACAACTTCACAGCCAACACCAGCGGATTCTCGTCTATTCCCAGTTTCGCGCTACAGAACTGTTGCATCGCCTGCTCCCTGTCCGCCAAGCCGTCGAACTCCGCCTCCAGGAGCTGAACCATTCTCCGCCAAGTCTCCTTCCCGTCACCACCTTCGACTCCATCATATGCTGCCTTCGCTCTGCCCAGCAGCAACGTTCCCAGCACCATGACCTTCGCCTCTGGATCCCGAACCCCTATCAGCTCTGCGACCGCCTCAAAGTTTCTGAGGAAGACCTTGATGTCTCCATCCTCGAACTCTGCATGCTCGACTACGCCGATAGACATAGGATGGTATTCTGTCGGGTGTATGCACCTTCTCTTGAAGAAGCTTGTTTTTCACCCCGTATAACGTTATTCAAACCCTTGTGCAAATATACTCCTCACCGCTGTTAGATAACTATGGAATTAATCTTAAGATCGTAAATTGAGACACCCTACCCTTCACTGGTTTTCACGAAGACAGATCTTCTTCTGTCCTTATCCCTGTCTTTTATCTTATAGAAAAGCTCCGACCTAGCTTTTAATTCCATCATCGATCCCAAGATTTCCATTTTCTTCTTGAAACTTAGATGGGGAACTTTATCAAAAGGTTTGGTGGAGTTAATGAATAATCCATCATTCAGAAAATTTAGGCCGTCGATAGCAACTTAATTCTATACTCCAATTGCGAGATCGGTAATACAGATGCGGCCTGTACTAAAAACATGCTGCTCCACATTTAACAGCCTATTACCATCAAGATATAATAAAAAAGCATTACAGATATTTTTTCCAAAAGCTTGACCACCAAGTTAGTCAGATTAACTAATGTTGTGGACTTAAATTATGGCAGATTCCTGCCAGTTTCTGTGCATTTCCCGCTGAGTTAATAATACAATAAACTGTCAAGATAAAAATTCTGTGACAATATTAGGCAGTCCTAGCAATGTTTAAGGATGAGGCCCATCTGAACCACAGGAGTTGCCTGGGTTGTGACTCCGGAGGTAGTCTTCAAGCAATGTCCTTCTGAATTAGCTCCATTCGAAAGATTTCATCAGCCTAAACAGTTTCTAAGCCCCGAATACAACCTTTAAAAGATACTTGGACTACACATTACGAAACACCCAGCTATTTGTGTTGAATCTTCATGCAGTTTAACAGTTAAGAGGTCATTGTTTCTCTCATTTCTTTTCCTAGTGTAAGAATGAAACCTGTTGAGATGGTACAGGCCTTCACAACCACTGCCAAACTGATCATATCTTAGTCTAAACTGACTAGGACCTGATGTGATGAAGAGGTCCCAAGATATTTTGTCTTACTGCTGACCTGTAAGCAAAGCCTGCTTGCATCTCTACAGTTGCAGAGGACTTTTGTCTCTTTTATTCCTCTCTGCTTCAAATTTGGTCGAAGGCTTTTCTGTTGAACAGTGACGTACGTCGAATAAACGCTTACGTAAAATTACTGTTCGGAGAGTCTACACCTGCTAGCACTATGTGTTAGCGCATTGAGGCTGAGATATCATACAGTAGGATGGCACGAAAACACAAAAATTCTCATTCCGTAAAGTGGTTCTATTTACATTGAAATAGTTTTGTTTGAATTAAAATTCAGTGACAGAAATCTTTAAGCATCATAAATTAAGATGCAGCTGCTATATATCAGGGTTTAGGTAACTCGTTTGCGTTCATCAAACATGTTGTTGGTGCTGGATAAGCTGCTGATGAAATATTATGATGGAGACTAAGTTGTCACGTACTTGAAAAGAATTTGGTTGCTTGCCACAATTTAGATTGTGAATTTGGTGTGATAATGGCCATTTAACCTAACAGTAAAACAAGAGATGAATTTATCTTTACTCGTTCAAATTACCACAAGAAAACATCTTGAGGACTGAATTCTTGTTCAAAGAAACTCATCTGTGTCTCCAACAAATTAAATCATTAATATGCCGGGTTTCCGGTGAACTTATGGCATCAGCTGGAGCATTAATAGATGTTAGACATGATTCCACACTGCAGAGGTACCGACGCCGATGAGATATTTGCTTCGAAATAATCCGCTACCTGGACATAAAAGTTAGAGAAGTTGGAGATATGCTGGAAGTAGATGAAATCATAAAAAAATAACTCAGAAAAGCAGCCCAGACAAGACTGAAAAAGTTTAGAGTGAGGTGTTCCATGAGCCGAAGTTTTAGTTGGCGAACGTTTGTGTCATGCTGGACATCTTCATTAGTGTACCGGAGCTCCAGGGCAACGTGAAGTAATTGGTTCTGCATGGATATTTATAACGTGCAACTTGACTGGGGGTGATTAAATTCATCGGTTAATGAATGTGTGATCGTATGCTGAGCCTGGTCAACTGAATAAAAGCATTTAGTTTTCTCACAGGCATGTGCAGCTACCCGATCGACCGATTTCTTTTATTTGCTTGCAATACGCTGGGCTCGCCTAGCAGTGGCCGGTTATCCTTTTTCCCCGAATCACCTGGTGACGGTAGCCTTGTTTCGATTGGTTGACACTCTAATTCGGTCCAAGTGATAAAGGTTGACTTGATCTGAATGGTTGGCCCGTGTACACTAGGGAGTACTTTACGCGGATTGGCTGATATTCTCCAACTGAAAGGGTGTTCTTTGCTATTACATTTTGGTTGGATTTCACTGAAGACGGGAACTCTTTTTGCATCGATTACTTAAGTAAGGGAGTTCGGTCACCTGTTCATAGGTTTTACCGATCTAATTGACCGATGGTCACCTTTTCGTTTGCGTCGAGGGTAGGAAAGTAGGATGTATTGACCACTGGATTCCGATCCAGTGGCTCAACGCTAACATGCTGGCCACGGAGTCTGAATGTCCTGGATTCTATCCCTGCCAGAGTCATAAGTGCCTACCGCTAAGGAGTCCCATACGAGGATGAAAAACCGCCAGTACTCCCAGATTTCCAGTTTTTCCCCAAATAATTTCAGTCTATGGTGAATACCAACTTGAACTCCATTATTTCTGGTATTTTGAGACTTGTTTGAGATCGTAGATCGTCATCATTTTGAAGCATGCGTTGGAAAGTTTCTTTTACAAGCTTGTGATATGTTGATATAAAAGGAGTTTAGAAATCAAGGGAGATAATTGTTTCATCCTCAAATATTCTGGTTTACTTAGTTGTGTCTAGGAGCTGAGTTGACTGAGTTGGCTGGCTTATTGATGAGATGGCTAGGTTAATCCGCCAAGTACTTTAATATTATTTGTTGGCACTCTTGGGGCAAATTAGCTGGCTGATGAGGTACATTCGGTCCATATGTCTTCGGTCTTCCACGGAGTCGTGAAAGTTTGGGTCTATTTGATCTTACTTCCTCTTTATCTACTTGGACGACTTGTCTTTCTTAAGAGATTCTGTGCAGTTCATGCCTAATTTTATTGCTTGGCGCTTTGATTGAATTGTGTATGCTGTTTCTACTTGGAGTAACTATTTCGCTGTTCAGTACAGTTGCGTTCCATCCTATGTCTACTAGAAGTGATACGATATTTTTGTCTTGTTTGAGCAATTTCAACGTCTTCTTGTCCTTGCGACTGAAGTTTTTGTTCTACGGTCTGCATCTCATCAAAGGAACGACTGTTTGATGAATTTATTTTTGTCCGTCATTTGTGAGATTCGTGGTTTTCATGGATGACCGTAGGACTGGAAAGAAATAGCAGATCAGTCTCATTGCCTTTTTGGAACTTCAGTCCTTTTTCTAGCAAAGCTTTATGTGAAACTGAGCTGTCTAGAAGAGAAGCTCAATACTTTATCGACACAAGCTTTGTCTTTCGGTGCAGTCAACAATCTCTCCTGTTTTTTTACTAGACTCCTCTTTACGCTTTTCTTCTTTTCTCCTAGTGGCAATATGCATAGCTATGATCACTGTTCTGAAAGTTTCTTCCGGAAATGACTTTAGATGGTTGGTCTTAGTATCCATCTTTTGTTGGAACTTCGGTAACCGGGTGTGGGACTTCGGACTTACTGTACAGACCATCCTTCGTCAATTTGGCTCAGCTATTCCCAAGGCTAGTGGCGTGTTGACTAGAGGCTTGTATCTCAGGCTGGTTGTAAGTAGTGCATAAAGCTTTCTAACACGGTTACCCCAGACGGGTTATTGTTCACAAGGAGATTTCTGTTGATCCAATAACTGAAGTAGGCAATATAAACTCTGAAATTAAGTGAAGTTTCCTCAAAAAGTTCTCAAAAGTTTGAAAAGGATCAAAAAGGGAGATAAAACGGTTTAAATCGGATGAGTGGCAATGCCGATAGGGATATGGTTTCAGAGATGAATACCCTAGAGAAAAACTACAAACCTTTCGTCCTCATATGAGCGGAATTTACAATTGGCAACTAAAGTATCATTTTCATCTTCATGACATCCTTCAAATGCAGGGTTCTGATTGATCAGTGTATACTTGAGTGTGACTGGATATTGCCGAAATTTATTTGTGTTGCAGTTTTCTAACTTGACAAGGAGTAACTAAGTCTCTAGGCGTAGAAAATATGAACATCTATTATCATCTGAAATACTGTTGAATGTGAGAATAGTGACCACAAAATAGAAGTGAACAAGCAATATGCCAGAATAAGCAGTTGACACCAATGAAATGGCAGCTTAGGAAAAATGAGACCAATATAAGCCATATTTGCATCACCCATACTAAATAGTTCACTAAACTAACAACCCAGTCAAACACGAATGCTTAAATGATGCGTGTGAATTCTGAAATAAGGCGTGCCAATGCATTGCACATGAATGTGGAAATAATGCTGCAATGCGACAATTAAGCGGATTTTTACAGACTACCCGCATAATTTACGCACTTGCAGAATAATTTCAGCGTGCATGCGTAAATCCCGCATTTTTTCAGCACCCACCGCGGCATTTACGCATAATTCCAGCATTATTTCCGCACTATTTCAGCGGTGCAGGGAAATAATTTGCAAAAATTTCCCACCCCTTACCTATCGATCGGAATATTCTGGCTATTCACCCAATGACCGCTTTATTTACGATAAATACCAGCCTTATTCCGCACTATTTCGGCGTTGACCGCTTTATTGACGCCTAATTATGGCCTAAATTAAGCACTATTTCGGTACTCAACGCTTTCTGGACGCAAAATTTCAGCACTTCACGATTAATTTACGCAACATATCGCACTGCTTTCAAACATTTCTCAGAGAAAGGCAAAAGTGCACGTAATATCGGGGAATTTATATTTTTTGAAATTGATTATAAATAATTGATTTCAGTTTTCACGTCTCACTCGTTTTCTGTTTCGCAGTCATCGACTTTCTAAAAGAAGTGTAAATTATTACCAAGCGATTTTGATAACGTTTTTAAATATAATTGCAGAGTAAACACGCCTAACCACCTTGTCCCGTATATTGTGGAAGTAGGACTTGGTAGTTGTATCCATGATGCCTTCAATATCCCGTCGAGATATGAGTGGCCCAGAGAACTTGGATGTAATAACAGCTAATTGTAGGATAGTGAATAACGTAAATCTTATATCTCATGATTTTATAAAAATTTAGGTTGATGATCCCAGCCTCTCTTGAAGTTCCAAGCATGGTAAACTGCATGCCCAGATCAGGTTTCATGACACTGTTCATCATCACTTTCAAAGATCTCTTCGGCTCATCTTGCGATTTCGCAATCATCTTTGCGGTCTGCAAATTTAGACTTCATTAATTTTAACTCACAAATATCTTTCGGAAGTTGTCATCCTTCAAAGACGCTCCCAAGGCTGTATATACAGTATGAAAATCTCGGGATTGTAGATCCTAATGAATTGTTTCCCTGTGCAATATTTTTAAACGAAGCGATTGTTATATCTTGACAATTTATTACGATAACGGTACTAAAATCCATAACTGAAAAAAAGCTATCTGCTGCTACATCATTATCTGGTCTGAATCGGTGGATGAGTAGAAATCGAGATTGACATTATTGGTAGTAGTTTATTTATCCAGTACAACATCTTACGTTTCACGCAAGTATCCTTGTAATAAATATATGCTGTGCTTTTTATATTTATAAGCCTTTTCATAACAGCGTGAAAATTCAATGCCACTCGACAAACCTCATTTACTCTTCCGCGCGAGTGAGATTGTAGGGTCACACACTTCCCCAAAATCAATAGCCTAGGGTTTGACGACTTTCGACATTGATGCTGACCTTGACAGTTTAACTGGACTCGCTAAGCTGAAGGCACCCGGTCAAGCATCCTCGCCATTTGGCACGTTGTCGTGTTACGTTGCATTGCTCGTATTCGACTCTCTAGCCGGTTGGTTGGAACGCATCGGTATCTTGGCATAACCATCCAAATATACTATTCCATCCGACTACGCTATCGTGTTCTTCCTTGATCGCGCATTCGTGGGTATATAACAAGTTCGAATAATTAGTGATTGGTCTTTGCGTCTGTCAAGTTGGCACCAGGACAAATCCTAAATTGGTGAGCCCGACGTGATCGAATATCCCGACGTGATAAAATATCCCAAAGTGATCACATATCCCGACCAATAACAGATATTGAATTGGTGAGCCTGTTCCATTTTATATTTGTTTATTGTTTTCATTTCGATAACATTTATTTATCCATTTACTACACTTTCTCATGTCCGACCACACTCCCAAGCTTATTCGTATTAAGCCGACTGCGAACACGATCCAACTCGTGCCATATTGGCCAGACAATGCAGAAACATGGTTTCTGTATGCCGAGGCCGATTTTCGAGAACAGGGTGTCTCAGATCCTCATTCTCGATTTCTTGCTGTCATACGTTCACTACCGCGAGAATTAAACAGGTATGTTACAGCAAACATGTTTAATCCTGAAGTAAGTGACCCTTATGCACTTCTAAAGGCCGCACTCTTGAAGAAAAGCGATCTCACAGATCGCCAACGTCTAGACGAATTGCTTCGTAACATCGAGCTAGGCAGCCACTCAGCTACTGAAGTCCTCGCACGCATGCGAGAAGTAATCGGTGCACGAACATTTGACGATGGTTTTTTCCGAGAACTATTTCTCTCGAAACTACCACAACCGGTGCAAACCGTGTTGGTGACACTGCAGTCAGTCCCACTCGACGACCTGGCAGCCTCAGCAGATAAAATACTGGAGATATCCAGCAGACCCGTCTCCAACGTATATTCTATCTGCGACAAACCAGAGCGCCAGGATTCGGAGGTGACCAAGTTGTGCAACTCTGTGAAACGGTTGCTACGATCTCGAAGTCCTAGATCACGTAGCACTTCACGGAAACGCACCTTGGCGCATCGCAGCAAGTCGCGTGGTAGCCCTAAAACGAAACCCAACAGGGTGGAAAACCCTGAATGGTGCTGGTTTCATAACACTTACGGGGATGAAGCCAGAAAATGTCGTAAACCATGCCGTTTTAAGAAGGACACAAACTCGGGAAACGGTCACGCCGGCACGTGCTCACGGCAACCGTAGCCGGCGGAAAAAGCCGTTTGCTCTACGTCACGACATAAAAACGAAAGTCCGCTACCTCGTCGACACCGGCGCAGAAGTTAGCGTTCTTCCAGCAACGACAAAGGAGCGTCATCTTGACCCATCCTTCAATCTTCAAGCAGCCAACGGCAAGGCAATCGCGACATTCGGGAGACGGTATGCCTACCTCAACTTAGGTTTACGCAAACCTATCCACTGGATTTCCTCCTGGCTGACGTCTCTATGCCCATCATTGGCATAGATTTGCTAAACCATTACGATCTACTCGTAGATGCTCGCCGTCGACGACTGATAGATAACAGCACAAAGTTATCTATTGGCGGCACCACCTATGTAGGTCCGAGTTTAGCCATCGTTAGAACCAGACGATCAGGCGACTCGTCCTACCAGGCAGTTCTGGAGAAATATCCAGAGTTGCAACAACCGAAACACACTCTTCCGTGCATAACCAGCAATGTTATGCATCACGTCACAAGCACAGGTCCACCTGTGGCATCCAAAGCGCACCGTCTAGCCCCCGATGAGCTCAAAACGGCGAAAGGCGAATTCGACCACATGCTCGAACTGGGCATTATCAGACCATCAAAGAGTCCTTTGGCATCGCCATTGCACATGGTTCCCAAAAAGGATAGCGACGACTGGCGTCCAACCGGTGATTACCGAATGCTTAACGCCAAAACAACTCCGGACTGCTACCCGATGCCTCAATACAAACCCTCGTACACTTTGCCTTTTTTAATATCAATTTTTATTACCATGTAATGAAACTCTTTTTTAAAAAAAACGATAGAAATAAGCGTGAATTTTCACCTTTTAATATGTTTATATGTGAATAATTCCCATTTTCACGCAACGTTTTCGTGGTATTAAAGACTTTTATTTATATTCCAGGTGCAACGAGCACTGAACGGAACGTCAAAAGCAACTGAGGACCGCGACCAACGTACAATTTCATTTATTGTATTTTGTTTATTTAATTGCCACGACACCCTAGAATAAGTTCAGTCTGCCAGGGGTCACTTCACGCAGCGAGCCCATCGGGAGTTTTACCAGTGGAGAGACCACTGGGTTTTTACTTCCGGCTGGTATCGTCTCAGGGTCCTCACGAACCCACTAGGGGGGAGTGATCTGTAGCGTCAAACACTTCCCCAAAATCAATGGCCTAGGGTTTGACGACTTTCGACATTGACGCTGACCTTGACAGTTTAACTGGACTCGCTAAGCTGAAGGCACCCGGTCAAGCATCCTCGCCATTTGGCACGTTGTCGTGTTACGTTGCATTGCTCGTATTCGACTCTCTAGCCGGTTGGTTGGAACGCATCGGTATCTTGGCATAACCATCCAAATATACTATTCCATCCGACTACGCTATCGTGTTCTTCCTTGATCGCGTATTCGTGGGTATATAACAAGTTCGAATAGTTAGTGATTGGTCTTTGCGTCTGTCAAGTTCGCACCAGGACAAATCCTGAAAAGTAAAGCGTTACTTGTCGTTTTCTAATTGTTCAGTGAGATATAGCACTTATAAAGGAAAAGGCGGTATTTTCTAATCTTGGATACATCGAGGCTTCGTTCTTACGCTGAGCAGACGCGTTTTTGTGACAGTCGGCATTTGTAAAGTAACATTAAAATGTCCTTCAGATCGAATGTTAGACCAGTAAATTCGGTAGCTGAATTCAGACAACATATGATGGTTAGAAACTTATAAACATGGCCAGAGTGTGAAGCATGCATTAAACGACTTGAGAATGTAAGTCGTTTTATTAATGGAGCCATCATTAAGTATCAAAGGAAACTAACAGTCTGTATAGGATTCGTGATTGTCGCCCAAATAGGGACGAGAAAAATCATTTAGACATGACATATAAGTACTGGTATTCAGTTTTTCGTTGCCATGCTGGTCGGTCGAGAAAGACAGAAGGCAGTAAACAGCGAAAATCACAGTAAGTGCTGTAACAGAAGCCATAACACATGAATTACAGATCTAAGTTTTTGGGTTGCCCGTTCACCTTCCTAATTAAACTAAATTTTGGGCTTTATGAAGTTGTAGAACCTGTTAACACTGTACAAAACCACGACTTGTCGTCAGAACTGCTGATGTCTGTGGAACCACGTCTTGGAAGACTTCCAATATCCAATATCTTTTAACGAGCTAGTGTGAACCAATTGATTTCTTCGTGCTTGCTTTTAGGTCTTGCGGAACGGTTCCAGGTCTTGGTGGATTCTAATGCAGAAGGTCCACCCACTCGGCTGATGTAGCTCTGGTTAGCCCGATGGGAGGTTGGGTATTGTTTAGATTTGTACGGAGTGTTGTTTGTTTGCTTTTTCTTCTGAGGACCGTGGTGCAGATGGATTCCTCAAATGTCATGCCAGCAGACAATTAGTCGGACTGGTTGTGAGGAGATGAAAAGTATGTGCAGAGAAATCAAGAGAGAGAAAGAGCAGAGAGAGACAAAATGGGAAAAAAGCGAAGAGGAAGAATAATGCATAAAAAGAGCAGGAAAAGGGAAACGGCACAGAAGAATAAAACATTGGTAGGTTCATGGGGAGAAGGTGATAGGGACAGCTTTTGTTAAAGTTCGAGAACGTAGAGTCAGAAGTAGGAAGAATAAATAACATTATAGGACGAATGGGAATATAGTAATTCCTTCAGAAGAGGACGGTGACTGGAGGGGACGTCTACAGGAACGTATAAGGCTGAGCCAAGCTCTCAGTGATAGTGGTTTTACAGAGTGTTCAGCGACTGTTGGCCGTACCGAGTTAGTAGGTCGTGTTAGCCTAGTCCACATCCCAGTTGGATGAGCGCTAACCGCGCGTCGCTGAGTAACCGCCCAACCTCTTCTTGAAGCTGTCAACAGACGGAGCAGTAGCAATCTCGGCAGGCGATGCGTTCCACTGGCCGCAAACTCGCAGAAAGAAGTGTGATCTCACACGGGTTTTCGCTCTTTGGTGAGCGATCCTCCCTGGGTTACCACGAGGACCTCCATAGTGGCCGCTCGGTAGGATTCCACTGTTCGGACAACTTGGGATACTCAGTATTTTGTAAGCCGTTATCAAGTCACCACGTAATCTAAGGTAGCTGAAAGAGTAGAGCCCTAGATCTTTCATCCTGTCATGATATGGTTCTTGCCTCATTCCCACGACACCCTTTGTAGCTCGCCTTCGGACTTTCTCCAGGAGGTTCACGTCTCCTTTCAGATATGGTGGTGCAATGACATTGTGTACTTCTAGGTGGGGTCTTATATAGGTCTTATGCAGCTTTAAAAATAGTTCCGGGGTGAGGGCAACGAGTTGTCTGCTCATGAACTGCAGTACTGCGTAGGCTCTGAAGGCATCTCCTGGATAATTGGGACTAGTGTCTAGTTTGTCAGTCAGTATTATTCCTAGGTCTTTCTCTGTGATGGCGTAGGAAAGTTGTGTTCCATAGAGAGAATAGGGTACCTTCTGAGAGTCTGGGGTGCGGAGAAACATGGCTCGGCACTTATCTAGATTAAATGCAAGCCCATTAATATCCACCCACTCTGCAAGTAATCTGAGATCACTTTGCAGTGCACTTGATTCTGTTTCTGACGTCACAGCTTTCTGTAACCTAACATCATCAGCGCAGAGTGGAATTGAGGAGCTGACATTCAGTGGGAGGTTGATCACAAAAAGAAGGAATAGCCGTCGACCCAAAATCGCCCCTTGTGATACACCAGATGATGATGTCCTCCAAGTCCAGCAAACTGTGTTGGCTTTTGTGCAGAATTGTCCACCGTCTAGATAGTCCTGCAACCATGGAAGCACTTCCCCCTTGATGCCCAATCCTGCTATTTCGTGAATAAGAACGGTGTGTGGAACTGTGTCAAGGGTCTTAGTAAAATCCAGGAAAATAACATGGACAGGAACTTAGAGGTCCCAGCATGCCGTCCACTTGTCACCAGCCGCCAGAATGTTTGCGGCACAGGACCTACCCTGCCTGAAACCATGTTGAGCATCGCTTAGTGCTCCCCCCTTTTCTAAGCACTCCCCAACATGGTCGTCTCCCAGACTGTCCATTACTTTTGACACCACTGGTAGGAGGGCTATGGGTCGGCAGCATTTTGGGTTCTGCCTGTATCCACGTTTAAAGACTGTTACATCGATTTCTTAGGGCGACATATACAGCGTGGTCAGACTCTTTTCTGGAGGTCCTCCACTTGTGCCATGCTTTCCTTTTGGCCTTCAAAAGGCGTTCAGTGCCTCGCTTCAGCCATGAGGTTCGCTTCCGCGGTATCGCTGTGATTACTGGGACGTCTTCAGAGACAGCCCTCTTGATGATATCTCTGACCAGTTCCCAATGTTGGTCAATCGACAGGTTGCCCCACTTCTGAGGCCATGGTGCTGTCGACAGATATTGGTTCATCGCCACGTAGTTCGCTTTGTTGTGGCAAAGACAAGGGCGCGATGCCTCCCTTAACAGTTGTTCATTGAGTACCAGATCGAACACTGCCACGCCGTGATGGCTGTAGCCGAGGGGGGTTTGAACCTGTACATTTCCTACCAGCAGTGCGCCACTGGTAAAAAGGTAGTCCAGTTTGGACGGCTTTCCGCCCGACCCCCAGCGAGTGTCACCACCAATATTCTCGTGCAGCCCAGCCTTTTTGATAGTGTTGAGTAGGTTTCGGTCGAACCTTCGACTTGAGGTTCCCCTATCCTGCCCAAGATTGAGAGTCGGAGCGTTGAAGTCGCCGGCTATAATGACCTGGTCGTACCCGATGGACGTCACTCCGGACATTACTTGCAGCAGTTGTCGGTTATCTTCCACGCTGCTAGTAGGTGTTCTGTAGACGCCTCCTACCAGGTACTTGGTGTGTCCAACCTTAAATTGACACCAGATGGAGTCTAATGCCCTGAAAGCAGAGTTTCAGTTGCTCGTTCACTTTTAAGGCTATCGCTTACAAGCATCGCCACTCCGCCTCCTTCCTTAAACTCCCTGTCTCTCCTGAACACACGCATACTGTCTATACTAGTTTCGACGTCGCTAATGTCCGGTGATAACCAAGTTTCTGTCAGGATTATGATCGTTGGAGCAAGGTAGGAACAGAGAAATCGTAATTCCCCCATTTTACTTCTGAGTCCCCCCACATTACTGTAAAGACACTTGGCTATGTTTCCAGCGACATGGGGTATCTTGGTGCTGGCAGAGTGGAGGTAGTCGTGCGTAATGGCGAAACTTGCTATATGACGGCCAGCCGCAGTGGAGCCGGTCCAATCACGTTTCTTCCCACAATGGTTTCTGGGGGTTTCATAGAGTCCAGGCTTGATTGTGCATCTTGTCTGTTGACAGTGATGGTGGCTTCAGCGCTAGGAGGTGCTGCCATTTGCTGTTGTTGGAGTGTCCTGGGCCTGCTTTCACAGCAGCGGACATTCCCACTGATGTTACCTTTTACTGTGTACCAAGTTTGCAGTACGCCGGTTAAAAGTTCATGACAGCCGAAGTTAACAGCCACCGACCGGGGTGCTGTTATCGTCGTCAAATGTGAGGGACGTGACAGTCTGCAGACCACCGCCGCTGCTATCCCATTTAGCCCCATCCTCGCTGAAAACCACTGCCATTGCTGGATGTCGTGGGCATACTTTTCCACGACTGTGCCGGTTGTCAGTTCTGGTATGCCGTGGACAACCATAGTTGTTGGTTTCAGCGTTTGGGGCGCCTCGCGAGATACTCTTCCTGCTGACCAAAGGCAGCCTGGTCTGGCTCTGATGCTGGATGACCTGTTGATGACTAGTGTGTGTGACATTAGCAAGAATCTTTCCGCTTCTTTAGCAGAGCATAGGGTAACTCTCATCGGCGGAGGCTTTCCCTGAGGTGGGTAGTTGCCTTTGTAGAGCCTGCACAGTTTTGCTTCTAGGCTACCCAGTCCTAGTGTGGTGCACGCGGTTTCCCATTGCTGGTTGTCAAACGATTCTCTGTTCTCAAGGAGACTATCATGGCACACAGGAACATTAAATAAGGTGATGGAATTCGATCTGTCATCAGCTTCTCTATTTTCGTGTACTGTGGGTGGTGTTTTTTGGGAAGAGTGCACCTTCTTTTCCACTGTCACCCATTTTTCCCGTTGTACGGTGGGGTTAGCCGCCAAAGTGGCTTCAGGGTTAGGGACTGATTTAGTTGGTGGCGCACCAGGTCGTCGTTTTGGTCGTTTTGGACTATTAACCGGTGTGACTGGCCGGGGTACAGTGCTGACACTCTTGCTGCTAGGGCCTGGGGTAGTAGGCTGTGTGGGTGCCGGCATCACAGTAGTCACTATGATGTCTTTTACGACATCCATCAGCGAGCCTCTAGAAAAGAGTGGCCTTATGCGGCACTGTGGGCAGATGTACCAGAACCACGTGCATGAGTAGCGCGCCATGAAGGTGTAATATTGGTCTGGTATGTCCTCATCACACTGACTGTGCACCCACTTATTGCGGATGTTACACTCGAAGGCAGCATCCCTCTCGGCTAGGGTGAGACCACATGTATGGCAGTCGTCAGCCTGACCAGAACGTTTGGTTAACGATGTTCTTTTCCCTCTCTTCCGTCTCTCAGTGGTAGCCCTGACGGCTGGATTAGGGTTTGGGCTGGTGGTACCAGAAAGACATGCTCGTTGATAGACCACGGCACAAGGGGTCACAGAGACAGGAATTCGACTTTCCTTAGAAAGTGGCTGTTGTAACTGTCCTCCTAAGGTCAACCCGTGATCTTTTACGGCGGCACTAAGCCTCCTACCTCTGACTCTCATTACTACCACTGATGGGAAGGTTTGTGGCTAAGGTGAGGCTTTGCCTGGGATGTTTCCGATATCAGATTTCGTTAGGACTCGGTTATTACTCTTTTCTACTGGTGATTAGGAGGGATATAAATGAGATAGACAGATGGTTGTATCAAGCGAAACGTAGAAAAGCAGTGATAGATAAAGTTGTCAACCTTACCTAGGCTTGCCCAGTCGTACGACACGGAAGAATGCCCAAAGTTTCCCACAAGTCCAAGGTATATGATCGAATGAGATAAGCAGCGCTGCAGCTGCAGCAGCCACACAGTTGTTCGTTTGGGGAGTTACAGTACTGATCGATTGAGGGCTGTATGTCCTGTAGCAAAACGTTTTTCCAGTGAAACTGTAACTTTTGTGGAGTAAACATCCAACTGGGAAGGCTTACATATAGTTATTTCCGAGTAAAATACAGACGAGACAAAACACGTCAGTATTCAAAGAGCGCGCGTGGTGACGTGCAAATGAGGATTCTACCGCTTATTGGACGTAACGCACCACCAATTCAAATTATTGATATGGTTGACGTCGGGTTCGGTAGGCTGATGACCTACGATGACTATAGAAATTTCCGGGAACTGGTATGCCCTAGTAGTGTGCTACGTTTATTTTATGTGTTTATGAATTCTTGGCATAGATTCATTGGTTTCAGAAATCCGAGAGAGGTTTGGTGTGGTACTCACTGGATGGAGGCAGAAGAGTCAAGATGCTTAGTTTTGCAACTCGGGAAATGATAAACAAATACAATAAGTTACTGGAAGTTGTTAATATAGATTCTGCATACAACACCTCTAGGGAAGGGTATTTAACTGGGATTGTCAAATGCGTTTTTTCATCACCCGCTCTATCAACTGGTTATCACGGATGGCCTCTACCGCAGCCTCCCTGTGATGTATAGTTTAACTCACCGAGAGTGTCTGATGGACGTGGAGAACGTGTTGAGGTCTTTTGAGACCATCATGGTTGAAACATCACGAACCGTGACGTTCATTATCGACAATAGTGCGCGCAGCAGGGAGCTATTCGCAGTCAGTTCCCGTAATGTTCCATTGCCTTATGTGCCTTTCATGTTATACGCCCGTTTAATAATAAGGTAATTTGCATACCAAAAAATGAGGACGTTGAAGTTTCGTAATCAGGAATGTAAACTTATGTTCCAAGAAATGGTATACACTCGTGACCCTGACAGGTTTTGTCACTGATATATGATAGTTCCTTGGATTTAATGAATTAAATCTAGCTGTGAGAACAGAGCATCCGGCAGCATTTGCCTACATGGAAACAAACCTATGGGCCAGTCGGTATATGCGGGCTTCAAGCCTCATGCGGGACATTGTTTCCGTAGGTGACAAAACAAACAACAGCGTTGAGTGCTGCCATATGCACCTGAAGAAACATTTACGTAAATGCTTTCCTCTGGAATTAAGCACTCGCGAGATTTGGAAATGTTCCATGCAACTATATCGCAGGAGGGCTAGTGAGGGAAATCGCAGTCTGCACAACTACATGAATCTTAATGTAAGCCCTTTGTTCTTATCTCTGTAATCACAGACGGACTACATAACCTCTCATATGCTGCATTCTCTGACGAACTGAGCAGTATATTATGCGTAAAAAAGCATGCTGGCGCGCAGAGATGTGCAGGTAGTTGAATCTACGGAGGCGTACGTAGTCTTTCAAGAAAGGCATAAGTACTACGTGGTTGACAAGTATGACTGTAAATGCTCCTGCTACACCAGCACTGTGATGCTTCTGCCCCACCGTCATTTGATTCATGAGCACAGATTTCTGTCTCGTGACTTCGGTAAGTCTTCTGAGACTTTAATCAACTTCTTTGCGGATGTATTTCTTCGCTCTACAAGATGGTTACGAAGCCATGACCACATGCCTATTGGACGTAACCAACTTACTGTGGACATTGGAGAACTGCGAATGCTCACCTCTGCAATGATGTATGAAATACAGTTGCTGGCCCAGTCAAACTCGGAAAGAGCACGCAGATTGCTGCTAGATAACTACACAAGAGCTCATGAGGAGCGCCACGTACATGACTAATCTTCAGTAACCTCGCAGACTGTTAAATACATGCCAACTACCTATGTATATATTGTTCCACTCCTTCAATAAACTTTTCACGTATTCCTTTGTTGTTTATTGAAGCGAAAAGTGGGATGGGTTATGGTGATGGCATTTGAAATAGGAAGATTTATGTTACTGTATCATGTGCGGCATCTGTCCTTAAGCACCATAGTATTTCCCTATGCGGCCTGATAGCAATTGAAGAAGCACTAGTAAGTTCTCCAGAAACTTCTTTTCATAAAAGCAACATTCTATACAAATACAAGAGAGGAAGAATACATGTATATGCACATAAGCAAATATAGGGCTAAAGTCAGGTCCAAACGTCTATTGCTATGCATACTGATCCTCGAAATAGGGCTTCATATCCTTGCGTCGTAACAAAACCCGCGACGACCTATTCAATTATTTTAAAAAGAGGATTTATGAAAGCAATATTAATTTATTTCGAGTAAAGAGTCATACGAAAACATGCCATCTTCACAGGCAATATCTGAATGTTAGTGTTTTCAGTGAAAAATTCATGAAATAAATCATCACACCATGTACAGTTTCCTAGTCATTATCATTGCTAGAGCAGGCAATTGTCTCTTTACTACTTCCCAAGTATTATTCGCAATCATTTTAAGTTATATTTACAACCACTGACAGTTCTTCAAAAAACTATCAGCATCATGACGGCAATTTCACTTGCCATCAGGATGTTGAGGTCAGCAAAAAGCTTCTAACACTTTAGCGTATTTATCTCAAGAAGGATAACACCAAATACGACAAAATTAATATTTATATTACTGCTGGAACAGAAAACACCTGGGAGTCAAAAAGGGAGAAAATCACAAAGTGAAGTTAAAGCTCTTTGAAATATGACTTTGAAGTGCTTATTAGCAATTAAATATTGGAAAGATATTGTTACGTAAACGAAATACCTGTCTAACTAAAAGTACCCAACATTCCCTGCTTAAATACATAACGTTTAAGTAAAACCAAAAATTACCTTCATAACGTTCGGATAACAAGCAGTTTGAGCCACCTTTTTACCACGGCGAGGCATATCCATCAAAAAAATGGGCTAAAGGCAAAGAAAAAATTGAGAACAATTCGAGCTTCGATAGGTCTTTAACCGGTTCCTACTTTTAAGACACCAGCTGATTGAACGATCGCCTGCGACCTACGTCCGTCTACAGCCAGCCCCTTTTCTCCATTTCGTCACCATGATTTCCCCTTTATCCCCATATCTTCCCTACGTCTTCCCTATTTGTTCCCATGTTTCCCTCACGTCTTCCCCCCGTTTTCCCCATTTGTCCCGGAAATTTTGCAGCGTCTTCCCCCTTTGTCCCCACGTTTTACGCTTTTGTCCCCATGTTCGTCTCCATTTCGGGCCCTTTCTTCCCACATTTTTTCCTTGCTTGTCTGCAATTTGTCACCACGTCTTCCGTTACTTGTCTAAATTTTTCCGCCATGATTTGATGCTTTATCAGCATGATTTTTCTCTTTTGTCTCCATTTCTTCACCAAGATTTCATGGTTTATACACGCCATTTCTTTTGTTCTTCCCCATGCATTCCTATTTTACCCGTCGTCCACATTTATTCACCCCGGTTTCACAATTCCTACGCTTCATTACCACACACCTTCCCTTTTTTTCAGTACCGGTTTCACATCCTACTCATTCGCCTTTTGCGCTCTTAATTTTTTCTTTCTTCCCTGATTATAAGTAATAATTGCTAACGCTGGAATGTTTAGTCCTGAGACGTGTTTACCCATTTACTCACATAAGTCTCTCTATTGCTTACCGTACTACGCTCTTACATTTCCTGTAGAACGATGCTTTCTACCTAAGCCAAACGTACTCCCGCGTATGCATGTTCATCGAAGAAGAAGACAATCGGCAGAAAAATTTTATACATATATTTCAAAGTGATAAAAATACACTTCAATCGTTTATCCAGTACTTTCAAAACAGTCGTCAGATTTATCACCATCCGTCGCATGCGTCACCTGTGGGAATAAAAGACAAACTTTTAACTGCAGTTTCCTCATACATGCAAGTTAACTGAACTTTCACCTACAGTTTAATGAATGATTGAAGGCATTATCACTTACGTTGTTTTTTTCCGTCGGTAACGACTGCGTGTTTTATCCCTCAAATCATGGAAATAGGATTTGTTGGTCAAATCCATGATATATTCAAGTTCATTCTCGCTCAGAGTTGCTGAGATGAACCTACTTGCGGGGACGCAATTATCAATTTCATACTCACCCCTCGTCATCCGATATAATGATAACTTATTCAAGGCACATTTCGTCGGTGTTCCACGGAAGGTGCACCTTACTGCCAACGATGGAGTGATGATTGGAAAACGCATCCATCCAGATACGCGAAGACACTGGTTAGTCTATCCAGTCATGCGAATGCCTACATACCTGAATCAGTGATATATATATTTTCTCAGCTCTTCCGGGCAGAAAACGTCTTCGCACATCTTTTTAGAATCCCCCTGTAGCACCAAAAACTTCCCCAAAATCAATAGCCTAGGGTTTGACGACTTTCGACATTGATGCTGACCTTGACAGTTTAACTGGACTCGCTAAGCTGAAGGCACCCGGTCAAGCATCCTCGCCATTTGGCACGTTGTCGTGTTACGTTGCATTGCTCGTATTCGACTCTCTAGCCGGTTGGTTGGAACGCATCGGTATCTTGGCATAACCATCCAAATATACTATTCCATCCGACTACGCTATCGTGTTCTTCCTTGATCGCGCATTCGTGGGTATATAACAAGTTCGAATAGTTAGTGATTGGTCTTTGCGTCTGTCAAGTTGGCACCAGGACAAATCCTAAATTGGTGAGCCCGACGTGATCGAATATCCCGACGTGATAAAATATCCCAAAGTGATCACATATCCCGACCAATAACAGATAGTGAATTGGTGAGCCTGTTCCATTCTATATTTGTTTATCGTTTTCATTTCGATAACATTTATTTATCCATTTACTACACTTTCTCATGTCCGACCACACTCCCAAGCTTATTCGTATTAAGCCGACTGCGAACACGATCCAACTCGTGCCATATTGGCCAGACAATGCAGAAACATGGTTTCTGTATGCCGAGACCGATTTTCGAGAACAGGGAGTCTCAGATCCTCATTCTCGATTTCTTGCTGTCATACGTTCACTACCGCGGGAATTAAACGGGTATGTTACAGCACACATGTTTAATCCTGAGGTAAGTGATCCTTATGCACTTCTCAAGGCCGCACTCTTGAAGAAAAGCGATCTCACAGATCGCCAGCGTCTAGACGAATTGCTTCGTAACATCGAGCTAGGCAGCAACTCAGCTACTGAAGTCCTCGCACGCATGCGAGAAGTAATCGGCGCACGAACATTCGACGATGGCCTTTTCCGAGAACTATTTCTTTCGAAACTACCACAACCGGTGCAAACCGTGTTGGTGACACTGCAGTCAGTCCCACTCGATGACCTGGCAGCCTCAGCAGATAAAATACTGGAGATTTCCAGCAGACCCGTCTCCAACGTATATTCTATCTGCGACAAACCAGAGCGCCAGGATTCGGAGGTGACCAAGTTGTGCAACTCTGTGAAACGGTTGCTACGATCTCGAAGTCTTAATTCACGTAGCACTTCACGGGAACGCACCTTGGCGCATCGCGGCAAGTCGCGTGGTAGCCCCAAAACTAAACCGAACAGGGTGGAAAACCCTGAATGGTGCTGGTTTCATAACACTTGCGGAGATGAAGCCAGAAAATGTCGTAAACCATGCTGTTTTAAAAAAGACACAAACTCGGGAAACGATCACGCCGGCACGTGCTCACGGCAACCGTAGCCAGCGGAAACGGCCGTTTGCTGTACGTCACTGACATAAAAACGAAAGTCCGCTACCTCATCGACACCGGCGCAGAAGTTAGCGTTCTTCCAGCAACGACAAAGGGGCGTCATCTTGACCCATCCTCGGTTGACTTAGGGCGTCGTCATTAAACCATCCAGTTCACTTTGAATGTTGGCTCATCGTGTGATATCGATTTCGGTTTTCCTCCTATGAATTGCCGGCATGTCTGTGTGCTATCAGCGCTTAACACCGAAATTTTGAATAGAAATTCCAGCAGAGGCCGGGAGCTTCGGGTGCACCGCCAGAAGAATTGTCATCGAGCACTCAGTTAATGAGCAAGTCTGTCAGGGAAAGGAACTAGAATGAGCGGACATAGGATCAGTTATGATGACCGTAAGTTAAAAGGTAATAAAATATGAACGGGAAACGAAAAGGAACTCCAGATGAAAATAATCTGTTAACACTAATAAATGATGATACAGCGGTCAGTAAATTTTAAGTTTGTGGCCATAACTTGAAGGAGGGGAGTTTCCACTTGGCACAAAAGTTAACCAAATTACCGCCGTGACATAAACAGCCTGTTTCTTCTGACCTGCAATACGCAATGTTTCAGGCATGAGTGTCAGTGGTGGTTAGTTGTGGAGGCATGTGTGTCATCTCTCCATCCTGTATTAAAGTGGAGTTGTTTTCTTAATTGCACTCAACACTTGTCTCATTCTTCTTTCCTCTGTGAAACACGAGTGAACTTCATCCCTGCGAGACATTGACGTGTAGAGAGAATCTGGGGGTTCATTATCTCTTGTTCTTTGTACTTTAAGTTTACTTATATAAACCCAGTGGTTATCTGTGGCCAGTCGTGTTTGTCGAAGTGGTATAAATATATGGCCATATCTGCAGACAGGTGTATACCTATATTTTCAGGGACAAAAAAATCATTTTTATGCGGAGAGGAGCGTGAAGATAGTGGTAGGGGGCTGATGAAAAATGTTGACCATCCATTCGTGGCCAATTACGATGAGTAACCCCTTAATGAATGGACCAGGTTCCGCCCCAGGAAGCTGTCCTTTCATCCTAGACATATACAAATTACAAATAGAGTACTTATTACTATGGAGCCTGTGACACCGCAACCACTTACCATAACAGTGAAACATATCGCTTGATATGTGAAGGTGAAAATCTAAGAGATAAAGAAATCCTAAGTGCTGTGAACACGTTTACAAGTAAAAAGAAAATTTGAGCATGGAGTTAAGGAAACCTTAATCTGCAGAATGAAAGGACGATGAAGAAGCATCGGTAAGGAAGGTCAGGAATAGACTATTTTGAGCACTACAACTGAGCGTATTCAAACGCCAGTTGGAACCAGGAGAGTATCCTATTCACCAGATGGTGGCTATCTTACCATGACAATCAGGTCGAGGGACAGAAGGAAACTGCCGGTGGAGCGGACTTCACCACCCCAGATCAAGAACCGTTCGGTATAAAAGCATGTATAGTTATTCTTAGGTCATAACCACTTCCACTGACATGTGGACACTGGGTTCCTACGCAGCCGTCTCTGGGTGCTTCTACTGTAGGTCATCTATCTACAAATGGACTCTAGATATCATCTTGGCCCAAAACGAGTTGACAAGCCCCTTAATTTACTTCAGAGAAGCACTGCTGTTGAGGGGTGGGGGAAGCCTATTTTTAGTCAGACAGCACGTAGTGGAGGACTTCTATCTAACCCTTTTACTGTGTCTGTCAGGATTTCCGAAGTCTCATGATGGTACGTATTTCCAAACTCGTGGGGGAAACATTATGGAGGGCCATGAGAAATTTTGTGAAGAGGAGCTAAGTCGTTTCTTTGACGACGTTTCTACGGAGGTCCAATGGACAGTACAGCGCACCATTACGCGTAATCTAAATTTCTGGCGCCACCCAACATGCGTCTGATGGACTCCTTTGTATATATTCAGGTAGTGATTTGTTGTTATTGGTCCTACTCGAAAAAAATGAACGAGGTGCACTCCAGTGCCACTGTAACATAAACTTTAAAAAGGAGCTTGTTGTCTCATTTTGTTCAGAAGCCCTCCAGAAGGAGACCTGTTTATCTGATAGCCTTAAAGATGACACCCGAGACATGTTCGGTGGACCTGAGGTTGCCATATCTCAGTATGACTTCAGTGTTAGCACAAAGAATCCAGCGTTCTATCATCTTCCCTTCATTCTGAGTGGCTGCAACACTAGAGGAGAGAGGAGAGATGGCAAACAGATCCAACAGAAAATAAAAAACAATCCGCTGTCGCCAGAAAGACAAGCAGTAACATCATGTTCGCACGTAGCGCCCTAGCTTGATGCTATAAAGCGGTTTGTCTTGGCGCTGCCAACCTGTGGGATAATTTTTCTTGAGAACAGTGGTTTTAATTAATTTATATGGCCAACCCAAACAGTGAAAAAAAGCACTGTTAAGTGGCTGCATAATTACCGTGACAACAATTGCATAACGGGAAAAGATCGAGAACGAAAATCCACGATATGACCTCAGCATTCAGAAGACATGTTTCATTTTTACCTGGTGACTGCTGTATGAGCCGAGTTGAATGCACTGCTAGTTTGATATGAAGTTTAGTTCATGTAGACAGTGGAATTCGCAAAGAGAAAGCTTTTCATAAATTATGAAGGTGAAGAATAAGCGCACAAGTACAAGGAGGAACAAGCTTACCATTTTGTTATCTGACCCCATACTCTCACAATAAACCCATAAACCAATCACTTATTCTTCGCATTTCTGAATACCCACAAGTACGAAACCAAGGGAGCACAAAACAACACAGTCGGGTGGGAACAGTATACTTAGTGAAACATGCCGAAAAACCGAGGTGTGTGAACCTGCCGGCAGAGGGATTGTGAAGAAGCAAAGCAACACGGTGGGAAAAGTAGCAAGTGGTGTAAATACTTGACCTTCAGCTTGACTGATTTGTTGAAACTGAGGTCAGCATTACTGTTGAATCTCGCCGAACTTTAGATTGCTGAATTTGGGGACTATTTGTTGTTAGATAAACAGGTGGGCACGCGTGACTCGCCACTAACCCACTCAGAAATTCTCTAACATCTCTAGCTCACCGCAACGACTACATTGTACTGACTTGCACCCCTCCTAGTCTTGATTTTCCAAAGAGTTTCCAAACACTCTTGGTGGATGTTCCTCTCCTTGTGACGTTGTCCATTCCCATTTGTCGTTGCTTAATTTATGCTAACCTCCAAAGTGCGAGATTCTTACACAAAGAGATTGCATAATGAAGATTGATTTTCCCAGAAGCTGCTAAGATTCTTTCCCGACCCAGTCTACGGACCACCAAGCGGTGTAATCCAGACACGACCACGTGACGACAGCCAACAGCAGGAAGGAAGGTAGAACATTTGCAACCATTGAGGAAGTAAGACCAGAGGAAAGTAACACTTCCCTAGGACCTAGACTCGACAGTTCAAAAGATGTCGGCTCGATAAATTGGCTTGAATGATATTATCCACCAGGTGCTGCTCAATGCTTCTTACATCCTAATCCAAAAACTTGCGCCAGCAGGTACAAACGAACCTATTCCTTTCTGATTCGAGGTGTATTTAGATGATGAACGATTCTTCACAAAGTGGACAGAACGCGACCTAGATAGAGATCACCGACACTGCATGTAGCGGTCCGAAGATCGCTTCTCTCTCTGCTGTTTACTGAAGGTCTCTCAGAAAATTTCCCCACCTGTAATTCTGGGTGACAACGTCATAATTCGATACGCAGTAAACGAAGAGGCCGAGTGCGCAGAACCCAAGAACGGCATCCAGCAGCTTAAATTCATGGTGTCAGTGAACGGCTCAGCTTCGACCCGTTGGCGTACAAAATAATGTAAATCTGGGCCCACGAAGTAGCACTGGCTAGACACGCACAAGAGCTGAGAAGCCATGCAATCACTACAGTATTCACGAGAACCGAATAGCAGCAAGAGCTAGTGCTAGGCTACGCTTCCCGCGCAGACACCCCAGTGCTCACATTCCGGAACTCTCTGACCGTTTTAAAATTTGATATGCGGCCACGTCTGGAGGTGATCAGTACGTTAGTAACCTATGCACTCAAGCGTGACTCCAATCTCTAAGGGTCCACGACCAAATAAGTTGTCATACTGAGGAAAGAGAGGTGTTTTGACAGACTGGGGTGCCCAGACATACTTGCTTGGGACCACTGCAAGAAGAGGGGTAACTTTATTTCGGCCAACGAAACCATCAACAAAACGGCTCACGCGAACAAACCAACCATGTTCGAAGCATGACGGAAATCCCATCAGAACAGCATATCAGAAAGCTCACAAAACAAACAAGCCAAACTTAGTTGTTTTGAGAGTGTTTGGCTTGAAATACTGGTCAGCCGCTTTGCGTACAAACTCTTCGATATTCACTGTATTCATTCATTTTACGTTCATTCTTCTGGAACGTCCTATTTCAGGAATTGTCCTGGTACGAACGTGACAGACGCAGAGGTCAGTCACCAAGTACTCGAACCCGTTATGTACCCACGAATACGAGACCAAGAAAAAATACTATAACATAGTCGGATGGAATAGTATATTTGCGAGGTCATGCCAAGATACTGATGCGTTCCAACTAACTGGCTAGAGGGTCGATTACGAACGACGCAACGTCACACGACAGCGTGCCGAATGGTGAGGATGCTTGACCGGGTGCCTTCAGCTTAGCGAGTCCAGTTAAGCCATCAAGGTCAGCACTAATGTTGAATCTTGTCGAATCTCAGGATGTTGGATCTGGGGAAGTGGGTAACGCTAAATTATGGACCCTTCCGGCCTATCCCACTATTGCCATCAGCCCACCTATAAAGACGGGAGTCGGGAAAGACTCCTAATCCTAACCCAACCCGTAGCCTCCAACTCAGTTCTGTATACATGTAGCTAATACAAGCTGAAGACACTCACCAGAGGTGAAGCGGGAAAATCGAAAGACTTCCTTGCCTACTACAGCACCATCAAAAGACAAGAAAGACCGAACTCCGAGGAACGGGCCAAAGGGCTATAAACTACCAGTTTCCTACCCTGGTACAATCATTATTAGATGTAGGGTATGAGTTCAATCACAATTAACTTGCCTTTCCTATATAAAAGCTGTATCTTTTCTCTCTATGGTTTTTATGCAGTATTATATTGAGAATAAGCGGTCCATTGCATCTGGACACAAAAGCCAGACCAGCAGAAACTTTTTGTTTTCCGTTACCAATCATTCAAAACCACTATTATTGTTGTGTAGTGTATGGAGGTGCATATGACCTCAAGGTCATGCGCAAAATGGTCTTAAACGAGCACGTGTTAGTGCATTTACTGTGTTCTTTTGTCTCACTAGGTTTCACAGCCGAACTAAAAGCCGTAACTCTCGAAGAAGCAGTAAACTTAGATCTTTCTCAGCATGTGGAAGGGTCAAGCACAGCTCTGTTGTTCATAAGTAGTTCATTTCGTTTTTATAATCCTTTTCATGTAGTCCCTGATCGATGTCACGAATGTCATATGTACAGGAAATTAATGGGTGAGATTGCTTCAGATAATCTGTACAGTGGTATGTTGTATTAGACTTGAAATGTCTTACGTAAGGTGATATTTTCCATCTTAATCACTCGGTTGTCCCTTGGATTAACAAGCTCTCTGCTCCATCCATTCTGTTTTTGAATGCTAAGAGAAAGACTCCTTATTTCGGTGAGTTGTTTAGCTGGACATTCCACCTTCATGTTAGGGGATTCCAAATAAGTATCTAGCTGACAAGCTCCTTGTTTTTATTTAGCCAGCCAATCTTCATTCCACCATGGAAGGCTAAAAATTTTCCGTTTTCCTAAATTCTGGTGTAAAAAAAAAAGATCTTACGAATATTTGAAGTTCAAATCACATGCGATAGGTGGGATAGAAGTTATGAGAAGGGTGTTGTAGATTTTTGCGGAAATACAGCAAATTTTGGTAGGTACTGTTGCACTGTGGGCAAGCCACTCTGGTTAAGGGTTGATAAACTATGTAAATACGGTGGTAAAGCAATGAAGAATTCCGGGGAAACCTAAATATCAAACCTCCTTTAGTTAGCCGTCTCATATTCAGTGTTTTCCGGAACTTAATAACTATTCTTTTCTAGAACCTCATCTCTTCCTCATACTTGGGTATGCTCTGCACAAGTCTTGTGTGTTTTAGCCAGTGTTTGGATAGATTTGTATAATTTCGTGTCTTACTTGACAAGTACCTACGTTTTCTGAAATCAAATTTAGTATCAAATATATTCATAACTTATTTTACATTCAAATAATACTAGCAACCATTACTCTTATGTGCGACAATTCCTTGACTAACGACACTGAATATGCCATCTTGTCATTGTTACTAAAGTGCTTCTAAGAAAACAGCATATTCAGGAATCTTAAACTATGTAAAAACATTAGAATGTATTCAAGAAAATCGAAGTAATAATTACGCTTCCTAGTTAGATGGTGTTTCACAACTTTAGGTACGTAAAGCATCGGTTAAATCAGTTGGTTTCCCGTGCATTCCAAAAAATGGTTAAAAAATGAGAATCAGCATCAAATAACAACAACTGGAAGTTATCAGTCTTTAACATATAGTACAGCATTACTCTAAAGTCTATTTAGAGGCCATATAAACCTATCACAAGCAAAACACAATTAAAGTGACGTGATTACATGCACTAAAAAACAAATGTCCATCTGGAGAACAGTAATGCTACTCTCCCTGGTACATGCGTTTATATACTAGGCTGTGAGATATACTTGTTTCATGCGGTCTTAGATTACTATTCCGTTGCACGGACCGAGGCAGATGAACTGGAATTTCAAACCAAGATCCATTGGCAGAAAGTTCAGTGTATAAACCAATCCCCACCATATCCGAAATAATGTTACATGGATACTGAGTTTATTGCATTAAGTTAAAAGGATGGCATAGGTTTAGGCTGAAAGGTGAAAAACGTCTAGACCATAACGTGGCGTCATTTCATGAAGCTTGTAATTGCTGATGTAAGCCGTGTGGTTCAGAATTGGTCACCATGGTGCAGATACATTCATATATTATTTCATTCCTTATTGCCATACCAGATTTCATTATTTGTATTTCCCCTTCTCTTCTTGTGACTTTCTACAACTTTTGAATGATGTTTAGCAGATGAATCAGTTTCTCTTCCAGGATTTATAGTGAAACTGATTTTGGTTGGGTTACACCCGAAGAAAAGTAGCATAGTTTCTCTATTTAAAGTATTCTTGTAGTGGGTGAACCTTGGCAAGCTGAGATTGGTTAATACGCTGGACCCAGGATACTTCAGCTTTGAATCGGGATTAAGAAATACATCCCGCCACGTCTGTAAAGACGAACTTAGATTAACCTGCTAGACTGATTTACGCAGTTTCATAAATGATAATTATTATGGATGATTCGTGTACTGCCGGTATTTCTTCCTAATGCAAAAGAAAACTGACCCTTATTTATTCCAATAAAATCATTGATGTTTCCCCACCCTGTCGCTGAACATTTATACCGCTCAACTATTTAGCTACAACTTTCATCCCTCACCTATTTACATCCCTAGAAACTCACTTCGAGATGTGATTAAAAAACTGACGTAGTTAAAACAGCCAACGAAAGTGAAGAAAGCTGTATCCAATCGCTACGTAATTACACGTTGTACGATTTAGTACAGGAGGACATACATATGAAACGCAAACAGGAATGAAATGAAGGGTATCAACATGGAAACATGAAGAAGTTGAAGGGGACGTTCGAGTTGTCTATGAATACTGAATCGAGTAAGGGAAAATTACGTCATACTAAACAAAACACTTCGTATCTAGGTAAGATGTCTCGTAACAGTGTAGGCCTACAAAGTGAAAATATTTGGTGCATAACAAAAGTAACAACAACAGTAATTAAGTCCATTCAATGAAATAGGCTAAGTAGGGGAAAATCCTCTAGTCATCATCATCGTGGCATCTGGTATTACTACGCAGCAGTCCAAGTTATCACACGTATCAGTACCTAGTTAGTAGACACATAGGTAGTAGATAAAGAAAAGGAGGAAGTAGCCGAGAGTGCTAGAAAGTCGTAAGCAAAGAATAAGGGAAAATGAAACAAGAAAGGAATTTTGTATGTTGAATAACACAAAGGTAATGTATGGATGCACCTGCACTACTGAGAGGGATTTTGAACAAAATCACCGAGTCCGCAGTTACTGGCTTTTGTTATCATAACTACCACAACCGAAAAGTTTGCACATCCCTACACTGCCTAGACTAAAAGCCAGAGACTTCATCGAATGACGCCATATTTTAGTCTGGTCACCTCTAACCTTTTTCCATCTTGAACCTAATTTAGCTGAAATCATGTAATGGGGCAGACGGTGACTAAACATGCGTAACATGTCCCTGCCATCTGATTCGATGAAGGTTGAAAACCCCATTAACTGGCTTACTTATGACTAAACGTCTACTACAGCATACGACGACGGTGTTAGAACATCAGAATTCTCCTCAAGTCCCTTACCTGCAATGACCATGTGTCATAGTCATGTGATGGAGCAAATTGCTATGCATTTCGCTCAGTCCTTAATAGTCAATTGGATATCATGACAGTACCATAGATCGTCTAGGCTGGTTAGAGATTTCGTCGGTCACTCACCTATTATGGTTGACTAGACTTCCCAAGTAACGGAAGTGGTCAGCACGCTCAGGTAATTCAGATTCAGACAAGTAGAATCAACGTAAAACCTCGCACAGATGGGCACCGATTCAAGCTTTTATATTTCAAAGTCTCATCCAGTGAACAAGTTATGAGAAAAAGACAAAATTAGACGAAAATGTTTGAGAGGAAAAAACTCGAAGATAAAGTACTTCACTTTCTATTGTTAAATGGGATGCCAACACAGGCAAGTCCTGCAGCAACAATTTGCATTTGGGTGATGAGAAACGCGCCCTAAATATTCTCAAATTGCCACCCAGTGTATTCAGGAGACAGCATCTTGTCAGTGTCTTCACCTAATAGGTTCATTAAGAAGTTTTGTGTGACAAGGTCAATCCCTGTGAAATCAAACGGCGAGAGGGAGACCTCCATAAGTACGTCTGTGACAAAATTGAACAAGGATAGAGAGAGTGGACATCCTTGATGGATACCACTTGACCGGTTCACCTAATAACTCATCACAGTCTCTAACACCGCCCCCCAACAGTACGTTTGACAGGATGACTTACTTACCCGGCACCTATTTCAGTGACAGACATTTCCATAAGAGCACTCGGCTGATAGAGTTGAGTGCTGCCTCTAGGTCTAGGAATGCAGCTAGCATCGAGTGTTGGTAAGCGTGTTTGTGTCCCAGAACTTGACGGAGAATGAACATCCAGTCAAAACACTCAGGACCTAGGTCTAAAACCTACCTGGTTTTCTCGAGTTTGCTGTTTCTCGCCTTCACTTGGGTGTCTAATAATTATCGAACCTAAGACCTTAAATACTATGTTCATCAGACTGATTTCCCCTTTCTTGAAGACAGACAATGTTTGAGACCGGTTAGAAGGGATCATGTCTAACTCCCATACACCATTAAACACTTAAGTTGTGACCAATAATCCGCGACGACCGTTCTTAAATACCTGCGGTAATACCCTATATGACCTATTCCTTTTTTCAAGCTGCTTTCAACCCTCTCAACTTCTGCAAGAGTTGGAAGGCCTATCGAAGTGTTCATTCATGATGCAACTGGATAGTGACCAACGGAATCGTTGCTAGAGACCAGTTAGTATCTTCATCTAAGTGTTCCGACCATCGTTCCGGTTGTCTCCTCTGTAAGAAGATCACGTCCATTCTTCCCCGCTGTAGAACCACTAACTATTGACATTTTTTCTCGTTTCCTTGATCAATCTACCTACCTTTCTACTATCATGTATCGCCTTTACCTTCTCCGTCACTTTGGTCTTCGCTTCCCAACACTCCCCATGATCATTGTGTAGATTTTTCAGTCTAATTGAGTTTCTGCTGCTCCTCATTGTGCTTGGAGTTTGAAGGAACACATGCACTCGCATCTACTACTTTTTGAGATTTTGCTGAAATGTAATGATCCTTTCCAACCGTTTTCCGAGGATCAGTTATGGTTTTTCACTCTTTTTTACAGCAAGCTGAAAATAGAGTGCAGTTTTAGTAGATCGAAGACTGTTTCGTGATTATGAATCGTTATCAATGGCTGCAGAGCTTAAATAAATCAAAGATGGTTTAATAATATTGACCGAGAGACGTAAAGAGAGATTAAAAGGCAGAGTAAAGCTATCACCCAATGATCTAAGCCCTCTACTTCCAACCGACGGGTCACAGATTCGAACTCAACTCCATCTTTGTAGGTCTGTGCAACCAGGTGGTATCCTTAACCCTCACACAATAGGTATGGCTCATTGTCTATCGCACGAATGTGCTCAAGGTTGCTGAGTGGATTCCAGTTTTTTTAAGCAAGCGAAAATGAAGATTAATAATTATCTGAAAGAATTTGAATACTGACAAATTTGTGAGAGTGGTTGACGCTTTCCGGCTACCGACGTTGTGGAAGGTTACTTTTTCAAGTACCTGGAAATGAAACTGTATTTGTAATAGTGGTGAGCGACTGCAAAGCCCATTGGACATACACTTAAGGCCGGCCACATGCGTCCTTTTTTGAAGTTCGAAATTCCCTTGAATCTGGCTAGGAAACTCATAACTTCTACTCTGGATGACCACAGAATAGGAAGGAGTACTTTCTTAAGGCCACCGTTATGTAACCCCTCTTTCCCACAGGTATGGCAGCATCATCATGAACTGCTGAACATCCATAGGAAACACCTTACTGTTGTCACATTCCTGTCCAACTGGCAGTAAGACTTCACTTGGTGGACTTGCATTGTAGTTTCATTATCTACTTCATGATAGTAGCTGCTCTTTGTCTCAGTAATATTCAATAAACCTTTCTTATGTGGTACAACCTCAAGGAACAAATATTTACACCAACGTAGCTTGTTGGGTCATTGCGATATCCGATTTCGACTGCCACGTCAAGGTGAAACCTATTAGTTAGGAAGAGGAGGTAAATACTACGAAATCGTAGTGTTGATCGAAGCAAGGTATGGATAAGTGAAGATATTTTTGGTTGTGTTGAGTTGTGAATAATACTATAGGAGATTCAAGCTAACCATCGTTTCCCTCTGTATTGGGAGCTTTGACTTAAAAAACCCGAATCGCGTAGCATCCACACCTGAAAGCACCTTATTACCTCTTCTATTGATTTTCACTAGGGACTTGATAGAATTGCTGCTTGTCGTTTATTCGACGTTTTATTGTCTCGCTAAAGTTTTGTGTTCGCAAGTCCCAGTAATGCATGTAAGTGGACACCTCTCTATGCGACTAACGTATTAACCTTACCAAAAAATTTGTAATTAATATATACCGTTTAAAATGTGTTTCCTTAGTTGCTGCAACGCCTTTGATGGTGTTGGAGAACATGAGTTTAGCAGTTCAGTAAACTTGTAATCCACTCAATAGCCGTGTGCACTTTCGTGAAGCAGGCAATTTCTTATTTGTCCCTTGGGTTCCTAGTTGAACATAGGGCTTCAGTTGCACATCTCCATTTCACTCTGTTCTCTGCAGTCTTATTAACCTGCCTCCAAGACTGCCCACAAGCTGTCACTTCTTCCTCACACGATCTCCTCCATGTCATCCTCGGACACCCAACTCCTCGTTTCCCCTTTGGGTTCCACTCGAGGACCTAGTATGGCCTGGCGCGTGATGTCCTCAAACGGTCTTCTTATTGTATGTCCAATTCAGTCCATCTTGACTTTCTTCTGCATATTTGTTGGGCGATGGGTTCCTGGTTGCTTGCCAGGACCGACCAGAGTTCCTTGCTGCTTATTCGTATTATTCTGGCCATCTATCTGATCTCCATCTTCTGTATCGAGTGAGCGTAGTGGGCACTTATTGATGATGTATGTCTGCAGAGTTTGTGCGACAAGACATTAGACATAAATGATCATCGGCGAAATCTAGATCTTCTTCTGGGGCATTTTCGTCAGTCCAACCAGCATATGCTCCTCTTCTCGCTCCTCACGGTTTCCTGCATGATCCAGTCCACCACAATCAGGAAGATCATCGGTGATAGTAGGCGACAACTTTGTCTTATTGCTTCCTGTCTTCACTTCAAAGAGGTCTCCATTGTCAATTACTTGGCGCGTAACATCATCATATAGCATATAGCCACTGTTGAATGATGTTCATAAATGTTAAATGATAAATGTTTGCGGCACTGAAACTGTAGTGTTGAAGCAACTGCCTGCCAAAATACTTCTCGGTCGACGCTGTCGAATGCCTGTTCAAAATTGATGAAGTTGAGGTAGAGTTGAGTTGACTGTCATTCTATTCTCTGTTGTATAATGATTCGTAGCGTGGCGTTGCAATTCGATCCACACATGATTTGTTCTTTCTGAAGCCAGTCAGCCCGTTCCGGTCGTAATTTTGAATGCAGAACACCATTTAGTCTCTCCAGGATAATGTGGCATATTATTTTGCCTGGGATGGACAGCAGCATGATTCCGCCCCAGTCGTTGTTCTTGCAAAGATGTAGGTCTACCTTGTTTGGGAGTTTGACAAGGTAGCCTTTCTTCCAATCGACAGTTACCTTTCCTTCCTTCCAAACCTTCTACAGTAGTGGTGTGAGCATGTCCGCTGCTGATGTCTCTGCGCCTGTTTCCATTGTTTCTGGAGGAATCCCATCTGGTCCTGCTGCTTTCCTAAATTTCAGCAACTTCATGGCGTTCAGGAATTCTGTTTTTATCTGAGGGTTTGTGTTCACTGGTATTTCAGCGGTTGTAGGTGGTAGGTACTTCTGGACGAGTTGCAAGTGGTGGTCGATTCAAGAGCTTTATGAAGTGGTCAGCCCATCGTTTCGTTGTTTCTCTTCTTTGGTAATTATATTTCCTTCATCTTTTATTGGTTTCATCTGCTTTGATCTCTTCCCAGATAGTAACCTGGTTATTTGATGTAATATTGTCAGGTCTCTCTGTCTCTCCTACCTGCAGCCTGTTCTGCTTCACTTGTCGGTGTGTTGTAGAAGTGTGTTTTGTCTTTGTGCGCACTCTTCTTCACTTCTTTTTCCAGTGTAGTGTTTTATAGGTTGTTTTCAGTTCCTCTTTTCGTTGTTCATCCTTGCACTGTTTCATCTTCTGCTTCACCACTTTCCTCTCCCTTCTCTATCAGTTTCGATGTGTCTGTGGAGATCCATTCCTCGTCTTGCTTCTTCTTTCCTCCTAACACGGTTATCCGCGTTTCTTTCCACATCTCTTTCAAAGAGTCCCAGTGTTCTTCCACACAGGTTTCCTCGGCAATGTTGGTAGATGTCTTCCATTTTTCCCTGATGGCTGGTTGACGTTAAGATTTCCTTTGTAATTTCGACCTTCATTTTCTGTTCTGGTTGTTGAACTTGAACTTGAATTGTGGTCTATCACCAACTTCTGTGAAGACTTTCAACTTGGTTTTAAAGGTAGGTTCCTTGCACTAGATAGTGAGTTGTGTGAACCTACATCTGCTCCCCTCCTTCATCTAATCTTTTGTCCAGTAGGCTGCGTCTCCACTTTCTTCACACTAAAAATGAAGTCGATCTGATTTCTGTGTGTCTATCCTTTGAAATTCATGTTGCTTTGTGGATATTCTTGAGTTTGAACACACTACCAAGCCTCCAATCACCAAATCGTTGAGTGCGCAGAAGTCTGCAAACAATCCTCCATTCTCGTTCATTTCACCGAGTGCCTCTCGACCCAAGATTTGTTCTCCACCTGTATTGTCTGCTCCCAGTTTGGCATTCATGTCGCCCCACCCATTAGAATTTTGACGTCGCCAACTGGGGTGGGGTCTTGTCCAGTACTGACTGCAGTTGTCTGTGGAATTCCTCCTTCTTTTCTTCATCTGCATTATTTGTAGGTGCGTAACGTGGCATTGTATGATTGTGACTTCCCTTCCTTTTGAGTTGAACCTTGCTGTCATGATCCTTATGGTGGGGAAGATTGGTTCCCACTGTATGAGAGCCTTCGATGCTCTTGGGACACCATGATAGCCACTCGAAAACTCATTGTGCTTATAGTTGTCGTCTGGGTGACAATATCGGAGTAGATTATTGACTCTCCGGTTGATAGTTTAGAAGTCCACTTAGATTCGATCTGCAGATTCCTAGAATTTCTATGCTATACCTTCTCATCTCTTTTGCAATCTGGGCAGCCTTGCCAGCCAGCCATCTTGAAACATTGTTCGGACATTCCATGTCCCCATTCTTACTATTGCTTTCATCGAGAGAAGATATGTCGGCTAATTGGCTTCCCGAAGGCTTTCACCAACCGGTGTCATTTCGTCTCTCCGATTCCAGCGAGGATTCGGTTTTCTGTGATGGGCTACAACTCGTATGTCAAACCTTCTCTGTTTATCTGGGTTTAGGACCGGCAAGTATACGAGTCATCTAGTAAACTAGGCGAGGCAATAAAAGATACCTATTGTATTGGACCTAATGGTATTACCTGGTTGCCCAGATTTAAATAAACAGAGCTTATTTCCGACCCATAAACTGGCGGTTGGAAGTCGATTACGTTTACCAATAGGCTACGCCCCCACACAGTTTAACGAGTTCCATTTATGGCCCTATCCTTCTTTAGTGTCGATACTGCGGGTAAGTCATCTCCTCTGCATCGTAAACTGGTAGAAACAGATTTTGGGAACCATGAAGATCATGTTTCATCTTTTACAACCTTTGCTTGTTTGTTATTGAGGTCTTCTAGACGTCCATTCTTGGCAAAGATATCTTGCACTGTCTTTATTTATCATTCTTTGGCACTATTAAAAGAGGTTTCCTCAACTCCATCAACATTCTAATCCTATTTCTTTGATAATGGATCGGAACAGATGGAGTTATTTTTTCGTCAATGAGCCTTTCTTTAAACAGAAGCCGAACAATCCGAAATAGTCATCTAAGAATTCGTTAACATCACTTTTTTCATGCTTTTTTGTGAAAATGAGACTTAGTTGATATGGATCAAAGTTTTCTAGAGCATTTCTGTGTGAAATCCGCTTTTGCTTACTGTAAAAATGTCTATGTTTCAATGATATTGCTCTGTCTTTTAACTCATCTTTAGAATGACCACATTTGTTCAAATAGACTGCACATCATTCATACGGATGATATCGTAAAAATAATCCATCCGTTGTTTCGTTTCTCCCGAACTATTATTACAGTACTTAGTAGAGAACTTAACTTTTGAGTATTTTCCCTTAAAACTATGGTATCTTGACTTCCTGTTACTTTATTCCCATAACCACTAGAGTTATCAAAGTGGCTGGAGATTTCGGTTTCATTAAGTAAATTTGTGAGTAGTATATATGAATTAAATGAGGCTTATTGCATTCTTGAAGCCTCCTTCCTTTCAGAATACTTCATCCGTCTTCTGTTCCAACCACGTCATCCATTTATTGCTTTCTTCAACGCGTTAGCAGGTTCATGTCTAACAACATTACAGCTAGTTTGCCATTAGTACAACCATATATGGTTCTTTCACTTTTCTCACAACTAGAATGCTATGCTTATATACTGAAAAAGGATTAGAAGATATCATTTACAGAAAATTAGTGTATAACATTATGTGCAGTGTAGTTAGAGATCAGTTTTAGTCTACATAATATATACTAAAATATTTGCTAAGGTTATATTACTAGTAACTCAGAATTTTTATCCGAAATGTCTCGTTTCGTATTCCAAAATCAATTTATTCAAGTCAATTCTAGCCAAAAATTCCTCTGTAGACCTTGGAATGTGGTAGAAGTTGATCTTTTGAACCCAAACATGTGAAATTTAAACGAAGAGGCAACATGATTACCTTTTTAGTTACTACTGTAACTAACTGCAAAAGAAATGGTCTTCACTCCGTCACCTTTCACACAAATACATCATTTAAACGACAAGGTTTTCTCTATGAGTCTATTGAATCTGTCGTCAACAACGGTTGAAATAGTTCCACGCGGTCATTTTTCTCGTGGGCACCTCAACTCTTGTCATATACATGTCAGCGTGTTAACCACACCTGAATGTATCGGATCCATTGATGAATCTACAGGAAAAGCAGATGTTATGGTAGAATTTCGAAAGAATAACGTACTACATTGTGGCTTATTTTTAAATGCGAATGAAATGTGTGACATAGCTTTGGACAAAACATTGTCTGTCTAACTGGCATATAGCGACTAAACACTTGTCACTATGTATTTTTTTCATGATGGTTGGTGTAGAATCGCGTTATTGTATCACATATAACAACAGTCAGTATGGAGTTACTGAACTTAGTATGATACTCAGTAAAAAGGCTGTCAGAATACTATTAAACCAACTCTGAAATGAAGTTTTCAGACAGTTCTCGGACGTCACAAGGTTTCATATTTCCACCATCTAAAGCTATGATCAAGACATCACTCATAAATGGATCACTCGTCAAACTTAAAATGAGTCTAACTAAAAGTTTAAAACATAGATCAGGTTTAATACCTTACGGTTGCTTGCTTGTAAACACTTTGAGCCACTTTGCTAAGTCAAGTTGTTGATACCGATACATAAGTGTAAGTCATGCATTTTGGTGCGGATTTTCAAAGTGAGACTCCTGATCACATCACACCTTTTGTTAGTCTAAACTTTAATATACAGCTCTTCAAGTTGACGAATGTGATAAGAATAGGAGAAAGTATGTTCAGAAATACAATTTTCCTTACAGAAGCAGCCAAGTATTTGTTGATAGCATTAGTGACGAGTAAACAGTTTGGTTTTGAAGTTTCAGCCGTTAAACCAAAAGCACTTTAGAAGTTTGTCAACAAAAAGTGTGAATGTGATGTGCTCAGGTATACTTAGTCTGAATACCATACTGGGGATAAATGGATCGTTAATCAAGTTTTGAATCATTTTAATGTCATAATAATAACAACTAAGGGTTATAATGGTGCAAGGTCTGTTCAGCATTTCATATTCACTGTCGAATAACGTTTATTCGAAAAGCTGTTGGTTAAAAAAATGTTCCGAAAGACTTGGGTTCAGAAGCACTCTGACGCTTCATTACTCAGTGTTAATAGGTAGGGTTTTATTGAGTTCACCTCACATCTTAAACAGACAAGACCGACACCGAGCCAGACATCACTGCATAATGGTCGGAGTTACCACACCTCATGTCACCACATCAAGAGAAAGCAATAAGATAAAAGATAAATTAATATTGAAGAAAGCAGTCAAAAGTGGTAGAAAGTCATCAAAAGAGAGTAAAGAGGAATAAGAATACTGAAATTAGTATGGTGACTGAAACGAGGATAACGCGTTAATACAACTGCTGCCCCACTGGTTCTGAGTCATGCTAACCAATGATTTCTGCTGTCGTGTGGACCGCGATTAGAAAGTCTACACTTCCTTACACGACTAAGACTAACAGTTATAGATTTCATGCGAATCAAACCGGAATCTGCTCAGTAACTTTGAGTATTTTTGTGCGATAGGCAATAAGCCACACCTTACCTGACTGTCCAAACCTCGGTAGGTAAAGCGGTGCTCGAACCTGTGACCCACTGGTTGAAGGCCGACTGTTTAAACCAATGAGCCACAACTCCACAAGATTTCGTTCACTGATGCCACACCTCATATCTACTGCTCAACGAAAAAAGGTATACTATATGCCCTGACTTTTTTTCTACTTTAGCTGTATACTTCAATACCGTATACTGAAATTAATCACAAGTTCCATCAGCTAATTCGGCTATTCATTATCAGCTTACTTTTTTTCATTCCCACTTTTAAAGGTCCACTTCATCGCACCCATCTCATTAATGCTATGCATCAGTTCACCACGGGTGTTCAAGCTGCTCGACTGGATGATTCTAATTTTGAACATGACACTCAGGCGTCTACAGGCTCAACAACCGGAAGTTGGCTTGTTGTTTTGTAAGTTCCTCAGAGTTTATTTATTTGATGAGATCTCGTGTGCGACTCTTCAAAGTGATACTAGAGATATAACTTTGGGGAGAGCAATTAAGTGTCATAACTCATATGTTTATCGCTGTTCATTGATTGGAACAGTTTAAAGGATACATTTGTATCTTATTTAGAAGTTGTCATACCGGTACTTTGAACTGTTAATCCAAGTTCCACTTTGACATTCCCATGAGTTGTGAATCACACTTCACTCACTTCAACCTTAATGACTTAGCAGTCACTTTGGTATACTGTCACACTTAGGTTCTTACCAATTTCTTCATCAGAAAAAATCAACGAGTTGGTGAAGCCAATTACAAGCACAAGTCTGTAAGGTGTGTCAGTAAGCTTTGATAGAATCCCAGCGTTTTTAGAAAACCAGAGCAAGATTTTTCTGTTGACCGAATATCATATGGAAACGGTTTCAATAATTTTGATAAACGACATATTACCGAATGAGTATGAAGTCTACGATTGGTCTGGACAGAATATCTATTATTATTATTATCATCATCATCATTATTTATCCCTTGGGTTCCCAGTGGAACATACGTCTTCAGTAGCACGTCTCCAGTGAACTCTGTTCTCTGAAATCTTTTGAACCTGGCTCCACGACAGCCCAGATGCTCTCATTTCTTCCTCACACGATCTCCTCCATGTCACCCTCGGACGTCCAACTCATCGTTTCCCATCTGGGTTCCACTCAAAGGATTGGCGCGTGATGTCTACAGTCAGCCTTCTCAGTGTATGCCCAATCCATCTACACTTCCTTCTGCATACTTGTTTGGTGATAGGTTATTGGTTGGTTCGTTTCCAGAGTTCTTTGCTGCTTATTCTGATCATTCTGCCCATCTGAGCTTCAGTATCGAGTGAGTGTTGGCAGTTGTTGATAAATGTCTGTAGTTTGTTGGAAATCCCTTTCGTAACGCACCAAGTTTCTGAACCATATAGAAGCACTGACTTGACGTTGGCGTTGAAAATCCGGATGTTGTTCACGCTTTATACTGAGTGCAGAATATCTCCACACTGATTTCAAGTTAATGAACGCCTGTCTTGCTGTGTTTCCGATCCTGGCTTTGACGTCCTTGTCTGTGCCTCATGCAGTTGAAACGGTGCTGCCTAGATGGGTGGAAGAGGTTGCTTCCTTTAAGTTTCTCCCGTTGATGGTGATTGGAGCTTGTTTTTGTTGTTGGTGGCGTTGGTTGGGTATCATCATCACCTCTGTCTTCTCTACGTTCACTTGAAGTCCCGTCTTCGCTGCCTCGCCTCTTCTGTCAACTTCTCAGTTTTCGCATGTAGATCTTCAAGTTTGTGTGACACTGGACATAAGTCATCGGCGAAATCCAAATCTTCTAGGCTCTTTTCATCGGTCCGGCGTATCCCCCTCTTCTCGCTCCTCACAGTTTGTTGCATGATCCAGTCCACTACAATCAGGAATATCATGGGTGATAGTAGACAGCCTTGTCTTACTCCTTCTTGTCTTCACTTCAAAGGCATCACTGAGCTTTCCATTGTGAATTACTTGGCGTGTAGCATAATCAAATAGCATATAGCCACTGTTGAATGAGTTTGATAAAGGTTTGTGGTATTCCGTAGTGTTGAAGCAGTTGCCAAATTACTTCTCGGTCGACGCTGTCGAGGGCCTTTTCAAAGTCGATGAAGTTGAGGTAGAGTTGAGTTGATTGCCATTCTATGCTCTTTTCTATGATTATGCGTAGGGTTGCAATTTGCTCTGCACATGATTTGTACTTCCTGAATCCAGTCTGTTCTGGTCGTAGTTTTGAATCTAGTGAATCCTTTAGTCTCCCCAGGATAATGCAGCCTAATATTTTGCTTGGGGTGGACAGGTGTGGAGCATGATTCCGCGCCAGTCCCTTCAAAGACATAGGTCGCTCTTCTTCGGGAGTTTGATAAGGTAACCCTTCTTCCAGTCGCCATGTACCTTCCCTTCCTTCCTGACCTTCTGCAATAGTGGTGTGAGCATGTTCGCTACTGTCTCTGCATCTGTTCTCAGTGCTTCTGGTAGGATTCCATCTGGTCCTGCTGCTTTCCCGCATTTCAGTAGCTTTATGGCGTCCAGGACTTCGACTTTTGTCGGAGGGCTTGTGTTCACTTGTAGTTCTGTGGCTGCAGGTGGTATTTATGGACGAAGTGCAGGTGGTGGTCGATTCAAGAGCTTTATGAAGTGGTCAGCCCATCGTTTCGTTGTTTCTCTTCTTTGGTAATTATATTTCCTTCATCTTTTATTGGTTTCATCTGCTTTGATCTCTTCCCAGATAGTAACCTGGTTATTTGATGTAATATTGTCAGGTCTCTCTGTCTCTCCTACCTGCAGCCTGTTCTGCTTCACTTGTCGGTGTGTTGTAGAAGTGTGTTTTGTCTTTGTGCGCACTCTTCTTCACTTCTTTTTCCAGTGTAGTGTTTTATAGGTTGTTTTCAGTTCCTCTTTTCGTTGTTCATCCTTGCACTGTTTCATCTTCTGCTTCACCACTTTCCTCTCCCTTCTCTATCAGTTTCGATGTGTCTGTGGAGATCCATTCCTCGTCTTGCTTCTTCTTTCCTCCTAACACGGTTATCCGCGTTTCTTTCCACATCTCTTTCAAAGAGTCCCAGTGTTCTTCCACACAGGTTTCCTCGGCAATGTTGGTAGATGTCTTCCATTTTTCCCTGATGGCTGGTTGACGTTAAGATTTCCTTTGTAATTTCGACCTTCATTTTCTGTTCTGGTTGTTGAACTTGAACTTGAATTGTGGTCTATCACCAACTTCTGTGAAGACTTTCAACTTGGTTTTAAAGGTAGGTTCCTTGCACTAGATAGTGAGTTGTGTGAACCTACATCTGCTCCCCTCCTTCATCTAATCTTTTGTCCAGTAGGCTGCGTCTCCACTTTCTTCACACTAAAAATGAAGTCGATCTGATTTCTGTGTGTCTATCCTTTGAAATTCATGTTGCTTTGTGGATATTCTTGAGTTTGAACACACTACCAAGCCTCCAATCACCAAATCGTTGAGTGCGCAGAAGTCTGCAAACAATCCTCCATTCTCGTTCATTTCACCGAGTGCCTCTCGACCCAAGATTTGTTCTCCACCTGTATTGTCTGCTCCCAGTTTGGCATTCATGTCGCCCCACCCATTAGAATTTTGACGTCGCCAACTGGGGTGGGGTCTTGTCCAGTACTGACTGCAGTTGTCTGTGGAATTCCTCCTTCTTTTCTTCATCTGCATTATTTGTAGGTGCGTAACGTGGCATTGTATGATTGTGACTTCCCTTCCTTTTGAGTTGAACCTTGCTGTCATGATCCTTATGGTGGGGAAGATTGGTTCCCACTGTATGAGAGCCTTCGATGCTCTTGGGACACCATGATAGCCACTCGAAAACTCATTGTGCTTATAGTTGTCGTCTGGGTGACAATATCGGAGTAGATTATTGACTCTCCGGTTGATAGTTTAGAAAGTCCACTTAGATTCGATCTGCAGATTCCTAGAATTTCTATGCTATACCTTCTCATCTCTTTTGCAATCTGGGCAGCCTTGCCAGCCAGCCATCTTGAAACATTGTTCGGACATTCCATGTCCCCATTCTTACTATTGCTTTCATCGAGAGAAGATATGTCGGCTAATTGGCTTCCCGAAGGCTTTCACCAACCGGTGTCATTTCGTCTCTCCGATTCCAGCGAGGAATAAGTTTAATTTCATTTTGTATATTTACTTTGTGCGTTGAAGTTTGTTTAGCGGTTAGATTGGTTTTCCGAGGTAGGGTTGCTAGCCCTATGCCCAACCTTCCCCCTTTATCGGGCTTATTACCGGCTAGTAACTAGTGAGCTAGTTAACCGGGTGAGGTTGAAGGGAATATCTACTTTATGCATTTTTGGTCTTACGGTCGATTTGGTTTCTGCGGCTCACGAACACCATGTTACGGTTCTTAGTTTTAGTTTTAATTGCCTGAATAAAATGTATGTGGCAGCTTTAATGTTATTCAATCTACTGGAGATCTTTTTTGTTCATACTGGTTCATATCGACCGGAAATAATGTGCTCCAATACCTTTTTATCATAATCTCTATTTAGAATAACTGTGACACTACCTTCACCATCTCTAGTTATCACAATTGATTTATACAATATTAAAGCTTTCAAGCATAGCGTTCCTGTTCTGAATGATATTTAACATACCAGGTTTCTGATTTTTGATGATGCTTCCGATTCTTCATTGTACTATATCTCCTTACCCCTTCGGTACCAGTGACGTAACTGGTTCTATAATGCGAGTAAAACTTGTGCACTGTGGTAGAATGTAATCCCGTTTTAATTGATTTTTAAGATTTATCACATAGTGTAACAGTATTGTTTACTAGATTACGTTTAATAGCATCATTATGAGTTTTCGTCACAATGTACTCTAACACTTAAGAGACAGAGGCAAAACAGAATTTACTGAAAGCAGGTAAAGAAGCTTTGAAGAAGCAAAAACCCAAAATTCACAAACCACCTTATCCAATTAGACCCATAGAAGACTTTGAAAACACCCATACTTATGACTTATCTAAGTATTTAGCGATTGTACTAGGTCCAGTTACAAACCGTTCTAAATCGAGACTTACTAACTCTTATAATTTGAAGCATAGATTAGATGAAAATGAAAAAAATGGTTAGTTTTGATGTAGTTAGTTTGTATACTAACATGCCGATTGAGACGGCTCTGGAAGCAGTTGGAAACGAGCTCAATAATGACCATGAGCTTGCACTGCGAACTAAGGTGCTAGTAAATGACATCATGCTACGAGTACAGCTTTGTCTAACCTTCAGGTTTCAGAATAAAATATTCAAACAAACATAAAGAATTGCTATGGGATCATCAATAATCCCTATTATGGTTTACAAATTTATGGATAGTTGGGAACAGATGGCTGTAGGAACATTTAGTCCGGCTATAAAAATATGATTTCGATATGTAGACGACAAGTTTGCAGTGTTGAAATCGGAGTACATACATAGTTTCTTGATAAATATAAATTCAGTAGTCAACTCAGTCCAATTCACCTATGAATTAAAAAATAGTAAAGGGAAATTACCGATGTTGGACTACGGAATAAAACGGAAACAAAATGGGAGTTTAGATACTAGTGTTTACAAAAAATCTTCACATTCAGACCATTACTTAGACTCTAAATTATCTCACTCTATGTCAGTTAAACTTGACTTTGTAACGCGTCTAAGTAACAGGACCAAAACACTTATTGGTATAACAGAAGTTTAAGACAAAGAATCAGAAACATTAAGAACACCTTACTCACCAAAAATTACCCTCCTAAATTAGTTGATAAATTCCTTAGTGATCGTAAGAAAAATATGACATTAGTAACACAGGTGTTAATAGTAGTAGTGATAATGTTAATAATAATAGTGGCAATACTATAAGGAGAGAATTTAAGACCTCGACAGCACCACCATACAAAGAAGGTAACTCAGAAACGCTATGTATGATTCTCAATAAGGCTGGGATTAGAGGCATTTAGACCTAAAAACTGACTTCGAAATAACCTTTGTAGGTTAGAAGATCCTATTGATCCAGTTAGGCAGAATAATTCAACTTACCAAATCCCTTGCAATGATTAACGTATGGAATACATAGGCCGAAGCAGTTGACCAGGGTCAATTAGGCTATCCGAGCACAAAAACCTAGCCAGGCCAAAATTGGTAGGTCCTGGTAAGGTAAGGAATTTAGGAAAAGGGTCGGCGGTGGTTGAGCATGCAGTTGCACACAACCACACAATAGGATAGGACAGAGTGAAAACCCTTAAAACTGACATAGCAGGGTAGAGGAAGTGATTGATAACCGAATCTTTGTTTATCGAATCAACACGTAATACACGCAGTAACAGGAATGACTCAGCACCTGTTCTGGATTTATGGAAAATCTTACTATCCATGTCACAAAGTGGGCGAGGAAATTAGGACTATGTAAAGAATATTTCAAAGTTGCGTAGAGATATCTTAATATGACTAAGGACAATTAATTATGTCCGAAACATAATCCAGTAAACAACACTGTTCCACTGTGTGATAAATCTAATAAATCAACTAAAATGGATAGCCAACGCTATCGTTTTAAAAGGCTTTTTCGTTGGATTGAAATCCAACCCTTTCTTTATTAATATCATTTCGCTGTCTATTTGGAAAGTTATATGTCATCTTTGAATGTGTTAGGTGCTTTTTCTGTCGACTGAATCCGATTTGATTGGATTCCTTTTTAAACACGCCAGGATTATATTAAAACTCATTTGTATAGTGATGACATCAAACCTGGCGGTCAACTTCCTCTCAGGACAGTCTTAACAGTTATGAATTATGTTTAAAATGTTAGCTAATAAATAGTTCCTTATCTGTTTACCTTACTGACTTTATCTGATTTCAGTGATCTTGCTGGATACTTGTATCTTCTTATTTTTCTCGTGAATTATTTTTTCTTAGCGACGAAAGTACTTCAGAGACTTTGCAGATATATGATGGATTAGCGCTAACGTAAGTTTGAATCAGTTCAGTAATTTACCTTTTTTAGGAAGGTGTTTTGTTTCTATTGTTTCTTCAGTAACATGATGTATTAACTTATGAATTGGATTGTTTCAATATTCATTGCTCATTATCATTCATTTCAACAATTTTCTCTCGTCATATAGTTATTGAATACTGGTTATCAGGGCTAAAGTTCACAAGAACTTTTCACAAATCTCTTTCAGTTGTCTGTAAGTGGTATTCAGACCGACATTTTGAGAAGTTTTGTGTCAGTTTACCTTCGGATGGAGTATAAGTAAATTATATTCATTGGCACTTCTAATTTCCCTCACTGCTTGACCTCTGTTTCTGGATGCTTCGATACTGCCTCAGTACTCATTATATTGTAGCGTGATTGGTGGCTGGCAGTCGAACCCAGGACTTTTGTTTCTTTCTATTTGGGACTCACCAGCTGGATACATCTGCATCTCCCGGGTTTCGAACCCAGTACCAGTCCCTTCAAACGCCATAGCCTTACCCACTAGGCCACTGAGTATGCTCATCTTCATGGAATATATTGTGAAATGTTATCTGAGACAACTAACTTCTTTAGTGTTGTCCAAAGATGACCATTAGAATCACTTCTCTTCAGGTCTAATAAACATGTACTGATTTAAATAGGTGTATTTACTTTCAAGTCCCTATCAAGAAGGTGAAAAATGCTAATGATGAACAGATCAAGACTCAGCATCAATCCATAAAGTCAATATATCTTTATTCCATTCAGGCGATATTGAATATCAGCATTAGTGCTCAGCTGATAGTTGCTTATGCTCTGAACGGCTAGACGGCGCAGTGAAAACTAAAAGGAATAGAGAAACTCGCCGTTATCTCTATATTTTCTGCTTATCCACTCACTACAATGCGAATGAAGTGAAGGATGAGTTCTGCCGAGAATTGTCTAACCTTCTGAAAGCCTAACGTTCAGATCTGGTTGTTGCAGGTGATTTTATTATCAAGATTATGGAGCCTTAATAATGTTTAAAATGAATCATATATCAGCTTTTTATCTATTGACATCCATAGTTTCTCATTGATTACCATACTGAATCAAGCAATCCTTGTGACTCAGCAACCTAGGGAATAGATAGTTCTATGGCATTGGAAGCAGTGGGTCCAGAGTTCAAGTCCAGGTGGAAACTACAACAGTCACTGGGACAAAGGTATATCAAGTAGTAGGAATTGCGCTTCTTGGATTCCTGCGCTAAGCGCTAACAACATCAAAATATATCAGCTTCACTGAGAAGACGTAATCAATATTCATATGGTAGTAAGGTCAAAGAGTATTGAAGTGACTCACTCTATTTATAAAAGAGTGTTTCAGATAGATGCATAGCAATTCGAACTAAAAGTCATTGAAAAAGAAAATTAAGATCAATTTGATAACACTTTTTCACAGTGTGATTGCAGAAATTTCACAGGGCTTGGTTGGAAGCGAAGTTATTTCAAATGTATCAGTTATGTGCAGATAGTTTAGTTGTAAAGCCTTAGAGTATGCAAGTAAAACAGAGCTAAAAGTAGGCTTGTTTTTACTTTCGGCGGAACAATACCCGTTATGGGGACGTCAACACCGAAACCTAACTGCTTAAACTTTGGCATAACTGGACATAACTTAAGACAAACAACACAACATAGAATCTATTGATAAAAATTCTATGGTTCAAACTTCCATACTTCATTGAAGCACTAGAAGAAAGCACCAAGAGCAATGGGTTTCTAGTTTAAACATCACTACTGTTTAAGAATTGCAGACATACATCAACAGCTACCTACGCTCGATACTTGAGATGAAATGGCCAAAATAATAAGAATAAGCAACAAGCAACTCTGACTGGCAACGAACCAACCAAGAACCAATCGCCCAACAAATATGCAGAAGAAAGTCAAGATGGACTGAATTGGACATACAATAAGAAGACCGTTTGAGGACATCACGCGCCAGGCCATACTAGGTCCTCGAGTGGAACCCAAAGGGGAAACGAGGAGTTGGGTGTCCGAGGATGACATGGAGGAGATCGTGTGAGGAAGAAGTGACAGCTTGTGGGCAGTCTTGGAGGCAGGTTAATAAGACTGCAGAGAACAGAGTGAAATGGAGATGTGCAACTGAAGCCCTATGTTCAACTAGGAACCCAAGAGACAAATAAAAACAGTTTGGGAAACTGGGTAGTATCACAAACTGTGGCAAAATATTATTTATCTCACAGCCTAGTGCTTAAGTACGTACTTGATTGAGCTGGATCATTTATATTAGATCAACTACATGGAGGTTTGGAGGCAATTACCATTCAAGTATAGTCAGTATGAGTCAGTAGATATTATCCACCACCTAAGTCTATTGCTTATTTTGCCAGATGTCAAACTAGTATTCCTCTACACAAGTCGCTCATGTGACAAAAGTTATCTAGATAACTTTTACAACCTGACCAGGTCTAGCATCCTCTACAAACGCTCTTTTGCCACTCTTCTCTGTTTGTTTAAGCCCTGATAGAGTTAACAATCACTGTGTCAAGAGCACAAGTAAAACAACCCGGCAATTTTCTGCCAACAATTAGTTCCATAGACTAAGTGACTTTGACTGCAAATGTGGAAAACAATGGAATTTCACAAAATGTGGCTGTTTATTGAGTTGATGAGTCTATTTGTTGCATACGGAGCATAGTTGTTATAAGTCACAACGTAAATGTCGTCACTAACCACAACCTTTGAGTTGAAATAGATGAAGTTCTGCATTTGGAATTTCTACTTACTTGACTCTGCATCATTTGTTTTATGATTCAAGAATATTCAGGATGTCCATGTGTTGTTCACAGCTCATGTCGTATATGTGTTATCCATGAAACTTAACATCTAGATAACATATATGCTGACCTGGATGAAAATTTCAGCAAATTACATGTTATGCATCTTCTCACTTCATATGCATTGATTGGTCACTAGAGAGTAACCACTTTCATGTTGTGTAGTCCCGAGTGCTAACCGAATTCTAACGTCTGTGACTGGAGCACCGAGTGATGGAGGGTTTCTAATCTCATTCAAAATATCATCTCCCTCATGGTTACAGATACGCCTTGCTAATGAGTGCCAACAAGCATGAAGTCTAGGTCGAGCATAGGTTTTTGCCTATTGTCTCAAACCAACTGGCATTTTTTATAATTCTTTAGTAGTAAGAAATATACCCAAGATAATAACTCAATATTCACAAGTCATGGCATGACGCCTTGTGAGTTAGCCTTTGGTTCCATGTCCTCAGTGAATTTACTGAACTTATCTCTCGTAATTGATTCAAGTGGAACAAAAACTTGCCTTTATAGTACTTATATATTCCACTCTCTAATGCCTTCCCCTACGCTAAACTGTCGTTTCAGTATTTTGGATAAAAGAAGGTGTACACTGAAGGAATGATGCTGAACCTTTATGACCTTTGTTTTAATAATCGGTGTACATCTGGCTTTTAAGAGAACAGTCAACTTATTTTTGACGTTCTCTCATTATTTTATAGTATGTGCTACCCTTTTTGTAACTTTTCTGAATGTCTTCATTTTTTTGACGTTTCCTTCAATGTTTCAGCCTGCGTGCAAAATTTGTAAATTTAGGAGTCCTTGATCCGAAACATTCGACAAATACAGCTAAACGTTTCAATATTAACATTCCATCTGATTTCACTGATGATAGTTCTAGCATTTCACTGATTCTGTAAGTATTGAAAGGTTTTATTCTTGTTATGTGTTTATCCATACACGTTCAAATGGATGCAGCGTTCTACTGAATATTTGACTTGATAGTCCATGTACTACTTAAATCGAATTCAGTACAGAAAGTTTATTAACAAAATTTTCCAGGGATGAGTGAGCAGGAATAAAGCTCTTACTTGGTGGTTTTTTGCCTGTTTGTGAGTTTATTTTTGAAATTGAGCACTCGATAGCTGATTGCTTTCCTCACGTAGGTTTTTGTGGGATTTATAAGTGTTCTGCTTTTTTAACCAGTACCTCTTCGTCTACTTTCATTCCATAGCTAGGCTTAAAAAAGCAACACACCAGTGTTTTCTTTTCATTTGTATTTTGTTCCCTATGTTTTACTTTTGTTTTTGACTATCGTTATTCCCCTCAATTCTTAGTTAGGCTACTTTGATTCATATTCTACAAATAACTTCTTGTCTATCATTTCAAAACAAACGCTCGACAGCACGTTTTTGTCATTTTATTAATCTATTGTCTACTAATTACTTTGATTTTATAAAATGCTAATACTCAGCCTAATTGTAAGCCAAATAATACCTAGAATTTGTGGTCTACCAAAACTCCATAAAACGGATCGCCTCTCCATATCATGCAACCGCAGAATGGTTAGTAATACTCTTGAAGCTAGTCTGTCCATAAAGAAGTTGTATAGCACAGTCTCAAAAGTACTTTTGAATTTATTGTTAAGATTGAGGATCTGACAGTAGATAATAAGCTAACTATATTGTGTGATGTTTTATCTCTTTTTACTAACGTTCCTTTAGTGGAGATAGTACACTTTATTTACAACGAACTCACAAAGCACGGCATTGGATCAAGTATTCCAGTCTCCACTTTAAGAAAGCTACTTCTCAGGTTTACGATGCATGCACAGTGTCTTTTCAGCAATGAACTCCATAGGTAGTCTGGTGGTGTAGCTATGAAGTCACTCCTTGAACTACTTTTAGGAGACTTTTTTCTGGCACGAAACTATTAGCGGGTTAGAATTATATTGTCTTACATAGATTATACCTTTATAGTTCTTAGAAGTGAGACTGGTGAGAATGCTGTTCCTAGTAAGTTCAATAGTGCTCATCCGGCAATCAAGTTCACAATAGATGAGAAGCAAAAGGACAGTTTCCTATTTTTGGTGCTCTGCTGGTATAAAGGTTAGAAGCAACTCTGAAACGAAGTGTTTGTAGAAAGCCGACATCGACAAGTCAATGAAGGCACTTCTTTAGTGCCATAGCCCTCCAATACAAAAGGAATCTGATGAAATCCCTAACATACCGAGCCACAGCTATTTTCTCAGGTGATGCTATAGAGGAAAAGTTCGCCACGTCTCTGACCTGCTTAGTAGGAATCGCTATCCGGCGAAGTTTGTTACTAAGCGTGTGAACGTTACGAAGGTTAAGACAAGAATGCCAACGATTTCCTAAGAAGCAAATCTTCTTAAAGCTGCAATTCACGAGTGGCATTGTTAGTGAGATCATCACGCGAGGTAAGAAGCATCCCCAGCCACTAAATTATGTCCTATCTTCTACAACCTTGCGATTCTAGGTCCAATAAATCAAGACAAACTGCCTGGTTCAACCATTTCCACATGCATTTATCAATTCAACTGCTCCTGTCGAGCTAGTTACATTAAGTGTACAGTGAGGAAGGTCTATCGTCGAATTTCTGAGCTCGACCCATCATGGTTGAGCAAGGGACAAATTAGAACGATAAAGACATCCACAGTTGCGCACCTAGTTGGTACTGAATATCAAGTGGATACTAAAAAAGTATTCAAAGTAGGAGATGGTTTATTAATGCCTTGTCTTGGTTTGACTACCATTACAGCTTCTTTTTCATATATTATATCTCCATTCCACTCAACGTTACTTTATGGTTCGCGTAAACAACTTAAACATGTGTTTCAGTCTCACAGACCAGTTTATGTAAACCCATATTCTTTCCTGTATTCCATCTTTACCTCAAATCGAACAACAATCTTTAAAATTCTCAATTCAATCACCCCACTATATTTCAGCTTTCGTTAGGAGGAGGCAAGAGCTACCATTCACTTCCTACCACTCATGGATGACTTTCTAAGCACCATAGTCAAACAACGTTCACTTTATATGCGTCTGGTTAATCACCTAATGGTACGCAATAAACTACCAAAGTAGAAGTTTAATGATACCGATTGTCTCTAAACTAGATGGAATTCAAGTATTCATTGTTGCTCATATTTCCATAGTGGAATACATTTCAGCGAAAGACACTACTATTGAAAAAAATGAGTAGTTAGGTACCACCCAGGCTAATCTTTAGTATTTCACCAGCCAGATCAGAGTGATCAAATCAATTGACGACTATTTCGCTCGTTTACAGCTGAGCTCATAACCAGTGTCCCTTAGAGAATTCACCTCATAGAGGTGAACCGTTCAGATCAACTGAATCTAGTTAGCTAACTTTCATGGACCGGTATAACTCTAGAATAGAGTAGAATGATTAGTGAACTACGCAGTCCACTTTGACACTTCTCACAGCTGGGTAGTTTTCCAACTACCCAATTGTCGTGTCAACAGGGTTTCCGTTAGAAATCACTCAACTGAGATCACAAGGTGTGATCTCAGACACAAAAAGTGTCATGAACTACCGAAAGATACTACTGTTGAACAACTTGGTGAAATACTACAAATCAGTTTGATTGGTTCCTGGCTACTCAGTTTGTTCAGTAGTAGTATCTTTCAGTAGTTCATGACACTTCTTGTCAGAGATCACACTTTATGATCTCGGCTGAGTGATTTTCAACGGAAACCCTTCTGACACTACAGTTGAGCAGTTGAAAAAATTACTCAGCTATATGAGAAGTGTCAACGTGGACTGGGCCGTTTGTAAATCATTTGCATATTGAAATACACTTTGTTCGATTTTTTACACTATACAGACGATATATGTTTATAATCATAAGTCGTGCTTGTATTTACTGTAGACTGTGAGACCAATTCAGGTAGTAACCTTTTCGTTTTAATAACAGTCCACGGTTACATTCTTAACTGTACTGAAAAAAAATTTCTCTCACGAAAATACACATGTTTTTCTGGTGTTAGTTTGTGCCTACTATTTTTTCGAAAACTTTGTTTTTCAAAGTGAAACCGATCAAAAAGTGTGACGTAAAAATACGTGTACATGCTGTAAAAGTGGTATACTTGTTGTTCCCTTTTTCTGCTTTTGATTTTAAGTTGGTATTCATCATGGACTGACGTCAGTTAGAGGAACGTTGAAAACCTGTGAGCACTGGATAGCTGTTTCATCCTGCTATGAGACTCCGTCAGGGTTTGAATCCAAGACCTTAAGATCCCGTGGCCAGTATGTTACCATTCAGTCACTGGGTCGGAATCCATTGATTCATACTGCCAACTTTTGTCAGTTCATGACATAGCGCGAACATCATCCAATGTCATCGTTGAGTATTTGTCCGCACAGCCACCAGGTTTGACCCACCGGTCGGTGACGAGGTCATGAGTGCCAACTGCTGAGGAGTCCGATACTGGGACGAAACAGTTCTCCAGTGCTCCCAGGTTTCCAGTGTCCCTCTGACTGTGGTTGGCCCATGATGAATACCAACTTGAAACCACTAAATCCCCCAAAAATCCCAAATTAAATTTTTGATTTTGCCTGGTTCCGCTGCCACCTGCCTGTAGGAGTCCAACTAATGGTCTTGCTCGAAACTGACTCTGATCTAGGCTGACAAATTTCCTTCACTCGCTGTATATATGCATAATTCAATTGTTCACAACTTATCACATTTTGAATCAAGTTCCTATTCACTTTGTTTTAATTGGTTAATTAGATAATTCATTGACCACTTCCTTCTATTGGACATTGAACCAGTAGTATACGCGTGCGCACATACACACATACAAAAATTTATGTTTACTCAATAAATATTACCGAGTTGATCAACCATAAACCATTTTTAAAGTAATCAGTTGACAATACGATACTTTTTAGTTAGTTAGTGCGCTGGGTGTAATAAATATTAATAAAAGTGTTTTCCGTGTGGTCACTCTGATGATATCCTGCTATATTTCCTCCACTTCTAGCTTGAATGATTTCAGCCGTTGTTTATTATAAGTTGCTATTCATCACAAGGTGACATGAGTTGGAGAACCAGTAAGGACCTTGGGAGCACTGAACGGCTGTTGCATCCTGGTATAGGACTCCTCAACAGTGCGCTGCAACAACCCCGCCAAGGTTCGAACCCGAGATCTTCGGGTACCGTGGCTAACTCGTTGTCATTGAGTCCCTCGATCGGAGTCCAGTGGTCCGCATTTTCTGGCCGACTGGCTCGATCCTAACGTGCTGGTCGCAAAACCTGAAGGTCCTCGGTCATTGGATAGCACTGCTGAGGCGTCCCACAACTGAACGAAACAGCTGTATAATGCCCAGGTGTTTAGTGTTTCTTCAACTGATGTCTGTCCGTGATCAATATTGGCTTGAAGTCGGTAAAATTCCACCAAATTTGCTGTATATTTCCACAATCTTCCTGTGCTTAATATGTGATGCTTTCTTTTGTTCTTCCATAATTTTATTATAAAGTTTTGTAATATCCTTGCCTTGACGGTTTAGTCGATGCCATTGGCTTTAGTCTTGGTTTTGGTTTCCTATGAGGGAAATGCTCTGTTTGAGTCGATCCTATAGCTAATACTTTAACACCATCTGACGCAAAGAAAACACGAAGTTAGACACCTCATCATCATCAATATCAACATAGGACCAGGCATTACCGCGTAACGGTCCGAGTTGCCACAGCTCATGTCACTACATCAAGTAAAAAGGTGGTGAGGCGCAAGATTAAGATCAGAAAACTCAGTCAAAAGAAATACAAAGTACGAAAAGAAAGAAAGAAAGGATGACAAAATGGTGAGATTCGGTTTAGCGTTAAGATGAGGATAATGTGCGTATACATCTGTGCCACTAACATAGGTTCTGAGCCATGTAATCACCTAGAGTCTCCAACCACTGGCTCCTCTTGTCTCGCGGTCCCCAACCGACTAGTCTACATCGCCCCACATGGCTCAAACCAACAGTCAAACACTTCATAGGTTGATGCCATGTCTTAGATTGACCACCTCGAGCCTTTTTCCAGCCTGAACCTATTTCGGCCAACATTATGTAACGAGGTATACGTAACACATGTCCTTACCATCTCAGCCGATGAAGGTTCACAACCTCGTCAACAAATTTACCTCTACTCCCTAAAACTCTATACCTGACTTCTGTATTACTCACCTGGTGACACCACGGAATACAGACTATACTATGAAGGCAACGGTGTTCAAACACCTGAAGCCTTCTCATGTCTTCCACCTTCAATGGCCATGTTTCACAGCCATACAGTAGAACAGAGCGGACTGTTGTGCAGATGCAATGCACGCGACCATTAATAGACTAACGGATATCACAGCCGCAACATAGGTGGCGTGAGTCGGTGAAAGCCAGTTGGCCGAGCCCTTTGTATCCGTGCAGAGATTTCGTCGGCCACTGAACCACCAGGGTTGATCCTACTACCCAGGTAAATGAAGTGGTCAACACACTCAATCACTACACTCTCTACTGTTAGACGCGTTGTGCATCGTTAAAGACCAATCCTGGAGCAACAATTTGCATTTGTATGGTGAGAAACGCATCCCAAACATTCTCAAATTGCGACTCAAAATTTTCAAAAGAGTTTGCATCTTGTCAGCGTCTTCACCTAACAGGACTAAGTCATCTGTATATTATAGGTCTAATGAAAATTTTCCTGCAATTAGGTCAACGTCTGTGTCGTTGTCAAAGGCTTCAGAGCTAGGAGAAATTGAAGATGATGTAGTATCGTTAATTGAGAGACGGGAATGAAGATTAGAAGGTAATGATGGGGGAGGTGGATGGCAATCTGAGAAAACTTGAGTGCTGATAGAGTTGTGAGGGCGTTCACACTTCCCGGGTGCCCACAGTGTAGAAGACTATTTCTTCTTAAGTTACCTGAAAGAGATTCGTCGCCGTAGAGCACATCGCACATCTGCTTGAGGCCTGTCACACGCAGCTTTTTGTGTATGGTTATTTTGAACTTTTTTATTTTTGGGGCCGGATGGTCGAAAAGAAACGATAAATGAACCAACACCGCCGGCCTGGCATATCGTGGGGTATGGTGGAGTGTGTTATTTTTGGGGCCGACCTTTTCTAACCCCCACTTCCACTGAGAAGGTAGCATCGGCATGGCACTGCTGGTTATCCAAGGGAAACACCCTACTGCTGTCACACCCTATCCAGCTAGCAGCAGTACGACTTCGCCCTCAGACCCCCTTCATAGTGTAGTAATTTACACTGCAACGGTAACTGCTTCTCGTTTAGCCGCTACCCAAAAAACCTTTCTGGTACGGTAGAACCTCGAAGGAACAAGTGTTCCACCAACATAGCTCGTTGGGTCATTGTGGTATGCAAGCCTGACCACGTCAAGGTAGCAGCTATCGGTCGAGATGAATGAGAATGAGATAGATATACGAAGGACATTTGTGATAGAATGGTGATCGCTCTCTTTTTTTTGGGTATGGGCACAATAAGTTTGTTCGGAACAAGTTAACATGTAGTAAGAGATAGGTTGAGGTCATCTCAGCAGCCGGTAATATTGTTTTCGGAAGTATGCATATCACTAGCATTTCAAACATGAAGATTAATCAATATAGTTTTGGTAGTGCTTGGTGAGTATCCCCTACTGGATAATTTTACATCAATGAGTTCATCCTGTAAACCAACACTTGTAATTGCTCAGCATCAACACTAATCGAGTAGTGGTCGGTGGACATACTTACTTCAAAAATGTCATATTTCAGATTACTTTGCGCAGGCAGATGAATATCTGAATGTCAGCCTAAGTAACTTCGATTAAGGACATAGAGCTCAGATCTCCACTGTACTAAAATTGATATCATCATCCACACTAAAAGGACACAATTCTTTACAATTGCATTTTCTGAAGTAGTTAATCGACATAATTACACTTACACATATTGCGAACAGCATGGCAGATCACTGATCAGTATGTTATCAGCTGAACAGATTATCTTACTAACATCAAAGTGCTTGCTACTAGTAACTGAGAAAGATTGTTCCAATCCCTGGAGCATAGGATTCCACAGCTCCTATATATGATCCTGTGGAAATTGTTCGTGTTAAAGACTTGCCTAATCCCTTGAAAATGAAAAAGGTGGCATGATATAACAGTAGGCATGTTGCAACCTCTCCCCTTATGGATTTTGGTTCTTTAACTAATCTCATATTTACACGTATGATCATCTTCAAAGCAATCTGTGCTACAAATATCCTCTATTCAACGCCAAAGGTGGCGGTTGCGATTTCTTCTCTTTCTGATGGATACGCGGCCATAGAAGTTAGTTAGTTAATAAAAGTGGATTTTCTTTAGAGTGGTCATCTGGGTGTTCTGCTGCTGAGTCTCATAAAAAAAGTATCAAGAAAAGTAGTCACTGGTTCTGACTCCATCTCCACACAGAGGGAAATGCAATGATTTCCTCTTATCTGTATGAACACATTGGACATGTTGATTCTGACATCTGTTTTCTTCGCTTCACCTTCAGATTTATCAAAATTATTCTTAATACAAAGAATCAGCAGTAAGTGGTTCACATACTCCTGACGTCTCACTAAAATAATGCCCTCATCTTAGTCAGGACGACTTAGGATCGCGTCATTCAATATACTTGCTAAATATCTTGGACTTTTTCGTTTAATCCGCCAGTAAATGATTAAAACCGAACTGTGAATCATTAAATTGGTGACAGTAATCACAAAATGTTGAAATTCATATGGTCAGATAAGAATTTGATCAAAAGTTTGAACAGTTAAGCTTTTAAATCCCACTTGAGTAATACAGTCTGTTAAACTGCTGCATGTGTAAGAGAGTATATCACAACATGAATATATGTAGCTCAGGTGGATGGTCGTGGTTGTATTGTGATCTCTGAGCTGGGTTGTCTAATCGTGGAGTTTTCATCGTCTTGCTAAAAGACATCATCAAGTGGTCTGTCAATATTTCTCCATGAGTAATTTAGTAGCTTGACCTGACGAATTGGTTTGTGATTGGTTGTTTCCTTTGATTGTTATGTCATTGACTATATATATTTTCTCGTTGGCTGTTCCTCTAGTTGACCTCTTACCATTCTATCGTTTATCATTTTTCTCATTGGTTGATAAATTAGGTCTATGTCTATACATCTAGGAATTCCTAGACCATAAAAGCTCCACGATTAAATAACTCAGCTCAGAACACAATACAACCGAGAGTTTCTGGTGATACTATATTTTAATGTTACCAGTAACTACATCTTTAAGCAAAATATGCACTCATTATATGTGACGTAGTTCATTGAGTGTCTCCAAAGGTCACCTTGATGACTACAGAAGTGACCAATTAGAGTTCTGTATTTTATGAAAAGATTACCTTCCCAGTCGAAATCGAGGAATGACCCTTGAAGTCACTTCAAATCATCGTTTCATCTAAATCACGTAATGTTTTGTTTAGTTATCATCATTTCTAACTATTCTTTCCACCCTTTTTGCACGTTTGTGTACAATCTATGGACTCTAAGGTTCTTATTTTAACCTAGTATTTTATCATCCAGCATATTTAAGTAGTAATGCTGTTTTATAGTTATTATAATCATCATTTTCGTTATTTGTATCATACGTCGTTGAATTGTTTCTCATGAATTAAAAACGACTTCGTTGTGTAGGAGTTTTCTTCGCTGAATTTCTTTTCCTTTTGTTGTCTTACGTCAATTCGAAGTGTAATTACAACTGTACGTTGTACCATTTTACTGAGGTTGGTAATTTCTTTTCGACCAGTTAATCGAAAATATAATTGGACATACAAAAATGTAGTACAGGGCATGATTACGACAGATAGTACACTCGTAGCAACATTGCATAGTGTTATGCTTGTATTGTGATCTCTTTCAGTCAGAAATTTTGTAGCAGTGAAATCATACCAGATAGGAAGCTGTTCATTAACATAATAAAACTTATTACTTGCTGGGAAGTAGTCTTCTCTTCGCATAAAGTTGTGGTGAATCATCTCTATTTCACCTTCCCAGAAGATACGAATACTCACTGGCTATCCAAACAACCTTTCTGTGTTTGATAATAAGAATGGATAGTGGCTAACAGTAGAATCCAGGACGCGCGCTCCTTCGTTTTTGGGACTCGTCAACTGAGTGTACCTGCCTCTCGTTGAGCGATATTGTCCTTACTAAAATTCAAACCCAGGATCAGGCGCTTCAAATGCCAGAGCGTTATTCATTATTCACGATATAGTAACCAATCACTTCAGTCCAATCAACAATTGAAAATTACAAGCTGTAATTATTCAAGCTTTTCCCCGTGCATAAACATATGAGGTTGATATTCACATCTTCATCTTGTAGCACGATCTTTATGGAGGTCAGTTCTTTGTAAAAGTTATTCACTTTTTATGGTTGAGGTCACTCTTCAGTTAAGATCTATGTGGAGATGTTCAACGATCATGAAAAAGCATAGTCTGTCTTGCTATCCCCTGCTTACTTTACTGGACCTTGTAGCGTAATAGTATACATATAAATAGCTGTTAAGTATTAAGGCTTCGACTTTGGTCTTTAGTTCGACACCGCAACTTATATTTAGCCTACATTTTGGGTTTTAAGGTTGTGAGATTATAGATAACATTTCACTTACGATACCCTGGATAATAAAACATATATTGATTGGCAAAATTTTGGGTGTTCTAGACAAGCCTATCATTCTTGTATCAAAGTGCACAAACGTTGAACGTTTTCAACCTGAACATGTGCAATTACTGAATACCTTATGCTAAGTAGCAACTCTAAGTGGCTCTTACATCCAGGACACACGTTCCTTCGTATTTGGGACTCATAAGCCGAACGTACCTACCTTCCAGTAAGTGATGTTATCCCCACCAAGACTCGAACCCAACGCTGGTGGTAATAACATACATGAATGTTTATTCAATAAAGTCCTTTATTTACAAGTGTAATGTTTTTTTTATCATCTTAGCTCTTTGCATATAACTGTAGGTTGTATGGACGCTGTGTTACTGCTAGTGCACTTGAAAAAAAGTAGACGTTTGTTTATTTTCAGGAGCGAGCACTCCTAAACGTGTCACTTGAAATATAAGTTATATGGCAACAATTGAGTAGTGTTTAAGCTGTTACCCCTGTCCATTTTTATCGACGTGATAATTCTGTCACCTAAAGAATTTTCATATACTTATTTGTCACATAACACCTTAATACCAATCGCTTGTTATTAATCAGCGCGCATTTCTGATGTTAGAATATCTTATAATATCTGTGTAATTTACTCAAGATTGAAAGGTTCTGCCATGTACCGATACTCTAAAAGGGTATATCGAATGGATTATGAAAATATTATCCAATTTGCACTTACTGACTACGCAACTCATACAAGAAATCCGATTCCACGTCCTCATATGATATTGTAAGTGTATTATATAATAATTTTGTTCATTCTATCAAGTTATTGTATATAACGTTTTCTCTTATTGTTCAGAATTCTCCATAAACTAGTGTGTTCAAGCATATTCTACTAGAATGAAACATTTTTTCTCTCATATTTTCGTGACAAAATTGCAAATCGAGTATTAAGTTTTATTCTACGGTAAAGACGTTTTAATGAACAGTACTTTATCCACCTCACATGATTATATACAATTTGATGCACTATCGAAATGTAATGCTAAAAACAACATAAGTAGTTTGGAACCAGTAAAGGTGATCTGTAGATTTTGCTAGCCAAACCAGAGTGGTCCAAACACTGGACGGCCGTTTCTTCCCTTTGTGGCCTAACTCATCAGCAGTGTACCCGAACAGATTCAACTCATAGAGCCGAATCCCTGAAAACAATCTGAGTTGGATGGACCGGTATACCTTAAATAAGATGATCAATTTTGAAATAATTTAGAAATTGCACGATCCACGCTGACATTTCCTACAGCTTCACAGCTGTCAAAAAGGTTTCGTCTAGAAACCACTTGGCCGAGATCATAGGGTGTTACCTCTGACACAGAAGTGTTATGAACTATCGAAATATACTACTGCTGGAAAACATGATTAGTGTGGAACCACTGAGGCTGATCTTCTGATCTGGTTAACCTGTTCAAAGTAATCTGAACACCGGACAGTCGGCTGGGTTGTTTTGGACCAGGCTCATCAGCAGTGTATGCGAAAAAGTTCGACTTACATCACCTGATTGGTTAATCACCCGCAAGTTGGTCATTCAATTTTAGTTAGTGTTTGAGTGTATATAGACCCCGGGTAAGGGTAGTAGTGTGTTACCGAAACACATCACTTCCCTTAAATTATCCCGACAAATTTATTACTGAATATAACTGTAGTGCTAATAACAGGTAGTTCGTTTTCAGATTAGATGGAAAGTTTAAACATCAGCGCTGTGTCAGTAAACCAAACAACTTCATTTCTGAAGTAGAATGTATAAACATCCATCCATCTTTACTATATATAATTAAAACATATACAATATCGAGGCATCTGCGCACGAGGCCCATACGCCAATAGAGACCGATCAATTCGGTCCAACCAACGATGGCATAATACGAGCAATAACACTATTTCTTAAGTGTTTTTGTGTTGTTACATATACTATGAATTTTATTAGCGGAAAATAAAAGTTGTTGAGGTGGTGCGTATGTAGTAATAAGTTTGTTTATAATTGAAATGGCTAGTTCATATTTAATTTATTGGTCAAACTGTGGAGATTGTTAACTTATAATTTTGTAATTATTTATTTTATTACAAACGAGTCAAGTGCAAGTTTGATACATCACAAAAGGTGTTGTTTTGTCTAATCAATTAGATCACATCTCTCAGCTATACGATTGTATTTCAAGTTTGACCCATCGAATTCAATCAACACTAACGACTAGACAGTTTGATATTGTTATGATACGGGGTCGTGAGAACGAACAACCATACTTAACGGTTCATAATCGAGGGTTAAGACTAGAAATCACCTGAGTTTATAGCATCCGAATAGCTGTGAAACATGGCCATTGAAGGTGGAAGACATGAGAAGGCTTCAGGTGTTTGAACACCGTTGCCTTCATAGTATAGTCTGTATTCCGTGGTGTCACCAGGTGAGTAATACAGAAGTCAGGTATAGAGTTTTAGGGAGTAGAGGTAAATTTGTTGACGAGGTTGTGAACCTTCATCGGCTGAGATGGTAAGGACATGTGTTACGTATACCTCGTTACATAATGTTGGCCGAAATAGGTTCAGGCTGGAAAAAGGCTCGAGGTGGTCAATCTAAGACATGGCATCAACCTATGAAGTGTTTGACTGTTGGTTTGAGCCATGTGGGGCGATGTAGACTAGTCGGTTGGGGACCGCGAGACAAGAGGAGCCAGTGGTTGGAGACTCTAGGTGATTACATGGCTCAGAACCGATGTTAGTGGCACAGATGTATACGCACATTATCCTCATCTTAACGCTAAACCGAATCTCACCATTTTGTCATCCTTTCTTTCTTTCTTTTCGTACTTTGTATTTCTTTTGACTGAGTTTTCTGATCTTAATCTTGCGCCTCACCACCTTTTTACTTGATGTAGTGACATGAGCTGTGGCAACTCGGACCGTTACGCGGTAATGCCTGGTCCTATGTTGATATTGATGATGGATAGAAAGTTATCTCGGACTGAGAAACGTTTATTAGTTAAAATGGGCCCTATTTATAGAGTTTACGGTAACTTTGAAGAGCAAGGAATAATTAGTACATTCAAGGAGACGAGAGCCAATCAGAACGCTAACGGGTCATACGAAAAATGACTCATATGCGAGAATAAGAGCGCGAAGTAAAACAGTTGAAATACACACAAACTGGGAACTATGGTGCCTAAGAGATATAGGCATCCCTAACAGCCGTTGGTTATTCTGCGATAATTAGTTAATATATCTGTCCCAGCTATCCAAAAGGTTAGTCAGCAACTGAACAGCTAAATGATATTGTCTCTGAGGGACGCTGGTTCGGATCCTCCTCTCCGACTATTCCCAAGCCTGAGTAAGTAATAAATCCTTGTTGATTGCCCACAACTACTACCTGACATCATTAACACTGTCGAAAAGTAAAACGAACGAATGGATAGACAAAAAACAGTAACAAGAGGAGAAAAAAGAAACAGCGATCACGTAAAATATATCTCCCAACAGATTTCATTGTTCTTGTACCCTAACTTGTAGGACATCCGTTCAGAGATGTCTATACTAAGTCATATGTGATAGCATCTTAAGCTACTGAGGGGGATGACATCTAGGCCACTATCCTTGGAATCAGTAGGAACTACTGTCATTCGAAACGGTACAGACAAACTAAGAATTCAAGCAACGAGAAGCATTTCAGTGCAGCAAATACACGGCGTACAGTGGAAAAAGTCATACTTAATCCAATAATGAGTTGATTAAAATGTTTGTAATGATACAGCTAAGACCAGGATAAAAAACCTAGTCAGACTCTCTTAAAACTTCATTTTCGAATGTTACATTATGATTTGTTTAAGAGTTAAAACAATGTCCTAGTACTCATGACACCGAAGCTGATAACTTTCATAGAGAACCACTTTACACGCTCTTGATATCAATGTTGTATCCACATGACAGTTGAACAACTTCAATCCTTGCATTCCCGTAAATTCTGGCAATCAGAATAAATTCATTAGAAGATTCCACGCAGTCGATATGCATCATTGGTTTGGCATAAAAAGTATTCTACTCCCATCCAGGATGAATCGCGTCCACCAATTTGGCATAAATATTTCACATAATATTTCAATTTTTTGCCTTTGTAAAAACACTTTTGCCACGTTAAGATAGTAAATAGAAGTTCCTGAGCACGTAACTGTCTGAATTTCATTATGACAGAAACAGCACGGTGTATCCATTCATGTGTATAAAACTTTGCATGACGTTCACTTCATCGACTATTTCTGTCAAAAAGATAACCGTGATATCGAGTCTTTAGACTATTGGAAAATTCTACCAAGTTAACAGTTGATTACTTACTGGTCATAGTAGAACCTCACCTCACTAGTTACTAGCCGGTAATAAGCCCGATAAAGGGGGAAGGTTGGGCATAGGGCTAGCAACCCTACCTCGGAAAACCAATCTAACCGCTAAACAAACTTCAACGCACAAAGTAAATATACAAAATGAAATTAAACTTATTCCTCGCTGGAATCGGAGAGACGAAATGACACCGGTTGGTGAAAGCCTTCGGGAAGCCAATTAGCCGACATATCTTCTCTCGATGAAAGCAATAGTAAGAATGGGGACATGGAATGTCCGAACAATGTTTCAAGATGGCTGGCTGGCAAGGCTGCCCAGATTGCAAAAGAGATGAGAAGGTATAGCATAGAAATTCTAGGAATCTGCAGATCGAATCTAAGTGGACTCTCTAAACTATCAACCGGAGAGTCAATAATCTACTCCGATATTGTCACCCAGACGACAACTATAAGCACAATGAGTTTTCGAGTGGCTATCATGGTGTCCCAAGAGCATCGAAGGCTCTCATACAGTGGGAACCAATCTTCCCCACCATAAGGATCATGACAGCAAGGTTCAACTCAAAAGGAAGGGAAGTCACAATCATACAATGCCACGTTACGCACCTACAAATAATGCAGATGAAGAAAAGAAGGAGGAATTCCACAGACAACTGCAGTCAGTACTGGACAAGACCCCACCCCAGTTGGCGACGTCAAAATTCTAATGGGTGGGGCGACATGAATGCCAAACTGGGAGCAGACAATACAGGTGGAGAACAAATCTTGGGTCGAGAGGCACTCGGTGAAATGAACGAGAATGGAGGATTGTTTGCAGACTTCTGCGCACTCAACGATTTGGTGATTGGAGGCTTGGTAGTGTGTTCAAACTCAAGAATATCCACAAAGCAACATGAATTTCAAAGGATAGACACACAGAAATCAGATCGACTTCATTTTTAGTGTGAAGAAAGTGGAGACGCAGCCTACTGGACAAAAGATTAGATGAAGGAGGGGAGCAGATGTAGGTTCACACAACTCACTATCTAGTGCAAGGAACCTACCTTTAAAACCAAGTTGAAAGTCTTCACAGAAGTTGGTGATAGACCACAATTCAAGTTCAAGTTCAACAACCAGAACAGAAAATGAAGGTCGAAATTACAAAGGAAATCTTAACGTCAACCAGCCATCAGGGAAAAATGGAAGACATCTACCAACATTGCCGAGGAAACCTGTGTGGAAGAACACTGGGACTCTTTGAAAGAGATGTGGAAAGAAACGCGGATAACCGTGTTAGGAGGAAAGAAGAAGCAAGACGAGGAATGGATCTCCACAGACACATCGAAACTGATAGAGAAGGGAGAGGAAAGTGGTGAAGCAGAAGATGAAACAGTGCAAGGATGAACAACGAAAAGAGGAACTGAAAACAACCTATAAAACACTACACTGGAAAAAGAAGTGAAGAAGAGTGCGCACAAAGACAAAACACACTTCTACAACACACCGACAAGTGAAGCAGAACAGGCTGCAGGTAGGAGAGACAGAGAGACCTGACAATATTACATCAAATAACCAGGTTACTATCTGGGAAGAGATCAAAGCAGATGAAACCAATAAAAGATGAAGGAAATATAATTACCAAAGAAGAGAAACAACGAAACGATGGGCTGACCACTTCATAAAGCTCTTGAATCGACCACCACCTGCACTTCGTCCATAAATACCACCTGCAGCCACAGAACTACAAGTGAACACAAGCCCTCCGACAAAAGTCGAAGTCCTGGACGCCATAAAGCTACTGAAATGCGGGAAAGCAGCAGGACCAGATGGGATTCCTCCAGAAACAGTGGAAACAGGCGCAGAGACATCAGCAGCGGACATGCTCACACCACTACTGTAGAAGGTTTGGAAGGAAGGAAAGGTACCTGTCGATTGGAAGAAAGGCTACCTTGTCAAACTCCCAAACAAGGTAGACCTACATCTTTGCAAGAACAACGACTGGGGCGGAATCATGCTGCTGTCCATCCCAGGCAAAATAATATGCCACATTATCCTGGAGAGACTAAATGGTGTTCTGCATTCAAAATTACGACCGGAACGGGCTGACTGGCTTCAGAAAGAACAAATCATGTGTGGATCGAATTGCAACGCCACGCTACGAATCATTATACAACAGAGAATAGAATGACAGTCAACTCAACTCTACCTCAACTTCATCAATTTTGAACAGGCATTCGACAGCGTCGACCGAGAAGTATTTTGGCAGACAGTTGCTTCAACACTACAGTTTCAGTGCCGCAAACATTTATCATTTAACATTTATGAACATCATTCAACAGTGGCTATATGCTATATGATGATGTTACGCACCAAGTAATTGACAATGGAGACCTCTTTGAAGTGAAGACAGGAAGCAATAAGACAAAGTTGTCGCCTACTATCACCGATGATCTTCCTGATTGTGGTGGACTGGATCATGTAGGAAACCGTGAGGAGCATATGCTGGTTGGACCGACGAAAATGCCCAGAAGAAGATCTAGATTTCGCCGATGATCATTTATGTCTAATGTCTTGTCGCACAAACTGGAAGATCTACAGGTGAAAACCAACAAGTTGGCCGAAGAGGCAGGGCGGCGAAGGAGGACAGGACTTCCTTCAGGTGGATGTAGAGAAGACAGAGGTGATGAAGGTACCCAACCAACAACAAGCAGCAATCATCATCAACGGGAGAAACCTAAAGGAAGTAGTCTCTTTCACCTACCTAGGAAACATCGTTTCAACCACAGGTGGCACAGATGAGGATGTCAAAGTCAGGATCAGAAACACAACAAGACAGGCCATCCTTCATTAGTCTGAAATCGGTATGGAGATCTACTGCAGTCAGCATAAAGCGTGAACAAGATCCGGATTTTCAACACTAGTTCAGTCAAGTTAGTAAGTGATGCACTCGGTGTTTATATGCCTTGGTCAGTGTCTTTCTCTGTATTATGTATATGCACAGCTTTATTTAAAATCACACAGTCCAACCTGATGACAGCGTTTGAAAATTTATGAAAAATAAAACATCCAATTTCAAGTACAATGTATGAGAAGATGCAAAATAACTGATTTCTTTCAACAAGAGATTATTTCCTAATCATAAGTCATACAGAAATCGATGAGGAGTCAATCGAATGCTCTTGTACGGAGCTACTAATTAAGTCATAAATAAAATAACTTTTAAAATAAAGAAAATAATACGGTTAATGATATTTATCGGAGATTTAAATTTTCCACTTTTTGACTAATATTGCAGGGTGGATGTCGATTTTGAGTTGTAGTACATTATCTTTGCATTCCCGATATTCATATTTCGCCATCAATCTTTAATTTGTTTTCACAGTGATGAAATAATTGAGACTCTAGTTGGATTCACCTTGGTAAGTGAGACATACATATATGTACCTCAGTTTATACAGTTGCTCCTATAGTTAATTATCATTTTTCGTCTTACAGCTGTCCCCTCCGTATCTTAACTTACCTATATCAAACTGGGAGATGTAAGGCATGCTTCAGCGTGAGAAATGTAGTCTATAAAGTAATAAACACCGATGCTTTCAATGCATCCATCACATTTAGAGTCAGAAACTCGAAGTGGAAGCAGTCGATGTGACATTTTTTAAATAGTTCACACCGGAGAATTAAATATATCCAGAATAGTGCTGTTTCATGGAATAAATATATCACCTTATGAGTCATGTATTTTTTATCATAAATGTGAGATAGATGATCGGTTATCTCGCAAATCGATTAAATCAGCATCGTCGTCTTCGTATTTTCCATTAATCCTTTGGCTAGTACTTACTCAATTCTGAACAGTGAAGTAGAGATTTAGTGCAATGAATTAGGTGCTCAATTTCTAGCCAGCTCGAACCCTCCTCCTGCCTACCATGCTTTGTACAGTCAGTTAGTTTACTTATTCCTTACACACACACACTACGTGACCAAGTGCAGAAACCGTCGTGTAGTTGTTCGTGATCATAAGTGTTATGGCGCAAAGTTGATCACACTAATTTAGATGTTTTCAGTGTTACCATCTTCATTGAATTTTTCATTCTCCAATACTCTCTATAGAGATTAAACCATTGAGTGAAGAAAAAAATTTCTAAAATCGCTTTCTAACACTATTTTTGACTATCCATATAATTTCTAGCAGCTCTCGAATATATCAAACTATTATATCTTGACTACTGTTTTTGTTTGTTATTTTTTCAATGAATGAGGACTGGGATGACGAAATTACAATTCAGATGTAATATTCATCATGGACTGATATCATTTGGGGATCGAACTCAAGACCTTCAGGTTTCACGGCGAACGCGTTAACCATTCAGCCGCTTACTTCTGAGTAGTCCCATACTAGGACGAAATAGCTGTGCAGTGCTCCCACATTTAAACGGTTCTGTAAATGACATCAGTTCCTGATGAATACTACCTCCAAATTAAAAATCCCCGTTCACCTAAAAAATGCATTAGGAAATACAATTATCGTGATCAGAACGTAGTGAATAGTCTAGAATAGGTTTCGATTCGACTAAAAGGTACGACTGCGTTCTTCATGTATGGTCCACTCAGCTTCTTTGAGTTATGCGTAGCCCAAATTTATCTCAGTGATAACAAAACATGATTAGTGTGGTTTTATCTACAGTATTCAACAATAACTTGTTTGACATCATCATCACCTAGCATCAATGCAAGTCCGCCAAACCACAGCTATCTTATATAGTCACAAACTGATAATCGGTATAATGCTCCTCCTCTCTGATTCAAGTAGATATCGACTGTGATGCGAAGGCCAAACTGGGGAGCCGTTGTAAGAGTACGATCAAGCGATAAAAATGAGTCAAGAATTCTCTTGACAGTCGAGTAAAATCCTTAATGGTTGAAGTAAAATAAAAATCTGGCCAGCAGTCTAATCTTGTACGTCAGTGGTTCAAATCCTGTCACGGCCTAAATATCCATTTCACCTTCAGTTACCAACCAGTGTAAACATATTAATGAAAAATTGAAGGGTATTCCCAACAAAATAGACTCAAATATCTGTCTGCAGTAGTCAGATCAAATAACAGGAATGTCTCAAGTAGACAACCAAATCAAAGCCACAGCAATATTGGCCTCTTATACAACCTTGAGCAGAATAAAACAACAACATTAGTGTATGTAAAACAAAGCTTCGAACACAAAGCAAATCACAGCTAAATATACTGTATTACAAAAGATGAATATAAATATGGTTTCACTAAAATACGGAAACTGATATAAGTACTCCTGTGAGTTTCAACAACACTGACAGTAAGAATATAAACCAATAATGAACATGCTCAAAGAAAAAAATTAAACAGTAGGGATAAATATAACTACAGAGGACATGTGGGAGGGATTTTCTTATAATACACCGCTATATAGACTACTCTTCCTGATTGTGGTGGACTGGATCATGTAGGAAACCGTGAGGAGCATATGCTGGTTGGACCGACGAAAATGCCCCAGAAGAAGATCTAGATTTCGCCGATGATCATTTATGTCTAATGTCTTGTCGCACAAACTGGAAGATCTACAGGTGAAAACCAACAAGTTGGCCGAAGAGGCAGGGCGGCGAAGGAGGACAGGACTTCCTTCAGGTGGATGTAGAGAAGACAGAGGTGATGAAGGTACCCAACCAACAACAAGCAGCAATCATCATCAACGGGAGAAACCTAAAGGAAGTAGTCTCTTTCACCTACCTAGGAAACATCGTTTCAACCACAGGTGGCACAGATGAGGATGTCAAAGTCAGGATCAGAAACACAACAAGACAGGCCATCCTTCATTAGTCTGAAATCGGTATGGAGATCTACTGCAGTCAGCATGAAGCGTGAACAAGATCCGGATTTTCAACACTAGTTCAATCAAGTAGGTCAGTGCTTCTATGTAATGGTTGAGGGACTTGGAGCGTTACGATAAGGATTCCCAACAAACTACAGACATTCATCAACAGATGCCGCCTACACTCACTCAATACTGGAGATCAGATGGCCAGAATGATACGAATAAGCAATAAGGAACTCGGAGCGAACCAACCAAGAATCTGTCGCCCAACAAATATACAGAAGAAAGTGGAGATGCGTTTGGCATGCACTGAGAAGACCATTCGAGGGCATCACGTGCCAGGCCCTCGAGTGGAACCGATATGGGAAACGATTAGTTGGTAGTCCGACGGTGATATGGGGAGATGGTGTGAGGAAGAAATGAAAGCTTCTAGGCAGTCATGGAACCAGGTTGAAAAGACTGCAGAGGACAGAGTGAAGCGGAAATGTGCTATTAAATCCCTTTGTTCCACTAGGAACCCAAGGGATAAATAATAATATAATAGTGTGGACTACTGTTTCCGCTTTAGTAGCCATCTCAAATAATCCAGCCAACTGAATCACACATTGCAATTCTCTTCAGTTGTCACAGCCTATTTTGTATCGTCTACATCCACCCTTATACACTGATATACATACCTAAAACCACTTATAATCCATAGATTAGTATGCATTTTTTTTAATATACGCCGTTAACTCTCATACTGATCACTGGTTGGTTGCATAAATTAGCATATATATATATATCATGCATATCATGTAAATTGACCAAACTGTACTGAATATCCTTTCTTAAAAAATCAATTAAACTGTGGTTTAGTCACTCATCGATGTGTGTGTGTTTAGGTACATCATTTGTAGAATAATAGATGTTGTGGTCATTTGTTTTTACTGAATTAAAAGTAAAGAAGATTAATTGTCCACTGAAAGTTTCCAAGTGTCTACATGCACAGTTGAGCGCTAATCAAACATTATTCAAGTGTTTGATGTGTATCATCTAACCAATAATAGTTATATTCTAGGACAGTGTTTGCTCGTGAGTAGATGTTTCAAGATTTGTTCGAAAAAATATTTCTTTTCAAGGTGGTATTTATCATTTGGAGAACTATAGAAAACCTTGGAGCACTGAACAGCTGTTTCGTCTTAGTATGGGACTCCTCAGGAATAATCATCCATGAGTATCTCCATTGCACATGTTTGGTGTTGACTCGGTAAATATAGATTTGTATTAGAGTAAAACTTATTCATCGTGATAGGAGCCAGTAAATAATACTATTTGCTATGACCGTTAGTATGACGTAACAGCCTACGAGCCTAGCAGACTACAAACGATACGAACCTATCGCGCAGACAACTTGACTCTAATGCAAGTCAGAACGCCAGCTACTGTCACTTCAATACCGCCGATGCGCGAAGAGAAGACGAACCGTTAACAGAACCCATTTTACTGTCTCAACAATATTCAATACAATTATTGGCGATGCTGAATATAAACATTTCTTTCGATGCATACAATTTAAACACTTTCAAAGGAGCCCTAAGGAGATCTTTTGCCATTCATTATATAGTAGTTTGTAAAGAGTATAGCAAAAGTGAAAACCGATAGAGCAACAGATGAGTTGAGTCAGACTGAACCTAGTTACATTGTTTCTTCAAAATCATAGGAGAGGGCAGAAGTTCTAGTCTGACTTATATATTATTGAAAAATTAGTCATCACTATGACATGAAACAAAATAGACAACTAGCCTGTTTACTGTCCATATAAGAAAAATAAACCGACTAGCCATTAGTTCTCCATTTTTCAGAGTAAACGAAAATTTCTTGTACTCTTTACTGACTTTACTAGGCTGGGATTGACCTTGAAACGAAGCACCTTTCTAACGTTATTTCTATTTTGAACTAATGTTTGATTCCACTCTTCCTGATCGTAAACAAGATTCGGTGGGATTCTTTTTTCTCCTCAAGACTTGTTCCTGTTCAAAGTTAGATTGCCCGTGATTTTGTTGTTTGTGTGTGTTTTAATGTTTTGCCTGCCTTACTAATGTTAACTGTAGAAAAATATGTCAACAATGCAAACGATAAACATGAGTCAACTATCTGCTTGTTTGAAACAGGTAAATCACGGAGTTTTGACTCTGTAATTAGGTCAGTGAGTGTGACTTTAAAGGCCACCCTAGCAACAACTGAAATGACCAATCAGGCTTTGGTATTTAACCTGGATAAGTATTTTTCCACAAAGTAAAGGAATGTAATTGGTTGTCTCACCAGTTGCTAGGGTGGTCTTTAAAGTCGCCCAATTCACTATCCTAGCCGTTGTTAAGGTAGCAATTAGAGTTACCGGTCTGTGATGCCTGTGTATTTCTGCATATCCGTGATGTGAATAAACTCGAATTTATCTAAATCACATCTAGATTGGTTTGCACTTGTGTGTGTGTATGCTGCGTTCATGATGTACTTATATAGTGTCATAAGTTAAGTGATCCTGCTCACTTTAAATACTTGCATCATCCACGATATTCCAGTTAAATATGAGTTAACTGATACTTTTTATTATTATCCTATAGAGTGAGTGGCACGATCATCGGTCGAATACTTTAGTATTCATTTGAAACATTGTCGTTTCTTTGATGCTAGATGTTTACAGTTAGGCGAGAATCTCTTGATCCAACTCTCATGCTTTTCAGCAAGGCGTTCGGACAGTTTTCAAAAACCTCATATATACCCCATCCTTAGTTTACTCAAGAGGGTTTTACTCCGTTTCCCGGCTCACCTTCGAGTTCCAGACCGAACCTTGTCTGTTCAGGTGGCACTACCCTCAAAGCTTGGGGGATCGTTCCCCCCACCGAGCAGGAAACAGCCATAGCAATACATCCACACGAAAACGATTACTCCTACAAGACCACTTTGTTAACGCTCCCGCAAACTGACCACTGAATCCCAAGCCCCGACTATCGAGGTTTCAACGTAGTTATATTAACTGGGTCGTTGACTTTATTCGCCTCCCCGTTGACAGACGTGCATGAAATACGTCCAAGTCTTCATAATCTTTTAGAAAACGATGGACCTAGCCTTCCCAGAAGATGATTCTCCTCTCACGAACATTTTAGACAAGGTGGCTGCTCCTAGGCTACCTTTCATAGGCCAAGTCTACGGCGAAACGATACGCGGTATTCCGAACCGAATACTGCTCATCTTCTCAAGGCTGGCCACATCACCTCTCTTGGATTCCTTCAACAACAGTGACTATTGGAGTTAGGAGGCTGGATTCCCTTACCTTCTCGTTGCACTGCTCTCAGCCTGTTGGGCAGAATGTTGACGGTCAACTGGTCCGTTTGTACTTTAGAGACCCATCGCACTGAATTACGTACATAGATCTTGTCAACTGCCATTACCGCCAAGTCAACTTTGACGGTGTATTGGTTCAAACCCAGTAGGTTCAGGTAAAGGTTCATCATCGCTGCGTAACTGGGTTCGGTCAGTAATCATGAATATGCATATCGTCTCCAGTTTTTGTAACCAGCAGCTCAAACACCCACACCACTTAACCGTACCGTGTAGAGCTTCACGCTGACACGTAACTATAATGGGGTATTTGGCCACCCACGAGAGTCATGGCTACTCATCGTTAGGGTAATGGACTACCATCAAGCTATTCATTTCACACTTATTACTGTAATTAATACAAGGCTAATCACTGGCTAGTTATTCAGACACGCAAGTGTGAACAACTGAACTTTCTCATAGTGTTATTTACATTGACCGTCTATGATAAGGTGCTTTAAAAAGAATTATTATGGGGTTTAACTCTTGTCTCATACGGAGTCGGTCAGAGAATACTTCTGTATGTTTAGTATAATTAATAATCCTTTTTTCACATGGTTTTGACGTGTAGCATGTACACTGTAGTGAATGAAATACTGCTTGGTTCATTTATGCATTGCTAAATCAAGCAAAGGCTTTTCAATGTAGTTAAATCAGCAATCGATACATCAAGTTTATTTCATTAATCACTCTACGTTGCTTTTGTAGTTTTTTACCATATCATGACTAGTTGTCACTTATGCTTCTGAATATGTGATTCTACTTGTGTCAGAAAAAATAATATCTCACCGAAAGCATTCACTTCAAGGAATAGGGTGTGTAAATAAATGAAGCTGCAAAAACTAGAGTTTCTGATTTAGTATTTTCTGACCGCTGCATCTTCACCAGTTAAACGTAGAAAACGTCAGTTCATTTTATGATACGACAAAATAATTCGAGTTTGGATACACCACATTTTCTAAGATGTGCCAAGTAATACGGACCTTGGACGTGATTGATGTCGAATATACTTGCTCAGTTTTGCACACTTAACCCACCCACTCTTTTGGCCATGCAGTCCGACCCCCCCCCCCTCAACCGTTGTTGTCCGAATATTTTGGGTTATCTGATTCATCTGTGTATACAACTAAATTACCTGACCACAACGCGCAATAATGGATCTCACTTAGTATGCAGTTATTTCCTATCTATAATTCATGCATAAATGGGGGAGGGGTTAATGGAAAGCGCTTGGACCGAGGCTATACAATAATGTTGAATTCATAAGATGACTTATAAAGTAATATGACCGGTGACACTGATCTGAGATTTACGTACTCCACTTTTCGGCTGATATAACAGAAAGTAGTATGCTTATTCAACATTACATTCATCATCTGAGGTGGCTTGGACATGTGTTGAGAATGCGGAGCCACCGTCCACCTCAACATGCCATGTTAGGTGGATTTGGATTAGGTTAGAAGAGGGTTCAGGGTGGCCAGATCAAGACGCATGGCATCAGTTGATAAAGTCCCTGACTGTCGGTCTGAGCCCTGTAAGCATATGTAGAACACCCGGCTGGGTCCCCTAGACGATGGGAACCAGTGGCTGAGGACACTTGATAAAATGGCTAAAAATCGGTCACAATGGTCCAGATGTATTCGCTCTTAGACGTCTTTTAAAGCTTGAATGTTTTGACTGGCCTTACTTTTCAAATTTCATTGCTACGTGTACACCATCGTCTACTTTGATATCAGTGTTATTCCATCCACCTTTCTGCTGTGAAGTGTGACAACTTGAACCGATACACTTATATGCGAGGTTCTACGTTCTGCCTGTCTAGTGTTATTATTCACCAGAACGTTAAACTCTTTGTATTTCAAATAATTTTGGTGAATTCTTGATATTTCTATTATTTTTTTCTCATTCCACTAGAAATTACAAAATGAATTTGGGAAACCAGTTATCCTAATGCTTGGAATAATAGCACTGTTTAGCTTTCTAGTATTGATTAGTTTGATACTAGTGATAGGATTTTGGTTCGCTGGATCTTTTGAACACGATTATGAAGAGCGTGTCTCAATGACAACAATAGCACCTTATGAAGCTGATGATAACAACAAACCGAAGCTTGTTAAGAAATCAAAGAATGAATGATGCACAATTGTTTCTATTTTACCGTATTGGCAAAAGACTGCTGTATCACACACGTATTCCGTTAAACTGTGAATTCTTCCAACTAATCAAAACCTCACTCTTATAAAAATTCATATACACCGCGTAAAACGTTGACGAATTTTCTGTTGCCGCAAAATGGTCATGATTTTTAAATGCACATTTTGTCTGATGTTCAACACACATATAATTTTGCGAAACATAGTCATATCTTCTAGTTAAACAGGATTCGAAGGGTATCTGTAACACCTAAAAACACAGATTCTCTAATCGGAAAATGTAAGGATGGGACAACTGATACTCGATTTCACAAGCAAACAGCCTTCTGAATTAAAGACAACTGTATTTTGGTAGCTAACTTAACAGATCAGGGCTAATCAAACCTTTGAAGATGTCTCATCTATGTGAAAATAAATATTTATGATGATTGATTAAGTATGAGAGACGTTTCAACATATTTGTTTCAGTCAGTGCACAAGATTTGTAGTTCAGGATGAGGACAGTGTTCATCTCTAGATGTTTCATATAGGAGTAAAGTGCTGGTGAAGTCGCCTAGCCTGGTGATGAAATGTCCAAGGAAAAGGCTAAGAGAACATCAAACATTAGGATATTAACTTCATGTGCGTTATTCAAAATGCAAAGTATGAAGATAAACAACAGTGTTGAACACCATTGTGTCTTTAAACCCAGAAAAATGTCTTTTAGTATGGAATACTTACGATACAGAACTTATATCTCTGCTTTCCGCAGTATAAGGTTCATATTGTGATATCGTAAAATCTTACATATTCTGGCAAGTAATGGTACAGCTTTACGAATGTTTTCTGACTGAAAAGGTCGCATATTATCATTTCACAAAACAAGCTTCGATGACGCAGACACATGTAATAGGCTTCCGTCGACAGATATAGACAGCTTCATAAATGAACGAATCGATATGCAGTTAACTTTAGATGCTACAAGTTGTAATATCAGTAAAAATTTGACTGTGTGCGATAAAATGATGGCGAGCTAATGCACACTATATAATGTTCTCGCAACTTATGTTGTTCACTGCGAAGTGAAATCATAACATCCTCCTCTATATTGATCTGAAAACTGTTTGATGACCGCGTTGCACAGTAAGCTGACTCGATGATAGACTAGTCTGCATAAGAAATTATACAGAATTATTTTATGAGTTAAGGTGTGTCTGAAGCACTTAACGTTTTCGAGCTATTTATGATCCAGTTGGGAGCTGTATAATGTGATACACCGAAAACGTTAATAGATATGCGATAAAACTGGAAGTAACTGCAGAATAGGTATGGATTATCTAAAAGCCTTTAACGTCGACATAAAACCTTTTTTAGCCGCCTAACGTTTTTCGTAGTGTTACTGTGGAAGATAAAACTAGACTGAATTGGTGCTAACCCCGTTTTCGATCTGCATTTGATGGCTTCTGTAGCTGATGGGTAGAATGATGAGTCTGAAATTTATGGTGCGTTTATTGCTGCTCATACTGTACCGAGTCGTCAGTGCATATACTGCTTCAATTCAACTAGCCTGTTCAAAAACCAATTGTCCTGTGCCGAAAATTGATTGTCTCCATTATTCATACCAATTTTACCGTCAGAAAGTAGTTTTGCGTTTACACGTCATGATTTGCAGTGCAAGCCACCGTAATAATTGACTAAACTAAATCCACTTGCGGGGGAAAAACATGTTGACAAATCGTTAAGATACTGATTGTGATGGAATACCTATTTGGTGTTCTTGGAGCACTCAAGATTGATAATTTGAGAAATTGTGAACGATGTTGCTTAAAATTGGTCGCAGTGGTGCAGATATATTCACTGCTAGTTTTTTTCTGTATACAAAGTTTCCAAGTGACTTTCATTCATTTGTTTCTCCGTCTGTATTATTCTAGCGTCTTTCCAAATGTTTTTTTACCTGGTATACTTTTGTAAACTAAGACAACTGGATCCAACGCACCTCTGTGAAATACATAATTGTTTTGTTTCTTAACCTTAAAATCCACCAAAACATACTTGAAGTGTACTTCAGCCAGTTCCAGCAGTGACCCAGACAAATAACAATGATTCACTTCTCAATGAAACACATGCAACTGAATGGCGAAATAAGTTCCTGAAGTCTACTCATTTCTTTAGAAAAGTACCATTAAGAAACTGGCGATCAGATATAAAGAGATGTTGTGATCATACTTCACAAATGCACTACATTTACGCGACCACCCTCAACCAGGGGATGAAATGGTTTGTTCGTGAATAAAGTAAACAACCCTGCGACATATATGTGTGGAGAAAACATGACTTCAGTATTTCATTTAGTTAATTGTTAGTTTGTTTTTGTGAGTCAACTTCTCTAGTACATTCAAACCGCTCCCCATTGGTATACTATGGTCCTTCATAGCTGGACAATGGCATAAGAACAGAAATAAAATCCTGACTTCATGCAAAGTGGATAGTGAACAAACAGCGCGGTAGGACTTGGGCTCACCTTTATGATAACTCAAATAGACAATTGTATTCAAATTGCATAGAAGCTGATTGATTTTCAATGGATTTTTTTTGCCTTGAATAGATACTGTCCTTCAAAAAGTAGTGATTTTAAAGTGGAAACCTAGAAAATGCACATCAGTGTCCATTGATCTGGTGTCCAACAGCAACATGAAGTCGAATGACAGGTATTAATCACCCTAGATGGCCGCCTAAATGTCGCATAAACGACGAGTTCGTATTTCTAAACTACAATTCATCAGGAATCTTAAGGCTGCTGAACTAGAATGTAGAAGAAGCCTAGCCTTTGAAAACTACACAAGGCTAGTATACATCATGTATAATGCCACGTTAGGTCCAATAAACCCGTCCTAGGATCCTGGGAAATCTCAATTTTGGAATCTTATTATTCTTAAAGATTTCGAAAACTGAAAAGTTAAATAGATAGCTCCCAACTGTCTGTTACACGTTCATGCAGTCACAATTCAAGCAGAACAATTTGTACAAAAGTCACGTATGCAAAAATAAGCGATAGGATATTTGTAGATCACAATGTCATGGCTGTTACAGCCTGGATGGGATTTGCGGCTCAAGAAATACACTAAACCCGATCAATAATTTGTGATACATATTCACAGGAGTACAAGAGTACGCATATGCACACTTATGCAAATATTTGTGAAAAGTTCATTCGAAATCCAATCACTTCACGTTGAAAACACATCGGATTCTGTTTAGTAACTTATTAAAGTGACCTTCTTTTTTGTTTCTTCTAGTTTTCTCAATATATTGTCAGCTGGTAAACTAGTCTCAACGGTAACTGTATTATTTTGCACACTTGTTTCAACTTTTTTTACAGCATCTAAGAAATCTTAACAAGCCTAAAATATTTGACTTACCTCCAAGACTCATAAGAACCTTTTTGGCAGCCTGAGCACACCCCCCACAGCTCAGCTCCATGCTAAATGTATATGTCTTCAGGTGTGATCCGCCGACATCCATACCACAATCAAACTACCGCGCTTATTGCTTTAAAGTCCACTGGTAAGCATTAGTCTGTTATAACAAATAGTGCTGGGAGTTTGCCCTTAAGGTGTCTGAAAAAATTCAGCAAATGCACCGGAGATTTCTTGTGGAACTGCAGAGTTCCCTAAAGAACATGCGTACCCTGAATACTAACTTGTCATGCTGCACTACCATCCTACCTTTAAAATGACTAAGGGGTAGCTAGCTATTCAGTTGGAAATTTCACCTTCCATCTAACTGACTCTGTGAGAATTAGCTGGAAAAACTTAACGCTTGCTTAGTCACTGTCATCAGGTTTCCAGCGAACGACTGTATGTTAGGTCTAGCTGCAGCTTACGTTGCTACATCTTCAGTCTTGTATTTCTCATTCACTCACACTCCAGGGTTTTATCCAATGGAATGCGGATTCACTAGAACCATTAGATCCGAAAAGCAAGGTATGGCCAGCAAAATATCAATAAGATTATTTACTTCTGACTGTCTAATTTATTTCAGCCACATCATCGTTCCTCGTTTGTTAAATACCCTTTAGGATTTGTCCTGGTGCCAACTTGACAGACGCAAAGACCAATCACCAATTATTCGGACATGTTATATGCCCACGAATACGAGACCAAAGAAGAACACGATAGTTTAGTGGGATGGAATAGTATATTTGTATGGTTGTGCCAAAATACCGATGCGTTCCAATTAACTGGCTAGGGAGTCGAATACGAGCAGTGCAACGTAACACGACAGCGTGCCAAATGGCAAGGATGCTTGACCGGGTGCCTTCAGCTTAGCAAGTCCAGTTAAACTGTCAAGGTCAGCATCAATGTCGAAAGTCGTCAAACCCTAGGCTATTGATTTTGGGGAAGTGTGTGACGCTGCAACCCGTCCATGGACATGTCTAGTGATAGCGCCTTGTCCTACCTGGTGTTCAACCAAAAATACTTCACTCTCGCCTCGCTACAGTTATCGACCACTGGTTGCTCAGCAGTAACTTAAGCCCTGGCTAAGAGGTGCAAAATAGCTCGGAAAACCTTAGTTTGTCACCCCAGTGGCGCTTTATGGAACCATCGTGTTTAGCAGTGCCAAAAGTGGCCAGGTCTTTGACTCTCATAGAACCCCCTGGCCACCTCTATCGGCGATCGGCAGACCTTCCTGCAGTATCTAGGAGAAACCTTAGTAAACCTGCGAATCTCCTGAGGGCAAGCGGTAATGAGTCAGGAAGAAGCCCTCGACAGCTCCAGTGGTTTTCGTAATGACTGTAATAAATGTGGCCCCACTGCAGACAGAATTACCATAACTTTCGAGCTCAACTTTTTCAGTGTGCGGGTACGTTACTGAACCGATAAGGAACTGTTTTGTCTGACGGTCCAGATCGTTCTTCTTTGAGTCCCACCAGCATTTACCACTGGGACACTTTGTAAACTTCGAGTCTGTTTCCTGAATTTTGCGACTGCTTCCGAATATCGTTTTCATTCTAAGAATTTCTAGCACCCAGACACATCCAGCAAGAACATATGAACGGTATATATCGTTATATTACGAAACAGCTTCATGTTACTGCTCGTTTTGAGTATTCTAAAACTTAAGCCGCACTGCCTATGCTTTGGGTAATTTACGTCCACTTAAGAAAATTTATTAAGGCCAATTTCGCTACCGACACCTTCAAAGTGCTGAACCGTTCTTTTAGTACGCCGAAAATTTTGCTTGCAGGCACACTCTTTGTTCATAAAACTATGGATCATAGTATTTAGTTGACACTTGTTGACGGAGTATTCAAGTTTCCGATCCATTACGAAAGTTGCAGTTTAATTTTGTCCAGCCAATTACTACATTCCTTGTCTTTTATAACATGCTGCTTATTGAACCTTTCATTCACCCTAATATTCTTCATTTTCAGATGGAATTATGTGCTATCACGTTTTCGGTGCTTCTCAGACACCTGTGGTGATTGAGGCTAACGGACTCAACCCCTTAGGAAGCGTCGCAATCTCAGGTAACAAAAGGAGTCGACGAATCTGAGATTTGAGTGAGGCTACCCATTCCTCACTAAGTGTCTTGTTAAGTTGACTTCAATAAAGTCTGCTTAAGTCACGCAGAAGTGTGGAGAAATATGAGTACCAGCCTAATCAACAGATGGCGGGTAACTGTGGGTCAGACTCATGTGGCTAATTACTCCCAAGGAGCACTAAGTTCTGTTTCTTATTCCTGACCGCCGGAAATTCTTTCAGAATCCACAGTAAGTTCAAGTTTAATGCTCGCCCTTACGAGCCACTCAGCCTACTTCATTGTCTGGTGATAGAGTAAATTAGTAAGCTTTACGTGCTTTAGCATATCCTTTCCTTGGGTTCGTCAGTCAGCTACAAGTGAGGAGGCGGCTCCAGTGTTCATTTGAAGCATGCTGCGAGCCCCGGTATGCCCTGTTTTCCGAGGGGCATAGTGGAAGCGAAATGTCGAAATCGGGACTTCATGAAGAGTTGGCACTCCCTGGTAATAATTTTTGACGTACTTCCTTGTTGTACATGGGCTTCTGAAAATGAATTTGGAGTGAAGACTTTGGGCACTGTCTGAGAAAGGTTTGCAGATTCCAGGGAATTTCGGGCGTTTCTTAATTTCAGCCCGGAGCAAAATTCCGGGTTGCTGCCCCAAAATTACAAAATAGGCTCAAAGTGAGTCTTCGATGTATGGTTTCAATATCTAGACATTCTACTCTTCCACGATCTCTTGTGATCACAAAAATGAAGCTTCTGAACGATTTCAAAACACTGGATCAAGACTTTGAAAGATGGTTTCACATACCGATGATAACTTGGAACTTTCTAATACTTTGCAGGACGACCTTGAAGTTAAAATGAGTGTTGATGGTGTTGCTGGGCCTAGTTCAGAAAGTAGGTGTAGTGATATCAGTCATAAGACACCCAACCGTTTGCCGCAGAAAAAGGCCTGGCGGGGAACTGGGGTGAAGGTTCATGTTGTTTTGTGATGTGTCAGAAGTTGAGACAGGCAGTCGTTCCGGAACTAAGTGTGCTATAAAAACGCGAAAAACCTGCTTCAGCTAAAGAAACTTTGTATCGACCTTGAGAGGTCGTGATCAACGCCTCCTTGCTAAGGATAGAAGTGATAAATTTTGACGATCAGTCCAGCCAATACCAGTTGTTTATTGGTCGGTTTAGAATTGCAGTTGGAAACGGACTTGGTGGATAAAGTCGGACATTGACTTACTTGCGACATTTTTGCGAAGAAAAGATAAGGACAATCGCAAGGCATGTATATCATTGCCTACCAGTCTCGGATATAATAGACTAAGAGAAATCCCCTGCGATCCGCTTGGGCAGGAACATATACTCGCTCGGGCGCTTACCACTGATCTAGAGAGAAATAAATATCCAGTGGACCATATGGCTGAGGATATCAGTGAGTTTCTTTGTCAGACTCAGGATTGTGTCAATGACGCCGTCGCGGGCGGACCGTGTTGCAGGCTTGAATTCTCCGGTCGAATTGGAGGCTACTCTAAGTAGCATATCTGCAACTTTGCAAACCATATGGGCTGACGTGGCAGACAAGATTTTGGTTACCACAAAGAAACCTGAATTTGGGGAATTAGTATGTTTGGCTCAAGGAAGAGCTTGAGTGGCACGATCGAGATATGGCTTCCTGGCGTGACGCAATCTGCAGAGTAGCTTGACGAATAGCTCCGCCTCACAACTTGTTAGGTTTCGTTCAAGCTTAGTAGGAGTTAAGGATAGCTGGTCACGAAAATAACTCGTCCCAAGAATTGCATTTATACCACGCTCCCCACAGCCTACTTCAATGTCCGAAGTTACTAACAATGATGGTTAGCGAAAGAAGACCGGTAATAACAGAAATTTCTGTTTGCTACACCTGTTTAAAGAGGCGTCACATAGCCAGGCTTTGCAGTTCCGGAATTGTGCGCAAGTTTAAAGACTCCAGGGTAGATCACCCCTCTTCGCTGGATGTGGTAGACAGTGAAGTTAGCGTAACCGGATCCATAACTCACTTTGAAAGGGAGGGGCATAAGACATCCTGAAGTAAAGCTGTACATTGTTGCAGTGAAGCTGATGGGTCTCAAAGGGTGCGTGGGAGCTTTTGCGTTATCGGATAATGGATCGGATACGCCATCGATGTCCGAGCAAGCTGTCAAGCATCTAGGCTTAACGGGCAAAAATTCCTCCTTGAGTGTGATTACCGTGAATGGGGCTCTCCCGCGGTAATACCAAGGAACAGGGGTAGAGCTCTACTTACTGGTTAAGCATGGTTAACTGAAGATGCGGAGGACGTGCGCCACCAGCCATTTACCAATATTGGGTCCACACGCCCTACCCGAACAACAGACTGAGGTCTGGGGCCACCCGAGAAGCACTGAATCCCACGGTTACCCAGCGATAGTGCTGGAATTGTGACCAAGTGTGAAGCCGCACATGCATGTTCCGCCTTAAAACACAGTCTCAAAGGTAAAAATCAGTCGTTTGGTGTTAAAATTCACTTGGGATAGTTTGTGTTGAGTCCAATACAAGACAGACCCATGCACAGGGTTGTCTTCTACCGGAGTTCGAATAACTGTAGTGTGTCAGATAACTTAGAGAGATTGTATGTTCATGGGCTCACAGATACTGGTGGTTTTGGTACAACACTTTTCATGGGAGGAAATAGGGCGTGGAAATTAAGGATCGTTCCACCAGACTAGTCAACGAAAAATTCGAGATTGTGCGACCCTAACCTGGTTTACCCAATAATTTTGAAATGTCTTTACGTAGATCTGAGTGCCTGAGAAAACGGTTAGCCAAGGATAGCGATCTACTCGGGAGACGTAGACAAGTCTTGAATAAGCACCTTCAAAGATGTTGCATAGTCAAATGGAATGCTCCTTATTCATCGTCAGGAAGGCTTCGGTGGCATATTCCATATCATCTAGTCTTTGGCCCTTGGGAACCCGACAAGTTAGAGACAGTGCGCGGATGGTCACCACGGTACTTCGCTGACTGAACAGCTCTCAAAAGGAAAAAATGTGGCCAAAATTTCGGTCGGGGTACCTTTGAAGTTTAGAGGTGGGGCCACTGCTGTTTCAGCTGACGGTGAAGATACATATCCTTGCAAGTCCGGATTCTGGAGCACAATAGGCCAGTTCTTCTGCTCTTATGGCGGAAGCACGCTGACATGGACTAGAAGACCCCCAGATATCTGCCCACGGGCCACCCAGTTGGTGTGGTCTCGTTGCCTTTCTTCGCGAACTACGCACTCAGAAAGACCGTAGGCACACGGTGCTGGAGAGTATAGTGCAGCTACAGAGGTTACTGGCGTAAGCCTCTATGTGGGTGATTATTTGGCTTCCAATGATATCTTCTCCAAGGCTGCTTCTTTGGCCGAGCGAATGCGATACGTTCTCGAGAGGGCAGTTTTTTGACTGATCAGACAGATCACTGGATGTTCACGGGTCGTGGAGTCAACGCCCCAAGTGAATGAGGCCACGCAGCATGAGAAATGGATATGGAAAGAATGCCAACGGACAGCACGTTAAGTCTAACCAAATGGTATCCGGAAGTGATATTCAACAGCATTAAGTATAACCTAATAGGGGCCAAGAATAAGCTGGATATATATTCGGGAGAGCCGAAGCGAGAAATGATTTGCAGTAACTTGCCTGGCAAAAAGATTCGTTGGCATTCCAATCCACCAGTGCCGGGCCACCGGGTTGATGTTTAGGAACCCATGATCCACAAGATGAGCAGCAATTAGCGAATGAAGTTCTCACGACATGTATGACGGGCGCCGAACGTATTATCAGCAACCATCCATCGGTTCCATACACATCCGACGCCGAGGGCTTAACAGCACTAACTCCAGAAAATTTGATGCTGCTGCAAAACAACTTGGAAGGGCTCAGGGGAATTTACAAGAATGGTGGGTTTTCCAGGAGATAACAAATCGATTATCTTTCAGAACTACTTTGGAAAAGCCGGTCCGAGGAGTGTGCTTCCCCACTCAAAAAACGGCATGAGTCGACAAATTGGGAGAACAACATCCAGGTAGGTAACTGAGTCATGATAGTGCCCGACACTGCGGATGGGAATACAGAATGCATCAGTTTACAGGATCAATTATATATTTGTACCACTTCATGCTGGTTCCACTTCTCTGGCCACGGATAATCAGCGTGTTTATGTGAGTAGGCATAAGGTACAAAATACAAAAAGGCCATGGAAATCCAGGGTCTCTGCACATAGTGATTGTTCTCGAGGATGAATTTCACCCGCATCTCACAAAGGTAAATAAGGCAAGTGTTAAGTGCAATTACGAAAGCAATGCACTTTTAATGCAGAAGAAAGAGATAATATCCATGCCTGTGTAACTAACCAACAGTAAATTCACGCCTCATTATCGCGGCAGTAACCTGACAATATTCTGCAGTAAGTGGAAATTTCTCTTTCAAGCTAAGACTACACGGTCAAAGGTCATTGACCAACGTACCACCACGGCCTGTTAGCGACAAATAATATTTGTCCAAATATCATTGGATTTGAAATTCAGTTCCTTTTCTGTACCCTTTCATATTTTATCACTTATCAACTCAAGTTCACCATGGCGATTCCTTAATATTCTTATTCCTTCAATCACTTCAGTCCAATCAACAATTGAAAATTACAAGCTGTAATTATTCAAGCTTTTCCCCGTGCATAAACATATGAGGTTGATATTCACATCTTCATCTTGTAGCACGATCTTTATGGAGGTCAGTCCTTTGTAAAAGTTATTCACTTTTTATGGTTGAGGTCACTCTTCAGTTAAGATCTATGTGGAGATGTTCAACGATCATGAAAAAGCATAGTCTGTCTTGCTATCCCCTGCTTACTTTACTGGACCTTGTAGCGTAATAGTATACATATAAATAGCTGTTAAGTATTAAGGCTTCGACTTTGGTCTTTAGTTCGACACCGCAACTTATATTTAGCCTACATTTTGGGTTTTAAGGTTGTGAGATTATAGATAACATTTCACTTACGATACCCTGGATAATAAAACATATATTGATTGGCAAAATTTTGGGTGTTCTAGACAAGCCTATCATTCTTGTATCAAAGTGCACAAACGTTGAACGTTTTCAACCTGAACATGTGCAATTACTGAATACCTTATGCTAAGTAGCAACTCTAAGTGGCTCTTACATCCAGGACACACGTTCCTTCGTATTTGGGACTCATAAGCCGAACGTACCTACCTTCCAGTAAGTGATGTTATCCCCACCAAGACTCGAACCCAACGCTGGTGGTAATAACATACATGAATGTTTATTCAATAAAGTCCTTTATTTACAAGTGTAATGTTTTTTTTTATCATCTTAGCTCTTTGCATATAACTGTAGGTTGTATGGACGCTGTGTTACTGCTAGTGCACTTGAAAAAAAGTAGACGTTTGTTTATTTTCAGGAGCGAGCACTCCTAAACGTGTCACTTGAAATATAAGTTATATGGCAACAATTGAGTAGTGTTTAAGCTGTTACCCCTGTCCATTTTTATCGACGTGATAATTCTGTCACCTAAAGAATTTTCATATACTTATTTGTCACATAACACCTTAATACCAATCGCTTGTTATTAATCAGCGCGCATTTCTGATGTTAGAATATCTTATAATATCTGTGTAATTTACTCAAGATTGAAAGGTTCTGCCATGTACCGATACTCTAAAAGGGTATATCGAATGGATTATGAAAATATTATCCAATTTGCACTTACTGACTACGCAACTCATACAAGAAATCCGATTCCACGTCCTCATATGATATTGTAAGTGTATTATATAATAATTTTGTTCATTCTATCAAGTTATTGTATATAACGTTTTCTCTTATTGTTCAGAATTCTCCATAAACTAGTGTGTTCAAGCATATTCTACTAGAATGAAACATTTTTTCTCTCATATTTTCGTGACAAAATTGCAAATCGAGTATTAAGTTTTATTCTACGGTAAAGACGTTTTAATGAACAGTACTTTATCCACCTCACATGATTATATACAATTTGATGCACTATCGAAATGTAATGCTAAAAACAACATAAGTAGTTTGGAACCAGTAAAGGTGATCTGTAGATTTTGCTAGCCAAACCAGAGTGGTCCAAACACTGGACGGCCGTTTCTTCCCTTTGTGGCCTAACTCATCAGCAGTGTACCCGAACAGATTCAACTCATAGAGCCGAATCCCTGAAAACAATCTGAGTTGGATGGACCGGTATACCTTAAATAAGATGATCAATTTTGAAATAATTTAGAAATTGCACGATCCACGCTGACATTTCCTACAGCTTCACAGCTGTCAAAAAGGTTTCGTCTAGAAACCACTTGGCCGAGATCATAGGGTGTTACCTCTGACACAGAAGTGTTATGAACTATCGAAATATACTACTGCTGGAAAACATGATTAGTGTGGAACCACTGAGGCTGATCTTCTGATCTGGTTAACCTGTTCAAAGTAATCTGAACACCGGACAGTCGGCTGGGTTGTTTTGGACCAGGCTCATCAGCAGTGTATGCGAAAAAGTTCGACTTACATCACCTGATTGGTTAATCACCCGCAAGTTGGTCATTCAATTTTAGTTAGTGTTTGAGTGTATATAGACCCCGGGTAAGGGTAGTAGTGTGTTACCGAAACACATCACTTCCCTTAAATTATCCCGACAAATTTATTACTGAATATAACTGTAGTGCTAATAACAGGTAGTTCGTTTTCAGATTAGATGGAAAGTTTAAACATCAGCGCTGTGTCAGTAAACCAAACAACTTCATTTCTGAAGTAGAATGTATAAACATCCATCCATCTTTACTATATATAATTAAAACATATACAATATCGAGGCATCTGCGCACGAGGCCCATACGCCAATAGAGACCGATCAATTCGGTCCAACCAACGATGGCATAATACGAGCAATAACACTATTTCTTAAGTGTTTTTGTGTTGTTACATATACTATGAATTTTATTAGCGGAAAATAAAAGTTGTTGAGGTGGTGCGTATGTAGTAATAAGTTTGTTTATAATTGAAATGGCTAGTTCATATTTAATTTATTGGTCAAACTGTGGAGATTGTTAACTTATAATTTTGTAATTATTTATTTTATTACAAACGAGTCAAGTGCAAGTTTGATACATCACAAAAGGTGTTGTTTTGTCTAATCAATTAGATCACATCTCTCAGCTATACGATTGTATTTCAAGTTTGACCCATCGAATTCAATCAACACTAACGACTAGACAGTTTGATATTGTTATGATACGGGGTCGTGAGAACGAACAACCATACTTAACGGTTCATAATCGAGGGTTAAGACTAGAAATCACCTGAGTTTATAGCATCCGAATAGCTGTGAAACATGGCCATTGAAGGTGGAAGACATGAGAAGGCTTCAGGTGTTTGAACACCGTTGCCTTCATAGTATAGTCTGTATTCCGTGGTGTCACCAGGTGAGTAATACAGAAGTCAGGTATAGAGTTTTAGGGAGTAGAGGTAAATTTGTTGACGAGGTTGTGAACCTTCATCGGCTGAGATGGTAAGGACATGTGTTACGTATACCTCGTTACATAATGTTGGCCGAAATAGGTTCAGGCTGGAAAAAGGCTCGAGGTGGTCAATCTAAGACATGGTATCAACCTATGAAGTGTTTGACTGTTGGTTTGAGCCATGTGGGGCGATGTAGACTAGTCGGTTGGGGACCGCGAGACAAGAGGAGCCAGTGGTTGGAGACTCTAGGTGATTACATGGCTCAGAACCGATGTTAGTGGCACAGATGTATACGCACATTATCCTCATCTTAACGCTAAACCGAATCTCACCATTTTGTCATCCTTTCTTTCTTTCTTTTCGTACTTTGTATTTCTTTTGACTGAGTTTTCTGATCTTAATCTTGCGCCTCACCACCTTTTTACTTGATGTAGTGACATGAGCTGTGGCAACTCGGACCGTTACGCGGTAATGCCTGGTCCTATGTTGATATTGATGATGGATAGAAAGTTATCTCGGACTGAGAAACGTTTATTAGTTAAAATGGGCCCTATTTATAGAGTTTACGGTAACTTTGAAGAGCAAGGAATAATTAGTACATTCAAGGAGACGAGAGCCAATCAGAACGCTAACGGGTCATACGAAAAATGACTCATATGCGAGAATAAGAGCGCGAAGTAAAACAGTTGAAATACACACAAACTGGGAACTATGGTGCCTAAGAGATATAGGCATCCCTAACAGCCGTTGGTTATTCTGCGATAATTAGTTAATATATCTGTCCCAGCTATCCAAAAGGTTAGTCAGCAACTGAACAGCTAAATGATATTGTCTCTGAGGGACGCTGGTTCGGATCCTCCTCTCCGACTATTCCCAAGCCTGAGTAAGTAATAAATCCTTGTTGATTGCCCACAACTACTACCTGACATCATTAACACTGTCGAAAAGTAAAACGAACGAATGGATAGACAAAAAACAGTAACAAGAGGAGAAAAAAGAAACAGCGATCACGTAAAATATATCTCCCAACAGATTTCATTGTTCTTGTACCCTAACTTGTAGGACATCCGTTCAGAGATGTCTATACTAAGTCATATGTGATAGCATCTTAAGCTACTGAGGGGGATGACATCTAGGCCACTATCCTTGGAATCAGTAGGAACTACTGTCATTCGAAACGGTACAGACAAACTAAGAATTCAAGCAACGAGAAGCATTTCAGTGCAGCAAATACACGGCGTACAGTGGAAAAAGTCATACTTAATCCAATAATGAGTTGATTAAAATGTTTGTAATGATACAGCTAAGACCAGGATAAAAAACCTAGTCAGACTCTCTTAAAACTTCATTTTCGAATGTTACATTATGATTTGTTTGAGAGTTAAAACAATGTCCTAGTACTCATGACACCGAAGCTGATAACTTTCATAGAGAACCACTTTACACGCTCTTGATATCAATGTTGTATCCGCATGACAGTTGAACAACTTCAATCCTTGCATTCCCGTAAATTCTGGCAATCAGAATAAATTCATTAGAAGATTCCACGCAGTCGATATGCATCATTGGTTTGGCATAAAAAGTATTCTACTCCCATCCAGGATGAATCGCGTCCACCAATTTGGCATAAATATTTCACATAATATTTCAATTTTTTGCCTTTGTAAAAACACTTTTGCCACGTTAAGATAGTAAATAGAAGTTCCTGAGCACGTAACTGTCTGAATTTCATTATGACAGAAACAGCACGGTGTATCCATTCATGTGTATAAAACTTTGCATGACGTTCACTTCATCGACTATTTCTGTCAAAAAGATAACCGTGATATCGAGTCTTTAGACTATTGGAAAATTCTACCAAGTTAACAGTTGATTACTTACTGGTCATAGTAGAACCTCACCTCACTAGTTACTAGCCGGTAATAAGCCCGATAAAGGGGGAAGGTTGGGCATAGGGCTAGCAACCCTACCTCGGAAAACCAATCTAACCGCTAAACAAACTTCAACGCACAAAGTAAATATACAAAATGAAATTAAACTTATTCCTCGCTGGAATCGGAGAGACGAAATGACACCGGTTGGTGAAAGCCTTCGGGAAGCCAATTAGCCGACATATCTTCTCTCGATGAAAGCAATAGTAAGAATGGGGACATGGAATGTCCGAACAATGTTTCAAGATGGCTGGCTGGCAAGGCTGCCCAGATTGCAAAAGAGATGAGAAGGTATAGCATAGAAATTCTAGGAATCTGCAGATCGAATCTAAGTGGACTCTCTAAACTATCAACCGGAGAGTCAATAATCTACTCCGATATTGTCACCCAGACGACAACTATAAGCACAATGAGTTTTCGAGTGGCTATCATGGTGTCCCAAGAGCATCGAAGGCTCTCATACAGTGGGAACCAATCTTCCCCACCATAAGGATCATGACAGCAAGGTTCAACTCAAAAGGAAGGGAAGTCACAATCATACAATGCCACGTTACGCACCTACAAATAATGCAGATGAAGAAAAGAAGGAGGAATTCCACAGACAACTGCAGTCAGTACTGGACAAGACCCCACCCCAGTTGGCGACGTCAAAATTCTAATGGGTGGGGCGACATGAATGCCAAACTGGGAGCAGACAATACAGGTGGAGAACAAATCTTGGGTCGAGAGGCACTCGGTGAAATGAACGAGAATGGAGGATTGTTTGCAGACTTCTGCGCACTCAACGATTTGGTGATTGGAGGCTTGGTAGTGTGTTCAAACTCAAGAATATCCACAAAGCAACATGAATTTCAAAGGATAGACACACAGAAATCAGATCGACTTCATTTTTAGTGTGAAGAAAGTGGAGACGCAGCCTACTGGACAAAAGATTAGATGAAGGAGGGGAGCAGATGTAGGTTCACACAACTCACTATCTAGTGCAAGGAACCTACCTTTAAAACCAAGTTGAAAGTCTTCACAGAAGTTGGTGATAGACCACAATTCAAGTTCAAGTTCAACAACCAGAACAGAAAATGAAGGTCGAAATTACAAAGGAAATCTTAACGTCAACCAGCCATCAGGGAAAAATGGAAGACATCTACCAACATTGCCGAGGAAACCTGTGTGGAAGAACACTGGGACTCTTTGAAAGAGATGTGGAAAGAAACGCGGATAACCGTGTTAGGAGGAAAGAAGAAGCAAGACGAGGAATGGATCTCCACAGACACATCGAAACTGATAGAGAAGGGAGAGGAAAGTGGTGAAGCAGAAGATGAAACAGTGCAAGGATGAACAACGAAAAGAGGAACTGAAAACAACCTATAAAACACTACACTGGAAAAAGAAGTGAAGAAGAGTGCGCACAAAGACAAAACACACTTCTACAACACACCGACAAGTGAAGCAGAACAGGCTGCAGGTAGGAGAGACAGAGAGACCTGACAATATTACATCAAATAACCAGGTTACTATCTGGGAAGAGATCAAAGCAGATGAAACCAATAAAAGATGAAGGAAATATAATTACCAAAGAAGAGAAACAACGAAACGATGGGCTGACCACTTCATAAAGCTCTTGAATCGACCACCACTTGCAACTCGTCCAGAAGTACCTACCACCTACAACCGCTGAAATACCAGTGAACACAAACCCTCAGATAAAAACAGAATTCCTGAACGCCATGAAGTTGCTGAAATTTAGGAAAGCAGCAGGACCAGATGGGATTCCTCCAGAAACAATGGAAACAGGCGCAGAGACATCAGCAGCGGACATGCTCACACCACTACTGTAGAAGGTTTGGAAGGAAGGAAAGGTACCTGTCGATTGGAAGAAAGGCTACCTTGTCAAACTCCCAAACAAGGTAGACCTACATCTTTGCAAGAACAACGACTGGGGCGGAATCATGCTGCTGTCCATCCCAGGCAAAATAATATGCCACATTATCCTGGAGAGACTAAATGGTGTTCTGCATTCAAAATTACGACCGGAACGGGCTGACTGGCTTCAGAAAGAACAAATCATGTGTGGATCGAATTGCAACGCCACGCTACGAATCATTATACAACAGAGAATAGAATGACAGTCAACTCAACTCAACCTCAACTTCATCAATTTTGAACAGGCATTCGACAGCGTCGACCGAGAAGTATTTTGGCAGGCAGTTGCTTCAACACTACAGTTTCAGTGCCGCAAACATTTATCATTTAACATTTATGAACATCATTCAACAGTGGCTATATGCTATATGATGATGTTACGCGCCAAGTAATTGACAATGGAGACCTCTTTGAAGTGAAGACAGGAAGCAATAAGACAAAGTTGTCGCCTACTATCACCGATGATCTTCCTGATTGTGGTGGACTGGATCATGCAGGAAACCGTGAGGAGCGAGAAGAGGAGCATATGCTGGTTGGACCGACGAAAATGCCCAGAAGAAGATCTAGATTTCGCCGATGATCATTTATGTCTAATGTCTTGTCGCACAAACTGGAAGATCTACAGGTGAAAACCAACAAGTTGGCCGAAGAGGCAGGGCGGCGAAGGAGGACAGGACTTCCTTCAGGTGGATGTAGAGAAGACAGAGGTGATGAAGGTACCCAACCAACAACAAGCAGCAATCATCATCAACGGGAGAAACCTAAAGGAAGTAGTCTCTTTCACCTACCTAGGAAACATCGTTTCAACCACAGGTGGCACAGATGAGGATGTCAAAGTCAGGATCAGAAACACAACAAGACAGGCCATCCTTCATTAGTCTGAAATCGGTATGGAGATCTACTGCAGTCAGCATAAAGCGTGAACAAGATCCGGATTTTCAACACTAGTTCAGTCAAGTTAGTAAGTGATGCACTCGGTGTTTATATGCCTTGGTCAGTGTCTTTCTCTGTATTATGTATATGCACAGCTTTATTTAAAATCACACAGTCCAACCTGATGACAGCGTTTGAAAATTTATGAAAAATAAAACATCCAATTTCAAGTACAATGTATGAGAAGATGCAAAATAACTGATTTCTTTCAACAAGAGATTATTTCCTAATCATAAGTCATACAGAAATCGATGAGGAGTCAATCGAATGCTCTTGTACGGAGCTACTAATTAAGTCATAAATAAAATAACTTTTAAAATAAAGAAAATAATACGGTTAATGATATTTATCGGAGATTTAAATTTTCCACTTTTTGACTAATATTGCAGGGTGGATGTCGATTTTGAGTTGTAGTACATTATCTTTGCATTCCCGATATTCATATTTCGCCATCAATCTTTAATTTGTTTTCACAGTGATGAAATAATTGAGACTCTAGTTGGATTCACCTTGGTAAGTGAGACATACATATATGTACCTCAGTTTATACAGTTGCTCCTATTGTTAATTATCATTTTTCGTCTTACAGCTGTCCCCTCCGTATCTTAACTTACCTATATCAAACTGGGAGATGTAAGGCATGCTTCAGCGTGAGAAATGTAGTCTATAAAGTAATAAACACCGATGCTTTCAATGCATCCATCACATTTAGAGTCAGAAACTCGAAGTGGAAGCAGTCGATGTGACATTTTTTAAATAGTTCACACCGGAGAATTAAATATATCCAGAATAGTGCTGTTTCATGGAATAAATATATCACCTTATGAGTCATGTATTTTTTATCATAAATGTGAGATAGATGATCGGTTATCTCGCAAATCGATTAAATCAGCATCGTCGTCTTCGTATTTTCCATTAATCCTTTGGCTAGTACTTACTCAATTCTGAACAGTGAAGTAGAGATTTAGTGCAATGAATTAGGTGCTCAATTTCTAGCCAGCTCGAACCCTCCTCCTGCCTACCATGCTTTGTACAGTCAGTTAGTTTACTTATTCCTTACACACACACACTACGTGACCAAGTGCAGAAACCGTCGTGTAGTTGTTCGTGATCATAAGTGTTATGGCGCAAAGTTGATCACACTAATTTAGATGTTTTCAGTGTTACCATCTTCATTGAATTTTTCATTCTCCAATACTCTCTATAGAGATTAAACCATTGAGTGAAGAAAAAAATTTCTAAAATCGCTTTCTAACACTATTTTTGACTATCCATATAATTTCTAGCAGCTCTCGAATATATCAAACTATTATATCTTGACTACTGTTTTTGTTTGTTATTTTTTCAATGAATGAGGACTGGGATGACGAAATTACAATTCAGATGTAATATTCATCATGGACTGATATCATTTGGGGATCGAACTCAAGACCTTCAGGTTTCACGGCGAACGCGTTAACCATTCAGCCGCTTACTTCTGAGTAGTCCCATACTAGGACGAAATAGCTGTGCAGTGCTCCCACATTTAAACGGTTCTGTAAATGACATCAGTTCCTGATGAATACTACCTCCAAATTAAAAATCCCCGTTCACCTAAAAAATGCATTAGGAAATACAATTATCGTGATCAGAACGTAGTGAATAGTCTAGAATAGGTTTCGATTCGACTAAAAGGTACGACTGCGTTCTTCATGTATGGTCCACTCAGCTTCTTTGAGTTATGCGTAGCCCAAATTTATCTCAGTGATAACAAAACATGATTAGTGTGGTTTTATCTACAGTATTCAACAATAACTTGTTTGACATCATCATCACCTAGCATCAATGCAAGTCCGCCAAACCACAGCTATCTTATATAGTCACAAACTGATAATCGGTATAATGCTCCTCCTCTCTGATTCAAGTAGATATCGACTGTGATGCGAAGGCCAAACTGGGGAGCCGTTGTAAGAGTACGATCAAGCGATAAAAATGAGTCAAGAATTCTCTTGACAGTCGAGTAAAATCCTTAATGGTTGAAGTAAAATAAAAATCTGGCCAGCAGTCTAATCTTGTACGTCAGTGGTTCAAATCCTGTCACGGCCTAAATATCCATTTCACCTTCAGTTACCAACCAGTGTAAACATATTAATGAAAAATTGAAGGGTATTCCCAACAAAATAGACTCAAATATCTGTCTGCAGTAGTCAGATCAAATAACAGGAATGTCTCAAGTAGACAACCAAATCAAAGCCACAGCAATATTGGCCTCTTATACAACCTTGAGCAGAATAAAACAACAACATTAGTGTATGTAAAACAAAGCTTCGAACACAAAGCAAATCACAGCTAAATATACTGTATTACAAAAGATGAATATAAATATGGTTTCACTAAAATACGGAAACTGATATAAGTACTCCTGTGAGTTTCAACAACACTGACAGTAAGAATATAAACCAATAATGAACATGCTCAAAGAAAAAAATTAAACAGTAGGGATAAATATAACTACAGAGGACATGTGGGAGGGATTTTCTTATAATACACCGCTATATAGACTACTCTTCCTGATTGTGGTGGACTGGATCATGCAGGAAACCGTGAGGAGCATATGCTGGTTGGACCGACGAAAATGCCCCAGAAGAAGATCTAGATTTTGCCGATGATCATTTATGTCTAATGTCTTGTCGCACAAACTGGAAGATCTACAGGTGAAAACCAACAAGTTGGCCGAAGAGGCAGGGCGGCGAAGGAGGACAGGACTTCCTTCAGGTGGATGTAGAGAAGACAGAGGTGATGAAGGTACCCAACCAACAACAAGCAGCAATCATCATCAACGGGAGAAACCTAAAGGAAGTAGTCTCTTTCACCTACCTAGGAAACATCATTTCAACCACAGGTGGCACAGATGAGGATGTCAAAGTCAGGATCAGAAGCACAACAAGACAGGCCATCCTTCATTAGTCTGAAATCGGTATGGAGATCTACTGCAGTCAGCATAAAGCGTGAACAAGATCCGGATTTTCAACACTAGTTCAATCAAGTAGGTCAGTGCTTCTATGTAATGGTTGAGGGACTTGGAGCGTTACGATAAGGATTCCCAACAAACTACAGACATTCATCAACAGATGCCGCCTACACTCACTCAATACTGGAGATCAGATGGCCAGAATGATACGAATAAGCAATAAGGAACTCGGAGCGAACCAACCAAGAATCTGTCGCCCAACAAATATACAGAAGAAAGTGGAGATGCGTTTGGCATGCACTGAGAAGACCATTCGAGGGCATCACGTGCCAGGCCCTCGAGTGGAACCGATATGGGAAACGATTAGTTGGTAGTCCGACGGTGATATGGGGAGATGGTGTGAGGAAGAAATGAAAGCTTCTAGGCAGTCATGGAACCAGGTTGAAAAGACTGCAGAGGACAGAGTGAAGCGGAAATGTGCTATTAAATCCCTTTGTTCCACTAGGAACCCAAGGGATAAATAATAATATAATAGTGTGGACTACTGTTTCCGCTTTAGTAGCCATCTCAAATAATCCAGCCAACTGAATCACACATTGCAATTCTCTTCAGTTGTCACAGCCTATTTTGTATCGTCTACATCCACCCTTATACACTGATATACATACCTAAAACCACTTATAATCCATAGATTAGTATGCATTTTTTTTAATATACGCCGTTAACTCTCATACTGATCACTGGTTGGTTGCATAAATTAGCATATATATATATATCATGCATATCATGTAAATTGACCAAACTGTACTGAATATCCTTTCTTAAAAAATCAATTAAACTGTGGTTTAGTCACTCATCGATGTGTGTGTGTTTAGGTACATCATTTGTAGAATAATAGATGTTGTGGTCATTTGTTTTTACTGAATTAAAAGTAAAGAAGATTAATTGTCCACTGAAAGTTTCCAAGTGTCTACATGCACAGTTGAGCGCTAATCAAACATTATTCAAGTGTTTGATGTGTATCATCTAACCAATAATAGTTATATTCTAGGACAGTGTTTGCTCGTGAGTAGGTGTTTCAAGATTTGTTCGAAAAAATATTTCTTTTCAAGGTGGTATTTATCAGTTGGAGAACTATAGAAAACCTTGGAGCACTGAACAGCTGTTTCGTCTTAGTATGGGACTCCTCAGGAATAATCATCCATGAGTATCTCCATTGCACATGTTTGGTGTTGACTCGGTAAATATAGATTTGTATTAGAGTAAAACTTGTTCATCGTGATAGGAGCCAGTAAATAATGCTATTTGCTATGACCGTTAGTATGACGTAACAGCCTATGAGCCTAGCAGACTACAAACGATACGAACCTATCGCGCAGACAACTTGACTCTAATGCAAGTCAGAACGCCAGCTACTGTCACTTCAATACCGCCGATGCGCGAAGAGAAGACGAACCGTTAACAGAACCCATTTTACTGTCTCAACAATATTCAATACAATTATTGGCGATGCTGAATATAAACATTTCTGAATGACCTTGGCAACACTAAACCCACATATAGTGAACAACCAATGAGAGTTCAGCCTTGAAAGTAGATGGAGGAAAACCTGGTAACGGCGTGAAAAAGCTATGTAGGTTATTTTAAGGTCATGGGTAAAACAGCAGGCAAAACCCATGCACTATTTCACTGGGTGATATATCTAATAAATCAACCAGAATGAAACTATTACATTCACTTCTTTCGAATCCTTAAAATATGGTTATATCACACCATCCATCTTAGTTGTAGACTTACCAGTTGGGCTGAACTAGTCAATGAAGTCGTCAGTGAAACGAATGCATTACTGATGCGCTTTCGATGCATACAATTTAAACACTTTCAAAGGAGCCCTAAGGAGATCTTTTGCCATTAATTATATAGTAGTTTGTAAAGAGTATAGCAAAAGTGAAAACCGATAGAGCAACAGATGAGTTGAGTCAGACTGAACCTAGTTACATTGTTTCTTCAAAATCATAGGAGAGGGCAGAAGTTCTAGTCTGACTTATATATTATTGAAAAATTAGTCATCACTATGACATGAAACAAAATAGACAACTAGCCTGTTTACTGTCCATATAAGAAAAATAAACCGACTAGCCATTAGTTCTCCATTTTTCAGAGTAAACGAAAATTTCTTGTACTCTTTACTGACTTTACTAGGCTGGGATTGACCTTGAAACGAAGCACCTTTCTAACGTTATTTCTATTTTGAACTAATGTTTGATTCCACTCTTCCTGATCGTAAACAAGATTCGGTGGGATTCTTTTTTCTCCTCAAGACTTGTTCCTGTTCAAAGTTAGATTGCCCGTGATTTTGTTGTTTGTGTGTGTTTTAATGTTTTGCCTGCCTTACTAATGTTAACTGTAGAAAAATATGTCAACAATGCAAACGATAAACATGAGTCAACTATCTGCTTGTTTGAAACAGGTAAATCACGGAGTTTTGACTCTGTAATTAGGTCAGTGAGTGTGACTTTAAAGGCCACCCTAGCAACAACTGAAATGACCAATCAGGCTTTGGTATTTAACCTGGATAAGTATTTTTCCACAAAGTAAAGGAATGTAATTGGTTGTCTCACCAGTTGCTAGGGTGGTCTTTAAAGTCGCCCAATTCACTATCCTAGCCGTTGTTAAGGTAGCAATTAGAGTTACCGGTCTGTGATGCCTGTGTATTTCTGCATATCCGTGATGTGAATAAACTCGAATTTATCTAAATCACATCTAGATTGGTTTGCACTTGTGTGTGTGTATGCTGCGTTCATGATGTACTTATATAGTGTCATAAGTTAAGTGATCCTGCTCACTTTAAATACTTGCATCATCCACGATATTCCAGTTAAATATGAGTTAACTGATACTTTTTATTATTATCCTATAGAGTGAGTGGCACGATCATCGGTCGAATACTTTAGTATTCATTTGAAACATTGTCGTTTCTTTGATGCTAGATGTTTACAGTTAGGCGAGAATCTCTTGATCCAACTCTCATGCTTTTCAGCAAGGCGTTCGGACAGTTTTCAAAAACCTCATATATACCCCATCCTTAGTTTACTCAAGAGGGTTTTACTCCGTTTCCCGGCTCACCTTCGAGTTCCAGACCGAACCTTGTCTGTTCAGGTGGCACTACCCTCAAAGCTTGGGGGATCGTTCCCCCCACCGAGCAGGAAACAGCCATAGCAATACATCCACACGAAAACGATTACTCCTACAAGACCACTTTGTTAACGCTCCCGCAAACTGACCACTGAATCCCAAGCCCCGACTATCGAGGTTTCAACGTAGTTATATTAACTGGGTCGTTGACTTTATTCGCCTCCCCGTTGACAGACGTGCATGAAATACGTCCAAGTCTTCATAATCTTTTAGAAAACGATGGACCTAGCCTTCCCAGAAGATGATTCTCCTCTCACGAACATTTTAGACAAGGTGGCTGCTCCTAGGCTACCTTTCATAGGCCAAGTCTACGGCGAAACGATACGCGGTATTCCGAACCGAATACTGCTCATCTTCTCAAGGCTGGCCACATCACCTCTCTTGGATTCCTTCAACAACAGTGACTATTAGAGTTAGGAGGCTGGATTCCCTTACCTTCTCGTTGCACTGCTCTCAGCCTGTTGGGCAGAATGTTGACGGTCAACTGGTCCGTTTGTACTTTAGAGACCCATCGCACTGAATTACGTACATAGATCTTGTCAACTGCCATTACCGCCAAGTCAACTTTGACGGTGTATTGGTTCAAACCCAGTAGGTTCAGGTAAAGGTTCATCATCGCTGCGTAACTGGGTTCGGTCAGTAATCATGAATATGCATATCGTCTCCAGTTTTCGTAACCAGCAGCTCAAACACCCACACCACTTAACCGTACCGTGTAGAGCTTCACGCTGACACGTAACTATAATGGGGTATTTGGCCACCCACGAGAGTCATGGCTACTCATCGTTAGGGTAATGGACTACCATCAAGCTATTCATTTCACACTTATTACTGTAATTAATACAAGGCTAATCACTGGCTAGTTATTCAGACACGCAAGTGTGAACAACTGAACTTTCTCATAGTGTTATTTACATTGACCGTCTATGATAAGGTGCTTTAAAAAGAATTATTATGGGGTTTAACTCTTGTCTCATACGGAGTCGGTCAGAGAATACTTCTGTATGTTTAGTATAATTAATAATCCTTTTTTCACATGGTTTTGACGTGTAGCATGTACACTGTAGTGAATGAAATACTGCTTGGTTCATTTATGCATTGCTAAATCAAGCAAAGGCTTTTCAATGTAGTTAAATCAGCAATCGATACATCAAGTTTATTTCATTAATCACTCTACGTTGCTTTTGTAGTTTTTTACCATATCATGACTAGTTGTCACTTATGCTTCTGAATATGTGATTCTACTTGTGTCAGAAAAAATAATATCTCACCGAAAGCATTCACTTCAAGGAATAGGGTGTGTAAATAAATGAAGCTGCAAAAACTAGAGTTTCTGATTTAGTATTTTCTGACCGCTGCATCTTCACCAGTTAAACGTAGAAAACGTCAGTTCATTTTATGATACGACAAAATAATTCGAGTTTGGATACACCACATTTTCTAAGATGTGCCAAGTAATACGGACCTTGGACGTGATTGATGTCGAATATACTTGCTCAGTTTTGCACACTTAACCCACCCACTCTTTTGGCCATGCAGTCCGACCCCCCCCCCCTCAACCGTTGTTGTCCGAATATTTTGGGTTATCTGATTCATCTGTGTATACAACTAAATTACCTGACCACAACGCGCAATAATGGATCTCACTTAGTATGCAGTTATTTCCTATCTATAATTCATGCATAAATGGGGGAGGGGTTAATGGAAAGCGCTTGGACCGAGGCTATACAATAATGTTGAATTCATAAGATGACTTATAAAGTAATATGACCGGTGACACTGATCTGAGATTTACGTACTCCACTTTTCGGCTGATATAACAGAAAGTAGTATGCTTATTCAACATTACATTCATCATCTGAGGTGGCTTGGACATGTGTTGAGAATGCGGAGCCACCGTCCACCTCAACATGCCATGTTAGGTGGATTTGGATTAGGTTAGAAGAGGGTTCAGGGTGGCCAGATCAAGACGCATGGCATCAGTTGATAAAGTCCCTGACTGTCGGTCTGAGCCCTGTAAGCATATGTAGAACACCCGGCTGGGTCCCCTAGACGATGGGAACCAGTGGCTGAGGACACTTGATAAAATGGCTAAAAATCGGTCACAATGGTCCAGATGTATTCGCTCTTAGACGTCTTTTAAAGCTTGAATGTTTTGACTGGCCTTACTTTTCAAATTTCATTGCTACGTGTACACCATCGTCTACTTTGATATCAGTGTTATTCCATCCACCTTTCTGCTGTGAAGTGTGACAACTTGAACCGATACACTTATATGCGAGGTTCTACGTTCTGCCTGTCTAGTGTTATTATTCACCAGAACGTTAAACTCTTTGTATTTCAAATAATTTTGGTGAATTCTTGATATTTCTATTATTTTTTTCTCATTCCACTAGAAATTACAAAATGAATTTGGGAAACCAGTTATCCTAATGCTTGGAATAATAGCACTGTTTAGCTTTCTAGTATTGATTAGTTTGATACTAGTGATAGGATTTTGGTTCGCTGGATCTTTTGAACACGATTATGAAGAGCGTGTCTCAATGACAACAATAGCACCTTATGAAGCTGATGATAACAACAAACCGAAGCTTGTTAAGAAATCAAAGAATGAATGATGCACAATTGTTTCTATTTTACCGTATTGGCAAAAGACTGCTGTATCACACACGTATTCCGTTAAACTGTGAATTCTTCCAACTAATCAAAACCTCACTCTTATAAAAATTCATATACACCGCGTAAAACGTTGACGAATTTTCTGTTGCCGCAAAATGGTCATGATTTTTAAATGCACATTTTGTCTGATGTTCAACACACATATAATTTTGCGAAACATAGTCATATCTTCTAGTTAAACAGGATTCGAAGGGTATCTGTAACACCTAAAAACACAGATTCTCTAATCGGAAAATGTAAGGATGGGACAACTGATACTCGATTTCACAAGCAAACAGCCTTCTGAATTAAAGACAACTGTATTTTGGTAGCTAACTTAACAGATCAGGGCTAATCAAACCTTTGAAGATGTCTCATCTATGTGAAAATAAATATTTATGATGATTGATTAAGTATGAGAGACGTTTCAACATATTTGTTTCAGTCAGTGCACAAGATTTGTAGTTCAGGATGAGGACAGTGTTCATCTCTAGATGTTTCATATAGGAGTAAAGTGCTGGTGAAGTCGCCTAGCCTGGTGATGAAATGTCCAAGGAAAAGGCTAAGAGAACATCAAACATTAGGATATTAACTTCATGTGCGTTATTCAAAATGCAAAGTATGAAGATAAACAACAGTGTTGAACACCATTGTGTCTTTAAACCCAGAAAAATGTCTTTTAGTATGGAATACTTACGATACAGAACTTATATCTCTGCTTTCCGCAGTATAAGGTTCATATTGTGATATCGTAAAATCTTACATATTCTGGCAAGTAATGGTACAGCTTTACGAATGTTTTCTGACTGAAAAGGTCGCATATTATCATTTCACAAAACAAGCTTCGATGACGCAGACACATGTAATAGGCTTCCGTCGACAGATATAGACAGCTTCATAAATGAACGAATCGATATGCAGTTAACTTTAGATGCTACAAGTTGTAATATCAGTAAAAATTTGACTGTGTGCGATAAAATGATGGCGAGCTAATGCACACTATATAATGTTCTCGCAACTTATGTTGTTCACTGCGAAGTGAAATCATAACATCCTCCTCTATATTGATCTGAAAACTGTTTGATGACCGCGTTGCACAGTAAGCTGACTCGATGATAGACTAGTCTGCATAAGAAATTATACAGAATTATTTTATGAGTTAAGGTGTGTCTGAAGCACTTAACGTTTTCGAGCTATTTATGATCCAGTTGGGAGCTGTATAATGTGATACACCGAAAACGTTAATAGATATGCGATAAAACTGGAAGTAACTGCAGAATAGGTATGGATTATCTAAAAGCCTTTAACGTCGACATAAAACCTTTTTTAGCCGCCTAACGTTTTTCGTAGTGTTACTGTGGAAGATAAAACTAGACTGAATTGGTGCTAACCCCGTTTTCGATCTGCATTTGATGGCTTCTGTAGCTGATGGGTAGAATGATGAGTCTGAAATTTATGGTGCGTTTATTGCTGCTCATACTGTACCGAGTCGTCAGTGCATATACTGCTTCAATTCAACTAGCCTGTTCAAAAACCAATTGTCCTGTGCCGAAAATTGATTGTCTCCATTATTCATACCAATTTTACCGTCAGAAAGTAGTTTTGCGTTTACACGTCATGATTTGCAGTGCAAGCCACCGTAATAATTGACTAAACTAAATCCACTTGCGGGGGAAAAACATGTTGACAAATCGTTAAGATACTGATTGTGATGGAATACCTATTTGGTGTTCTTGGAGCACTCAAGATTGATAATTTGAGAAATTGTGAACGATGTTGCTTAAAATTGGTCGCAGTGGTGCAGATATATTCACTGCTAGTTTTTTTCTGTATACAAAGTTTCCAAGTGACTTTCATTCATTTGTTTCTCCGTCTGTATTATTCTAGCGTCTTTCCAAATGTTTTTTTACCTGGTATACTTTTGTAAACTAAGACAACTGGATCCAACGCACCTCTGTGAAATACATAATTGTTTTGTTTCTTAACCTTAAAATCCACCAAAACATACTTGAAGTGTACTTCAGCCAGTTCCAGCAGTGACCCAGACAAATAACAATGATTCACTTCTCAATGAAACACATGCAACTGAATGGCGAAATAAGTTCCTGAAGTCTACTCATTTCTTTAGAAAAGTACCATTAAGAAACTGGCGATCAGATATAAAGAGATGTTGTGATCATACTTCACAAATGCACTACATTTACGCGACCACCCTCAACCAGGGGATGAAATGGTTTGTTCGTGAATAAAGTAAACAACCCTGCGACATATATGTGTGGAGAAAACATGACTTCAGTATTTCATTTAGTTAATTGTTAGTTTGTTTTTGTGAGTCAACTTCTCTAGTACATTCAAACCGCTCCCCATTGGTATACTATGGTCCTTCATAGCTGGACAATGGCATAAGAACAGAAATAAAATCCTGACTTCATGCAAAGTGGATAGTGAACAAACAGCGCGGTAGGACTTGGGCTCACCTTTATGATAACTCAAATAGACAATTGTATTCAAATTGCATAGAAGCTGATTGATTTTCAATGGATTTTTTTTGCCTTGAATAGATACTGTCCTTCAAAAAGTAGTGACTTTAAAGTGGAAACCTAGAAAATGCACATCAGTGTCCATTGATCTGGTGTCCAACAGCAACATGAAGTCGAATGACAGGTATTAATCACCCTAGATGGCCGCCTAAATGTCACATAAACGACGAGTTCGTATTTCTAAACTACAATTCATCAGGAATCTTAAGGCTGCTGAACTAGAATGTAGAAGAAGCCTAGCCTTTGAAAACTACACAAGGCTAGTATACATCATGTATAATGCCACGTTAGGTCCAATAAACCCGTCCTAGGATCCTGGGAAATCTCAATTTTGGAATCTTATTATTCTTAAAGATTTCGAAAACTGAAAAGTTAAATAGATAGCTCCCAACTGTCTGTTACACGTTCATGCAGTCACAATTCAAGCAGAACAATTTGTACAAAAGTCACGTATGCAAAAATAAGCGATAGGATATTTGTAGATCACAATGTCATGGCTGTTACAGCCTGGATGGGATTTGCGGCTCAAGAAATACACTAAACCCGATCAATAATTTGTGATACATATTCACAGGAGTACAAGAGTACGCATATGCACACTTATGCAAATATTTGTGAAAAGTTCATTCGAAATCCAATCACTTCACGTTGAAAACACATCGGATTCTGTTTAGTAACTTATTAAAGTGACCTTCTTTTTTGTTTCTTCTAGTTTTCTCAATATATTGTCAGCTGGTAAACTAGTCTCAACGGTAACTGTATTATTTTGCACACTTGTTTCAACTTTTTTTACAGCATCTAAGAAATCTTAACAAGCCTAAAATATTTGACTTACCTCCAAGACTCATAAGAACCTTTTTGGCAGCCTGAGCACACCCCCCACAGCTCAGCTCCATGCTAAATGTATATGTCTTCAGGTGTGATCCGCCGACATCCATACCACAATCAAACTACCGCGCTTATTGCTTTAAAGTCCACTGGTAAGCATTAGTCTGTTATAACAAATAGTGCTGGGAGTTTGCCCTTAAGGTGTCTGAAAAAATTCAGCAAATGCACCGGAGATTTCTTGTGGAACTGCAGAGTTCCCTAAAGAACATGCGTACCCTGAATACTAACTTGTCATGCTGCACTACCATCCTACCTTTAAAATGACTAAGGGGTAGCTAGCTATTCAGTTGGAAATTTCACCTTCCATCTAACTGACTCTGTGAGAATTAGCTGGAAAAACTTAACGCTTGCTTAGTCACTGTCATCAGGTTTCCAGCGAACGACTGTATGTTAGGTCTAGCTGCAGCTTACGTTGCTACATCTTCAGTCTTGTATTTCTCATTCACTCACACTCCAGGGTTTTATCCAATGGAATGCGGATTCACTAGAACCATTAGATCCGAAAAGCAAGGTATGGCCAGCAAAATATCAATAAGATTATTTACTTCTGACTGTCTAATTTATTTCAGCCACATCATCGTTCCTCGTTTGTTAAATACCCTTTAGGATTTGTCCTGGTGCCAACTTGACAGACGCAAAGACCAATCACCAATTATTCGGACATGTTATATGCCCACGAATACGAGACCAAAGAAGAACACGATAGTTTAGTGGGATGGAATAGTATATTTGTATGGTTGTGCCAAAATACCGATGCGTTCCAATTAACTGGCTAGGGAGTCGAATACGAGCAGTGCAACGTAACACGACAGCGTGCCAAATGGCAAGGATGCTTGACCGGGTGCCTTCAGCTTAGCAAGTCCAGTTAAACTGTCAAGGTCAGCATCAATGTCGAAAGTCGTCAAACCCTAGGCTATTGATTTTGGGGAAGTGTGTGACGCTGCAACCCGTCCATGGACATGTCTAGTGATAGCGCCTTGTCCTACCTGGTGTTCAACCAAAAATACTTCACTCTCGCCTCGCTACAGTTATCGACCACTGGTTGCTCAGCAGTAACTTAAGCCCTGGCTAAGAGGTGCAAAATAGCTCGGAAAACCTTAGTTTGTCACCCCAGTGGCGCTTTATGGAACCATCGTGTTTAGCAGTGCCAAAAGTGGCCAGGTCTTTGACTCTCATAGAACCCCCTGGCCACCTCTATCGGCGATCGGCAGACCTTCCTGCAGTATCTAGGAGAAACCTTAGTAAACCTGCGAATCTCCTGAGGGCAAGCGGTAATGAGTCAGGAAGAAGCCCTCGACAGCTCCAGTGGTTTTCGTAATGACTGTAATAAATGTGGCCCCACTGCAGACAGAATTACCATAACTTTCGAGCTCAACTTTTTCAGTGTGCGGGTACGTTACTGAACCGATAAGGAACTGTTTTGTCTGACGGTCCAGATCGTTCTTCTTTGAGTCCCACCAGCATTTACCACTGGGACACTTTGTAAACTTCGAGTCTGTTTCCTGAATTTTGCGACTGCTTCCGAATATCGTTTTCATTCTAAGAATTTCTAGCACCCAGACACATCCAGCAAGAACATATGAACGGTATATATCGTTATATTACGAAACAGCTTCATGTTACTGCTCGTTTTGAGTATTCTAAAACTTAAGCCGCACTGCCTATGCTTTGGGTAATTTACGTCCACTTAAGAAAATTTATTAAGGCCAATTTCGCTACCGACACCTTCAAAGTGCTGAACCGTTCTTTTAGTACGCCGAAAATTTTGCTTGCAGGCACACTCTTTGTTCATAAAACTATGGATCATAGTATTTAGTTGACACTTGTTGACGGAGTATTCAAGTTTCCGATCCATTACGAAAGTTGCAGTTTAATTTTGTCCAGCCAATTACTACATTCCTTGTCTTTTATAACATGCTGCTTATTGAACCTTTCATTCACCCTAATATTCTTCATTTTCAGATGGAATTATGTGCTATCACGTTTTCGGTGCTTCTCAGACACCTGTGGTGATTGAGGCTAACGGACTCAACCCCTTAGGAAGCGTCGCAATCTCAGGTAACAAAAGGAGTCGACGAATCTGAGATTTGAGTGAGGCTACCCATTCCTCACTAAGTGTCTTGTTAAGTTGACTTCAATAAAGTCTGCTTAAGTCACGCAGAAGTGTGGAGAAATATGAGTACCAGCCTAATCAACAGATGGCGGGTAACTGTGGGTCAGACTCATGTGGCTAATTACTCCCAAGGAGCACTAAGTTCTGTTTCTTATTCCTGACCGCCGGAAATTCTTTCAGAATCCACAGTAAGTTCAAGTTTAATGCTCGCCCTTACGAGCCACTCAGCCTACTTCATTGTCTGGTGATAGAGTAAATTAGTAAGCTTTACGTGCTTTAGCATATCCTTTCCTTGGGTTCGTCAGTCAGCTACAAGTGAGGAGGCGGCTCCAGTGTTCATTTGAAGCATGCTGCGAGCCCCGGTATGCCCTGTTTTCCGAGGGGCATAGTGGAAGCGAAATGTCGAAATCGGGACTTCATGAAGAGTTGGCACTCCCTGGTAATAATTTTTGACGTACTTCCTTGTTGTGCATGGGCTTCTGAAAATGAATTTGGAGTGAAGACTTTGGGCACTGTCTGAGAAAGGTTTGCAGATTCCAGGGAATTTCGGGCGTTTCTTAATTTCAGCCCGGAGCAAAATTCCGGGTTGCTGCCCCAAAATTACAAAATAGGCTCAAAGTGAGTCTTCGATGTATGGTTTCAATATCTAGACATTCTACTCTTCCACGATCTCTTGTGATCACAAAAATGAAGCTTCTGAACGATTTCAAAACACTGGATCAAGACTTTGAAAGATGGTTTCACATACCGATGATAACTTGGAACTTTCTAATACTTTGCAGGACGACCTTGAAGTTAAAATGAGTGTTGATGGTGTTGCTGGGCCTAGTTCAGAAAGTAGGTGTAGTGATATCAGTCATAAGACACCCAACCGTTTGCCGCAGAAAAAGGCCTGGCGGGGAACTGGGGTGAAGGTTCATGTTGTTTTGTGATGTGTCAGAAGTTGAGACAGGCAGTCGTTCCGGAACTAAGTGTGCTATAAAAACGCGAAAAACCTGCTTCAGCTAAAGAAACTTTGTATCGACCTTGAGAGGTCGTGATCAACGCCTCCTTGCTAAGGATAGAAGTGATAAATTTTGACGATCAGTCCAGCCAATACCAGTTGTTTATTGGTCGGTTTAGAATTGCAGTTGGAAACGGACTTGGTGGATAAAGTCGGACATTGACTTACTTGCGACATTTTTGCGAAGAAAAGATAAGGACAATCGCAAGGCATGTATATCATTGCCTACCAGTCTCGGATATAATAGACTAAGAGAAATCCCCTGCGATCCGCTTGGGCAGGAACATATACTCGCTCGGGCGCTTACCACTGATCTAGAGAGAAATAAATATCCAGTGGACCATATGGCTGAGGATATCAGTGAGTTTCTTTGTCAGACTCAGGATTGTGTCAATGACGCCGTCGCGGGCGGACCGTGTTGCAGGCTTGAATTCTCCGGTCGAATTGGAGGCTACTCTAAGTAGCATATCTGCAACTTTGCAAACCATATGGGCTGACGTGGCAGACAAGATTTTGGTTACCACAAAGAAACCTGAATTTGGGGAATTAGTATGTTTGGCTCAAGGAAGAGCTTGAGTGGCACGATCGAGATATGGCTTCCTGGCGTGACGCAATCTGCAGAGTAGCTTGACGAATAGCTCCGCCTCACAACTTGTTAGGTTTCGTTCAAGCTTAGTAGGAGTTAAGGATAGCTGGTCACGAAAATAACTCGTCCCAAGAATTGCATTTATACCACGCTCCCCACAGCCTACTTCAATGTCCGAAGTTACTAACAATGATGGTTAGCGAAAGAAGACCGGTAATAACAGAAATTTCTGTTTGCTACACCTGTTTAAAGAGGCGTCACATAGCCAGGCTTTGCAGTTCCGGAATTGTGCGCAAGTTTAAAGACTCCAGGGTAGATCACCCCTCTTCGCTGGATGTGGTAGACAGTGAAGTTAGCGTAACCGGATCCATAACTCACTTTGAAAGGGAGGGGCATAAGACATCCTGAAGTAAAGCTGTACATTGTTGCAGTGAAGCTGATGGGTCTCAAAGGGTGCGTGGGAGCTTTTGCGTTATCGGATAATGGATCGGATACGCCATCGATGTCCGAGCAAGCTGTCAAGCATCTAGGCTTAACGGGCAAAAATTCCTCCTTGAGTGTGATTACCGTGAATGGGGCTCTCCCGCGGTAATACCAAGGAACAGGGGTAGAGCTCTACTTACTGGTTAAGCATGGTTAACTGAAGATGCGGAGGACGTGCGCCACCAGCCATTTACCAATATTGGGTCCACACGCCCTACCCGAACAACAGACTGAGGTCTGGGGCCACCCGAGAAGCACTGAATCCCACGGTTACCCAGCGATAGTGCTGGAATTGTGACCAAGTGTGAAGCCGCACATGCATGTTCCGCCTTAAAACACAGTCTCAAAGGTAAAAATCAGTCGTTTGGTGTTAAAATTCACTTGGGATAGTTTGTGTTGAGTCCAATACAAGACAGACCCATGCACAGGGTTGTCTTCTACCGGAGTTCGAATAACTGTAGTGTGTCAGATAACTTAGAGAGATTGTATGTTCATGGGCTCACAGATACTGGTGGTTTTGGTACAACACTTTTCATGGGAGGAAATAGGGCGTGGAAATTAAGGATCGTTCCACCAGACTAGTCAACGAAAAATTCGAGATTGTGCGACCCTAACCTGGTTTACCCAATAATTTTGAAATGTCTTTACGTAGATCTGAGTGCCTGAGAAAACGGTTAGCCAAGGATAGCGATCTACTCGGGAGACGTAGACAAGTCTTGAATAAGCACCTTCAAAGATGTTGCATAGTCAAATGGAATGCTCCTTATTCATCGTCAGGAAGGCTTCGGTGGCATATTCCATATCATCTAGTCTTTGGCCCTTGGGAACCCGACAAGTTAGAGACAGTGCGCGGATGGTCACCACGGTACTTCGCTGACTGAACAGCTCTCAAAAGGAAAAAATGTGGCCAAAATTTCGGTCGGGGTACCTTTGAAGTTTAGAGGTGGGGCCACTGCTGTTTCAGCTGACGGTGAAGATACATATCCTTGCAAGTCCGGATTCTGGAGCACAATAGGCCAGTTCTTCTGCTCTTATGGCGGAAGCACGCTGACATGGACTAGAAGACCCCCAGATATCTGCCCACGGGCCACCCAGTTGGTGTGGTCTCGTCGCCTTTCTTCGCGAACTACGCACTCAGAAAGACCGTAGGCACACGGTGCTGGAGAGTATAGTGCAGCTACAGAGGTTACTGGCGTAAGCCTCTATGTGGGTGATTATTTGGCTTCCAATGATATCTTCTCCAAGGCTGCTTCTTTGGCCGAGCGAATGCGATACGTTCTCGAGAGGGCAGTTTTTTGACTGATCAGACAGATCACTGGATGTTCACGGGTCGTGGAGTCAACGCCCCAAGTGAATGAGGCCACGCAGCATGAGAAATGGATATGGAAAGAATGCCAACGGACAGCACGTTAAGTCTATCCAAATGGTATCCGGAAGTGATATTCAACAGCATTAAGTATAACCTAATAGGGGCCAAGAATAAGCTGGATATATATTCGGGAGAGCCGAAGCGAGAAATGATTTGCAGTAACTTGCCTGGCAAAAAGATTCGTTGGCATTCCAATCCACCAGTGCCGGGCCACCGGGTTGATGTTTAGGAACCCATGATCCACAAGATGAGCAGCAATTAGCGAATGAAGTTCTCACGACATGTATGACGGGCGCCGAACGTATTATCAGCAACCGTCCATCGGTTCCATACACATCCGACGCCGAGGGCTTAACAGCACTAACTCCAGAAAATTTGATGCTGCTGCAAAACAACTTGGAAGGGCTCAGGGGAATTTACAAGAATGGTGGGTTTTCCAGGAGATAACAAATCGATTATCTTTCAGAACTACTTTGGAAAAGCCGGTCCGAGGAGTGTGCTTCCCCACTCAAAAAACGGCATGAGTCGACAAATTGGGAGAACAACATCCAGGTAGGTAACTGAGTCATGATAGTGCCCGACACTGCGGATGGGAATACAGAATGCATCAGTTTACAGGATCAATTATATATTTGTACCACTTCATGCTGGTTCCACTTCTCTGGCCACGGATAATCAGCGTGTTTATGTGAGTAGGCATAAGGTACAAAATACAAAAAGGCCATGGAAATCCAGGGTCTCTGCACATAGTGATTGTTCTCGAGGATGAATTTCACCCGCATCTCACAAAGGTAAATAAGGCAAGTGTTAAGTGCAATTACGAAAGCAATGCACTTTTAATGCAGAAGAAAGAGATAATATCCATGCCTGTGTAACTAACCAACAGTAAATTCACGCCTCATTATCGCGGCAGTAACCTGACAATATTCTGCAGTAAGTGGAAATTTCTCTTTCAAGCTAAGACTACACGGTCAAAGGTCATTGACCAACGTACCACCACGGCCTGTTAGCGACAAATAATATTTGTCCAAATATCATTGGATTTGAAATTCAGTTCCTTTTCTGTACCCTTTCATATTTTATCACTTATCAACTCAAGTTCACCATGGCGATTCCTTAATATTCTTATTCCTGAGGTTCTTTTTCTCTCCGACAGACATGTTCACTGCGCAAGTGTTACGGCAAAATTACTGAGTAGCACGTAACGAAGACATGAACCTCAAGAATTTTCGGACTCAAAGCGAAACCGACCAACTCCCAAGCTCTCGGTTGTCAAACAACGAATGTATATTCAAATTGCAGGCGGACTCCGTGAAAATAATCCCTCACGGCAAAGCATTTCTACGAAATTTGTTACGAACTCCCGGTTTTTACGGCTGCTGCGGTTTCCGGCCCAGACGAAATACAGTGGTGACACCAACTGAAACGAGAACTTCGATCCACCTATACAGACATATGGAATGGAGTCAAACAAAATGAATGGCTGGCGTTTTTGAAAACATCACGAGAATAAAATCAAAACTCATGCAACACTCTCCAATGCAAAACTTTGGTTTCTTTTTACAATCATAGGTATTCAATAACATTCATCAAATGAGACAGACGCGTTCAAGCATACAAACATCCCAAAATGGTCCCCGGGACTGAAACCAGCACACCTAAGGGTCACGGAGAGGAGTATCCTGGGCGTACTGGTGCCAAATATGGGTCACACTCGCACCAGGCAGGCGTGGCTTGGTTGAAGGAACAGTGTTTCATTAGGAAACGTAGACTTCGATATATTGGCGTCAACCATTTTCTTCATATAGATGTATATGATGGGGTATGGAGTGTGAGAATAATTTCGCTTGTGTGTCAACTGAAATCTTCACCAACATTAATCTAAGGTGATGAGCCACACGAAAATCTCCATCTTCTGAAGGGATGTGAAGTTGCCGCTACTGGTCTTAGTCGGACGTACTTCCGTGTAAGCTTGAGGTTTCATCGAGAAAGGCAACTACCCTTAACAGGTCAATTACAGAGGACGTGAATTTAAATTTTAGCAGAGAAAACAAGCAGATTTATCTCATGAATAAGTAAATAAACGTTTTATTATCACACTAATAACTTAACATGAGAGAAGTTAGTTTACGGGCATCATCACCCTGATTCATGTTGAAAAATCCACAAGATTTTACGAGTCCCGAATGGTACAGCCGGAGTGTCATTAAGCTCAATTAAAGACATCGGAAGATTCTGCCACTTACGAAACGAACAAGAAAATATCACTTTACAGCGCATACGGATTGGTAAAGTTTAGATGACAATAAATACTATCATCATATAATGGATTTAACATAAGGAATACCGGTTTACAGGCATCGTCAAACTTATAATTCATTAAAAGTTACAAATAATTAATACATTAAGTCATTAATGTGCTTAATCTCGTTTAAAACTTTCTGCAATTCATGAGACGGGCATGAAATGTCACCTGCCATTACACAGACAGGTTCCACTGTCAATAACAAAAGCGGGCAATGTCCGGAGGTTGCGTTATAACCAGCGGACGTTGGTAGTTATTTGGTAATATAACCGTCTATTGCTTAGGAAGCTCCTCAATTCTTGGCTTTGCTAAACACAAAGGACTCATTTATTCCGTCTGGAATATCGGTAAAGTGTCCACAGTTGTATAACCGAGGTGATTGGCTGAATCAATACATTTCTAGTTCATCATGTTACGTTTAAAGGGAATATAGACTGGTTCCACCAAGAATAATTGTTGTAGTGGTTGGAAATGAACGTTGAAATGGCCAGTAGTCCGAATGGCAGTATTCATACATAGGCTTCGGGTACCTTTTGTATTGGCTTAGGCAGCATCATTCGAGAAGTGTATCTGATGCATGGTAACTTTCATGTGAGAAGGTCACTTAATACAGACTACTAGAAAACACGTAATGTGAGTCTGCTGCAGGTAAGTTGCTCCACGAACCATTATGTAAATTGGTCTGTCGTCTGATCACCTGTTCAGAGTGCGTCTGCTGCTGTTGGGAAAGCTTAGACAGTTCGTCGCAAGAAGAGTCGTGACCAGGTGGTGAGTTAACCGCGAAGATGGGCCAGAAGCCGCGAACGAGTGGCAGCAGTTCAATAATTACCGGCTTCAGTGAGCAGGTATTACTTCCACCGAGCAATTATGTTCGGAAATCCCAAAATAAGACTGCATGGCTGTTCGATGAAATGACGATGAAGTTTATTTGTCCACCCAACAAGCCTCAACGAAGCTAGACCAGCCATATGTTTCGAGTAAACTGCAGTTGGGAAGTTCTCTTCTCATCAAAGCACTGACAAATACTTTTATCGCCAATAAGATGCGGCCGCCAAAGTTCGACCCTACATTTCAAGACGACCACCATTATTTTGGTACCCATGATATCTGCACTGCAGGAGGACGTTCGGAAAGGCTGTAAATTACATTGTGGTGAGTTGAAAATAAAAATGACTTTCCATATCAAAGATAAGTAGACTTGTCGGCGATGCAAGTAAGAAAGACTTTTAATTCAAATACCACTTTGTATGATGGCACTGTGGATGTTTTCAGTAGAGGTATCAGAATTCAGCTTAACATACTGAAACCAGTTAGTTGGCATGATCAGTGAGTTATGTGCACTACGAACACGGTACTTTTTAGGCAAGAAACGAACAGAAAATCTGTCAGAGGCCTTGATGAATAGAAGGAAAGTAATTAAGCCTCAACTTCGATCTGAAATTGCTCGGTAAAAAATCTAAAGGGTAGGAAAATGTTGACCGAGAGTTGAAGAAACTTTATTGACCTTAACCAGCGAGTTGTTAGCTCAGGAAAAGTCAAGGGCTTGGTCCCCAGGAATATATTTGGTATTGTTGGATCTGTTGACGTTATACGATGGAGGACAAAAAGCACCCTAGGGAACTCTAGGATGTCTCAAATCTTCTTACTACAGCTGGAGTCGTGGACGGCTGAAAGTGGGTTGAGCCTCAACCTGGAGAAGCCCAAAATAATGTCCCCCTAGACACCGGAATTGGCGCTGGAAGGCAGGCAGTTCTGCACTAAGGTCAACAGAATACGGCAGTAGTGGAAACCATCGACATCAGGAGTGTCTCAAGAAGTAATCTGGGGTAGCTTTCGTTCCTCCTGTTCGTCGACGATCTTCCGCGCAAGACCCTGTCATCCATACTCCTCTTCGCCGAGACATTAAAATGTGGAGGGCAGCGAATGAAGAGGCCGGCTGTGCAGGACTACGAAATGACCTGCAGTTACTTGAACTTTGGTTGCCGGAAAATGGCCTGAGCTTCTGCCTGGAGGAGTACAAAGTGATGTGCATCAGCTCGGATGAAGCAAGGACGGCCGACTTTAAATAAGTGCTGAGCAAGCCTGCAATTACCGCAGCATCCGCAGAAAAAGATTAGGGGTTCGACATCCCAGACGGCCGGGATACCGGCTCCAACTATGATGACATGGCACTTTCAGCGAACCCCACTGTGCACTTTCTCCGCGGACAGCTTGGTGCCCCCACACCTGAACTGTAACCCGGTTTTCAAATCCTCCGTACGGCTTGACCAATAGGTCTTTAGGGTGGTGGCTCCCCTAACACCCAGGACAGGCTTCAATCTTCTTGAAGAGAATACAAAGATCTTCAACAAAATCACTTTTGGGATCAAAGAGGATGGCCTACTCTGAAAGACCAGAACACCTAGGCCTGTTCAAAATGGGCTGCCGCATAAGTGGGTTGATCTCACCATGGTCTACAAGACCATCAATAAAGCGAATCACGCAAGTAAACTAGCGTTGCCTACAGCACGGCCGTCATTACTAGGAAACCTCCTTCAGGATAGCATGTCGGGGAGCCAACACTAGGCCCAAGTTTAACTCTTTCTCCTCATGAGTAAGTGCTTTGTGGAATGCCCCACCACAGGATCTAATCACAGCCCCATGGCAGGCTGATTCAGAAAACGATTAGGCAGTCACTTCACTTCACACGACTTGACACACGTACTGGGGAAGTTACTAATCTCACCAGTCCACCATCACGTCCCCTCTGCTTATCACTCGCTACCCCTCTCGTTGGTATGCCTAGATTATCTACTAACTCTTCTCTGGCAGGCAGACCTGTGCTATCCGCTTTTACTTTTTAGGTAGTCCCACACACTTTTTCCAGCTATTTTACTATTCATATTCAACTATGTGCAGAGTCATGAGTTATAGTAGACCCTTAATCACTCTGCAAATTGCGATTTACCAGCGCACAAAAACATTCACCTCACCACAGCTAAAAGTAAGAAAGCAAAAACGAATTCCGGGTCCAATGTAGGAGTAAACCAAACAACTGGAACCAAGACTCAGAAGCCAGACGCCAGAGGTTAAAAACTGTCAGTTTTCTACTCTCATACTATCAGTGTTGGATGTTAGAAGTCTACTCATACATCCTAATTGGAGACAAGTACGGCCGTAAGACACATCTTCCACCGTCTTATTGCATTATGGAACTCCCTCTGCAACAGGAAGTGGTCATAGCCTCGACAGTTAACTCCTTCAGGGGAATGTCTGGGTAATACCTAGGCAAATACGGCTTACTGACAACACACACAAGTGACAATGAAGCATTTACTTATCCTTCCCTCTACCTCCACTCTATTGCATCTACATGCTTTGTCAGCCTTGCTCACATGATTACTGGTGTCATTGCTATTCCATGATTATCTCTTTCTCTTGTTGTTTTCCCACTCTTTTCTATACCCGCCACTAACCACACAGAATCTTCCACATGATTTTCTGGTTAACACTTTCAAGTCTACCTGTGCGGACACAAGTCATAGAAATTCCATTGGTCTCATCAGCGGCTCTCTAGCAGCGCTAAATAAGCGGCCTACAAATTGCAAGTCCAAACCAAGCAACTATTCACTACGGCCAGTGCAAAACCGCGGATAAATTGGGAATGTTGTTGGTTAAAAGAGCCAGGGCCACCAAGAGGGGAGTTGAGCCTTACAACCAAGACGTTAAAGTTCAGAAACGGTCAGTTTCCTATACTTGCGCAACAAATGTCTAGTGACCTCGCACAACCTGGCGCGCTCGTTGAATACTGACGTGTTTGTCTCATTTGTATTCTACTCGGAAATAGCTACATATAAGCCCTCCCAACTGGATGTTTACTCCACAAAAGTTACGGTTTCACTGGAAAAACGTTTTGCTACAGAACGTACAGTTCTTAGTCGGTCAATACTATCGCTCTCCAAAAGGACAACTGTGTGGTAGGTCCAACCGTCTCGATCAACTGCTATAGCTTAGATTGCTGCAACTGCAGCGCCACTTATCTCATTCAATCATATACCTTGGACCTGTGGGAAACTTTGGGCATTCTTCCGTGTCGTACGACTGGGCAAGCCTAGGTAAGGTTGACGACTTTATCTATCACTGCTTTTCTACGTTTCGCTTGATACAACCATCTGTCTATCTCATTTGTATCCCCCCAATCAACGGTAGAAAAGAGTAATAATCGAGTCCTAACCAAATCTGGCATCAGAAACATCCCAGGCAAAGCTTCACCCCAGCCACAAACCTTCCCATCAGTGGTAGTAATGAGAGTCAGAGGTAGGAGGCTTAGTGCCGCCGTAAAAGATCACAGATTGACCTCAGGAGGACAGTTGCAATAACCACCTCCCGGGAAAAGTCGAATTCCTGTCTGTGGTCTATCAACGAGCATGTCTTTCTGGTACCACCAGCCCAAACCCTAATCCAGCCGTGAAGGCTACCACTGAGAGACGGAAGAGAGGGAAAAGAACATCGTTAACCAAACGTTCTGGTCAGGCTGACGGCTGCCATACATGTGGTCTCACCCTAGCCGAGAGGGATGCTGCCTTCGAGTGTAACATCCGCAATAAGTGGGTGCACAGTCAGTGTGATGAGGACATACCAGACCAATATCACACCTTCATGGCGCGCTACTCATGCACGTGGTTCTGGTACATCTGCCCACAGTGCCGCATAAGGCCACTCTTTTCTAGAGGCTCGCTGATGGATGTCGTAAAAGACATCATAGTGACTACTGTGATGCCGGCACCCACACAGCCTACTACCCCAGGCCCTAGCAGCAAGAGTGTCAGCACTGTACCCCGGCCAGTCACACCGGTTAATAGTCCAAAACGACCAAAACGACGACCTGGTGCGCCACCAACTAAATCAGTCCCTAACCCTGAAGCCACTTTGGCGGCTAACCCCACCGTACAACGGGAAAAATGGGTGACAGTGGAAAAGAAGGTGCACTCTTCCCAAAAAACACCACCCACAGTACACGAAAATAGAGAAGCTGATGACAGATCGAATTCCATCACCTTATTTAATGTTCCTGTGTGCCATGATAGTCTCCTTGAGAACAGAGAATCGTTTGACAACCAGCAATGGGAAACCGCGTGCACCACACTAGGACTGGGTAGCCTAGAAGCAAAACTGTGCAGGCTCTACAAAGGCAACTACCCACCTCAGGGAAAGCCTCCGCCGATGAGAGTTACCCTAGGCTCTGCTAAAGAAGCGGAAAGATTCTTGCTAATGTCACACACACTAGTCATCAACAGGTCATCCAGCATCAGAGCCAGACCAGGCCGCCTTTGGTCAGCAGGAAAAGTATCTCGCGAGGCGCCCCAAACGCTGAAACCAACAACTATGGTTGTCCACGGCATACCAGAACTGACAACCGGCACAGTCGTGGAAAAGTATGCTCACGACATCCAGCAATGGCAGTGGTTTTCAGCGAGGATGGGGCTAAATGGGACAGCAGCGGCGGTGGTCTGCAGACTGTCACGTCCCTCACATTTGACGACGATAACAGCACCCCGGTCGGTGGCTGTTAACTTCGGCTGTCATGAACTTTTAACCGGCGTACTGCAAACTTGGTACACAGTAAAAGGTAACATCAGTGGGAATGTCCGCTGCTGTGAAAGCAGGCCCAGGACACTCCAACAACAGCAAATGGCAGCACCTCCTAGCGCTGAAGCCACCATCACTGTCAACAGACAAGATGCACAATCAAGCCTGGACTCTATGAAACCCCCAGAAACCATTGTGGGAAGAAACGTGATTGGACCGGCTCCACTGCGGCTGGCCGTCATATAGCAAGTTTCGCCATTACGCACGACTACCTCCACTCTGCCAGCACCAAGATACCCCATGTCGCTGGAAACATAGCCAAGTGTCTTTACAGTAATGTGGGGGGACTCAGAAGTAAAATGGGGGAATTACGATTTCTCTGTTCCTACCTTGCTCCAACGATCATAATCCTGACAGAAACTTGGTTATCACCGGACATTAGCGACGTCGAAACTAGTATAGACAGTATGCGTGTGTTCAGGAGAGACAGGGAGTTTAAGGAAGGAGGCGGAGTGGCGATGCTTGTAAGCGAACGAGCAACTGAAACTCTGCTTTCAGGGCATTAGACTCCATCTGGTGTCAATTTAAGGTTGGACACACCAAGTACCTGGTAGGAGGCATCTACAGAACACCTACTAGCAGCGTGGAAGATAACCGACAACTGCTGCAAGTAATGTCCGGAGTGACGTCCATCGGGTACGACCAGGTCATTATAGCCGGCGACTTCAACGCTCCGACTCTCAATCTTGGGTTCGACCGAAACCTACTCAACACTATCAAAAAGGCTGGGCTGCACGAGAATATTGGTGGTGACACTCGCTGGGGGTCGGGCGGAAAGCCGTCCAAACTGGACTACCTTTTTACCAGTGACGCACTGCTGGTAGGAAATGTACAGGTTCAAACCCCCCTCGGCTACAGCCATCACGGCGTGGCAGTGTTCGATCTGGTACTCAATGAACAACTGTTAAGGGAGGCATCGCGCCCTTGTCTTTGCCACAACAAAGCGAACTACGTGGCGATGAACCAATATCTGTCGACAGCACCATGGCCTCAGAAGTGGGGCAACCTGTCGATTGACCAACATTGGGAACTGGTCAGAGATATCATCAAGAGGGCTGTCTCTGAAGACGTCCCAGTAATCACAGCGATACCGCGGAAGCGAACCTCATGGCTGAAGCGAGGCACTGAACGCCTTTTGAAGGCCAAGAGGAAAGCATGGCACAAGTGGAGGACTTCTAGAAAAGAGTCTGACCACACTGTACATGTTGACCTAAGAAATCGATGTAACATTAGAGTGAGGGAAGACAAGAGGTCACTCCAGACGAACCTTTCTCAAAAGCCCGAGGCAAACCCAAAAACCTATATCGGTTTACGACAGGCAGAAAATCCACCAGCCAGGGGGCTTGCGTCCTGAAAGGCCTAAACGGAGAGAACCCCTCCGGACCAGAGATCACCGAAGCCTTTAGCACCACCTTCGATACGCAACTGAATACGTCCCTATCGAACCAAAATTTCAAACTGTCCGACCGAAATTCAGCACCTCCAAACGCAGTAGAGTTAATCTAGATAAGTGCCGAGCCATGTTTCTCCGCACCCCAGACTCTCAGAAGGTACCCTATTCTCTCTATGGAACACAACTTTCCTACACCATCACAGAGAAAGACCTAGGAATAATACTGACTGACAAACTAGACACTAGTCCCAATTATCCAGGAGATGCCTTCAAAGCCTACGCAGTACTGCAATTCATGAGCAGACAACTCGTTGCCCTCACCCCGGAACTATTTTTAAAGCTGCATAAGACCTATATAAGACCCCACCTAGAAGTACACAATGTCATTGCACCACCATATCTGAAAGGAGACGTGAACCTCCTGGAGAAAGTCCGAAGGCGAGCTACAAAGGGTGTCGTGGGAATGAGGCAAGAACCATATCATGACAGGATGAAAGATCTAGGGCTCTACTCTTTCAGCTACCTTAGATTACGTGGTGACTTGATAACGGCTTACAAAATACTGAGTATCCCAAGTTGTCCGAACAGTGGAATCCTACCGAGCGGCCACTATGGAGGTCCTCGTGGTAACCCAGGGAGGATCGCTCACCAAAGAGCGAAAACCCGTGTGAGATCACACTTCTTTCTGCGAGTTTGCGGCCAGTGGAACGCATTGCCTGCCGAGATTGCTACTGCTCCGTCTGTTGACAGCTTCAAGAAGAGGTTGGGCAGTTACTCAGCGACGCGTGGTTTGCGCTCATCCAACTGGGATGTGGACTAGGCTAACACGACCTACCTACTAGGTACGACCAACAACTACTGAACACTTTGGTACAACCGTATACCCTCCTATAGACGTCCCCTCCAGTTACCGTCTCCTACTAAAAGAATTACCTTATTCTCACTCGTCTTATCATGTCATTTATAGTTCTTCCCTCTGACGTTACGTTCTCAAACTTTAACAAAAGCTCTCCTTATCACCTATTCCCTATAAACCTACCAGTGTTTCTTCTTCCATGCCGCTTCCTTCCCCTTTCTTTTTTCCTTTTACTATTTCATCTCCCTTTGCACTTTCTCTTCTTTGAATTCTTTGCACATATTTTCAGTCTCCTTTTTACAACCAGTCTGGTCAATTGTCTGCTGGCACGACATTTTAGGAACCCATCTGCATCCCAGTCCACGTAAGAAAAAACAAACACACAGCAGAGTGGATAGACCTACTGCATCGGAATACATCAGAGACCTGGAACTGTTCCGCAAGACCTAGGGGCGAGCGCGAAGAAATCAGTTGGTTGACACTAGCTCCTAGAAAGATATTGGATATTGAATGTTGGACATGGCAGTCTAAAGTCATTGTGAGCGCGCATTTTGGATGGTGCGCAACTAGGGTGAAGGGTGTATTCGCTCCCGTTTGTTTTCACTGTCTAGCTTTCAAGAAGAGCGTTGAGTATACTTTAATATGTCCATCGTATTCCTTGACCAATATCATCTGAAATTTGTGAGTATTTACGCTTTATTTTAAAAGTAGATGGTTAATATTGAAAGCATATACCTTATATTGAGCATTTTTGTATCCAAAAGGATTTCCACCCCTCATAGCTGTATTTAGCGTTGCACACAATACATCTTCCTGGATATGGACAAATTTTATGCGGTTCTTCATCATGAAAAGGGTCATGGTGTTGATATCATTTTTCATTGCAAACGTCGCGTTGTCGCAATGGCGAACAATGGTTCATAGGGTTCTGCGTCTATCTTAAAGTAATAAATTCTGTATTTTTTATGATCATTTGTTTTCTTGGGCCGTTAAAAATATGGTGGTTCATGTGTTGTGCTTCAGTTTGTGAAAGTCGTACGTGTTCATTGACTAATCTTCGAACAAAAAGACCTTAAGTCTCAATAATGTTAATGGACCCACTCGATTTTCACAAACTAAAGCACGATGCACAAACTATCGTGTTTTCAACATTCGATGCATAAAATAAACCAAATTGTCCCCAAATGTCTTCACTTGCGGACTCCGATTCCAAGACAGAGGGAGAAGAGCAACTAAGCCAGTCAGCAAACTGTATGTAAGAGAATAACCTTACAAGATTATCAAGAAATTAGTCTTAATGCTCAGTGAAATAGAACAACTGAAATGTAGGCCGATTAAGATAGTAAAGCAAACCGATTAAACATTTTTGATTTAAGCGTCCAGTAAAGCTAGAGGAGCTGCTTTCAAAAACCCAGAAAGACTCAAATTAAAAAGTTCAACAAACTAATGGAAGATAAGTTCCCTATAAAGAGTGAAGCTGCGAATGAGACTCCACCAACGGTCAATCGAACAAAGTTGGTGATCAATCAGCTAGAGAATTAAGCTCAAACGAAGTAAAAGTTCTCGAGAAAGGACTAAACTTCAACGTAGTAGTGGCTCAACTCAAGCCTGAAGATGTTATGCCCAGCTTAGAAGTAGCACTAAGTCCAGTAAATTAGCCAACTGCTAACCAGTTACGTGCACAATGTGCACTGACACTAAAACACCACAAAAGGGAGGAAGAACTTAAAGAGACAAGAAATATCTGCGCTGACAAATTTTAAAGGTGACAACAGTATAGTAATTGCCAAGGCTGACAAAGGCAATTCAACAGTAGTTATCGATAAGGTGGATTACTTGAAAGAAGCTGATGAGCATATGAGGAAATTAAAAAACCTGCAGATACAGTTGTGAATAAGATTTTAAAAAGTTTGCAGCTGATCTAATACTTCAAATGAAGCCATCTCTGGGGTAAGTATTAGTGGTTTAATTTAACGCCTGAAACTGATAATCCTAGCAGAATGTATAGTACCTTTGAAGTTCATCAAACGGGTTATCCTACTAAGTCAATAGTTGACTTTAGAAACACCAACAATTAAGTGTTTAGCTACAATACTATACCCTAATAGAAATCGCTCAATATTTGGGCACACCAATTCCGTTGAACTGAAACACTGACTAAATAATATACAATTGGATGAGGGAGAAAAGATGGTCAGTTTTGATGTGACGAGCCTGTATAAAAATATACCAGTTAAAATGGCACTTGAGACATTCAGAAATAAACTCCCAACTGACCATGAACTCGGTAATAGAACCAGTTTCTATTGAATATATGCTAGCGATAAGACTACGTTTAACTTCCACAGTTTTCAAATTTCCAGGCAAAATGTATAAACAAACAGGAGTGGCGGCGGGATCTCAAATATCCCCACTCGTAGCAGACATATTTATCAACATATGGGAACAAATTGCATTGGAAACATTCCAACCCCTCCAAAAGTATGATGGCGACATGTAGATGACACATTTTCTGTGCTGAAATCGGAACACATCCTGAGATTTTCCGCACACATTTACTCGATGATAGATGTAATCCAATTCACTTATGAATCAGAAACTGAAGAAGGAGAATTACCTATATTGAATTGGTCGATCAAGAGGAGAGAAGACGGAAGCTTAGATACCAGTGTTTACAATAAAGAGCAAGCTCAACTTAAAAGTAAATTGAGAAAAAGTCTACGCAACGATCGCGAACAGTGGTGGGCAGCAAAGGCTAAAGAGATGGAAAAGGCAGCGGCGATCGTTAATAGTAGACACTTATTTAGACTTATTAAGGAGACTTGGAGGGGGTGGGGAGGTCAACTGCCGTTAGTGAGGCTATAGCGGAGAAGGACGGATCTGCGATTCACTTGCAGGGGAGACGACTGGAACGATGGGCAGAACACTTCGGGGAATAGTTTAACTGGCCTCCAGCTACTATTGCGTTGCCCGCTAACCAGTCGCATCCTGAATGGGACATAGAGATAGGTCCCCAAACACTAGAAGAAGTTGAGAAAGCGGTAGGTAACCTGAAGCGAGGAAGGGCAGCAGGACCAGACGGGCTACCTGCTGAGGTATACAAGAATGGTGCTGCAGTGCTCTTAGTCAGGTTAACGGAAGTGTTAGCTAGTATATGGGAATCAAATTCGATCCCCTCTGACTGGTCTAAGTCACTGATTATTTCAGTCCTCAAGAATGGCGAGAAGTCCTCTTGTGATAACCACAGAGGAATCAGTCTGACGAACATAGCGTCCAAGATCCTAGGTTCTATAATTCTCCGATGCCTGAGTGAAGCCCGAGAAAACCAAGCAGGCTTCAGACGCGGCCGCGAGTGTATCGACCAAATATTCACACTGCGCCAGGTCCTGGAACATGGGCACGCTTACAGACGCCCGACAATAGCTGTATTTCTCGATCTGAAGGCGGCGGCATTCGACTCCGTTGATCGTTAGAGCCTATGGTGAATTGTCCAGGGAGCTATGCTCATCGAGTGATGTCTGTCACGGATGCCCACTGTCTCCATTCTTGTTCAATTTTATCATAGATATTCTTATGGAGGTCTCCCTTTCGTCACCAGGTTACACATGCTGACCTAATCACTGGAGAATTTTCCTTAGACCTAGAATATGCAGATGACATAGTCCTGTTAAGTGAAGACACTGACAAGATGCAGAGTCTTCTAAACACTTTGAGTGGGAATTTGAGAATGTTCGGGATATACGGTTCTCAACACCCGAATGCAAATTTGCGCTCCAGGACTGGTCTTTAGCGGTGCCGCGGCTAACAATAGAGAGTGAAGTGGTTGAGAGAGTTGACCACTTCACTTACCTGGGTAGTAGGATCAACGCTGGTGGCTAGCTCAGTGGCGGGTGAAATCTCTGCACAGATTCAAAAGGCTTGATTGGCTTTTGCCAATTTACGCCACCTATGGCGCCGCTGTGATATCCGTTTGTCTATTAATGGTCGCGTGCATTGCATCTGCACAACAGTCCGCTCTGTTCTACTGTATGGCTGTGAAACATGGCCATTGAAGGTGGAAGACATGAGAAGGCTTCAGGTGTTTGAACACCGTTGCCTTCATAGTATAGTCTGTATTCCGTGGTGTCACCAGGTGAGTAACACAGAAGTCAGGTATAGAGTTTTAGGAAGTAGAGGTAAATTTGTTGACGAGGTTGTGAACCTTCATCGGCTGAGATGGTAAGGACATGTGTTACGTATACCTCGTTACATAATGTTGGCCGAAATAGGTTCAGGCTGGAAAAAGGCTCGAGGTGGTCAATCTAAGACATGGCATCAACCTATGAAGTGTTTGACTGTTGGTTTGAGCCATGTGGGGCGATGTAGACTAGTCGGTTGGGGACCGCGAGACAAGAGGAGCCAGTGGTTGGAGACTCTAGGTGATTACATGGCTCAGAACCGATGTTAGTGGCACAGATGTATACGCACATTATCCTCATCTTAACGCTAAACCGAATCTCACCATTTTGTCATCCTTTCTTTCTTTCTTTTCGTACTTTGTATTTCTTTTGACTGAGTTTTCTGATCTTAATCTTGCGCCTCACCACCTTTTTACTTGATGTAGTGACATGAGCTGTGGCAACTCGGACCGTTACGCGGTAATGCCTGGTCCTATGTTGATATTGATGATGATGATGTGTTTATAGGAATCCAATAGATTCGAATAGATACTTGAATTTCGCATCATTTCACTCTGTATGTGTCAAAGTAGGCTTGATAAAAAGTCTAAGTAATCGGACTAGGAGTTTGATTAAGAAGTTGGAAAGCCTAAATACGGAAATGAAATACACCACAGAAACTTATTCCTAATAAATATCCTACAGAATTTATTACAAGGTTTATAAGGACTGATAAAAGAAAGAGTGATGATTGCAACCTGCCTAAAAGGGGATTCAAACCCTTTATAGTGTTGCCGTATAAAGAATGTACATCAGAAATTTCACGTAGAATTCTTGACAATGGTGGGATTAGGGTGGCATTTAAACCCACAAACCCGCTCAGAGAGAAACATTGTAGGCTAAAAGATCCAAAACAGCCAATTAGGAAAAATAACCTAACCTACCTGATACCACGTAATGGTTGTAAGGTCAAGTATGTAGGTCAAAGTAGAGACCGAAGATACGTCTTGCTAACAAGGGCCAACGAGCACGAAATCTAGGTCGAACAGAGCACCCTCCTGATTGCTTCCATCAAACCAGCAAGTGTAACAGTTTATTTTTTGTCTTTTATTAACTTTGCAGTCAGAATAAAACTAGTCGTTTTTATCAAACCTTTACCTCTTTTATCTTCCGAAAGCCGCGTCATCTAACTTGCACTTAAACATGTCTCTCCCTGAAACTGGAAAAACTGAAGCTACTCAAATTTTTCCTTCAGAACAGTCAGTAATTCAAACCTGGGAACGTCAGCAGGATGTTCATGTAGCTCATCCTCATTTGGATATGTTGGATGCTTGGTCTTCAGATGGTGGCAGTATTTCTTCGTCATCATCCTGCTGCTCCGACACTCACTGCATTAATTCTGATGATCCAATGGAGTCTACAAATTGCGGTGAATTAACTGTAGAAGATCGTATCAACTCTACAAAAGACATGCGTAGGCCAATGTTAGCTCAAAACCGTAATCTTCATTACTTGAAGTACGTACATATTTTTTAATTCCAGAGGTTTAATCATATATTTTTGAGATCAATGTGGATTTTTAATTTAGGGGTAGTATTCATCATGGACTGATATCAGTTGCAGAACCAGTGCTACCAGGTTTAGTTATGTTTTAGAGTTTAGTATCCATTTCAATACTATTATTAAGTTCTACTTTTCACCACTGTTGGTCATAACTAATCAAATTCATTCAGAATCACAACTCTCAAGAAAAAAACAACAACTAAGAGCTGTCTGTTTAATTCTTAAAGTCCTTCTCGGCCTTTCTAGCCTAACCCAGTAATAATAATAGTGGCGGTAATAATAATAATCGCTTTATTCCAAGCAAAATTGTTGATACACGGGAATTTTCCATGTGTAATATTTAAAACAATTTAATCTTCACATAATATTTTCAAATAAAAAAAACTTCAGTGAGAACAACATCCCTCACTGGGAGGCAAGCACATCCGGCTGACGAGTCCCAAATAGAACGAAACGCACCTCCTGGATTACACTGCTATCTATTATCCATCAATAATATCTAAATAATTGTAGCACCTAAATACTATAAATGATAGTAGTATTATCAGCATAAGTTTGGTGGCGTAGAGGCATTCAGTCAGCACAAAAATGAGCAGTTCATGCTAGTTATACGATTTGGTATTTGGCACTTACGAAGACCATACTCCTCGACAGAGAACGTTTTCTCTTAACATATAAAATGGCAGACTGAAACCATTTTTTCTTAAGTGCAGAGTACATATTATTGTTTGATGACATAATTTAGGGATAAAAAGTTCGAAAGGAGTATTTCGATACAATATATTCACTTGAAAATGTTTCCTATCACAAGGTTGTCGCCACGTCGTTGGTGTAGCCAGAATGTCATAAATTAATCCCTTTCATTGAAAACTTTCGAACCACCTCAATGCGTGTTCATTAAGTGACATCGGCTGTTGAATGATACTAACAAACAACATGCGACCTGGTACAGTTGTGCATCGGTTTCAAGTTCCTACATTTCACATTAACGCAGTGAAGAGAAGCGTGAGCATAAAAAAGTCGAAATGCAGTCACTGACCTTGTGCACATCCAGAAGAAGACTCGGTGGTCAGAACTAGACAGCATCAATGGATGAAGTCCTTGATTTGTTGGTTTCAGCCAATTAGGGCGATGCAAACTAGCTGGCTGGGGTCCACGGGACAAGAGAAACCAGTGGTCGGAGACTCTAGGTGATCACATGGCTTAGAACCGATGTGACTGGCGCAGATACATACACACATTATCCTCGCCTTAATCACATCATCTCATTCTTTCTTCCTCTCTTTTACTACTTTCCACTTCTACTTCCTTCGGCCGATTTCTATTAATTTATTCATCTTCCATTTTATTGTCTTGTTACTTGATGTGCTGATGTGAGCTGTGGTAACTTGGATAGTTACTCAGTAATGCTTGGTCATATGTTGATCTTGATGATGGTGATGATGCACATCCATACGCTAGGCAATGAACTACACCTGTGTGAGGGCTAATGATGCTACCTGGTTGCCCAAATATCTATAGAGGGAAATTGGTTTGAACTCTTGTCCCATTAGTAGGAAGTCAAGTGCCTAGACCAATGAACCACGGTTTCACAATATGAGTAAAACCGACACCATTAGTGGTAAATTTGGTAAAGCAGCAAGTTGGTTGAAAGTGATTACTTATGAGTGATTCTGAGTTTTCGGTATTTAACAGCTATTTAGTTTAGTCATGGTATTTTCCTATCACACTGACGTGACACCAATCAATCAATATCGAAACGGGACCAGGTAATACTACATAGAGACCCAAGTTACCACATCTCAAGTCAGCATAACAAGTAACAAAATAGAACTATGAAAGATGAAGAAAGTACGAAAATCGGTCAAAAGCAATGGAAAGCAGTAAAAGATAGGAAGGAGGAAATGCTGAATTCAATATAGCGGTTAAGATGGAGATAAGGTGTGGATATATCTGCGTTACTTTCATCAATTCAGAACATTATCATCTGGAGTCTCCAACCACTGGCTTCTCTTGTCACATGGTTCTCAACCAGCTAGTCTACATCTCCCAACATGGCTCAAATCAACAGCAAAGGACTTCATAGAATGATGCCGTATTTTAGCCTGATCGCCTTGAATCTTTTTTCAGCTTGAAAATATTTCATCCAGCATTGCACGACAAGGCAGATGGTGACTGGCCATCCGTAACACATGTTCCAGCCATCTTAGTTGATAAGGGTTCACAACCTTACCAACTAGCTTTTTTCTCCTCCTTAAAACTCTACACTTGATTTCTGCATTACTGACGTGGTAACACCAAGACAGACGGCCTGTGCTATGAAAGCAATGGTGGTTAAACATCAGAAGCCTTCTCGTATCCCCAATCTTTAATGGCCATGTTTCACAGTCATAAAGTAGGACAGAGCCAACTGCTGCGCACTACAATCGACCCCTGCTAAGCAGTCGGATACTGAGATGGGGTTACTCAGGTGTTTAGTGATACATAGAGGATCGGTAAGAAATTTAGATGACTTAGAAGTGGTACTGTTATAGTATCAATAGTTATAGTGTATTGTAGTTTTGATAGCTTTCTAATGAGTAGTATTTACATTAGAATATGATCTCAGCATTTTCCACCTTTCCTCTAGCAAAAAGACGACTCAATAAAGATTGTGATTAAGACTTACAAAACTTGCATTGCAATATACAACTTGGTTTAATAAAAGTACTTTTTAAAACTATAGTTTATAATCTATAAAGCTAGATAAAATAAATGTGAATGAATAAATAGTGAATGTCTTTCAAACTCTGACCACCACACTTTAACCAAGACGATCAATAGCATTATTACAATTTCGGAAACAAAGCTTTGGAAGCGAAGTATGTGAAAAGGAAATCACAGCCAAGCAACACTGAGTTTATGTATAAATTTCCTAGTGAGACTGACATTTTGATAAGGGGTGAATCAATGATAAACTATTATAAGAAACACTCATTCCGATGCACGGGAAACTTAAATGATCAGATTAGTCAGTCATCTGCTCAAATTTCGTCAAGCTTCCAGCATGTACAGTTGTGACTCATCAACCTTAGTACTCAACTTCCAAACAATAGATCAAGGGTTTGATTTCCCCTCCATCTACCGAGGCTTGGGAAACTAGTCAGTATCATTAACCCTCACACAATATGTATGGCTCATTGCCCACTTCACGAATATTCATTTGGTTGTTGAATGCATTTAGAGTCTTCGTTGAACTTCCCAATCAAACCTTGGATGAAGTACTAGCATTGAATGTTCACCTTCTACTAAGATCAGGATAAGCAGCAAATCTATGAATGGAGAAATCTTCAGCTCACAAACAGAAGCGTTTCTATTGTTCTCAAGGTTAACTGTCAAGCACTAATAATAAGAGTCACTGGAATTTTACTCAGAGCATAAGTGTCAGATTTAGTCATCATGGACTGACATCAGTTAGAGGAACATTGGAAACCTGAGAGCACTCAACAGCTGTTTCGTCCTAGTATGGGACTCCTTAGTAGTGCGAACCCATAACTCCGCCAGAGGTCGAATCCAAGACCATGTTCTGTGGTCAGGCGAGTCAACCAAGTCGAACATAAGGAAAGTCGCTCGACGATGACATTGAATGCAGGTTGCGCTATCGTGAACTGACAAAAGTTGGGAATGTGGACCACTGGATTCCAACCCAGTGGGCCAATGGTAACATGCTGACCATGAAACTTGAAGGTCCTGGGTTCGATCCCTGGAGGGGTGGGGTCGTGGATACACACTTCCGGAGATTCCCATACTAGATAGACGAAACAGCTGTTGAGTGCTCCCAGGTTTCTTATGTTTCTCCAACTGATGTCATTCCATGGTGAATTCCAACTTAAAATCAATTAATGAATCTCCACAAACCTTCAGACAGAACTATCTTGAATTTGGTTTCAGTTTATCGGAAAGCAAATAAAGTAATTTTATTCCAATCTTTCGGATAAAAATTTATCCAGTATTTTGCTAGGACTCGGAAATTCAAAACTTAAGAAAGTTGACCAGTTTAAGTCGTGTTGAGAACATGTTGGTGATACGTTTACGTTTATTCAAGCTTTGGAAAAGAAATGATTTCTGTAAATATCATGCACAATAGAACGTGGCTGTTTTCGAAGTGGTTTTAAACACCTTTTATACATTTAGTCCATCATAGTATATTATTTAATCTTTTTATTTGTGTTCTTAACTCCCTGGATTGATGGATGTGAGTATTTGACCTAGTCGTTCTGCAAATGTGTTCCCTACTATAGCTCGTGATTTGTTCTAGTAGTCCTAACTGAAACTATAGTTTTAAACCTCATTTAAGACTGTTTACTTGTTATCCACCTGATCTCTTTTTAGGAATAAACGATATTTAACTTTAAACAAAGTCAAAAAACTAAAGCTTTTTGTAGTGTTTTCAGGTTTTTTGTATGTTATTTTCTTGCTGTTGAGTAGTAGTGTGTTTCACTGATTGATCGTGTAGTTGGGCATGACAAGTTAACAGGTGGTTGTATAAGTAGTGGACTACGGTCCAAAAGCTGTTGCTCTGTGTTCTACTCTGATTCGTATGTTTTCATATGATCTTCATTCGACATCTTTGCAAATAAGTTTTCTGTAAACATTAGTTAAGAAACGAAAATCCAAGTTATCTCACTTGAAGCATCCATCTTTGCTGCTTTTATTTATTTTCTAATAGATGTGCTGGTGTATACACTAGTAAAGAGGTTGTTGACCAAGCTATAGATCGTTGGGAATCGTATAAAAGTTTATGCTATCAAGGTCTATCTGTCTTAAGACAACAGCTTGTCGATGCTTATATCCCTCATGCAATGGAAGAAAACAAAGTGTGTTCAGCCAAACAAGTATCCAAGGGATCAGGTAAATAAGTGTTTTTATTTGGTGACTTCTTACCCATTTCGAGAAAAGTATAGAACGGAGACTTATCCTTTTTTTTTACTTTAAGGCCATTATATCTTACCAGTGCAATTTCATGATAAGAGTATGTTACACGTCTTCGGTCATACATGCCTTTAAAGCATTAAATACATCTGCCGGATATGTTAAATTAATAAGTGTTGGAGTGATACTAAAAATTTTGAACATATGAAGTTACCACATAAGAAAGCCGTGAAGACCCATCGATTGGCATTGTATGTCCATACTTTCTACTTCCTTCGTTTTCAAGGGGAATATATTGACATAATTCAGTACCTTCTAAACACTGAGCACTTCATTTCAAAATACTGCTTTAAGGGTGATCTACTTCAATACCCTATTGAGATAATAAAAAGAGCAGTTAAGTACACTGCATATTTTACTTACCGCGGATTGGCATCGTGCGGAGTCCCTCATCGTTCCCTAGTGTTTTCATTACTTCTGTTATCATTGACTTCATTTTCTAGTTTACTATCCTGTTAGTTCTATCTGGAGGTTTGTTAATTGATTTTAGGTTGGTATTCATCATGGACTGACATCAGTTGGAGGGACATTGAAAACATGCGAGCACTAGACAGCTGTTTCGTCCTAAAATCAATTAATAAACCTCCACAAACCTGCAGATAGAATCAATCTAGCACTCATTGGTGACTAGCTTCGAGAGGTGATTCCTGAAGTTCCAATAAGAAGTCGTGACCAGTGGACTCAACCAAGTCGAATATGAGGATAGTTACTCAACGGCGACATTGCATGTAGATAGCGTTATATCGTAGGAAACATGGACCATTGGATCACAACCCAGTGGCTCAATGGTAGCGTGCTGGCTACGAAACCTGAAGGTTCTGGGTTCGACGCCCCCGAGGTTACGGTCGTAGATTCTCACTGATGGGGAGTCTCATACTAGGAGGACGAGACAGCTGTTGAGTGCCCCGCAATTTCTAATGTTTCTCCAACTGATGTCAACCCATGATGAAATTGAACCTAAAATCCTGTTAACTGTTTTTCGTGGATGTTCTGATTCAAAATGTTATAATTTCGACTCAGGTGTAATCTTACCAGGTATTATATATTGTTAACATCTTTTTGTCGGTGTGTATTACTGAAGTATCATTTTCAAGATAATTAGCAAAGATTGATGCCAGATAGTTAAAAGTGATTCATGGGACGTTTTCAATCTAGTTTTTTCGAGTTTTTTTTGGCACTAGTCCATAAGGGAACCGACACCTCCCCAAATATCCGAACAACTCCAATCAGCACTTTGAACAGATAAAATGATATTAATAACACCCTAGTGACCAGTCAGTGTAGGCAAAGGTTGATGAATGATGTCTTAGAGAAAGTCTTAACCCAGTAGGTTATTTACAACACACTATACTCAGAATGGCGCAGATGCATCCACATATTATCTCCCTCCACCTTAATCGTCATACTGAATTTCAGTATTATCTCATGCCTCCTTGCTCTCTTTCCCCAACTTTCTATCACCTTTGACGACTTACTTCTTTATTTCTCTGATACGTCCTTGCTTAATGTGGCTACTTGGAATGTTACGCAGTAATCCTAGGCTGCATGTTGGTATTGACGGATTCCACTAGGTGGATGTATTCATTATCTCTGGAGTAGAAAAATAATACTGTTGAACTGATTTCCCTTTTAATCATAAGTGAAAATAAGTTGTTAGTGAGTCGATTTCAATATATGATGCCTGTTTATCATTGTAATTGATGTTAAATTTCACAGTATTATCGGGAGTTAATAAAAAATTTCCAAAAGGGTTTAAACAAACATTGTAACTTAGTTGACAGACTGACAATGTCTCCTCATACTCGATGGACAGATAAATCAAAGTAGAACCTGTCATAGTTCACGGCAGCATGCAAGGAGGAAGTTGATCAGAAGAGTGATATCATGAAAGACGAAAGTGTGTTGAGAGTTTGGGGAATGAAAATTTTCACGACTAGGAAGATGACAAGGAGTGTGTTACATCTTTACCTGTGTGAGAAATATTGAGCCGTATGACCGGAAGTCTCCAACTACACTTGGGTCGTGTATGTGCGTGTCAGAAATGCAGGATGTATCCGTGGCTAAGGTCCCAGAGTTTAGGCAGGTGACGAATGTTATTCGATTAGGCATGAGGCTTGAACGTTGAGAGCTTTATTGTGAAGTTGGTTGGGTGTTTCAGGAAGACTAGGAATAGTGTTTTGTTGGTTTGGATCATAAACAATGAAAAATTGAGGAAGCATTAGAGGGCTTACTATTGGTACTAGGAAGGTTAGTTAGCTTTTGCAGACTGCTGGAAACATGTAGGTGGTTGATACTTTGTGGCTGTCCACACCGTGAAAGATGTTTCGATAAGGTACCTGAAAGAGGAAAGAAATTAGTTCTGCGTGTCTTCAGACCCCAAGAAACGTTTGTTTAACGTCGGTCATATACAGTTCTTTTGAAAGTTTTAAACTTACTTTTGGTTTTGTTTTATCCTAAGCATAAAAAATCGTGCCACTGGCATTTAAAGATCACATGGCATAGATTGTGGGCTATTTTCGGATTAGACCGTCTATAATCTACACTTTTTACATAGAAGTTAATATTTCCACGGACTACTAGTTGATAGTGCAAAACACGTTACTGCTGTCGCACGTTGTCCAATCAGCAGTGTGAATTCACCGTCAGATGCCCTACCAAAGCGTTAATCTATTTACACTATGGTGGTAAGTGCTTTCAGTCTTACCAATATAAAAGGGACCTTTCTGACATAGTACGATGTTAAAAAATAATCGTTCTTTTACTCACTGGGTTAGTGTGGTGCAGAAGAAGACCGACCACCATGTCAATTTACCAGCTATCGGTTACGCTCTTTGTCGACGGTATGTCATTGGGGTACCTACTACCAACAGTCAATTCCAAGAACACTTTCATCGGGATACTCATCCTTTGTTTGTGTCATTGTTTTCCAAGTTACCAAACTCTAAACTACTTGTATTCATTTCATGTAAGGTTCTCATAAAATTTTCAGCTTTTTGAAAATTACTACCAGCAAAATCTGATATATTTTTAAAGACGAAATAAATCTTACATGTGTTATCAACCCTATAATGTATCGGTGTAATTTTTCTTTGAGCAGGTGTGATATCTAATTTATCGGCTCGAAGTCAGCTGAGACAACGTGCTGCTAAAAATATACTCCGTCATTCTGTGAAGGTAATGCTTGCATTCTTTTATTTCGATTACATTTTCTCAAGAAACGTGTACTTAACCGTGTAACATACACTTAGATTCATCAATATCGTGACAGATGAAATTAGGACATTTAAATGGTGGAATCCATGATGCGCTTTTCGTCCCGTTTGGGACTTTTTAGCCGCATCCAAGTGTGTGATGGTGTTCCCGCTGAAACTTGAACCCAGCACTCATCGCTTCATGGATGCCACTACCGATCAAAACTAGGCCAATCTCTCCACATTAAATCTTTGAACAGTATTTGGTTATGTTAGTTAGAGGCAGTCGGACCTAGGTTTCGGGCTTGTTGGAGCTCGTCAGCAAAGCGTATCTGCAACATTGAGCGAAATGATGTTCCCTTTGAGATCACAACTTACGTCAACCAGTGTTTTAGTCAGCGACGTTGCCACTCTGAGTAATTCAGGCAAACTCGCACAGGAGTCCTTTCACCAACAGAGACCGACTTCTTCGATTTGGTATAATAATCAACTGGAAATTACAAGTATAAATAAATATCAGCTGTAGTGACTCATATAGTCACTGAGATTTATCAGTTTATTTCATCATCCGACTTGAAATTCTCGCTCTCTTTATAAAGTGTTAAAGTGTCCACTATGATTATCCAGGTCCTCCAGATCAGTTTAAATTACTTGGAATCCTTCACCACCAATCAGCATACCCTGAAGTTTTGAATAAAGACACGTGATCATATGTGACGGTATAATATTAATTGAAGCGACAAAACTAATAAGGAATCCCCGTCTAGAAACACCTGGGAGTTATTAAGGTTACTATAAATATGTATGTAAACCGTTGTATCCTGTAACTGGTTGGACGTTTCAATACGCTTGTTGTCACACCGTTTTTCCTACTTCCGAGCGACCGTCAAGAATGGAATATTAAGTGCAGACTTTTATGATAGTAATGATGGATAGTGGCTGGCAGTGGAATCCAGGATGCGCATTTCGTCCTATCTGGGACTCGCCAGCCGGACATACCTGCTTTCCAGTGAGTGGTGTTGTTCCCGCTGGGATCCGGACTCGGGAGTGATCGCTTCAAACGCCAGAGCGTTATCCACTACACCACCGAGCCACCATAGCCACTTCTTGTGTGACGGGTGTAGTTTTTAGTATATAATTGTTTGATATCATGCCGTCGTTGATTGGACCGAATTGATCGGTCTCTGTTGGTATATGGGGGATCCTGTGCGGATGCCTCGATATTACCTGTGCTCTTATGATAGTAATGACGGATAGTGGCTAGCAGTGGAATCCAGGATTACTATCATAAGAGTTCAGGTAATATCGAGGCATCCTCACAGGATCCCATATGCCAATAGAGACCGATCAATTCGGTCCAATCAACGACAGTATGATATAAAAACAATCATATACTAAGTACAGGGTTTGTTCAAAAGAACAATAACACGCTACAGTACAATGACTTCACAGAAACAAACAAAATTACTTTGTGTCTGTCAGAAAGAAGAACGATTACCTACACAAATTCATCACGAGCTGCCTCTCCAGTCCATCAGTAACTGCTAAGTCAACCAGGGAAATCAGCAAACGAACCATTCTACTGTGAGTAAAGAACATATCAGGAATCACGACAAAACTACTGAGACCCCTCAAAACATGCAAACTGAAGAAGACAAACCACACATCACCTACTAAATTAACTGCAAAAACCCCGTTCTGCATTACATTTAACAAAGTGGTCGCGCTCTTCACCTTTTACACGAATACCAGTTGGCTATTAAAAGTCACCACATTTCATTGCTCATATCGACTCACGTAGACGAGTATGGACAAGAATTGGATTTTGAAAATCAATTCAGGTTTAAACATAAACCCAATCTATTAACCAGTGAGAAAAGTGTTCAGAGATTAGTTAGAAAAACGGCCAATAGGTAAATCTGTGCAGTCAGTACCCCAACAATAAAAGGAAGCTATCAATCATTTACCACTTCTTCAGAACAACCTACTGAATTACTCACTTCACATTAAAGTTAGTCCTGATGACGTTGTCTAGAAAGATAATGAAAGCTTCACAATTAAACAATTCAGCACAGAGAACATAACGCAACCGAGATTGTCCACCTATTCTCTATCATTCCATAATGTGAAGGTATTTGTTCACGAGTTCACAAGTGGTTGACCCACTCATTGCCTTTCTAAACCGTCCAGTTTTCAGTCGAGCTGTTCAAGTCAGATAATATGGATGTGTTTAACTGGCGTACGATTCCGTCTTAATACTTGAAGCTAAATTCTTGTTTGACTTTCAGCACACTATTTCATTTATTGGTCCTTCATTACTGTCATCAGACCCTTATATGAATTACTATTAGTGGTAGCATTATTATTAATATCAATACGTTTTAATGAATATGATACAGTGATATAAACAAAGTATTTTGATTTATTATTTTGGTATTTGTATTTCCCAATGAATGTAAAACAAAATAAATTTGTTTCAACTGACATTTCGCTTTTCGAGCTCAAATCTAAGTCATACATACCTTCCATATTCTACGGTCTACCCAAGGTTCACAAATCTTTCGTTCCACTAAAACCGATATTGGACTTTACCAGCACACCAACATAAAACCTCTCCAAATATCTAGCTTCAATACTTAAACCCTTACAAAAACACAATACACAATAAAGGACTCACTTGATTTTAAATCTAAACTGTCTCCACCTAAAATCGAGGAAGATGAAATTATGGTAAGCTATGACATCAATTCTTTATATACTAGTATTCCAGTTGGTAGCCTAAATATTATTCCTAATTTATTAGACTCAGATACGTCACTGACAGTAAGATGTCCAATGAATGCCAGTGACATCATCAATGCCCTAAAATTCTGCTTTAGGGACTACTCACTGGACACACATAAAGTAAAACCGTACAGGTAAACTAACGGCGTTGCTATGGGTTCACCTGTTTCACCCGTACTAGCTAACCTGTTTATGTGTAAATTCAAAGAAAGTGTCTTCACTCACTTATTAAAGCCAAAAATATGGCTATGTTAATGATACATTCGTAATTTTAAAACGTGACTTATACCAGGTATTCTTAGATCAACGGAACTCGAGATCTCCCAGCGTCAAGTTCAGTTCAGAAAATGAAACAGATAAAGCGGAACTACTTTTCTTTGACTGTCTTGTTAAAAGAAAATGATATAAGCATTTCCAAGAAAGCAAAACATTCGAACAAATATTTAGATTTCAACTCATCACATCCAATTAGTGCGAAAGTTTCTGTTGCCTCCTGTCTCTTAATAAGAGCACACGCTCTAGTAACAGATGAAAATGAAAGAGTTAAGAAATTAAAATATGTGGACAAGATACTTAAAACGAATAAATATCCGGTAAAATTCATTCGCTAAATAGAAAATAACATTAAATTAGACGGTAAAACTACTCCTAAATAATGACCCTCATCAATAGTTATCCCATACAGATCATACACATCGGATAAAATTAGGAGAGTGCTGAATGAACCCAATATCAGAGTGGTCTACAGAACATCAAACATACTGCACAGCACCTTAGGCCATTTGATGGACGAAATCCCTTTAGATTTACAATCGAATTGGGTTTATAAAATAAACTGCTCGTACTGTGATGCAGTATACATCGAACAAACTTCCCGTGAAATTGGGAAAAATGAACACCGATGAGCTCCCACCTGATCCCCCAGAAATCCGGCAGAACTGGAAAAACTTGAAAATACATCACCCATAGCTCTACATGCTATAATTTCAGATCACAAGGTCAATTTCGACAATATCGAAATTGTTCAGAAATGTGGCTTTCGAAATTATAAGAGAACGTCTCATAGCAGAATCTCTTCACACTAAGTGGAATCGAAATTGTCTAACTAGGAATGAGTGAGTAAAACGTAGCTTGACCTGGTCACAACCCACTCCCACATACTGACGTAACCATGATACATGCGATAAGAATTATCAGCATATGTGTACATATAAATCTCAATCTGTAATTCATACACAACACGCTACATGTGGATATCGTCTTTATTCTTCAATTCTGACGATGCAGAATCATTCATGCGGATGAACACTTATCAAGTTATCATATATAAGCTTGTCAGATATTGTAAATCCCGGTTTACTATAACTTTTATAAAACTATTACTGCTAAATTGCGAAACGTCAAATGAAACAAATTTATTTTGTTTTACATTCATGGCGAAATACAAATACCAAAATAATGAATATCATTTACTCAATACCGACAAATCCCAACTTGGTTTCGTTATCTATAAAGTATTTTTATATGCACATTATCTATCGGCATCTATGTGCATTTTACTTTCAGACAGCAAATCAAAGACATTTATCCTGTGTATCTAAATTTGCTATAGTCAGTAATCGTATAGCTAAGTGGCGTAAACCTACTGCAAGTCAACAATGCCGTTTTCGTGATCCTACAACAACAACTTGGGAAAAACGTTGTACAAATCAATGTGTTCCACTATTACCAGTCTGTTCTTATCACTTAGTTCAAATGCGACCTGCACCAGATTATGATTTGAATTCATCGGATATATACAAAAATTTGAGTAATGAAATGAATGCGGAAGGAAGTATCCCAAAGGCTATTCCTAAATCTGAAGAGCTTGTACCTGACTATAGTGTTAACGCGAAGACTAACACTAAATCTGATGCTGAACAAACTTCTCTACCCGCTCAAAGTGTTTCTGGTGACCGCAGTCGTCACTCGTCTTGTGGAGATCTTTCCACCTGTACTTTGAATAAAACAATCAAATTTGATGATCATATTAAATCTCAATCTTCTCGGATAAACCGAAGTGGTAAGGGACACTTTGATCAGTCCAGTACAGTCACCCCTAATTCTCCCATCCTACAGATGCCATCACAGGTGAGCAAAATTGTCACATCTGTTACTATCAGGTGTGGTGAGTTACTATTCACCTTTTAACAGTATAACATTTGAGGAATATCACTATTTCCTGACAACTTGGCCTCTTAATCATTGGAACTTTTAAACTGTATGTTGATTTTGAAATTCGCTTTCACAAACTAACGCTTCCAATGTTCCATTCACTTGATCACTCCACGGAAATCTGTAAATACACGTATATTTTTACTTCTGATCATCGTCAGTCCTAACACTAATGAATTTCGGCTGAATTCAAACCAGCAACCACCGGGTTTCCTCCGGATGCCTCTACCAGCTGAGCTACGAGGTTCGACTGCTGGTCAGATTTTTGTTTCGTTTCAATTGTCATGGGTTTTGCCCGACTACCATGTGACTTCGTGACGTGTTACTACAGCTTGACCGTATTCACACTGGCTGTCTAGTTAGGACTTCTCATCCCAATCCAAATCCAACTGAATCAGAAAGGGGAAGCATCGTATTGATTATCATTTGACTATCAGATAACCGTAGTTTGGCCGACTAGTATTTATACTGTGTTATGATCGGATCTCGTAGCTCAGCTGGTAGAGCATCAGGCCGGAAACCCGGTGGTCGCTGGTTTGAATCTGGCCGTGGTCCAAAACTTTCATTTAATCTTCAATCATCACCCAGTATAAATACTAGTCTGCCAAACTACAGCTGTCTCAGATAGTCAAATGATAACTAATGAATTTCTATTTTGTTTCGATTCTTTAGTGAATAAGTCGAAGGATATTCAGTATTAGTTTCGTAAGGTTCTATTTTCGTTGTTCAAATGTGAATCGCATACTCTTAATCTGTCACCGGATCACGTCAGTTACGAAGTAGGGTGGAATTATTATCCATCTTCAAGTTAAGAAATCAGGCTAGCTCAACAAACCCATACTTATCTTACTTTAGCACTATGTTCCATACCTGTAGTGGCTTTGTCTCTGATTGAACTGAACTTGTTTCATGAACATATAAGCCGTTCTGATCAGAAACGTTATTACAAGTCACTATCTGGTGTATATATGTTACTTGTTAGTTGCTTATCATCCAACTGCAGTCTGAGTGGAACGCGGATGTCGATCCTCCAACCTCCACTAAATTTGAGGAACTGCTTCAAACTCAAGATGAGGCAATACAGCAGTACAAAACAGTTTGTCTGCAGAAGTATGTAAGGATGCAAATCACGGTATGTTGGCTAGCGTATGAGATAGAATCACAGGTACTTCTATCTAGCTGGTCACGAATGTTGGTCATCATCACTTGTAAGAAACGAGCCAACCTCATAGGAACCAAGTTGACGGACATTGTATCTCCCGTCCTGAGGTTGCTTGTCATTTGATGTCTGACTGAAACCCAAGAATAAAAACCTCCTAAGAAACAGACAAGTTTGATGTTTGGGCACGAACATTCATTAATTCAATTTTTTATCTTGATAGTTTGTGGTTCTCAACACAAATTATACTTCATGAATCAGTTCAAGAAGTAGCTTTGAATTCTGAATCAAAAGGAGTTTTGGCATTATCTGGGTGTAAAAGAAGTGTTGCTAAAAGATTAACTATTCGAAAATGGAGAATTGTTATATGACGTGACAACTAACGGTGTCTCATAGGTATATTCATTGTCATAATCTTCCTTTACATTTTTAACAGTAATAAGCGTAAACTTACTTGCTCCCAACTTTCAGTGATAAATTTACCTCTTGAAAGATAACTGTGTAACTAAGACTGCACAGACGAAATGTACCGGTTAAGCGAAGATAGTAACAAAGAACCATCTCCTAGACTCTTTGAGTAAAATCATTATAATGTTTGATGTGTGCTTTTAACTGGTCAATTAAAGATGGTACTGCTGCATTGACATTTAGTTGAAGTGTTTACAAGGTAGAAACTTGTTGAGTGCATTGACTTATTTGAGACGTTGTATTAACTTCAAAGAACTAATTAATTGTTGGTGAAATATGAACTTGTATACAAAAACGCCGCTAAGCACTAGCCAACATAATACACCTCTCACACCATCAAAATGTTTTTTTGACTGCCAAGATACAGACATAATGTGCAGCAGTCTACTGTATTCTGCTGGATATCGACGAAACCTGTAGTTGAAAGTGCAAGACACAAGAGTTCTAAATACGTGAAGTTATCCATTGGGGTAAACAAAGCTTTATTTGCGTTAAATTTAATTCATACGTTACATAAGATGTTTGGGATAGCCTTTGTAAACAGGCTGACTTTGATGTTAAAGTATACCGACTAAAGTTTACAAAAACTTTGGTCATAACAGGGTTGAAACCGGTAGTCTGTAGACTACTCCTCTATTCTTCTACTAATTAAGGTGAGATGTTTAGATGGTAATCCATAGTTCGTTGCTTGTATCCCACCGCTACCGAAGTTTTCAGTCAACTTCATTTATCACTCATCTTAATATATGCAACCATAGGAATTCATCTTTATTGTTCTGATTAAGGGTGATCTGTCTGGCGGCTACTCTTATCTTTATCCTCCTTCCAGATGAGATTAAGCACTTAGTGATGAACAGACAGTATCAACATAGGACCTATTATTACTGCGTAGCGGTTCAGGTTGCCACACTTCACATCACCACATCAAGCGAGAATGCACTAAGATGAAGAGGTTAAGAAGAAAGAGTTCAAAATTCGTAGAAAACACTTACTAATAACATATCTGACTGTCACACAAGCACCTGATTTCAAACATGAGAACGCTTAAGTTTCTCCGTCACTATTTGTATAGATCGACAAATCAGATTTCAAACAAGCATAGAAATGCGTTGCTCCAAGTTGTTATAATTTAAAGCAACACTCGAAGAAAGAGTGAATACAAAAAGAATGACATTGAGAGGAATAAAAGTATATATATATATATATATATATATATATATATATATATATATATATATATATATATATATATATATATATATATATATATATATATGTAGGAGGCGACACAAATAATCAATGCAGGTTTGTGGAGTGTTCACAATTTTCGCTAATGGAAAGTTCATACACCTACGTTAATTTAATCGATTTTGAGATATATCACTACCAGTTGTCAACGTCTCAAGAACCTTAGTCATACGGCATACAATTCTTTACGTGGCTCAGATCGATAGTCAGCGACTGCGTTTTTTTCTTCCAACCCAATCTTTCTTCGGTTAAACTTAAGCGTCTAGCTAGGAAGTAGCTTAGTATGCCCAGTATACATTTACGGTTGAAGTGACAACACACACGGAACTCGGGAATTAAACTGTCTTACTTGTTTATTTTTTTAATTTCTAGCATTGAATATATTTACACCTGTATTCCATTAGGTTTTCAACATTTTTATGGTTTAGTTTATGCTTCTTATCTCTATTATATACTCATTTTGTGTATGTTTCTACTTCATTTGTGTAGTATTTGTTTCGTTGTTGCCGAGGTGGCTCGTTTAACAATTGTACAGAGCCAGTTATTGCTTGGACTCCATTCACGCGCTGTATACATCATTCCACTATGGTATCAGTTTGTGCTGGTAGTAGTGACACTACGCAAAGCAATTATTTAGAAACTGACATTGAAAATGATGACAAACAAATCAAATACCTTACTTAATGTGAAACATTTTTTGTCTATTTCGTATTATAGATTATGCATATAACTCTTTTAACTGTAAATAAATTCTATGCATAAATTATTTCCTTTTGATATTTTAAAAAAAATTTTTTACTGTATGCGAAACATAAACTGTTTCGAAAGTAATGATGGACTCGTCAGCTGGATGTACCTGCCCTTCCCCTCCCCCCTTAATGAGTGATGTCGTTCCCACTGAGACTCGAATTCAGCACTCATCGCTTCAAACGCCAGTACGTACGTCCAACTGACGAGTCCCAAACAGGGAAAAACGTATTTCACAGATTCCACCGCTGACTGCTATCCATCATTAGTTTCAAACTTAGATTAATGATAGTATCGAAGCATCCGCATAGGAGCCCGTCTGCCAATATTAGTTTATCAATGCGATTCAATCAACGGTAAGGAACTACAAACAATAGCATAAGCAGTTTTGTTTTGATGTCTTTGTACTTACCTAAATTTCTTCTTACATTTTTCTTATTCACCTTTCGTAAAATATTCTCCTTCAAGATGAACAATACCGGTGTATTCATTGTGTCTGCACTTCGTAGTCCTATCGGTCGAATGTCTGGTTGTCTATCTGGTTTATCAGCGCATCAGTTAGGTGGTCAAGTGATCAGCTCTGTACTGGAAAATGCTGTGGAAGGCTCAAATAATCCAAAAGAATTAAAAAATTACATTGTGGAACATTTGGAAGAAGTTATACTTGGTCAAGTATTGACAGCATCTACTGGACAAAATCCTGCTCGACAAGCAGCTATATTGGCAGGTGTGTGTATTTATAATTTTTACTGTTATGTAGTAAATTAGTTGAGAGTGAAAGTGTGTTCCATTGGATTAACTGCTTGAAAACCATCCAGTAGGCTATACGCTCAAAGCCCCCTCGTGCCGGCTAATATTTGGGAGGCTACATATCACCAGTAGCTATCACCCAACAGATGCAACTTATTCCTGAGTACGTAAATCAGTAATTGATTAATGATTTTAGCACCACACAATATAGTGACTTCAAAGTTTTCTGGCATATATATGATGTGGATACCTGCACGTTTAGTAAGCATTCTGTATAGTTGGAATATGACTAACACTGATTAACAAAATCAACGTGGGACTTGGCATACAGTTGCATCAGCCCAAGTAGACACAAACAACAGGTGTATACAAAAAGACCAATATCATATTAGACAAAGTTGTGTGAAAGAATGAACCATCTGAAGATAATTGATGGTGCGAATATTCAAACTTTAGAAGACGTGAAAAAGTGAATACATCTGCGCCGTTGTGACCGATTTCCAGCCGTGTCACCAAGATTCCTATCATTTCAGGGACTTCAGCCAGGTAGTCTGTATCTCCCGCACATGACTCAGACCAACAGTTAGAGACTTCATCAACTGGTGTCATGTCTTGGTCTGGCCACCCTGAACCCTCTTCCAACCATAATCTAACCTGTCGTATCATGGCACTTTGAGGTAGGCGGTGGCCCAGTGTGCGCAACACATTTCCCAGCCACCTCAGACGATGAGGGTCCAGTCAGGTTTATCAGTCGACTTGATTGTATCGCCTAGTACCCCTCGCTTGACTTCAACATTGCTCTCAAGGTGGTTCCACCAAATGGGAGCGATACTACGAAGACACTAGTGATCGAACACCTGTAACCAGTTCATGCCTTCTACTTTTAACGGCCACAGCCTTATAACATGACAAAACGGACTGCAGAGCAATATAATCATCCTTTTATATGTAGCTGGATATGTCCCCAGTTGCTGCCAGGGATGACTCGGGGTTGGCAAATGCTAAACAGGCCTTTTGTGTCCAAACTGAGACTGCGTTAGCCACCACCCGGTTCGGGCTAATGTAACTCTCCAAGTACATGAAGTAGTCTACACATTCCAGTCCTGAAGCATCATCTTACATTTGACTAGTGTCAGTGGGACGCATGCCAAACATACTCAGATTTCTGGTCAACGCGTTCACAAGACTCTGCATTTTGTTAGCCTCTTCATCCAGCAGGATGTGGCTCGTTTCTTTATGCACTCTACTTTCAACCCATGGGTCTCAGATTCGAACATCACCCTACCTACTTCAATCTTCACAACCAGGAAATATCGTTGCCCATCATACAACAAGGAACTGTAAACCAGATTCTATTAACTCATGATCCCATGTTATCTTCAACAGCAGTCAAATAATGTAGATTGCATTGTTTTCAATAACTCTGAAGAGGAGATATTTTAATATGGAACTGTGATTTAGTAGGTTTTTTTTGATTAACTGAAGATTATATGATCGTGAATTCGAATCCTATTATGTCCATTATGATCTGATCAATCCTGAAGTATAAATAACTGTAAAGTAACAAGATTTAATCATAGGAAAACATTAAAAAGGACTGCAGCGTAGAAAAAGGTTGTTTTCTACGAAATCATTCTCTTAGCTAGAAATTCATGAATATATGGTAGAAAGGGTAGAAAATTCCAGAGTAATTTTCGTTGAAAGGTCAGTATAAATTGCATGACAACAGAAAGTTATGCAATGTCTATACGCATTTAAAACGGAGAAGTAAACAAGATGGTTACAAAACAAAAATAGTTACGTCGTGTGGGAACTATCTAAAGTGATCGATATTCTGCGATACCCATGATAAATAAAGAAGTAAAACATACTTCTTTTTAACGCATAATGATGGTTTGAACTTATAAATCACCAATACTTCAGCTATGTCCAGATGTCTTAACGTCTGATTTAACTCATCATCAATAAATAAACTTTTGGTGGGTAGTTGCACTATATTGCGAATGGATATAATTAGGAAACTGTGGACCGTTAAACTTCGACCCATTGGCTGAATAGTTAACACTTTTGCCAAGAAGTTCGAAGATCTTGAGTTAGATTACTGGTGGGATCGTGGGTGCGTACTGCTGGCGATTCCCAAATTAGGACGGAACAGTGCTCCCAGGTTTCCAGCGGTTCTTCACCTAGTATCAGTTCGTGATGAATACTACATTAAAAACAATCTTTTGTTTGACTAATTATGTACTTTCGTTTGATAATGCTGAAATCAATGTATGTCCTCACAAAAATGTGCATCTGTTTAACTGTTTATTTGAAATAAAAAGAAGGATATTTATCGAACGTGTATCATGCACAATTTAATGCAGTATTAAATCTGTAAAGACAGATAAGCAACAGATATGACTGTATTATTGTGGTCGATTCTTATTCATGTAGTGGAGAGTCAGATCAGTTCGAAATAAGTTCTATCTGAACATGTGTAACACATCCTAATCAACTTGGTTGGTAAAGGTTGATAGCCCTATCAACTGGCTAACCTTATTTGTTTATAACGATGCACATAATGGTAGAGAATGTACACATCAATCGAGTTGCAATTGGCCAAGGTAACTATGTCTCGTCTGCTCACTGAAGACACAAGCCTTTCAGAACGCACAAAACTTAAACGTTCAGGTCTGATGGAACTCATTGATCTTTGTCTGACAACATACTTCTAGTTTAATGGCAAGATATACAAACAGATGAAAGGAACCCTAGCGGGATCACCGATATTTGAAGTAATTGTAGAAGCAGGGATCCAGAGACTGGAAGCCTATCATCTTACCTGTGGTCAAACTAAAAATTTAGATTCGTTATGTGAGTGATACCTTTGTCATCATCGATAAAGATGATTTGGAAAACACTTACAGTTTGATCAACAACTCTTTCAGTGACATCAAATTCACAGCGGAGAAGGAGTCAAACAACCAACTACCATCCCTGAACATTTTAGTCAGTAGAACAAATGCCGGGAGACTGGAAACCGTCGCTTTCAGGAAGCCGACGCATACTGATCAAATCCTCAACTACAGTACCAACAACGCATAAAATTAGTTGTGTGCAGACTGTATTCAAAAGAGCGAGAACACACTGTAGTAAACAATTTCATGGAGAAACAAAGGAAATTACTTGGTGTACATCCTGAAGAAGAACGGTTACCCATGAGAATTTATCAGATGCCGATCCCGTGTATCATCAACTACAAAGTCATTGACAGAAATCAACAATCTGATCATCCTACAGTACATAAAGAATGTATCAGAGATCACGACAAGATTACTGAGACCACTTGGAGTTGATGTGGTTCATAAACCAACAAATTCTCTTCAAAACATATTATGTAGACCAAAGAACGCAACAACCAAAGAAAACAAACCAAATATCACTTACAAAATCAACTTTAATAACTACATTGGACAAAGTGGTCGCCATCTTCACCTTCGTTTACATGAACACCAATTGGCTATTGAGCGTCACATTTCATCGCTCATCTCGATGCACGTGGGTAACTGTTGACATGAGTTCAATTTTGATAATGTAAAAATCTTGGACGGAGTGAGGAAACACATAGAATATCAGAGAATTCTTAGGCACTCAGCATTCAAATCAGTCAGCGATCACTAGGTTTATAGACATAGACCCAATCTATCAACCAATAAAAAAGATGGTAAACAACAAAAAGGTCAGAGATCAAGCAGCGGGACAGCCAACAGGAAAATCTACGCAATGACACAACAATCAAAGGAAACAACCAATCACAAATCTGTTTGTCAGGCAGGCTACTGAATCACCCACGGAGAGGTATTGACAGCTCACTTCATACTGAAATTAGTGCTCATGATGTCGCTTAAAAAGACAATGAAAGCTCCGTGATTAAACAACCCAGCTCAGAAAACACAATACAACCAAGACGACGCATATAACCTCAATATTGTCTACTGCATAGTGCCACCGCAAGTGAGTCCATGTGTTAAAGACATCTATTGCCGGATGTTTTTAGTGTCCTGACACCAACGCTCATCCTAAAGCATTATAGATTGAACTGCTGTACCAGATACCCATCATTTGATAGGAAATCAGATATCTAATCAGTTTCAGAGACCGAGCGATTTGATAAACTTTACACTGAGATTTCGTTACTGATCAGCCCTTTCAAGTCGATATAGAATCCTTAGTGAGATAGTCAACACATGCAATCACTTCACCTCCTATCCTCAAACAAGACTTCGAAGCAAATTAGATGTCTGCATTCAGTTATAGAACTCAAGTCAGTATTTGTGGGATTCTCGTACGTTTACTCACAACCCAAGGCTTACAACTTTATTGCACACAGTTCTTGTATTTAGGTAACAATGTTTGTAGGCTCTACTTTTAGTCATAAAATCCTAAATTCTGTTCAACATGACAAACATTACTGAAGTTGGTTTGTGGTTTTCATATTGTTGTAGTAATGACTAAATTGCTTTCATGCTTAATTAACTAGCGAATGCTTCGAAAGTTTACGCTTAAAACTATGTCAATATTAATGTCACAATATTGTCAACTATATCCAAATAGCTGATATCGAACATTATGCTCCTCTCACTATATATACTATAGGAATTCCTTATTGTGTACCAGCTTGGGGAGTGAATATGGTTTGTGGATCAGGCTTGAAATCTGTATGTATAGGCTTCGATCGATTAAATGCCTCTTCATCCTCTGAAGGCGGCTGGATACTGGCCGGTGGACAAGAATCAATGAGTCAAGCACCGCATACTACTCCTCCTAGAGCATGTCTACGACGTGTAGGTGGTCAAAATACTTCAGAACTTCCAAATTATGGGAATTTCACTTTATTAGATACAATTATAAGTGATGCTCTAACGGATGCATTCTGTAATATATCTATGGGTGCAACTGCTGAGATTGTTGCTAAAAGGTAATACAAAATAGTTCATTGCAACTTTTTCTTTTGCTTGGTTTTTGAATGGTTTTAAAAAACATGAGGGACTATTTTTCAGTAGCTCAAAACCATAAGTTTTCTTTTATTGCATAGCATGATACCGGAGTAAATAATAACAATAGTAATGCCAACAGAGGTTAAGCAATTCAACCCTGTATAACGAGGGGGAACTACAAAAATCGAACAACAACAAATAATACCCGTACCACAAGTAGTTGCTCTCGCCCCCTAGTGGATAGCGCTTTGGCATTTGAAGCGAATGGGTACTGGGTTCGAGTCCCAGTGGAAGCGACATCATTCACTGCGGTCCAGGTACATCAAGGTCACGAGTCCCAAATAGGGCAAAACGCTCCTCCTGGATTCCACTCCTAGTCACCAAGATGAATATAATAATAATGCAACTCAGACACCACGTACAGATTTAATGTATTCATCTATGAAGTATATTTATCGCATCACGTTTTATAACTGCTACCTGACTATCTAAACTTCATTGAGTACAGTATAATTGAAATCTATAACTGTTATCTGGTCATCTGAACCAGGGAATAACAGCTCTTTTTGCTGCAACACGTTCTATCCACCAAGTTAAAACAGAAATGTACAGCTCTGTGTAATTACTTTAACTCCAGCTTATATATTATTGTTTAGGTAACCGATGATGAGCTTACTGAATTTTTGTTATTATCTCGAATTAAAAATCGATATGCACGAATTGGTCAACAGTGGGTAACCGATTTAGCTGTTTAGACCGTAGTGATGCGGGTTGAAACCACTGCGGGAACACCAGTTTCCCCATAGTTGTAGATCCGCCTTGCTTAAGAATGCCAACACCTATGAAACCCAAGTCGAGAGATTCGGCTGATCAACTCTCACCAATGCAATGTTGTGTTTTTCCACTTAACGGCCACATCGCGAAATTTGATAGATAGACTTCGACTTCAAGGGCCTACTGATGATCGATCTGGCTATATCGTCCATTCCTACAAGGAGTTAATCGTGGCCTGATTACCGTGGTGGTTTAATCTCTGACTTCAGCATTAAGTGACGTAGGTTCAGACCATTAAGGAAACTGGCGTTTCCTTACGATTCTATCCGAACATCTAACACGGTAAAACAGAAAACTGCAATTTCCACACAATTTGTCAGGTTTTTACGTAAGAACAATCCTATGTCAAAGTTAATTAATCTCCTTAAATGTGTCATTATTTGTTAAAGATTTGGAATTAGCCGAGAAGAACAAGATTTATTCGCGCTCAGATCACAGGAGAAATATGCAGCCGCTTTACAAGCTGGTTACTTAGTCAATGAAATAACACCAATCAAGGCGAGTTGTGTTATTCTGGCCTTTTCTTGTTATCATCATAAAGTTTATTTTGTGAATAATCTTCATATCTAAAGCATAATTCTGTGTATCCGAGATTGTTAAATATATTTTTATCCGCCCCCCCCTCACACACCTTTTAGGTTCCAGGTGTTGGCAAAGAAGAAGCGAAATTAGTGGATACTGATGAACATCCACGACTAGATACCACTTTGGCCAAGCTGTCGAAATTACGGCCAGCATTTCAAAGTGATTCAGCTGGCGGTGGCACAGTTACAGCAGGTAATACAAGCGGTGTTAATGATGGCGCTGCAGTACTACTACTTTGTCGTGGTGACCAATTATCGAAACTTGGTGAGCAACCTGTTGAAATTAAATTAGGAGATTCAGCAATAATAATAATAGTAGTAATAGCTCTATTCTGAAAGGCCTTTTGGGAATAATGTACAGAATTTTCAGCATATCTCATAATATCAGTTCGATAGAAACAGCATATATATATACATAAGAATATTTCCTCCATCAGCTACTTATTTGAAAAGGTAGAGCTAATTTAGGTATTATTATTATATTATTATTATTAGTCCCTTGGGTTCCTAGTGGAACATAGGGCTTCAGTAGCACGCCTCCAGTGACCTCTGTTCTCTGAGATCTTTTGAACCTGGTTCCACGACAGCCCAGAAGCTCTCATTTCCTCCTCGCATGACCTCCTCCATGTCACCCTCGGACGTCCAACTCGTCGCTTCCCATGGGGATTCCACTCGAGGGCCTGACGCGTGATGTCCTCAGTCGGCCTTCTCAGTGCATGGCCAATCCATCTCCACTTCCTCCTGCATATTTGTTGCGTGATAGGTTCTTGGTTGGTTCGTTCCCAGAGTTCCTTGTTGCTTATTTTTTCTGGCCATCTGATCTTCAGCAGCGAGCGTAAGCAGTTGTTGATGAATGTCTGTAGTTTATTGGAAATGCCTTTCGTGACGCGCCAAGTCTCTGAGCCATACAAGAGCACTGACTTGACGTTGGTGTTGAAAATCCGTATCTTGTTCCGCATGCTGAGTGCAGAAGATCTCCACACTGGTTTCAGGCTAATGAACGCCTGTCTTGCTTTTCCGATTCTGACTTTGACGTCCTCGTCCGTCCCGCCTGTAGTTGAAACAATGCTTCCTAGATAAGTGAAGGAGGTTACTTCCTTCAAGTTTCTCCCGTTGACGGTGATTGGAGTTTGTTGTTGTTGTTGATGGTGGTGGTGCGGTATCTTCATCACTTCTGTCTTCTCTATATTCACCTGAAGTCCCGTCTTAGCTGCCTCTTCTGTCAACTTGTTAGTTTTTGCCTGCAGATCTTCAAGTTTATGTGACATTAGGCATAAGTCATCGGCGAAATCCAAGTCTTCTAGGTTCTTTTCCGTCGTCCAGTGTATCCCCCTCTTCTCGCTGCCTACTGTTTGCTGCATGATCCAGTCCACCACAATAAGGAATATCATGGGGGATAGTAGGCAACCTTGTTTCACTCCTGTCTTCACTTCAAAGGCATCACTGAGCTTCCCATTGTGGATTACTTGGCATGTGGCATCTTCATATAGTTGTTGAATGAGGCGGATAAAGGTTTGCGGTACTCCGTAGTATTGAAGCAGTTTCCAAATTACTTCTCGGTCGACGCTGTCAAAGGCCTTCTCAAAGTCGATGAAGTTGAGGTAGAGAGCTGATTGCCATTCTATGCTCTGTTCTATGATGATACGAAGCGTTGCAATTTGGTCAGCACATGATTTGTACTTCCTGAAGCCTGCCTGTTCCGGTCGCAGTTTTGAATCCAGTGCGTCTTTAAGCCTCTCCAGGATGATGCGGCTTAATATTTTACTTGGGGTGGACAGGAGAGTGATTCCGCGCCAGTTCTTGCAAGCACTGAGGTCTCCCTTCTTCGGCAGTTTGACAAGGTAACCCTTCTTCCAATCGTCAGGTACCTTCTCTTCCTTCCACACCTTCTGCAATAGTGGTGTGAGCATGTCCGCTGTTGTCTCTGCATCTGTTCTCAGTGCTTCTGGCGGTATCCCATCTGGTCCTGCTGCTTTCCCGCATTTCAGTAGCTTTATGGCGTTCAGGACTTCCATTTTCGTTGGGGGATTTATGTTCACTTGTAATTCAGCGGCTGCAGGTGGTATTTCTGGACGAAGTGCAGGTGGTGGTCGATTCAAGAGCTTCTTGAAGTGGTCGGCCCATCGTTTCCTCTGTTTCTCTTCTTTTGTAATTAAATTTCCTTCTTCATCTTTTATTGGTTTCATCTGTGTTGGTCTCTTCCCTGATAGCAACCTGGTTATTTGATACAATGTCGTCAGGTCTCTCTTACCTGCAGCCTGTTCTGCTTCACTTGCCAGTGTGTCGTAGAAGTGTCTTTTGTCTTTGCGTGCACTCTTCTTCACTTCTTTGTCCAGTGTTTTATACATTGTGCTCAGTTCCTCTTGTCGTTGAGCATCCTTGCACTGGTTTATCTTCTGCTTCACCATCCTCCTCTCCTCTATCAGCTTCCAGGTATCCGTCGAGATCCATTCCTTGTCTTCTTTCTTCTTCCTTCCTAATACTGTTGTGCAGGTTTCTTTCCACATAGCTTTCAAAGACTTCCAGTGTTCTTCCACACAGGTTTCTTCAGGGATGTCCCTCGATGTCTCCCATTTTGTCTTGATGGCTGCCTTGAAGATCTCCTTTGTAGTTTCATCCTTCAGTTTCCGAGTGTTGTACTTGAATTGAGGTCTATCACCAGCTTCCTTGAAGGCTTTTAACTTGATTTGGAAGGTTCCTTGCACTAGATAGTGGTCTGAACCTACATCTGCTCCTCTTCTTGACCTTGTGTTAAGTAGACTGCGTCTCCATTTTCTTGAGATTGAGATAAAGTCGATTTGATTTTTAGTGTGTCCATCTGGTGAAGTCCATGTCGCTTTGTGGATATCCTTGTGCCTGAACACACTGCCTCCAATCACCAAATCGTTGAATGCACAGAATTCTGCAAACAATTCTCCATTCTCATTCATTTCACCTAGCGCCTCTCGACCCATGGTTAGTTCTCTTCCCGTGTTGTCCCCTCCCAGTTTGGCATTCATGTCGCCCATTAGAATTTTGATATCGCCAACTGACGTCTTGTCCAGTGTTGATTGAAGTTGTCTGTAGAATCCTCCTTTTTCTCTTGCTCTGCATTATTTGTAGGTGCATAACATTGTATGATTGTGACCTTTCTTCCTTTTGAGTTGAATCTTGCTGTCATGATCCTGGAGGAGATTGGTTCCCACTGCATGAGAGCCTTCGATGCTCTTGAGGACATCATGATAGCCACTCCCTCAGTGTGCTCGTGGTTGGCGTCTGGGTGACCGGAGTAGATTATTGATTCTCCAGTTGACAGTTTGGAGAGTCCACTCCCATTCCATCTGCTTTCGCAAATCCCAAGCACTTCGATGTTATACCTTCTCATCTCCTTTGCAATCTGGGCTGCCTTACTGGGTTCAAACATCGTGCGGACATTCCATGTCCCCACGTTTACTTTCGCTTTCATCGAGAGAAGACACATCGGCCAATTGGCTTCCCGAAGGCTTTCACCAACTGGCGTCATTTCGCCTCTCCGATTCCAGCGGGGAATAAGTTTGTTTTCATTTTTTATATTTTGTTTGTGCTTTGAAGTTTCTTTAGCGGTTAGATTTGTTTTACGGGGTAGGGTTGCTAGCCCTATGCCCAACCTTCCCTCTTTACCCGGGCTTAGGACCGGCTAGTAACTAGTAAACTAGTTAACCAGGCGAGGTTTAATTTAGGTATACAGTCACATAAACAATTAGATTCATATTGCAAGAGTAACAGTAATCAGTGTAATTTTTAATTATTTTGCTTTTAAAAAACTTAATTAGTTCGTTCATTTCTAACACTTTCTTCCTTGTGCAGGATGCAATTTATATAAGGTATGATAGACATTTTATGTTTAGTAGTATGTGTGTGAAGTCTCATGTACTTAATCCTGGTCTCGTCCGAAGACCGATAGGTAGAGCACTTCGGGCGAAATGTATGCTGGTCATGTGATAAAATAATTCTTGTCAGATGTTTGTTCATGACTGTTTAAAGGTACACCACTGGTTCTGATGACAATCTTCAAAGTTCTACGCAATACAGCATAATCTTTTTTAGCAACCCAAGAAAAAATAAAGGGGAACATTAGAGGAGGCAAGATCCAGGAGTTTGTTAAACAAAAACAAAAGGTTGAATTATACCAAAAACTCTCAGCATCCTGATATAGTAAGTTAGGCGGAAGATTCTTTTCGAAATTAGTGACATAATATTAGAGGACCAGGAAAGATTCGAAGAAAACTCCCATCGAGATAAATCAGACTTTAACATTCTCCAATACACAAAAATCATGAGACTTTAACAGTTTGCTGCACAGGTTACGTCCAGGTCTGAAAATATAATTGATAATCTGAAATTTTGAAGATTTAAGCACCCTTGACAAGATTTGTGCTAGTTGAAGATAAAAAATCAAAAAGAAAGAAAAGAAATTGGGAAAAGACTGAACCATACGGAACACCAACTTCAGTAAATAAAGGGTGGAAAGGTTCCCCGTGTCCACAGTATATTGCTTCCTTTCAGAGAAATAGAAATACAATTTGTTACTTATCCTGTTCTCAGCATTTTTTCTGGCCAGCCTATCCAACAAGAGAGGTCTTAGAACCGAATCAGAGTCTGAAGTATGATCTGATAAGGACACCTGGCATACTTGACATTTTGTCGAGAATACAAGCAATATTGTGGTGACATCCAAAGTCCTTTTTTTGTATACAAATTGATTAAGATCTCTGAAAACATTCAATGAAGTTTCAAGCACAGGTAATATTGAAAGAAGCAAAAGACAGGTATGCAGGAAGGAATGTTTATTGTCAACAAGTGGGACAGTAGTCGTTAAATATGGTACACTTTGCACTAAGACCGTCATTTGCAAAATATGCTTAATTTACTCTTCCACTTCGCTCTTGATTTGCTCTTCATACGCCTGCCTTATCTCTTGCGTTTCTCTTGGCGGAATGCTTACCATTGCTGGTAATTCCCCATGATTTCTGCCACCCTCTCAACATATACCACATATCCATTCTTATTAGCAACCCCCATTACAATATTAGCCTCTCCATTATTTTCAAGAACGGAAAAGTAACTGCAATCGGATGAATTTCAAACATGCGCCTGAAGACACTCACTTAGGTACTGGGACTATCTGAAGTTAGTAGTAGGATTCAGTGAAATGGTACAGGTAGTTGTTAATAATAGAATTTTGAGATTAATATAGCGAAGAGGTAGTTGAAGGCGATATTATAGTTAATATTGGGTTGCTTTTTTGCACAAAGGCTGACTCTGCTCATTATTTCGAATTCAAAGGTCACCAAGTACTACAGCTAAAATCTTACATCATGTATATGTATATGTATATGAACCACAGACTTCCGCATTCAACCGCCTTTATATGCATTTACCATGTTGATCCATGGCACATCGATCGGACCTAAAAATGTTTGTCAATATATATTGTGAATTTATTCCCAAGAAATTCGGAACCAAAGCGAGCAAAGTGACTTCTCAACAATAAACCGTACGCTCGAGTTACGCGTAAAATCGAAAACACAAAATTTGTCTGAAATACTGTTCTATATTGATAAGCAATATTAAGTAATAAAGTACATACCTGGAATCGTGAGGTATCTGTGGCTTTATCGATATCAAAGCACTTTGTGAAGAGTGTCAACAGTAAAAACTGCAAAGCTGTATCCAAACTAAAAGGAAGGAAAATAAAGGACGCGCGCAAGTTTCTCACAATGAGGTAAAGACGCAAGATAAATAAATGTACAAGGTAAAATAGGAAATCAGAGAACAACGAAAGAAATTAAAACATCATCATGAACTGCGAAAGATACTAATATCTACGGATGTTAAGTAGTGAACAAGATACGACTGAACAGAATGAACAGTCAAGGATATATATGAGGCAACATTATAAAAAAACCTAAGTGTACTACTCAAAAATACTAAGTAGTATGAAAACTGATGATTAAAAAAAGAATACGAAGGAAACATCGCTTAAGGTACACGAGAACAAGTAGGGAAGGAGTATATATATGAGCTTATTTAAGCATGGCTTTATTTTGCTGAAAGATTTACTGTTACAGGTTCCATCTTAGAATATTTGACACGCTTCGAATATTCCACTAGCTCGAACAATAATTTTCAAGTTATTAATTGAATTCGTTCAAGTTATCCCGTATTACCTCAAAATATCAGAGACTTTGGCTGTTCATATGCGAAAACGTCCTCTTGTGTGCCCAAGAAGTATGTACGGTCCATGTGTTTACTTTGACCAAAAAACTGTTCCTTACTCTGCTTTTTTGATGAACCTTTGCATCCATTCAGTGATTGTTTTTTACGATTATATTTACTAGTTCTGTCAGTCTTACACCCTTTCCAAAGTTAAGTATCTTGTATAGATGATTCAAAATCTCGCAAAACTTCTATTATTATCATTTCACTCGACGTGGAACTTGACATAGCGTTGCATCCATTATAATCTTCACACTCCAAAGTAATATAACAATGAAAATTATTAAAAAAATATTCAGTTAGTGACACCGTTTAACTCCATCAACTTCCTGTCTCTACTATGCCACACGTACCAGATATACGTAGTCAACACTTTGAGGCACAGCTTAAATCAGTAATAAGTCACCGGTCGGAATACTGTGAGTTTTTACTATTCTCCTGTTTGACGAAGACGCTGATAAGATGCCGAGTCTTCTTAACGGCTTGAGCAGAAATCTGAGTATATTGAGCATGTGTTTAACACATGCTTAGTGTAAAATGATGCTTGAGAACTGGTCTGAAACGACTTCTAGCTTAAAGGTTAGGAGAAAATCGGTGGAGCATGTTCATCAATTCACTTACTTGGGAAGTTGCAGCAAATCGAATGGATTGATTACTAAAATGAAATATCAGTTCGGATGCAAAAGATCCGTTATCTGATTTCTGTCCTACGCCAACGCTGACACCAGTGAAGTATCCAATCACACATCAGATGGTAAGTTTACTACACTGCAATGTACTATTGTACAGTTGTGATGTATAATCGTTGAAGGTGGAAGATATAAGGGGGTTACGAGCTTTTGACTTAGGGTGTCTTCGCAACATTGCTCGTGTGCGGCGGGATCGTCGCGTAAACAATGTTGAGGTGAGTCTCAGAGTAACTAGGTTAGGAAGGTGAAGCAGTTTATAAATTTTTCAACCTTGACTTAGTGAGATTGTTTGGACACATGCTGTGTATCCCAAGTCAGTCGGCGATTGCTTCTGAAGACCCATTCAGCAACCGAGAGGGATAATAAAAACTTCGCTTTAAGCGCTCTGTAGCGACCCCCTTTGTGGTCACCAGGATGGATCTCATCCTTTACCTTCAACCCATACCATGAATATAGACAAGCTCATCGGCCAACGCGATCCTAATAGCATATCATTCGAAGGACACAACAAATATACAGCCCTCGTCACGTCTCGCATACATCGTAAGACGTACATTATCCTGTCGCCCATGACATACCAAACAGCACATTGCCTTAAGAAATACCCTAAGCTTACAGGTGAGGTACACCGGAATGTCTATGTACTTCTGGTTAGCTCCATCATTATCCACGCTCAGGTGGATTTCTTCACTTCGATACCCTAGTACTGAACGGAAAGATCTGGGAGTGATTCGGTTAACTATGTTGGTGTCTACTTGAAAGCGGGAACCACGAAAAGGTGCATTGTCGTATAATTAAACTCCCTCCGTCTCGTAAACATCTAAGTCTTAACTTCGTTTAAATGTGAGCCGTCATCTGGGAGTTTGACCGGTAGCTCAAAATACCTATGTCAGATGACAAGGCATTTGGCTACCTTAAGAGACTCGTATTTTATACAGTCGATTTTCAGTTAGCTAGTCACGAGTTCGAACCTCGCTTTACCTGCCAACATTTATGCAACCAGATCGTAAGTACCATCAGTCCTCACGAAATAGATTTGGCTCATTGCCTAGTATGAAAACCTGGACGTCGTTGTCGAGTTACACTATTTTATTACCTTGTCATAAATTGTCATGCTTTACGTACATAATTGTAAAGCTAAAAAGACACATTATTGTGTCGTATGCTTAGCTTTCAAAAAAGCTCAGATGATTCAATTGGTGACTTTTAGGGATTGGTTGATTTCAGTGTAGCATTCGTCACGGACTGGTACTACTCAGAGAATCACTGAAAACTCCCAGTTGAAACACCGTTCAGTGCTCAATAGTCACTCACTTTGAGATGGTTACCCGTAGTTACACTACGAAGCCATGACTTATGGAGCCAATTCAATTATGTGTGAGCACAATTGTTCGCCTATGTCATTGGGTGGTGGTTGCATTATATTACAAATTGACAGAAATAGGATTCTGACCAAGGGGCTAGGTGATAACATTCTAGCCGTGAGACCTCGTAGGGACGCACTACTAAAGAGTCCCCTGATTTTCAAACTGTTCTCAGTTCATGATAAATAATACCTTGATATCTCTTGAAAGAAAACAGGAAGCGTAGGTCGACTGTTCTCATTGTACCAAAGGTGTTCAATAGACCTGCGAATACCTAGTGACTAAGTGTCGTTTAAATGAATTGAAGTCCCCAACAATAATAAATTGATGGATAAAAAACTATTCGGTAATAAATTCAAGTACACGGGGTTTAGATGACGAGTGACTTTAAAGGCCACCCTAGCAAGTGACGAAACAACCAATCATGTTTCTCTATCTTATGGAAAATTCTCTTCTCAGACGAAATATTGTAACCCCATTGGTTATTTTGGCAGTTGTTGGGATGGCCTTTAATGTCGCCCAAGATTACTGTAATATTTAGGTATGGGGGAGAAGTAAGTGTAGACACCACTGTTCAATTGATCCATAGCGTAATTCCTGTTTCTAAGTCGGTGGAGTAATATTAACAGTTTTACTTTGTTTATCTTTGAATAGTATTCATCTATGTAGGAATTTAAAGGTGATTTATTTCCTATTGATATGAAAATCGGGTTTTCTTATTGTTTGAAGTGAAGCAACCGAGTCTACTAGGTCAGTTTATAACCTGATCTTCTTACTTTAATCCTTCTCTTTGAAGGAGTACTTAAAAGATTTTCTACATTCCATTTAAAAATGATTGTTTATTTAAGTACAGTATACTTACCATGGATTTTCGCACGTACTATGACTAATTGAGTAGAATTATAATTTCTTTTACATAACTCCTGATAAATAATATTATCCTCAATCCTGTCGTAATTTTCTCATCTTTTACATCACAGATGTTCGTCGCCCTCTTGCTCGTATTGTTGGTTGGCATCAAGCTGGTTTAGAACCGGAATTAATGGGTCTCGGTCCTATCTTCGCTATCCGAGGACTGTTATCTAAAATTGGTTGGAAGATTGAATCTGTCGATTTGTTTGAAATCAACGAGGCATTTGCTTCTCAGTGTATTGCTGTGAGCTTTTTTCCCATTTTATGCAATGACTCTTCACTTCAACTTATTTTTGCAGACGTATGTAGCTCTAGTTTACTTTAATTGTTATGCAGTATCACACTTAATAAGTTATAGAAATCTTTCAGATATAAGACATTAACTGATATAAGTTTCATCCGTATGAATCTAACAAGATCAGATAGGTGATATTAGGATACTGTGTTTTAATCATTGTCATGCTAGTGATTTAATCCTATCTGCAAGCGTTATACACTACAGCTTGATGAATCACTCTAACAGAACACCAGCGATTTGTTGATGAAGTCGCAAATGATGTATGTAACAACATAAACACACTCTTAAACATTATGCATAAATAGAAACCACTCAGACTGATCTATCGATGTCGCTATCTAGATCAGAGTGATCTAAGCAACTGGTTTTGAGCCGAGTTTATCAACAGTGTACCCAGACAAATTCACCTGACAAAACCTAGTTGTTCAGATCATTTGAATCTAGCCGGGTAGACTTGAATAGATCGGTCTACCTTAAATAGGATGATGATTAGGTTGCCAATTATTTTCAAATTTCTCACAGCTAAGTGGGTTTTCAACTCCCCAACTGTGGCATCAACAGGGCATCTGTTGGAAACATGACACTTTTATATCAAGCGATCACACCTTGTTATCATGGTTAAGGAGTAGTTCCCAACAGAAAGACTGTTGAGAAACACGGTTGAACACTTATGAAACAACTCGGCTGTGAGAAATGTCAACGTGAATCCTACAGATTTTGAATAGTTTTTAAAGTGTTCATCCTATTTCTATAACAACATGCCAAAAAATAATAAATAATATGCAAGTCCGATTTGGTTAAAAGGTCAACAGTCACTGTTATGAGTAATATGACCTGGAGCGCTAATGTCTGTTAAAGAACACTTGTACACTAACCTTCAGATATCATTCTTATTCATTGTTCGATTTCAAGGAGCGGTAAGAAAAAAGTTTATTAGAAAGCCAATTTATTTAGACAAGGTATTTTCCTATTGATTTTCGCCTTTTAAACCAGTCTGTTAGTAGCTAATCTTTGTTAAAGCTTAAGAGAGTACTTCGAATGACTTTGAAACTCTTCAGGAATTTCTAGTTCCTTTAAAGTATATAGGCTGCTTGCTACAACAATGAGCAGAGAAAGAATTATGCGGTCAAGGTCTTTGGATGGTAATCATCATCACTCGTAATAGCTTCGTAGCAAAAAGTTTTTTTTCTCGATGATAGACGAGTTCCCCGCCATTCAGCCAGTGAATTGATTGTGATTTCAAACGATTGAAAGCGGTTTACTAACTCAAGTAAATCTTCTGTTACTTCCCCCAGTGAATCAACTTATCCGTATTCTGCGACAGGAAAATGTTTATTCAAGTGGGACCTAAGTAGATTGCTTTCACATTTAGCCAAGCCAGCCTTGCGTTCAAAACTAAATATTCGTACGGTAGATAGCTAATGAACTACACCCATTGTGTGAAAACTGACGATACTATCTGACTGCCCGAACCTTGGTAGACGGAGCGGGGTTCTAACTCGTTTCCTATTGGTTTGAAGTCGAGTTCCTAGACCAGTGATTGATTTCCAACAAAATCCTTCGCTTAATATGTTATATAAAGGAACCCAGACTGTTTGGTGTAACTCAGCCACTACCCATATATTTTATCAATTTCTGTGTTTTGTCTATACTTACCTAATGTTCCTCTTTATTCTTTCCTGAATTCCGGCAAAAAGACAACGCTGTATTACGTAGAATTTTGAAGGCTGTTGGTAGAGCAAGTGGTACACCACTAACCGTTCTGATAAACGTGGTCGTGCATAGGCATCTGAACTCTTGTAGACAACTGGCTACAAGTATTTTATTTGATGACAAGAATCCTTTGCACCTACACCTCTCTCCGTGTATATCCTCAGGGAAAACCAGAAGCAAATATATTAAATTCTATGCACACACAACTACATAAAAGAATTCTACTATGCCTTGTTTAGTTTGTGTATTGTGTGAAGAAAGCTATGTTAGATACAGTGTTATCAACAAAGTTTGTAACAGTGAACAGTTGTCACGTTCCTGAAGTCATTAAACATTTCAACAATGATATTCTTTATTATATATTATTAAACAGAACCATATATATATATATATATATATATATATATATATATATATATATATATATATATATATATATATATATATATATATATATATATATATGCTGTGTAACGAGTAGACTTACGCAACATCACTTGCTGAGAATTCGGTACTATGAACATAATTATAGTTCAGAATAAAACAGTAGACAGTGAAGTGGTTGAGCGCGTTGAACACTTCACTTATCTGGGAAGTCGGATCAGCCCTGATGGTGAAATTTCTGCACAGATACAAAAGGCTTGACTGGCTTTTGCCAACTTACGCAATCTGTGGCGCCGCTACGATATCTAATTGTCTATTAAGAGTCGAGTGTTCCATGTTACAGTCGGCTCTGTTCTACTGTATGGCTGTGAAACGTGGCCATTAAAGGTTACAAACGTGAGAAAGCTTCAAATGTCTGACCACCTCTGTCTTCGTAGAATAGACCGCGTTTTGTGGTGTCACCACGTGAATAACGCAGAAGTCAGGCGTCAAGTTTTAGGCAGGAGAGGTAAGACGATTAATGTTTGTGAACCTTCATCGACTGGGATATCTGAAACATGTGTTACGTATGCCTAACCACCGTCTGCCTCGTCACACAATGTTGGCGGAAGTAGATTCGGGTTGGAAAAGAGCTTGGTATGGCCAGATGAAAACATGGCATCAATGCATGAAGTCTTTGATTGCTGGTTTGAGCCATATAGGATGATGCGAATTAGCCGTTTGGGGTCTGCCGGACAAGAAAAACCAGGGGTTAGAAACTCTAGATGATACTGCTCAGAATCAACGTCAGTGGCTCAGATGTATACACACACTATCTTCATCCTAACCACTACACTTAATGTCATCATTTTCTCCCTCCTTCCTTTCTACTTTCTTTGACCAATTTTTCTTCCCTTTTTAATCTTCCATTTTATTGCCTTGTTATTTGATGTACTGATATGAAGTATGGTAACTTGGACCGTGACGCTGTAATGCCTGGTTTTATGTTGATCTTGTTGATGATGATGATGATGATGATGAACATCCATGCACCAGGCAATGAACCACACCTAATGTGTGAGGGCTAATGATACGATATAACTTCCGATTTGTGTGCACTTTTAGGTCAATCAATTCCATTTCCCACTTATTACGTAATACCACTTTAGCACCCACACCTCTCTTCTTCCCCTTCACAGATTATTTTCCAGAATAGACTATCATTATCCGATTAGTTTTCATGAATCTTGTTAAACAGAATTGAGGATGTGTTTAGGTTTTGAAAATGAGATCATTTAAAAGCAGATTTTTCGTCGCTACTGCATCTTCCTTCATTGGCTTGACATGAGGATTTTTTTTATTCGTTTAAGAAAACCTCTATATCTAAATAACTAACTAATACTTTGTAACGCATACTTTTATATACATTGCCTTAAAACTATGATTCATGCTAAATTGTACATAATGAAGATTATCATTTGACTATTTGAGATAGGCATAGTTTGGCAGACTAGTATTCTATACTGGGTGATAGATGATTGAAGGTGATCAGCTACTCATTTCCATCAAAATTCATCACTATTCTTATGTAAAGCTTGTATTTTAAAGAAGCCTTTCACCTTCACAATGAGGAATCAAACCACCAAACATGAATGATAACAACAAAAAGTTATGTGAAAGCTGACGATACTATCTGACTGCCCGAACCTTGGTAGACGGAGCGGGGTTCTAACTCGTTTCCTATTGGTTTGAAGTCGAGTTCCTAGACCAGTGATTGATTTCCAACAAAATTCTTCGCTTAATATGTTATATAAAGGAACCCAGACTGTTTGGTATAACTCAGCCACTACCCATACGTTTCACCACCGCTGGTTCGAGTCCAGCCATGGCCCAAATTCTCATCTCACCTTCAATCGTCCATCACCCAGTATAATGCAGATTCGTTGGAAACTTTCAATTAAATATGACTATCACTTCGTCATAATAAAATACTGAATAAAAAATAATGAAGGGATTGGTAATGAATGTCTGATAGAATTAACGTAGAACGTCGTACACAAGTATATCGGTGTGATATCAAGGTAGACAAAGTTGTGTGAGAGAATAAACAATTTGAGAACAATAGCTTGTGCAAATATTCAAGCTTTAGAAGAAGTCAAAGAGTAAATACATCTGTATCATTGTGACCGATTTTCAGTCATATCACCAAGAGTTCTCAACCACTAATTTCTATTGTCTCTGGGACTCCAACCAGGTAGTTTACATCTCCTCACACATAACCAAGCCAACCTCAACAATCAATTTGCTGAGTACCGTTCACCTAACCTTAACATGGCTCACACGGTGATTCCACTGGGATTTGCTATATTGTTTGGTCACCAGGTATTATCATCATTAATCCTTTATACTCACTTCTGGAGATCAAGGATTCCTGTTAGTCTTGTGGGAAATCAATCTGCATCTGAGCTACTAAGTAGCAGCAGAGAATTATGGTTTAATCGATTAATTTATTGGTGATGAATTTAAACGTAGTTAGCAAGCATGGTTACAAAAGTCTTTGATACACATCACATAAATTGTCTTCTAATCACTTGCCAACACTATTAGAAAAAATTCACCTTTTCCCCTCTTTATACTACATCTTTTATTCATTTTTCTTTTGCTATCTTCATCAGATCGCTACAGAATTGTGTATATTACCGGAAAAATTGAATATTTGCGGTGGTGCTATCGCTCTAGGCCACCCAGTTGGATGTAGTGGAGCTCGTATACTTGTAACACTAACGCATACACTACAACGTATTTCTAATGAACAATCATCAGGTGATTTCGATGTTCGACGAGGTGTAGCAGCTTTGTGCATTGGTGGCGGCATGGGTATTGCAGTTGCTGTGGAAACGTGCAAATGATCATTATAAATTATTTTTAGTCATTAACATTCCTATTACTATTTTTTCTTGTTTATTTTTCTTATGTGATTCACCATCCCCGTAGTGCATGGTCAACTTAATTTTTAAATAAGATTTGTAAAGATACTGTGCTTTACTATCAGTGTTGAAACTTACTTTTGTTGACGACCTATGAAATTCTTCACTCTTATTTCTTCAAATGATGGTACTATTTTATTGGATGATATGTCCACTAGCTGAAGATAATAAATAATAAAATAGATCGAGTCAAAGTATTCATTGTTCTTAATACATTACTATTATTCATTTTCATAAACTTTGAAAACTTTTGTTGTTATAAATCATGTTTGATTTCTCATTGTCTAGATGAAAGGCTACTTCAAGGTATAAGCTTTACACAGGAATAGTGATGAATCTTGATGGGAATGGGTAACTTTGATATCTTAAAAACGGTAATATAGATTAGTTGTTAGTAGGGATTTGGTGGTAGTGTGAGTAGATAAAATCCTTATTGCTGTATGTGTGTGTGTATCTGAGTGATTACATATTTGCTGCTTCATTGACTGATTTATCTGTCATCCTACCTAGAAACGTTCGCTTAACCATGCTTGGTGTCTTTCTGTCATCCAGCAGTTCGATGGTACATGTCTGGTTTTTATCCATCATATTTTTCAGTTATGGGCTAATTAACCTGTAAATCATTTAGTTCACTGCTCTTAGTGTATTGATAAGCCAAATTTAGTATCAGTGATTCATTTTGGATATTCTGAATTGTAATAGTATATTGTGCATATGTATGGATTATGTGTTAGCGATAATCATCTGCTTTCTATAATTTCGGTGATAACTGTACGAAAAATGGATGTAAAATAGACGATAACAACAACAACAGTAGGTTCTGAAGTCTTTGACTGTTTGTTTGAGTTATGTAGGGCGGTGCAGGTTAGCCGGTTGGGATCCACAGAACAAGAGAAACCGATGGTTGGAAACTAAATGATAACATAGCTCAGAACCGATGTCCGCGGTGCAGATGTATCCAGACATTATCTTCCAGATTCACCATTTTCCCATTCCTCTTTTTCTTTCACTGACTTCTACCGATCTTGATGGATTTCCCTTTCTTTCTTCATCTCTCACCTTATTGCTTTGTTATTTGTTGCACTGATATGAAGAGTGACAACTTGGAACGTTGTATAGTAATGCCTGGTTCTATGTTGGCATTAATGATGATTACTGACCCTCATGAGTCGTTGAAGACCGCTAACTGTAATTAGCATGAGTTGCACGAATTTCATCAAGTAGTTTTACGTGTTTCAATCATTTTCATCTTAAATGAGGATTCTTGCAAATATACATATCTTTTAGAATGTGAATAAATTTTTAAGAAGGAGAGATATTTATTCACCTGTATAGAGCAATCGTGTTCAACAGTCTCAAGTATTATATTGAACTGGTAAAGGAGATGATTATTCAAATGTAATACAACTCGCTTTAGTACACTTGTTCCTCTACTAGGTTGTGAGCCATATTTATTGCGACAGATTAAAATACCAACCAACCACTTGCGTAAAGTGAGGTGAGTGTAGCTGGGTTTGAACTCCCAACCCATTAGTTAAGTGCCTGAGTCAAGTTAAAAGGAAACTTCGCCTATAATCACAATCCAAACCATAATCCTTTTGGCTTATCGACTTGGTGCTTTACTGCTAATGGAGAAGTGTTGGTCAGGTGTCGACGAGTTCTTCTTGTTCGTGGTAAAAAAAAGATATGCGTAACTATATTCGCTTCCCACGTGGAGCTGTAGCTCATTGGTCTATGCACTCGACTTCGAGCTACGGGTCACAGGTTGGAACCCCGTCCCATCTACTGAAGTCTGGGGAACCAGACAGTATCACTAGCCCTCATACAACAGGTTTGGTTCATTGCCTCCTACAAGAATGTGTAGACGGTTTTGGAGAGCTTTTCGATTCTTTTTTTCTGGTTTAACCAGTTATCGAACGAATAAATTGACTGTCTGGTATTGGGATATCTCAATCTGTTTAGCGAGCACGATTGTGTGCTTGGTTGGAGCTGTTATATGACGTTGTGAATATCTCTTACTTCCATTGATTTTTTGTTTTGTAATGTTCATCTCATTGATCTTAAAGTTTTCTCTACATTTATATAGACTACTATAAATAAATGTGGGAAGTGAAAATGAATATAATCTGTTTAATTTGTGTTTCGTTGAAATCACCTAGGACAAATAAACTATTTAGTGTCTCAGTCATGGAGAGTGAAGAACGACTTCACAATTCTACAGTCCCCTGCGAACGTATTTTTATTCAGCGAGATTATTCCTCTGGTACAGCAGTACGTTTTCAAACTCTGCCTATGCCACTTCAACTTCGAGGTCGTGTAAGTTAGTATAAAATAGCACTTTGAAGTTCAAATTATTATTATCATTAGACTTGTCGCTATTTTTGGGTTTTTCGATTTACAAACAGATTCCTCCCAATCGGTATGCTGATGCAATTGCTCGTTTAAACAAATTATTCGATGAAGCTGAAACGATAACATCTGCTGTCTGCTTAGAAAATCTGTTCGGGTGTTTAACGGCATACTTGATATTTTTATGCATGAAAACGCATTATGATAAAGTAAGCTTATATATACGTATATGTGACTACCGAAATAATGTTTCAGTAAAGTGAGAAATTGTTACGATATCTCTGTTGACCATAGATTTCTTTATCCAGTTTAGAGGTGTATACAGGTTGTCTGAATCATTAACACAAATGATTACTTTTTATTGAACCTAAATACACCAGCCAAGTGTAATCGATTGTTAAAGGTTTTATTGCAATAATCTCATTCACAAGTTATACACTGACACATACAGGAAAGACTACTGAATCAAGGTGCATAAAAATCCACTACAAAATGGTGTACAAACACACACAAAAAATGACCTGTAAATATCAATAAATAGTACAGATGACAAAACACATACTAGTAACCTACGTTGTTTATTCAGTCTAGAACAAAAGTACGGTCCAAGGTTGTTAAGGCATACGGTACAGAAAGGGATTATGCATGACATTAAAGCATGTATTTTGCTACTTAAACTGGTAACAGCATACTTCATTAAGAGAAAATTGTTAAAAGTGATGACTGACTGGAATAAATTGATTCATAAAACAAGAGATGTTCAGCGAGTCACTCTTTTCATCAATGTCAAACTGTAGGAACGTATACGTTAATTGACGACAAAAAAGGAAATGTTTCGTAAAATACTTTTTGTCCCATTTTCGGACTTGTCAGCCCGATGTACCTACACCCCAATGAGTGACGTTATTCCCACTGGAACTCGAACTTCGTACCCATCACTTCAAACGTCGAAGCGTTACCCACTACCCCGCTGATGCACGATAGCGACATCTTGCCTAAACCAAACGTTGAACAGTATCTATTGTCTATGTGCATTCGAATGGCTTAAGATAGCACATCATTTACTATTGATCTTGAAAACTCTTCATAAGATACACTTTTTTGTGAGTTAACAGAAGTCGAAAAGCGTGGGCTATTTGGTTTTAACTCAACAGCTGAATAGCAACGTACTGTTCATAAGAGCTAATTATGTCGAGTTTTGTCTATCATAAGGGTATATGTACGTCCTGTGAAGAGTGCTAAATGAAGTTGAAATAACTAATATAATGTTCCCTGGTTTTCAGTGGGTTCTCTAGCTGATGGCAATCTGTAATTTTCGAGCATTTCAGTACTACTGTTTGGCAAATGTCTCTAGAAAACGATATTGTTATGCAGATAATTGCTCTTTGTGGTGTAATTGCTCTTGTTACATAGAATGATTTGATCATACTGATTACACCCGCCTATTACAATCACCTGGTTCTTTCTTCAAGGCTTTTCTTTTCCTTGAAATTTAAATGAGTAGTAAAGTAATCAAGAACAGAAGGTGTATTTATTACTAGTTCTGTTGAAATATTCTTGTTGTCAAAAACAGGTTACAACAACGTAGAGATCGCAGGTGTACCGGTCGAACTTTCAATACGATACACCTCAGCCAGCAAAGAATTCCTTGAAAGATGAACAAAACAGTATGACTGGTCTAGAATTGATTGAGTGAATAATAACAATAAATATGCAAAGGATAATAACGTAATGAGACACTTAAACTGGGTACAAATAGCTACTGTGCTCCCTAAGAACTTTATGCTTCATTGAGCGGCGAAGATAAGAAGACAAAGACGGGTCTGCGACCATAAAGAAGATACTATTTGACGAAGACCATCATTTATATAGTTTTCATGAACATGTTAAACCACTAGATCAAAAGTTGGATATTTGTTTTGATAGGTCAACTGTAGGATAAAACTGTCCAATAAGATTTTTCCTGACCATAGTAATATGAAACAAAGGTTGAAATTCAAAACTTCTACTTTAATAGATGGATACTTAAAGTGGTGATTTCGATTTAGACCGCTCCCTATCAGGTCTCATTCAGTTATCATTTGAACTATGAGATGATACGATTTCCAGACAAAAAAAAGCACATTTTCATCAAACCAAGCAGTTACACATGTCATTACTTCTCGTGTAGAGATTTCGCTGGAGAATCTATAAATGTCATATGAATCCAAACAGATGATGATTATTCTTATTCGCCTATATTCTCTCTTGTTGACTTCTTTTTTGATATGTTGGTGTGCAATGTATAACCTTGACTAATTACGCATCTTTGCTTGGTTTTATGTTGCTTACATGTCGACCATCATGGTTCACCATCTGAGATTTTAAAACTAAATTACCATTATATACAAATATGTTAGAGTAGTGTAGTTATAACGTGTATGGAAAAATTAAAATGTATAAAAACAGACCCCAATTAATAGTCACTGACACATTGTTCTAAAAGATAGGTTCGTAAAGATTCAGAAAAGTCGGTGTACTTCGTTTGTGTATAGTCCATTTTTGAATACATTCAGTGAATTCAAAATAGTGAATATTAACAATTAGTCCAACCTCAGGCTATGGAGGTCGGATTGAACAGAGACGTATATTTAACCCATTTCGCAAATAGGTAAGACGATATAAATGGATTACAATTCCACCAAAATGAGAACATTTAGCACCTTTCAAAACCTATCATGATTATTGATTTACTTTGTTAGTACAAAGTTTATTAAGGTAACTTGTAGCTAGCAGAAGAACGCAGAACGCGCGTTTTGTCCTACTTGGAACTCGTCAGCTGGATGTACCTGCACCTCAGTGAGCGATGTTGTTCCCAGTGAGGCTCGAACCTCGCACTCACCAAATGCCAAGGCGTTACCCACTATGCCACGGAAGGACGATAGCCACTTCTTGTACAATGGGAAGTAGTTATTACTACTTGATAACAAAATTTATCCTTAAGATAGCACAGTTTTTCACATCAACTATACGCAGTTAGCCACACTTTTGTTACGAGGGTTGGTAATACTACCTGGCTACCCTAAATGTTGGTAGGTAGAACGGCAATCGAGCCAGTCACTCACTGGTTGAATCCTAAACCAATGAAATGCAGTAATTTCCTCATAATTGTCCATAGATCTCGTTGTCGTAATCTACCTATGGAAAAAGTTTATTGAAGGGCTAGTATGCGCTCGAAAAAGAGATAGTAGCATATTCCATTGATTTCATATCAAACTTCAATCAGATCAGCGTGGGAAATATATATTAACAGGAAACCATATTTCCACCAATTACAATATTCCTTCCAGTTGTACAGGAAGTAAGTCGCGACTTAAAGGACTCAGTGGCAACGTTTCATACTGTAGCATTGGGTGATTCGGGTTCGGATCTTCGAAAGGATATCAATCTTTTTTAGATTGCCGATACAACTTGCTGACGAATGCGATAAAGCACCAAACATAGGTTCAGGGCTTCTGGCCGATCGCTTTCAACTACCTAGCTTAAGTCCTATTGAAAGTTTGCTACAAGGAATATCATATCGAAAGAAGTTTCAGTATGCTTATAATTGCCAAACATTTAGGAGATAGCCAACCGTTCTCGATGATGAAGTTTATTTTTTTCAAATGCAGTCAACTGATATGTGAACTCCCAGTCCATGGGTTTCTTTAATTAACAACTCCTAGATGAACGTGTTAATTTTCAGATAGTTTTTCGTCTACATAACTTAAAACTGTTCACTTCATCGAATTCGTATTGTTCGATGTTATTTTATAATGATAAGATAATTAAGTTGGACCACCTCAGTATTACGAAGGTTGTTATCACTTTTATAATGAAATTGCTTACAGTCTCATGATAACAAGTGTCAGTCTTGCTGCCTCAACTATTGTTTACTCATCTCTACGTCTCCTATCCATGTATATTGTTTAGGTGTATAAGTATTTCAAACTTGCCATTGTTTTCTGTTAGTTACTAATTGAAGCTCCATTGTATTTTAAATTCTATCTGAAGGTTTGTGTAGATTTAATAATTGATTTTAGGTTGAAATTCATCATGGACTGACACCAGTTGGAGGAACATTGGAAATCTGGGAACACTCGACAGCTGTTTCGTCCTAGTATGGGACTTCTCAACAGTGCGCACCTATGACCCCATCCTTCAGGGATTGAACCCAGGAATTTCATGTTCCATGGCTAGCACGTTACCGTTCAGGCACTGGGTTGGAGTCCAGTAGTTCATATTTCCTACTGCTGTCAACTCACGATATGGTGCGACCTAAATCCATTGTCGTTGTTGAGTAACTGTCCTCATGTTCGACTTCGTTGATTTCACTGGTCACTACTTCTGATTGAAACTTCGGGAATCACCTCTCGAAGCTAGTCACCAATGAGCGCTAGATTAACTCTATGTGGATGTTTGTAGAGATTTATTAATTGATTTTTAGGTTGGAATTAATCATGGACTGAATCATTAATGTGTTCAATTTCAAAATCATCGAAACTTCCCATTACAATCCAGAAGTCATTTACATGAAGAAACAACATTCTTTTCCACAACTTCACATTTCTACAGTTTTATATATATATATATATATATATATATATATATATATATATATATATATATATATATATATATATATATATATATATATATACTGAGAAGTTATGCGTCAGCAATATAAAGATTCTGCTCATCAATTTTTTAATAATATTTATAGTACAGTTAAGGTAGTCAATTGAGAAAAGTCATGTGTAGACGTTTATGATAGAACCAATCGTTACTAAGATTCAATTCAAAATAACTAGTTATCTAAATGATTATGTGGCTTAAGTAATACTATGACGTGATATCGTAAACTTCAGGATCAAACTTCCACCTAACAGGGTTCAAAAGGTCAAAGTGAGCAAATGAAATGTATTTGTAAATTCCCAATTAAGTAGGAAAATAAGTTTCTGACGTTTCACGACCTCCTCGAAATCGCTTCGTCAGAGAATAAAACCTGTACATGTTATCGATTGTTTAAATAGTAAATGGTGACGAATCAGATCACATTGTCGTTTATACATGGTAATAATATGAGCATAAATGTCATTGTTGTCCTGGTAAGGAAGCGTTCACAATTTGTGATATGAATATGTGCACATGTGACTGGGCGTGAAAGTGTAAGAGAAATAAATAATATGAATGATAAATTTCGGTTTGTTTGTGTATATGTACTTTGGTTCTGATCATTGTGTGCGATGTGTTGTTTTCGGAAATACTTACTGGTTGGATAGTTAGGCCTTCCTTTCTGTTGAGTGCATTAAGATTCAATATAATGTGAAATGCCTCTGCTACTCTTCTTTCTTTGTAGTTTGAAAATCCTTTTTGAATAATCCTAATATTATCAATATCGATTTTGTGACTGTGATAGATGGCATGAGCTGCGATCGCCGACTTGATTTGTAAATTCTCTAGTTCTACAGAATTATTTGGCGGTCGTTTTGTGTAACTTGCATGTTCTTTAGCCCTAATGAAGATCTCACGGGATGATTCTCCAATATATTAGGCATCACAATCGGCACAGACTAATTTGTAGACACAATTTTGTGTGTCTCCAAAGAATCATAAGGAAGCACCGACTTAGAGCCTTTTACAAGACAACCAACACTTTCAGGAATGCCCTAGTCAACGTAAAAGATAATGTTCCCTTTACCTCCACTGTTTAATAAATCAATAGGAAGGTGTTTATTATCATTTGACTATCTGAGATAGCCGTAGTTGGGAAGACTAGTATTTACATTGGGTGGTGATTGAAGGTGAGATGGAAATCTGGACTGCTGCCGGATTCGTACCAGGGACTACCGGGTTACCCGCCGGATGCTCTGCCAACTGAGTCACGACATTCGACTGCTGACCAGATTTTTATCTCGACTCAATCACCAAGGGTTTTGAGCGACTATCATGTGGATACGTGGCGCAGTTCTACCGCTTGGTCGTATTCACACTGGCTGCCTAGTCAGGACTTCTCATCCCAATCTAAATGAAACTGAATCAAAGAGAGGGAGCATCATATTAATTATCCTTTGACTATCTGAGATAGCCGTAGTTTAGCAGACTAGTATTTATACTGAGGGAAGATTGAAAGTGAGATGAAAATCTGAACCGCGGCCGGACTCGAACCAGCAACTACCGGGTTACCTGCTGGGTGCTCTACCAACTTAGCTACGAGGTCCGACTTCTGACTAGATTTTTATCTCTCTTTAGTCACCAAGGCTTTTGCCCGACTACCTTGTGACAATTGAATGAAATAATTTAATTAGGACAAAATACGTTAAGAGAATTTGTTATACTTAGACTATAGGTAAGTAGGAATTAGATGACCTACGGCAGGATGCTTAGGAATTTGTGCGTCCCGAATCTGGCCACGGTAGTCGTAGAGACAAAACTTGTTTCTTCTGATCCTGATTGCTACTGCTTCTGCAGTTTGAAGAATCCTTTCTTGCCATTTTTGTGATCATATGTTTCTTTATGAACTCAGCCATTTTCGACGAGTGTGTTGCACAAGATCGTCAGTTTCACCTTAAATGTGTCTTCCGAGTAAACAGCCTTTATTCTGTAACTTAAAGTTTTTATTAAATTTCTTTTGTACTGAAGGAGGACGAAGCTGAGAAAATGTATCCATTGCCCCGGTCACGTACTTTTCGTAAATAAATTGCTCTTTATCGACTCATATTTTCGTCTTACGAGAAGAACGTCGAGAAAAGCTATCTTGCCTTTTGATTTCCCTCATATTTGAACTCCATTGCTGAGTGTACTACAATGAATCTACTGGGTACCGTTGACCTGTCAGGATGGAGATATCATCGATATATCTACAGGACAAAGATAATTCTCTAACAGGTCGTTCAAGTAAACCATTCTATAGTTTCGATAGAAAAATCCCCGCTAATATGCGACCTAGTGGCGAGGTCGTTGCTACTCCGTCCACTTGTCTATCAAGGTTAACCGCTAAATTTAAAGTTAAGATTCATCGTACACTTGAGCAACAATTCTTTTAGGACATCTATCAGGATTCCAACATCGATGGACTTTTCCTCCAGTTGTTCACCTACATAGTTGACTATCTCAAGAAGAGAAACATTAGTGAGTAGAGATGTGGTATCATAGTTTTATTCATGATGTTAACATCTTTAATTCTCTCTATAAATTCAAATACCTCCTTCACTCTATGTTTTACTAGCTGTTTGCGTAAAGGTTGAAGAATAGCGACCAACCATTTCGCTAGAGCATGATAAGGAGAATTTTGCATTTCACAAATTGGTCTTAGTGGCACTCTTCATTTGTATATCTTAGGTGGGCGATACACTGTCGGAACATAAGTGCCCGTAGGTTCCAATACATCACACATCCTAGATGATATTATATGGTTGCACTACCAGTTTATTCAGAGATTTAGTCAATTCTCTTTTAATTTTATCATTCAGGTATTTTTGGCCTTCCAATTGCTGAAATTTCATCTTATGATTCAGTATTTCATTCACCTTGCTTATGTAATCACGTTTATCAAGAAGAACTATTGTATTTTTTGTTTGTTACTGTTGTAGGTGTTGCACAAAGTCACATTAGCTGTTGCTGATTTAAATGAGAAACTGTTTCTACCGAATGGACTGCTTATGATTGATCCATCTGAACGTGGACTTAGAGTTGTATCCTTTTTATTTTTTTGGCGGGAAGCGGGAGAAACGTGCAATTCTATCATTTCAATAGGCCGATGAAAGTGATTGAAACAGCAAAGATAACGAATACAAATGTATATTTGGTGAATTATGTTTAAAATGTTATTTCATACATACATGAAATGCTTTACGGTGAGTAGATGTGAAGTATATTGATCTCGGTGACTAGCAGTGGAATCCAGGAGGTGCGTTCCGTCCTACTTGGGACTTGTCACCTGGATGTACCTGTATCCCAGTGAATGATGTTATCCCATTAAGTCTTGAACCCAGTACCCTCCGCTTCAAATGCCAGAGCGTTATCCACTAAGGTAGATACACCCATCTGACGAGTGCCAAATAAAGTGAAACACGCGTTCTGGATTCCTCTGCTAGTCACCAAGATCAATATAGCTTCATGAATAATCAGCAGTATCGAGGCCTCCGCATGGCAGCCTATCTGCCAGCAGAGGTGGAGCGATTCGCCACTGTATAGCAACGGGAAATTAAAAGTATCATAACAACGGATATGAAGTGTTTTCAATGAGAAAAATTGGTATCGACCTGTTTGCTTATAATCACAAAGTGGAAAGGTAAATACATGTTATTTATCAAATTGAATTTTATTTACCATATAACAGGAAAACAACCTAAGCAGATTGTGTGCTGAGGATAATGACATTTGCGGTCTCTGTATACGAGAACAATGCTTGCATCGACTTAAGAACCACATACGAAATCATCTATCCAACAAGCCTAGGTCATCAAACCCGGATACACGTAGTGATATCCGAATTGGCAGTCTACTAGTTGGAAACTAACTTTCCTATTGGCACAAGTTACATCGCACTTGTTACTGAACGACTTACACATATAACTAGCACTGCTTAGTACAGCGAATCGATTAGCGGTCATTTTGTAAACTACTAAACGCTTTGCTATGAACATACTGTTTATATATGTATGTTTGTCACATTATGAGCTCCGTTTCACCTTCTTAACCTGTTATTACAGATAGAATTATGCATATTCCATTCGCAATGACAAACGAATATCTGAAAATGGAACTGTTTGTTTCATAACTTTTATCATTATATATACAAGTATGTTCTTCTCTTTAGTGTATAACAGGTAAAAAGCTGGTGCACTTTAGGATTTCATATCATATAATGATAAATATGTTCGACTGTCACCTCGTTTCCCTCTTTTACATACACCTTTCAAAAAAATTATTTCATTTTCAAGCTTACCACATCATCTATAAATTCAACGTTTTTTCCTCTCTCTCTCTCTCTCAATTATAGCTTCGATCTATCTAAACTTTATTGTGTATAATAATGAACTTATGATAGATCAGTTCCTAAGTATTATAAGTAAATAAAACGTATCTAATTCATTAAAAGCCTTTCTTGTTGTCATCCAAGTACCAGATTATCTTTAAGCAACGATAACACATCACACAACCATAAGATGGCGAATTTAACTTTGAACCTGTATGTGTTTTTTATGAATGAAAAATCGCAACTTTAAAACTAAGTATTCATGTTGGTGACTGACTAGTAGTGGAATCCTGGACGCCCGTTTCGTCCCACTTGAAACTCACCAGCCGAACGTACCCGCACCCGAATAAGTGATGTTGTTGCCACTGGGACTCAAACCCGGTAACCATCGCTTCAAACGCCAAAGTGTAAGCCACTAGGCTGCTATGGCACGCGAGACACTTGTTGTTTATTGATACTTGTAATTTCCCGTTGCTACACAAGGTTGATTTGCTCAACCCCCGTTGTCAGGTAGCCTCATATGCGGATGCCTTGATATTCATGGACAATGAGGTTGTCTCAGCGGGAACAACATCACTGAGTGGGGTGCAGGTGTATACACCTGACGACTCCTAAACACGACGAAACGCGCGTCCTGGATTCCCCTGCTAGTCAAAAACATGAATATCCGACAGCACCAAGCCATTGGGATAGAAGCTTATTTGCCAACATAGGCTGAGAAATTTGACCCTGTATTGAAGCTGCATAGTTTAAATGTTAGCAGTTCATGCAAGTTGTTTTCAAAATAAAACAGTGAACATATTGAAACAATAAATATATTTCGTAAATACGTAGAAATGAGAATAGGAACAGCACACAGAACTCATATGTAGAATCTCATCCATACAAAAATTTTAGCTTTTCAACATTCATTAGCCAGAAAACGAACAAAGTAGTCGACTATTAGAGGTAGTTATGTACTATGTCCGATCCTGTATATGGAATTTACTGGGTCGGTTATTGATCACATGAAAGCTGGAATGGGATGGCTGTATTATTACTTGCTCACAGCACTTAATTTAGTGACTCATTAAGCCTGAATAACGAGTGTCACTAATCCCCGAGTTGGTGAACACTGACTGACTAATTTTAGTGCGATTGTTTGTCACTTATGCACGAATGATGCCGTCAAAACAAGTTACCTACGAACCACTTCACAGATAATTAATTGAAGGTTATAAGGTGATCGATGAGTTTATACCGATATCTACTAAGTATTATTTGTTTGTTCATCATGATGGTAAGATGTTCGGAATTCTGAAGAAAACAAAGTGTACATATTTTTACTATCGTGATCGATTTTGCAGTGTTATAGATGACGATCCTCAAACACTAGATCCTTGCCACTCGATAACCTTTATCACGTAGTCTGCATGGTTAAGATCAGAAATATGTGATGCACGAATAAGTAGCACGTACTCATTCCGCTACACACCTTTTCTCCCACACTGACCTTGCTCGACTGGTAGTTGCTACCCTGAAGTGGTGGTCAGGTTTGGATATCAGAATAGTCCAGTGAGCCAAGTCGGCTGGATTGATTGTTTCTTGAGGTCAAATTATACAAGAAACGTAAAACTAAAACCAGTCGCTGTTATACCGAATGGCCCATGCAGTGATGTACCTTCAAGGGCGAAGTCGCACTGCTGGTTGGACGGGATGTGACTACAATAAGGCGTTTTCTGTGATTAACCAGTAGTCCATGCTAATGCTACTTTCCCCACTAAAGGGGCAAGGTCATCCCAAAAAAGAGGAAATTGCTCACTGTTCTAGATTCAAAACTTCACTTCTGTGTAACTGGTCCCAAGCAGCTGTCCTTAAGACACTGCTGCCACGAGCGTCTACTACCAACAAGATTGTTATGATGTAATTTACTACACTGTGATGGGGGGTGAGAGGACAAACCCGTATTGCTGCTAGCTGGGTGGGGTGTGATAGCAGTAAGGTGTTTTCCTTAGATGACCAGCAGTGCCACGCTGATGCTGCCTTCTAAACGAGAAGGAAGGTTAACAAAATATCGGCGCCCCAAATTGACACACTCCACCATGCCCCATGGTCTTCCGGTGCCGGCCGTTCTCGCATCCAGGTTTAAAACAACCAAACGGCAACGTCATCCGAACCGATTGATGCGAAAATAATTCCAAGTGGCTGGCTCTGACCACGATGAAAACCGAAAGCAACTCAGAAGTAAGTTAACCAAGAGTCTACGCAATGATCGCAAGCAGCGATGGGTGAGAGAGAGATGGAGAAGGCATCAGCGTTGAGTAACACTTGGCAATTATTTAGGCTATTAAGGATAACAGCAAAAAGACCATGGTTAGTGAAATCATCGTCGAAAAGGATGGGATGCTAATAACCTCCAAGGACAGGCAGCTAGAACGTTAAGCAGAATACTTCGAAGCACAGTTCTACTGGTCCTCAGCAACGCTTCAGTGGCCCAATACCTAGCGTGAACCGAAATAGGTGCGATGTCAGTCCTCCAACTCTCGTTAAAGTTGTGAAAGCTGTGTCGAACCTGAAGTGATGCAAAGCAGAATGACTTGAGTTTGCTACTTGAAGTTTTCAAGGACGAAGGTAGAAAACTGCTAATTAAGGTGACGGAGGTACTGTGTAGTATATAGGAATCAAAGGTAGTGCCGTTAGATCGGTGTACCTCACTGATCATCCCGGTCTATAAGAGGGGAGATAAATCTTGTGACAACCCTGGGGGGATCGGTTTGACTAATGTCATGTCCAAGGTCATAGGGACCATAGTTATCCGACGCCTAACTGGAACTCTACTCCAGTAAACCAGGCAGGTTTCAAACAACTGGGCGAGGGTGCATCAACATTTACGCCGTACGAAAGGACCTTGAACACAAGCTTAGTTACTGGTGGCCGATACCCACCATATTCCTTAACCTGAATACGACATTCGACTCCGTCAACCGTGAGTTGCGGCAGTGTCCGGTTGTAAAGGGAGAAACGAGAAAGCACAAATCGCTAATCGAAGCTCTCTACTTGAATTCATGCAGCCGTGTCAGGGTTTGTGAAGAGCTGTCACTTGAATTGACGACAACTAGTGTTCTTTGCCAGGGATGCCTACAGTCCCAGTTTATATTCAAATTTTCTATAGACGTACTAATGGATATAAACCTAGGTACTTCCGACCTCATAGGGCTTTACCTACTCCGTGGAAATTATTTAGTTGACTTGGAGTATGCAGACGATACCCCTTCCCACCAGCTGGGTGAAGACGCTGATAACATGTAGGGTCTTCGGAAAGCATTGAGCAGGAATCTGAATACGTTTGGTATGCGTCTCACTATCACCTATCAAATGTAAGATGATGCTCCAGGACAGGTCCGCAATCACTCCCACTTTGACAATAGGGAGTGAGGGGGTGGAATGTGTCGACCACTTTACCTACTTGGGGAGTTGCAGCAGCTCGAACAGACTGGTTTGCGACTAAATTTTAGCTCGGATACACAAGGCCCGTTTAGCATTTGCCAACTCGCCTCACCTGTCGCGCCGACCGGCGAGATGTCGGAATATCCATCAAAGGTCGAGTATACCAATCTGCAGTCCGTTCTGTCCTGTTGTACGGCTGAGACATGGCCGTTATAGGTGGAAGACATGAGGCAATTACTGGGTTTCGACCATATATCACCGTGTGACCAATGTTGAGGTCTGTCAGACGAAGCGTACTAGGCAAGGTAGGCAAGTCGATCGATGAGATTGTGAACCTTTATCGGCTAAGATGGCTTGGACACGTACTGCGTGTGCCAAGCCACCGCCTACCTCGACGTACCATGCCGAGGGAGATCGGGAGGGGGTTCAGGATGGTCAGACCAAGACGTGACACCAGTCGATGAGGTTTCTTATTGTTGGTCTGAGTCGTGTGGGGAGGTGTAGACTGCCTGGTTGGGGTCCACGAGTTGAAATGAAAGTGGTTGGGGAATCTTGGTGACATGGCTGGAAACCAGCTGCAAAGGCCTAAATGTATCCACTCCTAGACATCTCAAGTTAGATTATCTGCACAAACCTTTATCCCCAATCTTTTTGTCTTCTCACTCAACTCTGACTACTCAGATATAACTCTTCTCTCTATCCTCTTATTCTTTAAATACCGGTATTAAGTGTGGCAACTTGAACCTATACATCTGTGTATGACATTCTACGTTGATTTTGTCACTATCAGTTAGTCACTAGTCGACAGCCGTCTATGCACTGCTTATTCGCAAGTCTCGCCTACGTGCAAACTGGCAGCAACTCACATGATAGGATGAGTTCTATCGAAAGCTGTTAAATATGCCCCGTAGAGAAAAACGTTCCGATAGTCATATTGGCAGACAACTTCCATACTCAAGTAGGTAAGCTGAACAAATCAGAAATTCGTCCAGGGGTATCTTCAGCATGGCATGACAATGGTGATCGCATATTACAACTGTATTCTGACAATCCTTTGCCTCTGACCAGCACAAACGTTAAGCATGCGGAGATACTTTCTCACTTGACATCCACCGAAATCAAGCCAACAATAGACACAAAAAGACTACATCTCTTAAACCAATTGTTGGAGAGGATTTTCGCTTTTTCTGAAGCGCCACAGTATTTTCGTTACGTCTTGACCAAAATATAACATTTGCGTAATGGTCCAAGCTGATGTGCTTCACATAAAACCACCTAGTTGCAGTTTAGCTAAAATGAAGTGGAGTCATTATGATTTGAAGCCATAAAGGGCTGTAAGCCAAATCTGAAGAAAGATACAAGGAATAATCATATATGGTATTCTAATCTGGGTGAAGACAATATGTGAATGAACCTGCTCTACTGTGATAGATTTCAGGTTGTAACTATGACTTCGATTCTGGTAAACGATTGCTAGTTTACATTTCTAACGATATGAACGTAGGTTTCGGCAGAATTCTATTATGAGTCAGCACGGCAATGGACAAAATCAAGTAATTTTTTGTAAGATGAAGTAGACGACAAGCTTTGTGGAGACTGGATCAAAATAAAACAAACTTTTCTAAAACAATTCTATTCAGACCAAGGGACTGACAACCATGTACAGTGATTATCCATCAACAAATATCCGTTCAGTTCTCAATATAATTAAATCACTCTTCGTTTTTGCTTTCGATAGCTTTTCTCTTACTAACAACCCTCCATCGCCACATCCCAGCAACCAGAAATATAGTGCCCCATGTTGCAATTACGATCTAAAAAATAAACCAGATACAATTTATAGGATATACCTGACGAATGACATGACATATCAACAATAAAGGATGGCGGTGGTTTGTGATTCGGGACTATTACCAATTTTAAGACGGGCCAACACCAAAATACATGAGAATACAGCATATATACATCCCAGCAACTCTGAATTGGTAACTCCATATTTTTAAAAATTTCGCATGACTTCATGAATATACAGTGAATATTGGCTGCTGGTAAGTATGTCTGTCGTACGGCGTAAATGTTGATGCACCCTCGCCCAGTTGTTTGAAACCTGCCTGGTTTACTGGAGTGGAGTTCCAGTTAGGCGTCGGATAACTATGGTCCCTATGACCTTGGACATGACATTAGTCAAACCGATCCCCCCAGGGTTGTCACAAGATTTATCTCCCCTCTTATAGACCGGGATGATCAGTGAGGTACACCGATCTAACGGCACTACCTTTGATTCCTATATACTACACAGTACCTCCGTCACCTTAATTAATTAGCGATTTCCTAGAATACATGAAACTGGCCCTCGTACTTTAAAGTACGAGTGTCTAAAACATACAACTTCATTACTGATAGACAAACTTCATCGAACTGGTTGTCAAATGACGTATACATAGCAACCTAAAATTGCTACGCGCGAGGGGTGTTTGTTACCGGAAGTCAGCGACTCCAAATATACGAAACCTGCACATCACAGGTTTTCAGCGTTTGAGTTTGCTGTCAGTGAAGTGTGTCAAATGAACATTCAATATAGAACGACACTACAGAATTTCCGAAATTCTACTCTTATATTAAAGGGGCATATTACAAGGAACCAAAGAATAACCCTAGCTATAACCCCTGACACCATGACATTTCATTCCGGAAAACTCCGCAGTCACCGCTGATTGCTCCAACGACCACCTAGATTTAATCTTTTACAAGAAATTTTGGATAACACGCATAGTTGTAGGCATGCATATACATTTTACCCAAGCGAGCTTATATAGCTACTGTCTACATACCCAACTTCACACTCCATTCAATTATCAACAACTGTAGCTTGGAAACTTACATTTGTGCGGCCTTTTCCACTGTAAGTGTTGAAATAATGTCTCCAACCAGTAAAACTATCATCCGGGAAACTTTCGTCACCAGCCATTGACCTATTTATAAGCGCGCCACAAGACTATAATTGTAGCGTCACACCTTCCCCCAAATTCACTAGCCTGGGGTTTGATGATTTTCGACATTGATGCTGACCTTGATAGTTTAACTGGACTCGCCAAGCTGAAGGCACCGGGTCAAGCGTCCTCGCCATTTGGCACGCTGTCGTGTTCCAATATCCAATACTGATAGTGCGAGCGTAGAAAATTGGTAGCTTTTGATCTCTCGCGTCTAGTTCTTAGGGCTTTGTTCGAGTTGTTCGGTTCACTCCTGCAGTGGACAAGGAAATCCCTTCTGCTTTCTTGCTTTAAGCTTCGGTGAGATAATTGTTTTGTGGGTTACTAGGTTGTAATTTGTAGAGGGATTAGGGAGCTAAGGGTTGCTGGGAAGTTTAGAGAACTGCCGTGACTCCTGTCTATGTAGGTACCTGAAACAGAATAGTAAGGTAAAGGAATGGAGAGAGAACAAAAAATAGAAAAAAAGAGAGGAAAAATAATAATAGTAATATAGGGAGGAGAGAAGGGAAGGAGAAGAAAAGGAGGGGTGAAAAGAGAACAAAAGAAAAGTATTGGGAATTGCCCGAAATGTCGCGTGGGTTTGGTTCCTACAGAAGAATTAGTAGGTAATGTGGGTGTATTAAGGAGGGAGATAGTGAGTGGTAGTTGGGAGGGAGTTGGGGAGTACTGAGGTTGGTGACTACCTGAGTACGTCCGTGGTAGTCCATACGAGGTGACATAACTGTCTAATCGCATCTTAAATGAGTCGACTGAAGGAGCTATAACGTTGCACTGCTCGTATTCGACTCTCTAGCCAGTTAGTTGGAACGCATCGGTATTTTGGCACAACCATCCAAATATACTATTCCATCCGACTACGCTATCGTGTTCTTCCTTGGTCTCGTATTCGTGGGTATATAACAAGTTCGAATAATTAGTGATTGGTCTTTGCGTCTGTCAAGTTCGCACCAGGACAAATCCTAAATTGGTGAGCCCGACGTGATCAAATATCCCGACCAATAACAGATATTGAATTGGTGAGCCTGTTCCATTTTATATTTGTTTATTGTTTTCATTTCGATAACATTTATATATCCATTTACTACACTTTCTCATGTCCGACCACACTCCCAAGCTTATTCGTATTAAGCCGACTCGAACACGATCCAACTCGTGCCATATTGGCCAGACAATGCAGAAACATGGTTTCTGTATGCCGAGGCCGATTTTCGAGAACAGGGTGTCTCAGATCCTCATCTCGATTTCTTGCTGTCATACGGTCACTACCGCGAGAATTAAACAGGTATGTTACAGCAAACATGTTTAATCCTGAAGTAAGTGACCCTTATGCACTTCTAAAGGCCGCACTCTTGAAGAAAAGCGATCTCACAGATCGCCAACGTCTAGACGAATTGCTTCGTAACATCGAGCTAGGCAGCCACTCAGCTACTGAAGTCCTCGCACGCATGCGAGAAGTAATCGGTGCACGAACATTTGACGATGGTTTCTTCCGAGAACTATTTCTCTCGAAACTACCACAACCGGTGCAAACCGTGTTGGTGACACTGCAGTCAGTCCCACTCGACGACCTGGCAGCCTCAGCAGATAAAATACTGGAGATATCCAGCAGACCCGTCTCCAACGTATATTCTATCTGCGACAAAACAGAGCGCCAGGATTCAGAGGTGACCAAGTTGTGCAACTCTGTGAAACGGTTGCTACGATCTCGAAGTCCTAGATCACGTAGCACTTCACAGAAACGCACCTTGGCGCATCGCAGCAAGTCGCGTGGTAGCCCTAAAACGAAACCCAACAGGGTGGAAAACCCTGAATGGTGCTGGTTTCATAACACTTACGGGGATGAAGCCAGAAAATGTCGTAAACCATGCCGTTTTAAGAAGGACACAAACTCGGGAAACGGTCACGCCGGCACGTGCTCACGGCAACCGTAGCCGGCGGAAAAAGCCGTTTGCTCTACGTCACCGACATTAAAACGAAAGTCCGCTACCTCGTCGACACCGGCGCAGAAGTTAGCGTTCTTCCAGCAACGACAAAGGAGCGTCATCTGACCCATCCTTCAATCTTCAAGCAGCCAACGGCAAGGCAATCGCGACATTCGGGAGACGGTATGCCTACCTCAACTTAGGTTTACGCAAACCTATCCACTGGATTTCCTCCTGGCTGACGTCTCTATGCCCATCATTGGCATAGATTTGCTAAACCATTACGATCTACTCGTAGATGCTCGCCGTCGACGACTGATAGATAACAACACAAAGTTATCTATTGGCGGCACCACCTATGTAGGTCCGAGTTTAGCCATCGTTAGGACTAAACAATCAGGCGACGCGTCCTACCAGGCAGTTCTGGAGAAATATCCAGAGTTACAACAACCGAAACACACTCTTCCGTGCATAACCAGCAATGTTATGCATCACGTCACAACCACAGGTCCACCTGTGGCATCCAAAGCGCCCGTTTAGCCCCCGATAAGCTCAAAACGGCGAAAAATGAATTCGACCACATGCTCGAACTGGGCATTATCAGACCGTCAAACAGTCCTTGGGCATCGCCATTGCACATGGTTCCCAAAAAGGATAGCAACGACTGGCGTCCAACCGGTGATTACCGAAGGCTTAACGCCAAAACAACTCCGGACTGCTACCCTATACCTCACGTTTACGACTTGACCGCAACCTTATGCGGCATGAACATTTTCTCCAAAATCGACTTGGTCAAAGCGTACAACCAGATACCTATGGCAGCAGAAGATATCGCGAAAACAGCCATTATTACTCCTTTTGGCCTGTTTGAATTCCTGCGCATGCCTTTTGGTCTTCGGAATGCAGCACAAACATTCCAACGCTTTATGGACGATGTCTTCCGTGGTCTGAATTTTGTTCATGTCTACATCGATGACTGTCTAATTGCGAGTCCAGATAAAAACACCTTAAACATTTGGACCTCGCATTCGAAAGACTAAAAAACATGGCATCACAGTTAACTTACAGAAGTGTGAAATAGGAGTTGAATCACTCAGCTTCCTTGGGCATACCATTGACAACAAAGGTATACGCCCATTGAGAGATAAAGTGGCGGCTATCACAAACTATCCAGAGCCGACCACTGTGAAACATCTCCGCACTTTCAATGGCCTGGTAAGTTATTACCGAAGGTTTATCCCTAACTGTGCCTCTGTCATGAGACCACTAACAGATCTACTTCGAGGAACTGCGAAGTTCGTGTCTCTGGACAACGCAGCTAGACTTGCTTTCTCTAAAGTCAAGGAAGCCATTTCGAACGCAACCATGCTTATGCATCATGACCCCAATGCTCCTTTGAGTATTGCTGTTGATGCATCTGATTCAGCAATTGGAGCAGTTTTGCAACAGTTGACTGACAACCAGTGGCAACCGTTAGCCTTTTTCTCGAGGCGGCTGCAAGACGCGGAAACAAGATACAGTACATTTGGTAGGGAACTCCTAGCCATGTACTGTTCTGTACGCCATTTTCGACATTCTGTGGAAGGTCGTGATTTCATTATTTTCACAGACCACAAACCGTTAACGTTTTCCCTCAGCTCGGCGTCTGACAAATACTCCCCGCGTGAGTCGCGACAGCTGGATTACATTTCCCAGTTCACGTCAGACATCCGCCACATTTCTGGAGCAAACAACTCCGCAGCCGACGCACTATCTCGAATAGCTTCGATAAACTATATCGAGGGTATTGATCTCGTTGAACTAGCTCGGCGTCAAAAGGAAGACCTTGAGCTGCAGCATGAGTTGTCGTCCACAACTCTCAAACTGCGACTTTGTCCTGTGGGATCAGACAAGGATACAATTTTGTGCGATGTCTCTGCTAGTCAACCACGCCCAATAGTTCCGAAGAGTTGTCGACACAACGTCTTCAATACGTTGCACAAACTCTCTCATCCAGGTGTACGAGCCACCATTAGGCTTATCGCACAACGTTTCTGCTGGCCTGGGGTGAGCGAAGACGTTAAGGTTTGGGCTCAGTTTTGCCTGGCTTGTCGGCACGAGACAAACGAAAAGCCCTGTACGCTCTGTTCTAGCCCCAGACACGCGTTTCGACCACGTCCATATGGATACTGTAGGACCTCTACCAGAATCTTATGCATGTGCTCACCTTTTCACTTGCACGGATCGCTCCACACGATGGCCAGAAGCAGTACCTATTAAGGATATTACTGCTGAAACAGCAGCTCGTGTTTTCATCGAAAGATGGATTGCGAACTTCGGATGTCCATCCTACGTCACAACCGACCGTGGGCGCCAATTTGAGTGCAAACTATTTCACGCTCTAACGGCACTTTTAGGTTGCACTCGGCTCCGAACGACAGCCTACCATCCACAAGCAAATGGCATGGTAGAGCGTTTCCATCGACAGCTGAAAGCTTCCCTTTCAGCTACAAACATACCTCAGTGGACCGAGGCTCTGCCTCTAGTCCTACTAGGTATTCGTAACGCCTTGAAAGTTGATGCTGGATGTACCCCTTCAGAACTCATCTATGGGACCACTTTTTGCCTACCAGGTGAGGTTGTTTCTCCTTCAACTTCCAAACATGTTACCGACAGGGCATCGTACGTGACTAGGCTTACAAACGCAATGCGTTCAGTTAAACCCTTTCCGGTTAGACCTCAAACGACTGATGTTTTCGTCCACCCCAGTTTACAAAAGACATCATACTTGTTTATTCGCCACGACGCCGTCCGTTGACCAACTGAACCACTCTACGACGGGCCATTTAAAGTGATCAAGCGACACGAGAAATTCTACATAATTGAGCAAGACGAACGTGAAGATACTGTCAGTATCCACCGTTTCAAACCATCTTATTTCGAAGGCAACCCCATTATAAGTGACGTTTCAGCTCACTACAGCCGACCGACGCATAGCTCAATTATCGAAATTCTTGACGATATGCTTGGTGATACACAGTTGCAACAACCACTGGAGCAACAGAAAACACGATCAGGTCGAACAATCAGGTTCCCTGAGTATTTAAAGCCATATTCAACTTATCGGCGTGAAATAGAATGTGCTAACAAATTTTTTTCCGAGGCACTATTTTTCTTATTCACGGGCAATGCGCAAATCATCGTACATTTTGCCTTTTTATGTCCATTTTCTTATTACCATGTACTGAAACCTTTTTTAAAAAAACGGTGAAAATAAGCGCAAACTTTATTTTCGATATATTTGTATATACATAATTCCCATTTTTTCGAAGCGTTTTCATGGTATTGAAGACTTTCATTTATATTCCAGGTGCAACGAGCACTGGACGGAACGTCAAAGAAAACTGAGGACTGCTATCGACGTCCAATTCATTTATTGTATTTTATTTTATAATTGCCACGACACCCTAGAATAAGTTCAGACAACCAAAGGCCACTTTACGCAGTAAGCCCATCGGAAGAAATTTACCAGTGGAAAAACCACTAGGTTTTTACTTCCGGCTGGTATCGTCTTAGGGTCTTCAAGAACCCACTAGTAGGGAGTGATCTTCAGCGTCACACACTTCCCCAAGATCAGTAGCCTAGGGTTTAACGACATTCGACACTGATGCTGACCTTGACAGTTTAACTGGACTTGCTAAGCTGAAGGCACCCGATCAAGTATCCTCGCCATTTGGCACGCTGTCGTGCTACGTTGCATCGCTCGTATTCGACTCTCTAGCCAGTTAGTTGGAACGCATCGGTATCTTGGCACAACCATCCAAATATACTATTCCATCCCACTAAACTATCGTGTTCTTCCTTGATCTCGTATTCGTGGGTATATAACATGTCCGAATAATTGGTGATTGGTCTTTGCGTCTGTCAAGTTGGCACCAGGACAAATCCTAAATAATGACTGAATCTTAAAATACTGACTTTTTAAAAGTGCTGAAATGTTCTAAAAATGAGTGTTCACCTGAAAGCAGCTTAAAAATAAATCAACTAGTTCTTCCTAAGGTGAGTGAAGGTGCGTTTATTCAAATTACTTCTGCAAAAAAGACCTAATGCTGTCCAATAACATCTTTAAATTATTCAAATGTTTGTTAGTGGAGTAGGGGCTTTCACTTCCAATGTCCAATATCCTTTTATGAGCTATCGTAAATCAGATTTCTTCGCACTCGCTTCTAGGTCTTGCGGAACGGGTATAGATCTTTGGCGGATTCCAATGAAGCAGGTATACCCACTCAGCTGCTGTAGCTCTGGTTAACCCGACGGGCGGTTGGGTGTTGATTAAATTTGTAGGGAGTGTCGCTTGTTTGTTAGTTTTCTTCCGAGGACTGTGGTGCTGATGGGTTTTCAAGTGTCACGCCAGCAGACAATTGGTCCGACTGGTTGTAAAAAGATGAAAAATATGTGCAGAGAAATCAAGAGGGAAGTGCAGAGAAAGACAAAATCTGTGGATCACTGCTTCCTGTGTTTGTTAGCCTGTGTACGAATATAGAGACAGGAAAAGGTGGCGGTCAGCATGTAGAAATTCAGTTAGTTCCGAAAAGATTCCAGGCACATGTCAACTGAGTATTCAGCCGGCGTTTAAAGGGTTCAGACGAAGTAGCCTGGATCATGTCTGCAAGAAGAGCATTCAGTAGCTTGACAACTATTTGGGGATTAGATGCTGTGTTTAATATTTAGCCTGCTATACTCCTGGCTTAGTTCCTGTTTGTTTCTTCGCACACTAGTGTTACAGCTAATATTCAGCAAGTGACGAAGTGGGCATTCAGGGGTTCTCAGGATCTTGTAAATCATTATCAAGTCGACTCCTAGCCTTCCTCATTCCAGGGGATACGGATCCAGCGCAACCGGCTGCTCCTCAAACTTTCTAGGCCCAATTCCACGAACTGATTTGGCAGAGCACCACTGGATGTGTTCTAAGTTTAATTTGTCCTTCTGTGGAGAAGAGGGGAAGATGATGGTCCTGAACCTCAGATAAGCTTGTGTGAGGATGTCGAAAATTCGGTGGAAACATCTACGATTCAGTCGTCAGAGAATTTGTCTAACAGTTACCGACCCCAAGTTTCCGTGAATTAAGTTTGTCACAATTGCCATAGGAATTTAAGCCTTAAGGGACTAAAGCACCCAAGTCCTTCTCCGTCAGCGACGCTTCGGTTTTCACTGCGTTGAGGCTATGTGCATGACATGCATCGTGTTTTATGTGTAACACTTTGCATTTTCCAGGATCAAATGCGAACCCATTACTGACTGATCAGTTTTGAAGTTGAGTTAAATCTACCTATAGAGAGACCCTGTATTCCTCAATTTTGATTTCTGGCCATGCTGTCTCGTCATTGGCAAAACGAAGGATTTCGGAGGAAACTCGCTGAGGCAAGCCATTTATACATATCAGGAACAGAAGAGGCCCTAGTACTGAACCTCCAGGATCACTGCTGGGACACTCCGCTTCTTCGGACTCATTCGAACTCTAAATGAAAGACATCACAGACGTGAAGACAGCCTGTCAATGAGCGGCGTTGTTACCCGATTAATTTTAATTTATCAGTGAGGCAGTTTTGATCAAAAAATCGAACGCCTCTGTAAAGTCTAGATAAATAAAATCAAGTTGACCTCAACAGTCTATGTAGCTGCTACAGTGAACAGATCAGGAATGTCGGGGTACCCTTGTCTGAATCCTTGTTGTTGAGGCATAAAGAAGTTGATCGTTTTAAGGTGAGCCCTCGGTCCGTCACAGATTAACGATTCCAATACGTTGGAATGTGTGGATAAAAGATTCACCGATCCGCATTTCTCTGGGTTGCTTCGTTGGCTCCCTTTGAAGATGGGCGTTACACACTCCAACTTCCGAGGGTCGGGTACTTTCTCTTGACTCAGAGAATTCTTGAGTAACGTACTTAAAGGCTCAAGCAAGGTCGATGCTGCTTTCCGCAGTACCACCACATGGATTTTATCTGGTCACGTAGAGCAGTAGTAATAGCAGGTGCTTAAGCCAACGGCCGAGAGTCCCACTTAGTTGGTAGGATATTCGTAAACTCCTGAGCGGGTGGATAACGATAAAAAGATTTGAAAACACCGGTTGGCTAGGAGCTTGGCTGCCTCGGTGTTGCTGCCATTCAGCCTGTTGGTACCTAATAGTTGAGAGACCCCCGCTTTAGCCCGTCGGGACGATGTGACATAACGGAACAGACTTCTCGGGCCAGAAACATACATGCTTGCAACCCCAAGTTTATGCCACTAACGATCAGCTCCTAATCCCTCCGTACATGCGTTTCTTGTTTGTATTCGGAACCAGTACTTTTTGTGCCTGGTCCGGTAGTGCTTCTTTATCCCAAGCACTTTGCGAGTGTAGTCCCTTATTCCCTTAGGCTACTTGGAGCACTTCGATCTTGAAAGTTGAACAGGCTGACCGATTGCATGCATGATCCTGTCAAGCGTGAATCTCCAATGGGTGTTCATATCCTGCCATGCACAGTTAACCTTCCAATCCTTTAGTTCCAGTGCTATTCAAAGAGCCGGAGTATTAAGCCATCTGAAGTTCCGATGGCGCTTTCTGAATGGTCTGGTTGGGCTGGTTTCGCGGACATTCTGGAAGCCAAAGGCAGCGTGGTCACTCCTGCCCAAAGAGGTTCACAATAATAATATGTTTCATGCAACATGAGTTACATAGAAACACACCACGTTACTGGTTTGATCATTTTGGTAGTGTGAGCTGGCCTTTATATACTATACCAGGCAGTACATGAGACACTGTTATTCATGGCACATAAGAGGTGTGTTTGGAGAAAGAGTGTTAATGCTTCACAGACAACAAACAGATTAACACCAATATAATTGTTCGTCAGACTGAAGTAAGCTCGGTCCGGAGTCAGAAACCATTCAGTCATTGGTTGTACCTTCCAATGTCCTTGAAGGTAGAGCGAGTAGTACAACTGTGACCCTGGATTATGTGAGTTCGTCATAAAGTTTTGATGGCATGGTGCACGCTGACAAATGCAATTACTGGGATTCTATATGGATGAAGGACTAGTCAGGTGAACCCGAAAAATGAATAACAAAGGTTGTAAATCAAGAATTCTCCACTTGTGAAGATATAGCCTAAGCGGGATACGGTGTAGGTCCCTCTTGATCGCGCTATGGTTCCCACATTTTCCACGGGCCGCAGTTCTCCAGTCAGACTGATGAATCGGGCTTCGATGGAACCACTCCCACTAAAAGCGTGATCTGCAAAGTTAACCTTCTGTAGGTTACAGTCGCCTAAAATTAGTATGTGTGCACGCCGGTTTAAGGGTGCAACTGATTATCCTCAGCATCTGATCATTATACTGCATACCAGCAAATGACTTCCCGCCAAACACTTTGCAGTCCAGGACAGCTCTATGAAGCATCCTCGAAGCATTTCAATCCCTGGATGTGGATTTGGTGAGCTGAGAAAGAGGAGACGGCGAGAAGTGCTACCCCACCCCCTTCCGGCCGTCCTTCTGTTGAGAAGCGGCATCGTGTTAGCTCCCCATCAGGCACGTCAGGAGAATTTCATGTCTCAGTAACACCTATAGGATGAGCATAAGGGTCCCTACCTGGTTCCTCCCAGCTTATCGAGTTTATTCGGTAAACCTTGCTATTTACTCGTAGTGTACTGACTGGGCCCTGTTTATTGTCCAGGTGGCTGGATAAATTCTCAGGCCTGGGAGCTGGGACCGTGCCTAAGTGCTGCTCACCGGCGTACACAAATGTTGTGGGTAGAGAAAATTTGTAGTTTCTGGCTCTCGCCCCTACGTCCTGAAGCTAGATCCCTTTTTTCTGGCCGTACTCCGTCGATGGTTGTGGAAGCCTTCTCAGTTTACCTTTCGGTAGAGCACTCGCGGGCAGCAAGTCTGCTGCGCTCATGTGCTAATTCAGCATCCTTTTGAAGGAGTCAGCTAATAAGACAATGGCCACTCCTTGTGATGGACAGTTTTATTGGGCCCATAGGGTGTGAAAGAAGTCGGACATAGCTTTCGTCTTCACGTTCTGGTTAAGTGTGTGGGCGGGGCCCCCACGAAAATGTTGGCTTTAGGATTGATAAAGCTGTTATGTTGGGGCAGTCAGCTTGACGGACGATCTTCCGGGCTGTTTATAGGTCACCTCTCTTCTTTCATCAGCCTAAAGTGAAGAAGTTCAGTTATCTTGGGCGTTGTGCATATTTCTTGGCTGTTCATCTGGCAACCGACCTCGTTGCTTTTCTGTCTGCCTTCTAGAGAGTACTCGTGTCCCTCTTGTTGAGCAAGCTTCCATCGTGTTGAACACATCTAGCATAGGCTCTTAACATAGCAAGGAATAGTTCAAGGGTTAGAGCCTCCAGCAGCCCCCCTAGAAAATGTTTGATGACGTTCACCTTTTCCGCCATTCTGTAAATGGCATTAGTATCTAATGTGTTGGAAACGGTTGGTCCCAAATCCTTCCCCACGGATGCTCTAGTGATAGAAAACTCATCGAGGTTACATCGTCTCCGGCGTGTGAAGACACATCACTATGCACCTCTCCAGAATAAAGCTCGGACCATTGTCAGCTGACCAGGACCCCAACTGCAGCAGACCATCCTGGAGCACCCTAGCTTTCTCCCTCCTGCCTATTGCCCTCCATATTTTGATGCCTTTAGCAAATAAGGGAATGGAAGGGGAGGTTTTAACAAAATGTCATTTATGAACAGCAAAAGGCGGCCCGAGGGTTGCTCCTCGCGAAACTTCTGCCCTGGTACTCCTCTTGGCCTACCTTGTTCTGTTTATTTTAGTGCCGAACGCTTTGTTCCCTAGATATGCTTCAGACCACGTTATAAGTGTCTCAGTGATGCCCTTTTTGACGGGCCAAGCCAACAGGGTGTGGTGTTGAACACATTTCGAAATCTCTAGCCAAGTTTAGAAAGATAGTCTGGACTAGTTACATGCTGACACATTGTGTGGTTCAGTTATCCCAGTCCGTCATCGACTTTGTGGCACACGGCCACCCAGTTTTGAAGTTCTGCTGGGTTGGCTGAACGGTGTTGCTTATCCTTGGGTAGTCTCAAACAGAATCTGCAACTGGGCCTTTCAGCGACTTAGATAGCATGGGAAGTAGCGTTGTCGGTATGTAACTGGACGAGTTCTTGTGGTCTCCCCCCAGAAAAGTGGTGCAAGAACGGCGTACTCCCATTCGCTGGGGATTTCACTTGCTTATGATGAGTGCTTGAACTGACTGAGTGCGGGTGTGCTTGGCACTTCAGCACAGCTTCATAGGACCACCGGTTTGGTGTCATTACAGCTGTGAGACTTCCGTGTTCTGCTTGTTGAACTTCTCACAAACACTGGTCCGAAGAAATTTCTACATTCAACAACTTCAAATCAAAGTGTGAGATCTCTGTTAGACCACAGAACGTAGCAGGTGGATGGGTTGCTGCGTTGAGCTGCTAGTCAAATAGGCTGCTCAGCAGTTCCGCTACCGCGGTGCTGCTCGAGGTCTTTCTACGTGGCTTTCAGTTTGGGCCGTGGTTCGGGCGTTTGGACAAGTCACTCCGGTATTTGGGCCTGTTCTTGTGAGCACTTTTATAAGTCAGGTTGCGCAACTTCCTGCAGCCCGGATAGTCTGATTCCTCACGCGGTCCACGCTACCTACGATGCCTTCTTTCTTCCCTGTATTTGCTTTCGGGTTGTACGAGTCACCCAAGAAAGCCTAAGAGGCTGTCATCTACTTACCTTCGAACATTTTTTGATAATGCTTCCCGCAGTATCTCTTGTATGTATTCACTCTTTGCTTACCGATACAGATAGCCATTCTCGTAGCCAAGGAGCATTCAGGATTCCAATCTTCATGAGCTAGTAGTCCACCTCCCGGCAGCATAGGGAGGCTTCTGGTTCGGCCATTAGCAGTTCCGTCTTGGTTACCAAGATGGATCTCACCAGTCTGTGATCGATTTTGTCTGCGGAATGGTTGGGCATGGATATCGTCCAACAAAAGATCGCTGTCTGTTAGAAGGTGGTCAGGTCACAGTACGTTCACATCTCGGCCCTACCGGCTGTTGTTAATGGCCTTCGGACGTTTTAAAATTCAAACCTGTTTGACTGCAAAAGATTTCCTTTCTTTGGTTCACCTTGGCGTCGCCGTGGTGCTTCGTGAAGTCAACTCGCTCCGGACATGAGAGTGATGCACTCATAATTACTGTGCAATGTTCAACAAAATCTTACGGCATCCCCTCAGTGAACCCCAGGCCTTTATGTTGTGACATTGGGACCGTTTCATCAAACAAGGTATATTTTACTCTCATAACCCTAGCGTGGTATGACAGAACAACTGATAAAACGAACAAATATTTCATGTTGTTCTTCAACACTCCGACCTTTCTGGTGGGAGTATGAACTCTACATTAAGCCCTCATGTTAATATTCAAGGCTGGGGCAGAAAGCGATCCTCATCATCACCGACTTGATCGTAATGTGAAACGAAGAGGAATAAGATATAGCTGAGTGGACTGAAAATCGGCCAGAGGGGCATATTTCACTTGTATATGTAAGGCAGAACAAAAGCAGGGTTGTAAATTTGGTGCAACCATGAAAGCACAATGGAGTTGTGAGTTATTGGAGGGGAGCAAGGATAAATTACTACTTTGGATAGATGGGTATTTAAAAACCAATGTTTGAGATAACAACATATTTTGCGCAACATAAGCAATGTGAAAACAAACAAGTTTACAAATACGATCACTTTGTGAGTATGAACTCATTGTTATGTACAATAACAAGCAGTGCACTAATCATCGTTATTTAAGGCGTATGAGATATGAGTTTGGGGAAAGAACGTTAATGTTTCACAAACAACAAAGAATAAAATAAATAACTACCAACATAATTGTTCGGCAGGTTGAAGCGGGGTCGGTTCGAAATCAGGATCTATCCAACCATTGTTTGAACCATCGAAAATTTTTGAAGGCGGGGCGAGTGGTGCGGCCATGACATTGCAACTTGTGCATTCCTCATAAAGTTGTGATGATATGGTGTATGCTGAAAACTGCTATTACTATAACTCAATGCGAATGAAGGACTGATCGGTTAGTTCTGAAAAATTAGCTGCAAAAGAAAGCGGGAGATGGAACTCAAAACAGGAACAAGAAATACTACTTTTACCATATCACTCGTGAGAGGTATGGGTGAGTCAACTGTAGTGATGACGAAATTTACTGGTGAAGCAACCCAACCCAACTTTTTAATGATCAGCTTATGCAGAAGAAGATAAAGGTACATACGGAGGTAGTGAGATCAAAACTGAACCCCAAGGCGTCACTATGCGATGGAAGGGGGTGAGGATTTGGAACCAGGCACTAACTTCCATGCGGAATACCTATGTACAAAAGTTCGATGAAGTTACGAACATTTAAATAAAGCCCATGCCTTTCGATATCTATGGCTGGAAGCAATACATTCAGCAACCCACGAGCGGAGATAGTGTACCGGACCTAATCTTTTGCTGTGACATCATCCCTGTCACTACCCACGTTAGTAGCGAATTTTCTAACGGTGACCATAGGATGATATTCTGTTGCTCACCAATTCTTCCTCCTTACAGGAGAAATAAACGATCTTCAAATTATACTCGGTATAGAAGCTATATGAATATAGAGTGGGAAGTACTCATCGAACTACTCAGGTGCTGTCTATGGGATGACCACTTTACCACAGCCTCATTAACACACACACTCACTTTTCTACAGAAATATAGAGCTGTGTCTAGATACTGTTGCTCCCGTGAAAACAGTTAGGGTTTATAAGGAGCCAGGCCTACATATTCCTAAAATATTCCGCAATAAACTTAGAAAATTATCATCACATTGCCACTCATCGAAAAACTTCATGTCGCTGCACTTAATTCATGAGTAAACGAAGAGATCGTCACCCTCAAAAGTGGCTCTAGAATACACAAGTTGACGTCCCTCCTGAGTAAACGTCTGAAGCCATCGACGGATGCAGCCTGCCTACCACATAATGGGGTGGTGCACAACGATCTCCTCGAGATTAGTGAGCTGTTTAGCGAATCGTTCGCTAATTTCAACCCCAATACCCTCAACCCCACTAGCTTTACTCCAATTACCGCTAGTTCATGTACTACAGTGGAGTTCACTGTCAAAAGTATCACTGGGGCCATCAAAAGCCTGAAACTATTGACAGGTACGGGGATAGATGGCCTAAACTCAATGGTCATCGGAAAAAGTGGTGATGGTACGCCACTGTTTTTGCTTAAGATATTCACATCATGAATGGAAAGTGAGGAGTATCCTAGCGAGTGGAAAACTAGCTTCACAATTCCTCGCTACAGGTCCGGTGACGAAGCGAATGTTGGGAACTGTAGACCCATCAACATAACGCCAGTCGCCTCCTGAATCGTGGAAAAAATGATTTAGGGCGGCATGTCTGACTACCTACATAGCGAAAACCTCATCATAAAGTCTCAGCACGGTTTCGCTAGAAACGGGTCTTGCGTTACTTTCCATTTCGACCTCTTCAACCTAGTAGCCGTGAGGCACGTGAAATCGTCATTGTTCTATGCTTTGGTATATCAGAGGCATTTGACAGGGTGCAACACAGTGTTTCCTTTGACAAGCTTCGGCCAGTTATCATTCACAACCCTTTATTTCATTGGCTAAAGTCATTTCTTAGTGATCGTAGTCAAATCGTCAAAGTGAATGCTATGCAGTCTAAACCTAGGCTCATAACTAGTGAAGTAATACAGAGAAGTGTCCTTGGACCTTTGTTGTTCATAACTTATATTAATAGTGTGTGCAAGTGCTTCACTGCAGGGAAAATATTCCTATGCGCTGATGACCTTAAGGTTGTATACTCATGTTACACCCATGAACTAGGTAAGAGGCTATCTACTGCTCGACAAGAATTAAGTGAAGTTGCTAAATGGTGTGACGAGTCCCATCTCCACTTCAACATTGATAAATGTGGTCGGCCTAGCATAGGCGGCGATAACCTAGATGTGTCTCTCGAAGTATGTGGGCAAAAGCTACCTAGACGTTCTTCAGTGCTAGACCTTGGTCTTAGATATTCCAGTGACTTAACGTTCTCTGAGCAGACGGCTTGTATCACACCTAAGTCACGTAGACTCCTTGGATGCATCGTCCGTAACTTTTATAGCACTGAATCAAGGGTCCTACTCTACAAAGTTAGCATCTGCCCAATTTTAAAGTACTGCCCGATTATCTTAAATGGCCTTCGTATAAGCGACAAGGGAAAAATTGAAGGAGTAGAACGCCACTTTACACTAAGAACACTAGGAGCTGACTGCAGCCTAGACCACATCTTGAGATGCAACATGTTAGGACTGGAACCTCTCTGGTTGAGGCGACTTAGAATGAATCTTATATTTTACTATAAATTACTTCGTAAGCAAGTGTACTCATGTGGTCCGGAAATTAAAATAGTTGTAACATCCACTCACCATTTACGTAATCCCAACATATTAGCGGAAAATGGGTGTTGCAAGACCAAATTGCGAAGAAACTTCTTCATCAATAAGTTCTTTCATATCTGGAATAGACTTCCTGAGGAAATACTTACCACAGGCACATTATCTACCTTTCATTCTGCACTTAGTAAGCTCCTAACAGATGATCAGCCTATCACTCGCCTAGGCACTATCTATACGTTCTGGGCTAATGAAAGCATACTAGGACCTCTCAAATTATAGAGTGAAGCTATCATAAATCTCAAGTACTTTTTACCTAAATGGACTCCTAAAGAGTGTTTGGTTGCTAGTCCATCTGGCCGGGCTGTGCAGTACAAATACATAACCAGTGTTCCCTTTAAGTTTACCAACAAAAACTCTCTATCTAATAACTCGTGTGAACTTCATATAAGAAAAACGAAAGCGAAGGTTCATTCTCATATGAATAAAGTTTACATATAGCTAGAACGACTTTAGAGAGAGAAGAACTCCCCTCACAGTTTGTGTTGCGTAGTATTCTGTTGTCCAGTTTCTCCTCGCGCTTTCTTTTCTCCTTTCTTTTCAGTATCGGCCTGACGAGAAAACCCTAAGCATTAGTCTGATCGAAAAGTATCAACTTACTGGAAATGCTACTTCGCACCTAATACTGGAAACTGATATCAGAGGTATCCAAATGGCTCACCTCGATTTTCCTGTTTCTCGAACAGCTTAACAGCCAACTCACCCCCTACCAGTACCCTAGATGCCACCACATACTAAACCCCAAGCACAATAACTGGTCCCCGATTTCTGGTCCATGACGAATGCAGCGGAAATCTGGATAAACAATCAAACTCGACAAATCACTTTACCTAACGGCAACACATGCATAATAATGCTATGTAACGGATTTCTCTAGTACTTTGTCTTGTATCAATCCACCTAATAGAAGTCAATTAACAGCCAATGTATCTGCTTGACAATATTGCATACTTCAGTGCGAATTCATAGACTTAAGTCTATGAGGTTTTACACATGTGCAATATTCACCACTGTTGAACGACGATTCTTCCATTTTTAATTACTTGCAACACGACAAATGTTTTCAGTACTACCAATCTGAATTGCTGGGAAAGGTAACACTCGAAGAGTGAGAAATTTTTCACTCAGGCGTTAACGCCTGAACTTAGACATTCACCTGGGTTAAATGATTGTATGGATACTTACTTATTCCTGAAATTATAAAAGTAAGTTATTATTGGTCGATAAATCTACGAACATAAGAACTGCTGTTAAAATAGGCGTTTATCTGACGAAACACTCGGTCTTGTAGATAGGTCAATCATGTCGACTACTCACAACGCAAACACCAAATATTGAGCCGTTTGGTGTGAAGAAAGAATTGTGAGCAGAAACGACCTAAACTCAGAACGATGTGTATGTACCGTAAAGTGATATTTTCTTGCGATTTTCATAACATTTAGACGCTTGGTACCACGATAGAGCTTAATGTCCTCCCTCTGTATCATTCAATACTGCTGAAACCTTTTGTGTTTCTCTGCAATTATCATTTTGATGAGGCCCGTAAACTGGCTTCTCTCATGTTAACTTCATAACTTGAGAATAAAGATATTTATTTATTTATTTATCAATGGTGGCAGGCACGCTTTATATGGTCATGGAGGGAGGATGACCGTGCTGTTATTTGCTGAGCATTATCTTATCGGAGCTATGGGGAAAATATAGTGGTGCAGAGTAGACTGTTGCAGTAGACATGGGGGATTTGCTTCAGCTACCCCATTCTTAGTTTCTACTATTTTGTCGTCGCTTTTTTGTATTGCATTCAAAAACCATCATAAGTACAAGAGCGTTGGATCTCATAAGCATACCGCCATCTAGTTAACGGCAGTTCGAGCTCTTCTCCTCCCCGTCATGCCCGCTGTCCAGCCATTACCATCTTCGCATCTCCTTACCTAAACATTTTGAAGATTTATGTACCATGCTCAATAAAGTTGATGGTTACAAAGATGTTCTCAGCCTGCTCTCAGATGGTCAAGATCGTGCATACATTATCAAATAAATATTTCATTTTCGCATCAGTAATTTAACGTAAGAGAGGCCAGTTTACAGGCATCATCATACTGATATATGTTGAAAAATCCACAAGAATTTACGAGTCCCGAATGGTACAGCCGGAGTGTCACTAAGCTCAATTAAAGACATCGGAAGATTCTGACACTTACGAAACGAACAAGAAAATATCACTTTACAGCGCATACGGATTGGTAAAGTTTAGATGACAATAAATACTATCATCATATAATGGATTTAACATAAGGAATACCGGTTTACAGGCATCGTCAAACTTATAATTCATTAAAAGTTACAAATAATTAACACATTAAGTCATTAATGTGCTTAATCTCGTTTAAAACTTTCTGCAATTCATGAGACGGGCATGAAATGTCACCTGCCATTACACAGACAGGTTCCACTGTCAATAACAAAAGCGGGCAATGTCCGGAGGTTGCGTTATAACCAGCGGACGTTGGTAGTTATTTGGTAATATAACCGTCTATTGCTTAGGAAGCTCCTCAATTCTTGGCTTTGCTAAACACAAAGGACTCATTTATTCCGTCTGGAATATCGGTAAAGTGTCCACAGTTGTATAACCGAGGTGATTGGCTGAATCAATACATTTCTAGTTCATCATGTTACGTTTAAAGGGAATATAGACTGGTTCCACCAAGAATAATTGTTGTAGTGGTTGGAAATGAACGTTGAAATGGTCAGTAGTCCGAATGGCAGTATTCATACATAGGCTTCGGGTACCTTTTGTATTGGCTTAGGCAGCATCATTCAAGAAGTGTATCTGATGCATGGTAACTTTCATGTGAGAAGGTCACTTAATACAGACTACCAGAAAACAAGTAGTGTGAGTCTGCTGTAGGTAAGTCGCTCTCCGAACCAATATGAAAACTGTTCTCTAGTTCAGTCATTTGTCTTAATATTTGTGTCTCTATAACCGCTGGGAAAGTTTAGGCTGCTGGCCGATTCCAGAACCCTGAACAGTAGCTGAGATAAAACGTTCCACAAGTCGCAAAAGATAAGAAGCAGTCCAGTATTTCTTGGTGCCACAGAGGAGGTATAATTTCCACCAAGTTATTATGTTCAGACTGAAATCCAGCATCAAATGTCCTCACCTAGCTGCTATTGCAAGCACGAAAAAGAAAAAGGTATCAGCAGATATGGAAAAGGGAATTACTACGCAATTCAACTCGCAGAAGAGAGGACTCCCAATTCTTTTGGACCCACTCGAATTCTATGTGCATTTTCATGTATGCATGTGTGATCAAGGTTCTTAAAATTTTCTAAATTTATGGTGCACCGTAGCAGCTTTGAGAGGAAAGCAGTATGCATTATGTTCATTTTACTGGGGAGGGGATCAGCACTCAGACCCCTGTGCGCAATCATGCACCCACAAGTGTAAGGAGGGCTCGTGGACTTTAATAACTGTTTTATACGTATAGAGGTCCAAGTACATTCTAACTGGACGAAATGGATCTGTGACGACTACTCGTCGATAGGCCCACTATCCTCCATATTTGTGGAAGTAATATGAATGTCAAGAAATTTGTGGATGCGCTTTGACTAGGCGCCGGAACTTAAAAGACATGCAAGTGCGAATAGGAAGTGGGAGCCTATTTGATAGCTTGCTGCACTGCGTCATAAAGAAGCGCGACCTAAGTTGAAGGCGGTACAGTACAGGTACATTACACTCGTGATTAAGTGGACTGTACGGAGTCGCAGGATTAAAGGCAGGAGAGCAACAAGCATGAGTAACGCCAAGCAAGGGGAGAAAAAATACCTCTAGGTTGTGCTTCAGGTGTCTTAATCAAAGGGGTTCAATCTTCCGTTTCTTACTTAAGTAACAGACCTTGGTTGAAACTACCCTCCATGAAGGGTAACCAGTTTTACTACGTTCAAAATGCCTAACTACAATAAACAGAAATATAAACGTTCACTGGACCGCAACTTCTTAATCATCAAAATTTAAGATTCACTCATCATAAAAGTGACCAGCAAAGTCCAATACTTACCTACCGCAAGGCTGTCACAACCTGTGAAAACGGCGGACAAGACGTTCTGGAAGTCCATTCGGCACACTCAAACAAATCGATTGCTTCTGAGTGCCGGAGTTGGAAAAGAGAGGATATTTGGCTCTCACTCGTAGTATTTGTCAAGATTACGAATCTTTGTCGTGGAATGGTATTGGCATGCATGAATTATATAGTCCTGGAATCATCAATGAAGTATAATAAGTAGACAATTCGTGCATATATTCACCCACAAACTTTTCATCATTGTCTCAAGCAAAAAGTACAAGTGGTTGCGACAGAAGTATTAGCTTCAAGCTTTACTTTTCTCCAGGCAATACATGCAATGTCTAGATACAAACCTGTTTTTTTGTTAATGCGACGACAATACTCCCACTTGTCCAACTTGTAAATTTTCTGCATACTTTTTCTGCTGGTATGTTCCATTATATGAACATGCAGCACATATCTTCTAGTGACAATGGGTGGGGACTGAGATTACATTTCATGAAGATACATGTAATTTATATACAAACTTATACCCGTAAAAATGATGTGTGCCTGTATATTCAGGAATAAATATTGCTATGATTATTATTGTTACCACACCTTCCCCCGCAATGAAGTTCTTCATGGAGGCCCAGTGCACAGCAAATAAACTTTCTTTGAACATTCTCACTGCAAGTTTAATCCGACGCATACATATTGCTGAATACAACTGTTTCATATTCAACTACTGGGTAGATCACTTCTTCGAATAAAAATGACCCATTCTCAATGGCATACACGTGTTTAAGCAAAAGGTCAGCTAACCGCCCACATTTAGATTCAAGGGACTGAACATACTCCGTAAACGTTAATTTCCAAGGATGCATGATACCTAAATCACACTGAGTTATGTGATTGCAACACAGAATCACTGAGGTGTAAACTGACTTTCAGGTGGGAACTGCCGAGACACGGAATCCCGCGTTTACTGGAGTTAAGTGGAATTCTCCATATTTCACTCCAAGCGAATAAATTCGTCAGGTTGTCCTGGATCTCATCTCAACTCTCACCCATTGATGAACAGAGGAAGATATATATGTAAGACACCAGCAAACTGGTGGGACGTGCCATATTTTACGTTAGAAGTAGTCATGTGAAGGAGAGAGAGTGAGAGTGAGTGAGTGAGTGAGTGAGTGACGCCACCCAAAATAGGCTTTGGGAGGAATGGGTGTGACTGAACTTTACCATTCGGGCACGCTGTCTAAGGAATGAGCTTATCCACGATAATAGGGGGCCACTGACTGTAGATGATTCAAGCTTCAGAACTAACCGATCATGAGGCACTTTATCAAATGCTTTTTAAAGTCAAAAAAACAGAACAGTTACAAAAGGACCTTCGTCTCGTTTGTAGGTGACTTCCTCGAAACAATCTAGTAAGCAAGTACCGCATAAAAGACCTTTTAGGAATCCTTGCTGCATAGGGGAAAGTAGTAGATGCGCGACCACACAATCAGTAATTTCTTGCTCAACCACCTTCTCCATAATACGAGAGACTACATATGTAATATTTATGGGAAGACAATTTTGAATATCTGACATCGGCCCAGATTTATATGTGGGAGATATGTATGACAGCTTCCAGCGATCAGGGTAGCATGCCCCAGCAAGGGATACTGAAAGTAGTTTCGTAAAGATCAGTGGTATATCTTCACCACCTCTCTTAGGGAGAACAGATGGGAGTCCATCGGGTCAGGCAGTATATGAGTTCTTTATTGGAGCAACTTCATCGGATATCTTTTTCTGTACAAAGGAAACATTGTTTAGCGAACGGTGTGGTGGAATGGGCATTTGTGTGTCATGTACACTATCTTTATGTGTGAAGCAGCTTGCATAACGACCACAGATCTCACAGATCTTACCTGGGTCATCATAACGAACGTCCCTATCAATTGTGGCTGCCACTTGGTGTCAGGCATATTAAATTCTCCGCATATAAGTTTCTTGGAGTAGGATAGTGCTGCTGCATTAGTGAACACTGGCAAGTCCGTCATCATAATCTACAGTTGAGCAGAGGGGAAGGTAATACACCGAGGGAGAAAAGTCATCGCATCTGGAAACTTTGCCACAACCCATTCTGAGTAACTGGGCAAACTAAGTTCTAAAGTACTGCAGTGTGTTGCAGCAACGTCAGGCCCGATATAAATGATACAACCACCGCCTCTGCCATTATATCCTACTCCCCCAAACAAAGCGTGACTGTCAACAGAGACATTGTAAGGCATTCAGAATGTTACCCATTCGCCGTCTAGTTTCGATTTCTAGACTGCCTCACCTCTTCTTTCCAATCTCGACCGTTCGTCAGTTATCTTTTATTGTTAAATGTAAGTATATCTTATGCATTTGCTGAGTCCTCGGCTCACCTTCTCCTCCTCCTCTTCTCTCTACCAGATTTTCGTGGCCAACACCAAAATCACAGTGCTCTGCGTGCCCCCTGCAACAACGTACCTACCCATGGGCTAGATCAAAACGCACCAAAAGCAGGTCGTTACAACATCACTGTCAGGAATATCTGAAGTACAACGAGCTTCGGTGATTCTGGGCAGGGGTCAGACACAATCGACAACATAGCGATCTCACTCATTTTGTTGCTCGTGGAACGGGAGTTAACCCGGCTGAAGGTCAAATAATTTGATGAGTAGTAATAACCAAGCCTGTCTTTGAAGAGCTTGTTTCGGTACGTTAGGTCGAGCTGTGGTGGTGGGAAGCGCTAGTCAGCATTCAATTTTTGCGACGTACCAGGGCAATAATATATTCCTGGGTTGCCACCAACGTTACCGTTTATCGTGTCAGGTGTTTGCCTACTGTATGTGAACCGGCAGGATGACAGGTTGAGGTAACGTCTTTTCAGGTACGGTAGTAGTTATGAGTTAAGGCAGAAAGCAGCTGACCCGAAAGTGTCACCATTCAGACGTCGAAAGGGGACACCAGTTTCTGCAGTTCGAGAGAAGTTGAATTTTCAGTGTGAGCCTAGGGTATGGGCGTTTGTGAAAATCAGCTATGTGTATCCTTGGTTTCACTTCTGCGTGGGAATGGGCAGGGCGCATTATGTTGGGAAGCCAGTACCATAGGCTTCATCTGAATAGCAGGCTTCCAGTTAGGAGGTGATATCATTGTACCGGGGTGAGCATATATAAGAGCCGAATACTGTGTATATGGTTATGAGGAGGAAAACCTGTTATTTATCCCATAGCCCTTGTTCTGTTGACTATGGAGGGCATTTCTGCTATGAAAGTTTCACATGCACACATTCTTTTTTCTTAACACCTTGGTCTATGAACCCTACCTTTCTTTTGGTTAATGAGGGTGCTGTAGTGCCTGGCGTTGTACCGATAGACGTCGTGAATGTGTCCGTGTTGGGGATCGGAGTCACCCTTTAAATGGTGTCATAATCACTGGATTTAACAGACTGGAAGTGGTTATTTCAAGGAAGATCAAGTCGTTTCTATGCCATGGGCTTTGGCGGCAAACCCGAACTAGGAGTTTTGGGTTTAGATCTCCAAAACATGGCACTTCGGGACTATGCGTTGCCAATACACCCGGAGGTCACGAAGGTAGGTGAGAGATCCAAGGCGGGTAAAGGCTTATCAGCATTTATGCATCTGGGGGATGCAGGTTTCGTTGGTACTTTCGAGAGGATCAAGTGCATGTTGGATATAGCTTTACCATTGCCATCTAGGTCGACAGCATCTGCAAATAAATCTGCATAAGTGGCAATTTCACCCTCAGTTTCAGCGGTTACCACTCTGTTGGTAGGTGAAACGGCAGCAACTGATATACTCTCAACAATATACTCGATCAGCCCTTGCTGATCTACACTTATAATGTTATCTGGCACAATGGGCTGTCTCCCAGGCCCGTAGTTTCGGGTGAAGCCTTTAGTAGGACTTCATGAGATTCCGATCCACGCATGCGTCGCTGTTGTGGGGTGGGATCCGGGAGCTCTCTTACTCTCTCATATAATTTTAAGAGCCCTACAGATCTCCCTGAAATGCGAAAGCGTCTCGCATCACGCAGCGAGTTGAGCGGGAATAATACTTGGTAGGGGTGTTTGCTGGTCCTGTGTAGACGGATTCATGCAAACCACTGGCTCGGAGGAAACCATTTCCACAATGTTTGATGACAGACTATCGCGGACACTGAGGACGATACAGTTGTGTGAGGGAGCCAGTCGTTTGCTGGCTTCAGTGGCTACAGAGATCACTGATGTTTCATACTGGACAAGACAGTCCACAGATAAGTCTGCTGTAGGATTCAGTAGGCGAACCAAAGGTATAAAACAACATGGTCTACCCTGTAGACCAACATTTACAGCATTTAATCGTACTAAAAACTAATAAGGGTGATAGCTGCGAAGGTGCTTATGCCTATAATGGTTTCAAAACTGCTATAGCCACTCATGGAGCATGGATATCGGCTCCCGGCCACCAAAGTTCAACAACTTTTTGATTGGTTCTCAACCTAGCTGATTAGTAAAGCGGACACAATGGGCGTGCAAAAGTATGCATTCGGGTGGATAGTGAACAAGGGAGAACACGCCTTGAAATATATGCCCAGCCCGACATTTAAAATAATCTTGGTTGGCCAATCGGTGGCATATCAGTCTAACTGAAGACTTAATTAACACAAAGTATATCTTGTTTGGTCCACTTCTAGACTGGTTTATTGGACCCGTTTATCACCTCCCTCTCCCGAAGAATGTTGGGTAAGGTCAGTCTACAAACGCACTGTCTTTTTCGTCCCCTTGCTTAGCTGGTGGAGAGGGCGGTAGGCCTTAGTTACTGAAGGATCAGCGGTTTTCTCGGCATTCTCATCGCTTGGTATCTCGAATGCATCTAGCAGCGCTTCTACGGTTTCTGTGGCTTTCTCAGGACATTCCGTTTATCGTAGTTTGCTCTTCTGTTGAGCCCAAGTTTTCAATCTCGCTGCAAAATCGTATACAGTGTTACCATGCCTTCCAATAGCCAGTCTATCTATCCGCTGATCGCCTCCATCTCTGTAGTCTCCGGCACACACCGGTGTGCCGATTTCGAATAGTGTTGAGTCGGCTGGTAAATTAAGTGAAGTTGGTTTGGGAATCAAGGTGTATTATATCCTTCTCGTCTTTACACACGTGCTTCGAGTGTATCTTCCTTGAACGTGTCCGCAAGTCATTCTGCTTGGCCGTTGGATCGTGTATGGTAGAGTGGGGAAGGCATATGTTGCATGGCCTGTCAAAGGCAAGAATCATCAAAATTTGCGGATGTGAACTGAAGACGGTTGCCGGCAACGGTGGTTCAGGGCAAACCGTGGCAACAGAAAGTATTAGCGAGCGCTCGTAAGGTCCACCTGGTGGTTGGTGAGTTGGCCACGTAGAGCAAACAAGAGCCAAAGTTAGGTGATTTCCACCGAGTGGTCCAGCGAAATCAATGTGAACACCTGACCAAGCGTGATCACGTTGCGGTCAGGGGATTGATGTTGGTTGTGGAGGGTGCTTAGGCGATAGCTGGCATCCTGTGGGTTTATTCACCACTTGCTGCTCCATCCACGACCAGTAAGCGTAGCTGCGAGCAAGCGATTTCATTCGTTCGATACCTTGATGGCTAGAATGAAGGTGATGCGGGATCTCGTTTCGAAGTTATGGAGGGATGATCTCGTGGCTTCCGAATACTCATGCCACACGGAGAGTTTCGTCGGTGGAGGAGTTATTGCAAGTCACCAGCGATTAACGACAATGTTTAAACTGCTGTAATTGCTTTCCCTCTCGTGCCACCGTCTGAATATTACTTGCTGTTGCTGAAGGTTCTCTGGCAGGTTTTGCCAAGAGATGGAATGCGGGATCCGTAGAGACCACTGATATAACTGTATCCTCCGTCGATATAGGATAGTCGCCTATCAATCGGGAAACATTATCCGCTTGGCCATATTCATGAGTATGTAAGGGTCTGGCTGTGGTATTATTGCCCAAAACTTGACCGGTAATGTATGAGCTAATGTTCGTCACTACCAAACTAATCAGTACATTACCTGATAACAAGGGACAATTCGGAAGATACGTGACGTGGCGAAGGAACTGCTCAGGCAAACAGTTTATTTATTAGTCACGGACAAACAGGTTGTATTAGGGAGAAAATGATAACTTATCTGTCTATTGCTGACAAAGCTGGGGACTCTCAGCCAGTTGCTGCCGATCATTGCTAGAAAGATGCGAAAACGATGGGTATCGACGGAAGGAAACGGACTTGCAGAACGTTAGTGGTGTTTGATGTACGTCCTCTAACAACCATGTCTGCCTTGTTGCTATCACTCTAGGGTTCAGAGCATGGACTAAACCTGCAAACCCACGTATTTTATTCCTATGGCTGTGACAATTGATGTAAGACACCTTTATGCAGCCTGAACGTTCGTTTGACCAATGAACAGTGGTCCCAGTAACATTGGCTACCAAGGCCTCATCATCTGAAAGCCCAATACCATTTAGGTTATCTTTCCCCTCCCTCCTTTGAGCCATCATTTCATCTACAGCTCCGCTTCTTTTTATCCTATCACGAACAGACCAATCAGGAGGTGACGTATATTCTTGTCGGTAACTTTATGCACACTTTTAGGAACAATCCCACGTCCATCGAGAGTACTCTTTGCAACTCTCACAAGACACTGCACATCAGTTACTATATACACTTTCTACCTACCTAACCGAAATACCTTCCCCCCATAAACTTTCTCAGAAGACTGTTCCAGGAATTTTATTGTTAACGCAACAGGGCGCAGGTCCTGGGCCTGCTGACCTATCTAAGGTTTGAGGTATTACGTTACAGTCTACATCCTTGGCTTTGTAAGATTTAATTCCGGCCTCAGATAACCGACTGGTATCTTTGGATATGTTTTTCGCCAAAGACTGATCGTTCGTCAACCTGCTGTTCTTAACACCCCGCGGCCAGAGTGAGATGCCTCTGTATTATCAGGTGCGTCATTTCGATTTGAGTTATCTGTTGTAGCGAGTGTAATGGGGTAGTTCAGAGGCGGATTGACTGGAGTGATAGGCTTTTTGCCAGTTTCTTTCTTTTTTCACCGCCACATAAGGACACGGAAGTGTGTGCCTGCACGTCTGTATTACTTCGAGGAGCATGTCACTCACGACCGCTCTCACTTCCTCCTTAGCCCTCGGTTTCTAAACTTGTTGTCTATGACATTGGTAGTGTCAGTGTCAGGCTCAAAGCTCCTCATGACATCATAAATAACATTAAGTAAAATTTTCTCGAAAGCTTCACAGCCAACAGCCCCTTGAGTAAATGCAGCCAATGGCTTATAAGTTATGAGAGAGAGTTCATTGTATTTATAGTGAAAATGACTCCCAAAGCTACCAAACTTCTTCCTCTATTAAACCTGGCGTTTTCTGTAATGTTGACAACATTGGGATTTTTTGTGAGCTGTAAATACTGACGTTTTCTGTCCCATCCCTACTGTCCTCAGAAATAGCTGCATATACACCTTCCCAGTGGGATCTTTCCTCTCCGAAAGTAACAGTTTTGCCGGAAAAGTGTCTGCAGAAAGAGCAATTCAGTCAGTATCATCACTCTCAAAACGGACAACTGTGAGGTAGGTGTAACTGTCTCAATCAACTGCAACAGTTCAGGTTGCTGCATATACAGCACCACTTATCTTATTTGACTATACATCTTGGACTTGTGTGGAGCTTGCAGGGCTCTTCTGAGTCATACAACTAAGTAATCCTAGGCAAGTCTGACAACTTACTTTGGTCATCATAGTTTTTCTGCATTTACCTGACCTGCGCACTTTTATCTCGCTTTTTCCCCCTAATCACCTATCGAAACAATTAAAATCTGCATTCTAGCCAAATCTTGCCTCAAAAACACATCAGACAAAGTCTCGTCTCAACTGTCGACCTCCCCTCCCGTGGTAGCAATTAGGAACGGAGACAAGAGGTTTAAAGCCGCAAAGGATCACGGTCGACCTCAAAAGAGCAGTCGTAACTACCATCTCCTGGAAAAGGTCGAATTACTATCCTTCATCGGGGAACATGTCTCTCTTGCAAACTTAGCCCAAAGCCTGGCCTGCGTGTGGAGGTTAATACGGAGAGATGACGAAAAAGGAAAAGAAAGTCTTTGACCAGACCCTCCGACCGGACCGAGGGTTGTCACACTTGTGGTCTCACCGTAGCCAGCATGGACTCTGCTTTTGAGTGTGACGTTTGTAGCAAGCGGAGACACTGTCAGTATAGAAAGGACGTACCAGACCAGTATTATGCCCATATGCACGTGGTCCTGGTATAACCTCCCAGCGCCATGTATGTCAACCCCCTTCTACAAGCTCGCTCAGAGAGGTCGTAAAAGGCGCTGCAGTAGCCACCGCGATGCCGGCACCCACACAGACCTTCGACACAAGTTCGAACAACAGGGGTGTCAGCGTCGCTCTTCAGAAGGTCACGCCTGCGAATGGTTGAACATTGCCAAACAACGACCATCCACATCAGCCCCGAGCCCTGAAGTTGCCTTAACGGCCACCCCCACCGCAAATCGGGGAAAATATGTCATGGCGGAAAAGAAGGGGCACCCTTACCAAGAAACCCACTCAACATGGACGTTGGTGACAGGTCATATTCTATCGTCTTGTTTAACATCCCTGTGCGCCATGACAGTCTTTTTGAGAACAAAGAGTTTTTCGGCAAATAGCACTGACGAACCGTATGCTGCATACTAGGACTGAGCTGCTTGGGAGCAAAGCTTCACTGGCTCTACAGAAGCGATTACTCACCTCAGGGGAGGCCCCTGCCTACGACAGTGACCCCGAGCTCATTTGGGGGGGGGCGGAAAGATTCCTACTACTGTCGCACACGCCGGTTATCAATCAGTCATCCAGCAGTTGGTTGGGCAACTCCGGTCATAGTCGATGGGAACAGTAGTCCGCGAAGCGTCCCTAACGCTGAAGCCGACACCTATGGTTGTCCACGGCACACTGGAACTGATAATGGACACACCGGTGGAGAAACATGCCTGTAATGTTCAACAGCGGCAGTAGTGATTGGCGAGGATAAGGTTAAACGGGATAGCGGTGGCGGAGGCCGCAAACTGCCACGTCCCCCAAGTTTGACGTCAGTAACGTCGACCAGGTTGATGGCTATTAACTCTGGGTGTCAAGAGCTTCCAACCAAGGCGCTGCAGGCTTAGTACTCAGCTAAAGACAACATCAGCAGGAACGCCAGCTGTCGTGAAAGCGGGCAGCGTGGACATTGAGACAGCAGCAAACAACAGCCTCACTTATTGCCGAAGTCACCGATACTGTCAGCAGACGAGATATCCAAACCGTCCTCGGATCTATAAAATCGTCGGAAACCACTGTGGGAAAAGACATGGCTGGGTCGGTTCCACTAGAGCTGGCCGCCTCGTACCGAATTTCACCATTGCACACGACCCCATGCGGCCTGCCACCACTAGGACACCCCATGTTGTTAGGACCACCCCTGAGTATCTTTACAGTAATGTGAGGGGACTTGGAGGTAAGACGGGGAACCACGATCACTGTTCCTACCTTACTCCGAAGACCACCATCCTAACAGAAACTTGATTATCACCGGATGCTAGTGACATCAAAGCTAGTACAGACGCTACGCTATCTTCAGGAGAGATAAGAAGCTAGGGAAGGGTGGCGGAGTGGCAATGGTTACAAGTGACCGTATCAGAAGCGAGCTGACCACTGAAACTCTACTTTCAGGGCCCCCAGACTGCATCTGGTGACGCTTTAAAGTTCGACACTAAGCGCATGGTATCTGCAGAACCCCTACGAGCAACGTGGGACATAACAGACAGTTGCTCCAAGGAAGTTCCTGGGCGATATCTATGGGATATGACCAGGTCGTTGCAGCCAGGGATTTTAATGCCCCAACTCCTAATCTTGTGTAGGACGGGGGAACCTCAAACTGGAGATTCAATTAAAACCTACCCAACACTATAAGAAAGGCTGGACTGTATGAGAACATTGGAGATGACGCTCTCTGAGGATCGAGTGGAAAACCATCCATACTGGACTACATTCTTACCAGTGGCTATCTACTAGCAGAAAACGTCGCCTCTTTGGCAGCAGCTAACATGGTCTGGTAGTCTTCGATCTAGCATTCGGTGTACAACTGTCATGGGAGGGGCCTCATCGTTACATTTGCTACGGCAAAGCCACCTCTGAAAACGTCCCAGTAGTCACAAAAATACCGAAGAAGCGGACCTCATGTATGAAAGGAAGCGCTGACTAAAGGATGGCATAACCGAAGGATCCCTCGAAAGGAGTCAGGTCATACCGATATCGCCAACTGTGAACTACTAAATGCAGTAGAGTCCCCTGGAATAATGGTAACTTCTTCTATGTCCTCGAAAAGCCATCGGAGCCCCGCCCAGGGAACTCATGAGGATGCGATGACATCTGGCCGGCTGCGTTGAAAGGATGCGGGGGTGCCTTATGCGGTCCTCTCCATAATCTGTTTCTGCACTCTTTAGACAATCATATGCTTCCACGAGAGTGGAAATATGCTATCCTGTCTCCCATCTTCAAAGGAAGAGACAGACGGAGCCTGAAATACTGTCGATCAACAGCACTTCTTCCACTAGTGTTAAAATTGCTGGAAGGCCTGGTAGACGATCATGTCTGGGTGGACTTGGAAAAGGGGGGGCATCAGTTGATACTTAACACGGTTTCAGAGAGGGTAGGTCCTGATCCTCAAGCTTCCTAGCCACCGATGATAGGTGGACGGCGTGCTGGGACATCCAAGTTCTTGTTAATGTTATTCTCCTGAACTTTGCTAAGGCTTTTGACAGTCCCACACATTATTCTGATCTACAGAATATCGGCGTTGGGTATCAAGGGTCAAGTGCCCGCCTGACTAAATGACTATTAAGACGGCAGAAAATTCCACGCAAAAGTCAATAGGGTTTGCTCAGCTTGGAAGACATCATCATCTGGGCCCTCTGCTGTTCCTTCTTTTTGTGAACGACCTTCCACTGAATCTTCGCTCCTCGATTCTACTTTATGCCGAAGGTGTTATATTATGGAGAGCTGTGACATCCGAAGCAGAATCAAGTGCACTACAAAGCTATCTCAGATTGCTTGTAGAGTGAGCGGATAATAACGGACAGGGATTTAATCTGAAAAATGCCAAACCGCATTTCTCCACACCTCCGACTCTCAGGAAGTACCCCACTCTTCCTGTGGAACGCAGCTTTCCCACTCCACCATAGCGTAAGACCTGGGACTAATACCGACCGACAAGCTAGACACTAGCTCCAATAACCCAGGAGAAGCCTCCATAGCCCACGCAGTACTTTGTTTCATGCTCAGACTTCTAGGTGCCCTCACCATGAAACTCTTCTTGAAGCTGCACAAGATCTGCATACGACCTCATTCAGAGGTCCACATCGTCATTGTACCATGACACCCGAAAAGAGAAGTGAACATCCAGAAGAAATTCCAGAGGCGAGTAACGAGGCGTGCTGCAGAAACGAAGCAAAAACCCTGTGAGGAAAGTCCAGGAGACCTACGGCCCTACTCTCTTAGCTACCATGGGTTATGTGGTGACTTGATAACGGCTTATAAAATGCTAAGTAATCCAAGTCAACCGAAGAGTGAAATCCTACCGGAAGGTGACTGCGTCAATCCCCGTAGTAACCTAAGGAGAATGGCCCACCAAAGGGAGAAAACTCGTATGCGTTCATACTTCTGTCTGCGAGTTTGCGGCCACTGGAACGCACTGCCTGTCCAGATTGCCACTACTTCGTTTGCTGACAGCTTCAAGAAGAGGTTGGACAGTCACGCGGTGACGCATGGTTTGCACTCTTCTATCTAGGATATGGACTAGGTTGACACAACCTACTAGCTCCACACAGCCAAACCATTACCCAACCTTTTGTACCGCCACCATCACCGCGATCCTGACTCAACCTTATGCTTCCCTTTAGTCACCTCCTTCAGTTACCGTCTCCTACTAATAGAGTTATTATCTGTATTCAAATAACGAATCCTATAATCTTACTTGCCCTTTCTCTTCCCTCTGACCCTGTGTTCTCACAATATTTATCAAAATTTCTCCCTACCACTTATCTCCCAAGAATCTATCTAGGTTTCTCCTTCCCTTACGCTCCATTTCCTTTCACCTTAACCGTTCCCGTTTCTCTTTCTTCACACTTCGTCTCCCTTGATTTCTCTGAACATCTCGATCTCTCTTTTACAACCAGTCCAATCGACTACCTGGTGGCACAACACTTAAGGAGCCCATCTGCACCACAGTCCTTGAAAAAACCACACAACCCCCACAAATTTAATCAACACACAACCGCCTGTCGGACTAATCAGAGCTACAGAAGGCGAGTGGGTAGACTTACTGCAAAGGGAATCCACCAAATGCAATAGAAAGCTTTCCCACTAAACACAACATTTGAAAATGAATTAGAAATATTTGCATGCAATAAGCAAGCAGACTTTTATAACATATTACCTCATTTTCGGATAGGAGCAATAAAACAACTGGGGCGCGCTATTGGAGTGGGTTGTTTTCGCCTTTGGTAACCCCGTTGTATATTTGGTACGACTTTCACTCCGACTTGGTATACAAGGTTTTGTGGTTGAAAAAAAAACTTTCAAGCCTCAGCAAGTTACTGTTTTCAACTGGCTTATTTCAGTGGTTAATTACCCAATGGTCTTAGCTCAGCGTCAAAAGGAGGAGCTGTATGTGTTTTTAAATGCTTATTTCAGTATGTAGAAATAGAGCTATCGCAGATTATTTATACGCGAATGGATACATCAAAGCATTGGATGCTTTTAGAGAGGAGTCACAACTGGTGAGTAGAGTAATACATGTTGTTGACTATCTTTCAGGCAGGGGAAAACGATAAGAAATACGACGGTCTACTGGAAAAGAAGTGGACATCTGTCATCAGATTGCAGAAAAAGGTTGGTTTGCAAAAGTTTCAGTTTTGTGTTTCGTACTAAGATTACACTTCAGGTTTTTGCTACAAATGAGGGTTTTTGTTTCATATCTTACTATAGATTCATCCGTATGTTTTTAGTACTCACACTGACTAGGATACTTTAATGTCAATCTAATTACAATCCACAATAATGCACAGTAACAATTGGTAAGAGTTAGCACTTCTAAGCCATGTAATGTACAATAATTTCGTATTATCCACCAAACCAGATCGTATCGTGAGTTCAAACTAGCTTGAAGTTCATCACCGTGTATGTTCAGAGTTGTTTAACGAATGTTGTCAGTGGTGAGCTTGAGCGAAATAGCTGAATCAAGTCCATGACTAAAACTGCTGGTGGTTTAAAGCAATAATGAAGTCGTATGCATGCATAAGACCTTTGAGATGTTGGTAAACTTTTAGCGAACCTCTAAAAGGGATATTCAGAGCACAGTAATCCCCAGTTACTGAAGGATAGCCCTGTTGTCAGGTAATGAGTTAGTACTGCCGTTATGCTATATGCTGCTGTGTAAGCTTTATGTAGCCTGACCTTATATTAGTGGTCGTTATTCCGTTCAAAGTGTGAAACTAGTTTTAAGCTTAATTTTAATTAATCTCTTCATTTACTATAATACTTCTCAGATAGAGTACCGCACTGAGGTTGCATACCAACATTCGGGATACTGGCAGTGTAGAGGTAGGTTCTCAGTACATACAAAAATGTCGAGTCATCTGATAAAGTGATCAGTGCAACCTTAAATTGGGCGAAATATGACTTCATAAATAAACTTCCCATATGAATTTACAAGTCCTGCAAAGTACAGAAACGATATTTTCTATGCAATTGGTTGCCGTTTAAAATCTCGATGAGTCTCACTAATCGTTTAGACATTTTAAGAATAGCTTCACTTCATAGTGATAGGAAGTCATCTTATGTTGTGTTCTAAACAGCTGAGTTGTTTTCCTTACCATATTCTCGTCCTCATTTTCATGAAGTGCCGAAAGGAAGTTGTCCTCCCAATGCATTGTGACACGATAGTACTGCACCTTCGCTTCGTAAATTCGATAAACTGTAACTGACTATGAAGTATATTGTTATAGAGTTACGACCACTAGGACCGTGGGTTGGATAATTTGCTTTTGGAGTACGCAGATGATGCCATTTTGTCAGATGCAGACAAAATTCAGCGTCTTCTGAACATGGAGAAATGTGCATGTTTCTGATGCGTTTCGCTGGCATCTGTCAAATGTAAGATGATGCTCCAGGACTGGTCTGTAACTACTCCTGGTTTAGGGACAGGGAGTGAAGTGGTGGACTGCATCGACCAATTTACTTGGGGAGTTACATCATCTCGATGGTGCTGGTTACTGAAGGAGTTACAGTATGACCGTTTGCCATTTGCTAACTTGCTTCATATCTAGTGCCAACTGGCAAGATAAGACTATTAAAGGATGATTATACTGTGCCGCGCTCCGTTCTGTCCTGTTACTAGCCCGAGACCTGACTCCTGAAAGTAGATAAGAAGAGGCCACAGGTTTTTGATCACGTGTTCTTAGCGTTGTTCACATGTGATGAAATCATGTGAGCAATGCCAAGGTTAGATGAAGGATACTAGGCAAAATAGGCTAGTAGTCGTTCGAGGAGGTTGTGAATGTTTATTGACTGTGGTGGCTTGGAGATATGTTAAACATGCCGAGTCACCACCTACCTTGCCGTGCAATGCTAGACAAAGTTGGATTAAGTGACCGGATTAAGATATGGCACCAGTGTGTGAATTTTGTGATAGTTTTAGCCTCATGGAGAGATGTTGATTGGCGAGCTAAGGTCCTCGAAACCATAGGCACCAATAGTTGGAGACTTGAGATGAAACAGTTAAAAATCGGTCACAACGATGCTGATGTATTCACTTTTTGACGTCTTCTAAAGGTTGGATGTTTTCACTAATCTCCATTCTCAAACTTTTTCCCCACTCATACACCTTCGTCTGCTTCGATATCAGTCTTTTTTCATCCACTTCTTTGCATGCTGCTGAGAAGTGTAGTAACTTAAACCGATGAACTTCTGTGCGAGGTTCCGCTTTTGGAGTTCCTCACCTATCATTTAAGGTGTCAGTGAAGGTTGTTGTTTTACGCACCATCCATTTTATAGAATACCTCACATCGTGTTTTTTTGTTGCCGAATGTTCAACTGTGATGAAACAGTTTCTGTTGCCTTACGTAATTATCATAGAGTCATGACTCTGATCTTGTCGTTGACTTTTAATCCCTGCATCACATATTCGAAGATCATTCCACCTACTGAGGTCGAGACTACCAGATAATATCTGAAGCTGCTTGTAAAATCCGTCCTTTTAATCGATAGTATTACCATCTCTGCATTTATTCTGCGTATAAGGACAAGATTTGACGGAATGCCACGCACCACAATTCCAGCAGGAAGACGAAGACGTCTTCATGTTTCTTTTGGTATTGCATGAGCTGTTGGAATGGTGAACGAGAGACGAGGAACAGGGGGTCTTTCGACCAGAAAAGGATACAGAGGCATTAAATGTCTGGCAAACTTCATGTACTTCACTACCACCCTGGCTTCAGGATTGGACTAAACTTGTATCCCGTTGCAGGCTGACCAGTCATTGATGTTCAGCAGCAATATCGTACAACGTTAGTGTTGGTTCTTGCTCCAACCGATTTAGCAATCTCATTCTAATATCCGCGAATTTGGGCGACTGAAGGCTGCGTATGAGTATCAAAGATTTGAAATTGTCATCGGCGATGAACTTCAGCTTGAATTTTTCACATTCATGATTAACAATACCAACTTGAGTGAGGAAATCACCAGTTTAAGACAATATCTGGCATTGAAAAAAGGTGAATGATCACCAAAGTGTTGTCTTAGGGTCTGTATTGTGGCATCGAAGGACCGGTCTCTTGGGCTCTGAGGCAGTATTATGTTGCAATACTGATGTAATTCGGATGGACCAGTTTTTGGAAGGAGACGAACTTTCTATGAATCATCTTGACCAGCAAAATCACCTCTAACATGGTCTTCATATCTTCGGGACGAAGTATCCAAAGTCGTACTAGCATCCTGATCATAATGAAATCCTTTGATACTAGCTCCAATTCCGTCGACTGAAGGGGCTGATTTAACAGGCGTAGAATTCGTGATTCAGCTGCAGAAATTCTGGACTGCTTCAATAACTCGATAGTTTTCATTTGTTCGAGAAATTTTTCCAGCTTCGAAGAGTCCAGTTTTGATCCCATCTCCGTTTTCATTGTTATGTTCCATGGTACATACAACAATACAATGCTCCGACGCGATATGATTAGCGATATCATCATGAAGATCAACATAGGACCAGGCATTACAGCGTCACGGTCCAAATTACCACACTTCATATCAGCACATCAAGTAACAAGGCAATAAAATGGAGGGTGAAGAAAGGAAGAAAAATCGGCCAAAGGAAGTAGAAGGGAAGGAAGGAGGAAATGAAGAGATTAAGTGTAGTGGTTGAGAGGAAGATAGTGTGTGTATGCATCTGCGCCACTGACATCGGTTTTCAGCCATGTGATCTCCTAGACTCGCCAACCACTGGTTTTTCTTCTCTCAGACCCCAACCAGCTGGTTTGCATCGCCCTACATGGCTTAAACTAAAAGTCAAGGACTTCATGCATTGATGCCATGTTCCAGTCTAGCCATGCCGAGCCCCTTCCCAGTCTGAACCTACTTCTGCCAACATTGTATGTCTAATCAGACGGTGGCTAGGCATACGTAACTCATGTCCCAGCCATCTCAGTTGATGAAGGTTCACAACTGCATTGACCGTCTTACCTCTTGACTAAAACTTCACGTCTGACTTCTGCGTTACACCACGAAACACGGACTATACTACTAAGGCAGTAGTGGTCAAACACCCGAAGCTTTCTCATGTCTGTAACCTTTAATGACCACGTTTCACAGCCATACAGTAGGAAAGAGCGAGCTGCTGTGCAGTACACTCGATCCCTAATAGACAGTCGGTTAACGCTGCGGCGACACAGATGGCGTAAGATGGCAAAAGTCAACCGAGCCTTTTGTATCCGTGCAGAGATTTCGTCGGCTACTGACCAACTCACCAGGACTGACCCGACTCCCCAGGTAAGTGAAGTGTTCAACGCACTCAGCCATTTCACTGTCTACTGTTAGTCGGAGCACCGTTGAAGATCAGTCCTGGAGCAACAGTTTGGACTTGAGTGGTTAGAAACACACCCCAAACATTCTCTAATTGCCATTCAAGGTATCCAAAAGACTCTCTATCTTGGCAACGTCTTCACCTAGCAGAATTATGTCATCTGCGTATTCTAGATCTACCAAGCATTCTGCTGTGATCAAATCAATCCCTGTATCGTCAGATGACGAGAGGGAGACCTCCACAAAAACATCTGTGATAAAAATGGAATAGGAATGGAGAGAATAGACATCTTTGTTGGACACCACTCGACGTACACAACTTGCCCAACATCTCACCGTAGACTCTAACACGATCGCATGCTTTTGAATGAAGAGTTTTCAATAAGGTGATGTACTTACTTGGTTTCCCTTTCAGTGAGACACTGCCATACGACTTCTCGATCGACGGAATCGAATGCCGCCTTTAGGTCGTGAAATACAGCTATTGTCGGGCGTTGGCAATCGCGTCTGTGTTCCAGAACCTAGCGGAGTATGAATATTTGGTTGATACAATCACGATCAGGTCTGAAGCCTGTCTGGTTTTCTCAGGGTTGCTGTTCCCGAGCCCCACTCCGGCGTCTGATGATTTTAGAACCTAGAATCTGAGACACTATATTTTTCATGCTGGTCCCTCTATGGTTATCACAAGAGGACCTCGCCTTTCTTGAAGATGGATAATCAGTGATTGAGACTAGTCAGAGAAGATCATATATGACTCCCATACACTAGTTAATACTTAAGTTAACTAAAATCACTCTACCATCGTCCTTATATACCTCAGGAACTAGTTCGTCTGGACCTGCTACCCTTCCTCGTTTCAAGTTACCTACCGCTTTCTTGACTTCCGCTAGTGTTGGGGAGCCTATTTCAATATTCCATTCAGGATACGACTGGATAGCGAGCAACGCAGTAGTAGCTGAAGGCCAGTTGGATTGTTCCTCGAAGCGTTCCACCCATCATTCCAGTCGTCTCCCTTGTGTGTATCGCAGACCCATCCTTCGCAATAGTCTCACTAACCGTTGACCTTTCCGCCCCAGTTTCTTTAATAATAATAAGTCTAAATAATTCTCTGCTGTTACCTATCACTAATGCCCTTTCCATCACTTAAGCCTTCGCTGATCACCACTGTTCGCGGTCGTCGTGTAGACTTTTCGTCAGTCTACGTTTGAGTTGCGTTTGCTCCTCATTCTACTCATAGCATGCAGGGATGCGTTAACGTGCACCCATTAGTTCAGAAAAAGCTACTGATATCCAGTGGCTCTTTTAAACCACTCTTTGAGGGCCGGCTACAGTCTTCAACGCTGTTTTTACAGCAGACCGGAGATGGCACCAAGCTTTTGGATGAGTGATAGTGTTCTGTTCCTATAACTGCCTAGCCAGTTCCTCAGTGAAAGCGGCCTTAGTGCTCTCATTATCGAGCTGCATTCGTAATGTTCTAGTTGCTAAAGTTTTTCTACGTTCATTGAGATGCAGACATATGCGTGCTCGAACCAACGAGTGGTCACCATCCAAACATGTGCTCCACGAGGAGCGGTTGTCTCCCACCAACCTTCTCCTGCGATAACTGGTAGTAATGTGGTCTATCTGCGCCCATCGCCTAGTTGAGCTCGGGAGATGCCACATCAGACAATATCTTTCTTGATGTCTTAAGTTTATACTAGCTAGAAATAAACGGTTGTGTGAGTACGGTTGAAGTAGGCGATGACCGTTATCTGTTCGTTCAGCTGAGATTCCGGAAGTGCCACTTAAGTGACTTTCTACCTGACTTAGCCTACCCTTTTGTGCATTGAAATCACCTGCAACAACAACCACATCTGAGCGTTTGGTTTTCAAAAGGAGGCTAGACAGTTTTCGGTAGAACTGGTCCTTCACTTCATCCGAACTGCAATCAGTCAGCGTAAGCAGAGATTACAAAGAGACATTGGCGTTTCACTATTCGTTTTAGTTCTCAGTATGCCGTTCAGCGCATAGGCGACTATCAACCGGGATCCAGTCTAGTAGTTAGGTTTCTGCCATATTGTTTAGTGCTATGCCTACACCTGCAAGACCGCGAGAACTGGCCGTGAAATCTCCAGAAACTCGAAGGGAGAATTTTGCGGATTCACTATATTGGCCGGAAGAAGTTTAGTGAATAACTGCACCTGGGTCCTGTATGCGTATCCCACAAACACAACACAGCCGTGATCCGAGTTGCTAGAGTTTGGGCCGATGAATCTTGTTGGCCAATCTGACGAAGGGTGCGGACATTGAAGGCTACGATGTGTAATTTGAAGCATGGTTTTAAGAAACCAGTGATACTGTTTTATGAACTCATCGTTGTCAAAAGCTGCAGAGCTAGAAGGAATTAAAGATGATGTTAGGTTGTTGATTGAGAGACTTGAAGGTAGATTAGAAGGTAAGGAAGGGAGAGGTGGTCTGAGGGAACTTGAGTGCTGACAGAATTGTGAAGGCTGTTGACACTTCTTGACATCTCACACCGTAAAAGGCTAGGTTTTCTTGAGGTACCTGAAAAAGAAGGGTTAGTGCGTGATCTCAGAACCCGGGGGACATCTGCTAAAGGCTGATCACGTACGGCTTTTTTGATGCCGAGAAAATTGGCTTGTATTATAGAAGGTGTGGTTGGACATACATCCTGCGGTTTTGGATCACTGATTTAAGCCATCATAATGCATCATTTCATTGTACAAGAACATGTTAAGGGTAACTATTTTTGCCTAATTACCTTCCAACAGACCTTTCTAGTATGGAAGGATCTCGAGGGAACAAGCGTTCTACCAGCGCAGCTCGTTGGGTCATCGTGATTTACGATCCTGGCCACCACCTCAAGGTAGCAGCTATCGGTCAGGACGGTTAACGATAGAACCATTACCTCTCGACTCAATATTCATCTGACACCAGAAAAAGACGATGGTACTGAAAGTAGATTCACTTCAACCAAATGCATCCATAGCTGAAAATTCAGTCGTTTATATATCCTCAGTTGGTCTTGGGCAGCGAAAACTAAATTGCATATTAAAAGTGTAAAATGGACCAATCAGCGTTTAGTATCTTAAACCGCTGTAGAAACAAATAACATTGCGTGGCGCAAAAAGAGCGTGAAATTGAGGTCTAAGTTTTAAAATGATATATACATAAGTTAGTTTTTCTTAGGGATTGGGCATCCCTAACACCATTGCTCCCGTTTAGTGGAATCACCGTGTGAGCAGTGTTGAGATCAGTCAGGCGAAGGGTGTTAGGCAAGACAGGTAAGTTGATTGGTGAAATTGTGAATCTTCATTGGCTAAGATGGCTTGGACGTGTACTGCGCATGCCGAGCCACTCCTACCTTACATGCTGGGGGAGGTTGGACTAGGTTAGAAGAGGGTTCAGTGTCCAAACCAAGACGGCATCAGTCAGTGAAGTCTCCTAGTGTTGGTCTGAGTCTTGTGGGGAAATGTAGGCTACTTGGTAGACAATGGTGGTTAAATACCTGAAGCCTTCTCACATTTTGTACCTTTAACGGCCATGTTTCGCAACCACATAGTAGAACAGAGCAGTACATTCGACCCTTAATAGGCAGTCGGATATCAAGGTGGCACCGTAACTGGCGTAAGTTGACGAAAAGCAAACAAACCTTTTATGGCTGTGCTGAGATTTCGTCGATCACTGACTCACCAAGACTGGTCCGAATTTCCAGTGAAGTGAAGATGATCAACGCGCTCAACCATTTCAGGTAATGTTAGACAAAGGACTAGTGAAGACCGGCTTTGGAGCAACAATTTGCATTCGGGCAGGGAGAAACACATCCGAAGATTTGTCAAATCGCTACTCAAGGTGTCCAGAAGACTGTATTTTGTCAACGTCTTCTTCCCAACAGTTGTTACAACTCAGTTTTTAGCCGCATCTAGCTGCACTCCATCGGATCGTAAGCAGATGATCGGGCAATGCTTTTCTCGTCGGTTACTGCTCTCTCAAGGATCATTCTAGCCTAACGGTATGCTGGAAGTTGTTATTGAAGATTCACTTGAATTACACTGATATAATGTTATGTGATTAGTGCAACAACGTCAACATGGTCTGATGCTGGTGCCACGTGGTCGGCGAACAACCTTGCCATGAAGTGTACTTTTTATCTGATAACTGAAGTTATCTGAAGTACCCCACTAAAATTGTGTATTCTAGTCTTCGGAATACAGCATGCATCAGTAGTGAGGCTCTCCAGCGTCCAGTTCGAACCCATCTGTTGTTTAATATGCGTCAAGCTGGGAAAATTGCTAGCAGTCCTAAACATTACATATGGCTTCAGAATGGTTCGGTTGAATAGTCCACTAGGGAACATGTGTGCAGTCAACTGTGGTGACTCGAAATGGTACAGACCAGGATTTCATCATTGACGAGCAGTTTTCTCAAATGAAGACAAATACAAGTAAAGATGATAACAGTAGAACAATGCAATTCGTATCTGCAAATGACAACAGTGATATTTTGACAAATTGAATAATTTGGTACAGAGTTAATGATTCGGTACGTTTTGTTTGCTACGAGATTAGATAAGCACTTTGAAATCTACATTGTGAAATATCGTATAATGACTTGTTTGAACTAAGATAATATGCAGCATCCATACCAAAACAGATGGTCGTTTTGGGGAACCATCCTCAGTCTTTGACTTCAGACATACTCTACGTTGCAATGGAACATTGTCGGTGACTAAAGTAGGTTCGTACGCTGTTCATTCCTGAATAGAACCCCATATGGATCATTGGTTTGAAATCAAGGCTTCCAAACTCCCTTAAGTAAATTTCCCGTTTCGAATAATCTGATAACACACTCAAAACATTTGATTTTACCTTCTCAATTCTGCAGGATCACTGGGATCTTGGGAAGTCAGCTAGTGAATCTTTTCCAGTAGGGATTGCAAATAACACATCTTGACCGTTTCAAGAATAGAAAATGATAAGATTACGAACGCCTAGTGCTTGGGTAATGAAGGCAAAGTGCGTGGTTTTGGTATCGTCGTACTATACCCTTGACTGTGCCTGGGGTGAAGACATTTTAGTGGTACCTTCAGGACATCACCGCAGCCGATAACAGCAGTCACTTTATACAACGGTCTGTCTCTAGCAAGCGCCAACTTTACACATAAAGCGAAACATTTTCCGGAGTAGGATCACTTATCTCAATGTAACGGTGAATACAGATAAACAATGACCTTAGGGATAGTCAACTAAGTATGACCGTTCATTTTCTACAATCTCCTTAGACCTCTATAACGCATGTTTCTGACCTTAAGTGACTCAGAAAACTTGCTGCTGTATTACTCTGAAGATCGGTATTCAAAAAGAAGTCAGCTAAACAGTTCTTAGGACGTAACAGTGTAACTACTACCCTCTGCTTCATTCTTTTTGGGTTTCCTTTTCCAGCTGAAATTTAACATTGTAAATTAGTGATGGACAGCAGCAGTATTCCAACAGGTTATACGGAAAGTGCGAGAGTTACTTAGATGTAATTAGAAACGTATATGGTTACTATGATCAGTCGTGTGATACATAACTACTGTGATGGAAATAGCAACGATAGGTTATAGTAGCTAGTTGCTCAGGTTTTTTGAAGTTGGGCAGAAAAGGTCAATGGTTGGTGAGTGTTGTCAAGAAAGACATCAGGGAACTTAGTATTATGTTCGATCTGCTGCGGAAGTAGCAGTAAAGACAGTTTGTAAGCTATATCGAAAAGATTAGCATAAGTCAGTCATCCGAACCTACTGGTACAATAAAACGCATTCCAGCTGGCCCTGACCACAATTAGGAGCGAAAGCGGCTTCGACGTAAATTGTTTTTCACTCACCATGAGGAATGCTTGGTGACAAAGACAAAAGCGATGTGGAAAGCATCATCAATTATTTTGGCTTATTGAAAAAACTAGCAAGAAAAAGATGGTGACTAGTGAGACTAAAACCAGGAGAGGTGGGCCTCTGAAAATCTCTAACAACAAGCGGTTGAATCGTCAAGTAGAACAATTTGCAAACCAGGTAAACTGGCCCGCAGTTGCTCTTCAGCTGCTTAACATCCAGTCCGAACGTAAATAGGGAGTAGATGTTAGTCCTCCGACTCACTCAAGTTGTGAAGGTTGTTTGAAGCCTGAAACAGTGCAAAATATCAAGACCTGATGCTTCGCCTCCAGAAGATTTTATGAGTGGAGGTAGAACATTACTTGATAGAGCAAGAGAGGTGCTGGGTAGTGTATCGGAATCAGAAGTAGTCCAGTGAGACTGGCTTAGGCAGTAGTTTGTTATTCCAGTTTACATGAAGGGAGAAGTCTTGTGACAACCACAGGGGGTCATTTTGACTACTAACATCGTGTTCGATTTCGTAGAACCCATAGATATATGACGTGTGACTGGTGCTGGGAACAGCAAGCCGTAAAAAACCAGGCAGGTTTCAAATCTGAACGAGGATACGTTGATCAGGTCTTCACTGTTCGACAGGTTCTGGAACACAGGTGCAGTTATTGGCGCCCTACACCTGTCATGTATCTTGATCTTAATAAAGGCCGCATTTGATTTTGTCGATCAAGGTGTTGTAGTGTTTAACTGTAAAATGAGTAGCTAGTAGGTAGGCAATTTGAACCAAAACTGTCATCTTGAACTCACGTAGAAGGCTGACTTTCAAACCAACTTACTTATTGACTTTGTCATCTTTTCTTGAATGGACAATATTTTCTTCACTGCAGGCAACAGTAGATTGTTCGTTACACATACATTTCTTCTATTCTTTATGAATCTTGTGTATCCCACACTTCATCTACTTTATAATCACCTTGACATATCTGTGAAAATCACTCCCTAGCGTTCTAATTTCTTCGACTAATGCCTGCGTTTTATAGTTTGTAACTAGATTTTCAGGACTCAGAATTTTACGATTGGTTTCGTTTGAGTTTTATCATGCACACCGTTTGTTACTGGTAAACTTTGTGACTGAGAAGCTTACATTGTTCTTAGTGTATATGTTGTGTATAAAATTTTCATACAAAGTATTGGGATCATCCACTTTTTGTAGTCATTGTTTACTTAGATATTGTAGAGTATAGATTACTCTGTAAACTATCAACTCTTATCTTAACTGACTCCACCGTACAATCGGTTTCTTGATACATTTTTTGTTTTGTTATCTCTTCAGTTCATCATTGAAATGCACCTATTCTCCATGTATTCAAAGTGAATACAAGAAACTCATCATTGCCTGAAGCATTTGCGTCATCCGCTAAATGTGCATGACGATTGTATTTTTACTGATGATTTAGGTTCTTACCGAAATCTTATAGTATCTCGCTTTAAGGAGTAGAAAGATGCACAATATATATGACATCTGAACTAGGTACTTTATCAGTTGTTTAATATAATTGAATGTTTTAATTTACCTTGATTTACAGGTGATGGATCTGGAAGCTAAGCTCAATGACGCTGAAAAGGAGTTTCAGTTGATGCAAAGTGCTGTTGGATATGGTATAGCAAGCCCTGCACCAGGAAGTGGGATTTTAGATAGGGGGGATCGGCGTGATGTCGATGCTATTCCTAGGCCTCCTGCCAAATTCACACTGACGGGCCATCGTTCTCCAGTAACTCGTGTACTGTTTCACCCACACTACAATGTGTTCGTGTCGGCAAGTGAAGATGCTTCAATCAAAGTGAGTTTCCTTTTTCTGAACTATATTTTCGTTGAATAATATTTCAAGTAAAACTTAGTTAACTTGTAGTACACAGATAACATGGTCCACATAGGCAAATATGTTGACAGAATGCAGTCATCTTAATGCCTAGAAAGAAAGTCTAAGTGGCATGGATTTTGCCTCTGAGAAATGCAAGATGATACTTCAGGACTGATCTGAAATAACTCGCAGCTTAAGGATAGAATTTCCTATCCTATGTGGTGGAAAAGTTGACCATTTTGTCAACTCGGTGAATTTCAGCAGCCTATGTAGGCTAGCTGCCGGCTGAGTCTATGTTTGGATGCAAAATGTCTTTTTGGTGTTTGTCAACTTATACCACCACTGGCACCGTCGAGATATTTGATTACGTCATAGGACCAGTATACTTCGCAGCAGTTCATCCTATCCCATCGTACGGCTGTGAAACATGATCGTATTACCTGGCGAATCTTACCATTGTGGAGAAAACAAAACACATACTTCACCAAAAACCTAAACACTACACCAGTGATTACGTCACATCCCATTGTGTTTACCAATTTACATATATGTGTGGTCACATATACATAAGGAGGAGTAATCGATTCATGCAGTTAAGGGTGGGAGAACATGTGCCTAAATGGCTTCAAAAACAAATAGAGTGTGAAACAGTGATAAACGCTGATGGGAGACGACCCTCTTCATCCATAACTAAACATATCATAGAAACGGGTCACAAAGTTAATGTTCAAACAGCTTTCTGAGATTTGCGGAAGCCATAGCCATACACAAATTTAAACCACCTTTATGTGTACAAAAACAGTTTGTTCTTACACTAGACCTACCTTGGCAAACTTTGCTTTCTTACCAAGATTAGGATCAACTATGTCAATTCCTGTTTGTTCTCATCTTTCTTAATTTTAATCCCCTATTGTGTTAATTGTTGTATTTATCCCCCCCCAGTCCTCGGTTTAATATATATTGACTTGACAAGTAAATGTGTTATCGGATTGTTCGAAATGTATTGCGCAGATACATCACTTCGTCTTCTAATTACGCTGTCGAAATTCATAAAAGGCACTAACTGTTTCAAATTGTCTTTTAGTCTGAATTGTGTACTCGGGTGTAGGTTACACCGATAGGATGCTTCAGATGACAGCAAGCAATGGGTGAAGACTCCTGATGGTACGATTCGAAACCTGTCACAGTGACGCAGATGCATACACTTTTTATGTTCAAAGTTTTACACACTGATCTTAACATTTACTGATTTATTATCTTCTCTCTCATACACTTCAGTCCAAAGAGAGAGGAAGAAATGGGCCATTTAATTTGGCTACAAGAATCATTCATGGGTTGAAGTATTTTTCAGTGATATTGATCATGAGTTTTTCCTTTGCACAGTGGTTATGCTTCGAATGCTTACAATGAATCATTTGTTTTACGACAAGTGACTTCGTTTGTGATCTCAGGCAACTGTAGTTGTGTGTTACCGAGTAATCTAATCAGTTAGGTCGAGACGTTGAAGTATGCTAAGTGTATTTACGAGTATAGATTATTATGTTCTACTCACTATTTTGTATTCGTTGTTTATGCCTTTTTACTTCATGAAGTGCGCCTAATCTTTCACTACCTCTCATTCTTTATTACTGCTAGCAGTAGACCAACCACTAATCTTCCAATATAGGTTATTACTATAATATAATTGGTTTGACAAAACTGATAGTCTTCGTTTCGAGTATGTGGATCACTTCGCAATAGAAACTACATTTTATAAGGTGGAAACGTCCTACCATATTGTTTTTAACTTCAGTAGTAGTAGATTCACAACACAAAATCTGTTCGTACTCTTAAACGTATAACGGCATAACCACAAACACACAGAGCTGACACCAGAAGGCGGTTAGATGCGCTGTCGGAGTAAATTCTAAACTGGAACGTATGAAATGTCTGTACAGCTCAACCACTATGCATCTGTAACATATCAGTAAAAGTAAAGTAAGCCCTTAAAAAGGCATCAGCATATAAGATGACAATATTACTAGGTTCACGGGACGCAGGAAAAACTGTGAAGAGATATTCAAATTCTATATAGTGAGTTTTTTTCTTAAAAATAAGCAGTTCAACCCTCTATTTTTGGGCATCAATCATCAACACATCTGTTTGCTCTCTCCTAATGGATGAAATTTAATTGCAATAAATTGTTGTCTTGAACCTCCCTATATTTTTGGGTGATCAATAAAAGTGTGATTCTACTAGGCGTCCATTTTTACATATAGATTATCGATCACTCCTTGTAATTTTCCTGGTTGGGTAACTCAGTCATAGTGTTTTGCTAGTTTTACACTTGTTATCAGTCTGTGAATCTTTGCAAGTATCTGTCAAATATTTCTATTATTAAATAATAAAATCGTAATTTAGTGGTAATCCATCATTTCCATTTTTACTCTAGGTTTGGGATTATGAAACTGGGGAGTTTGAACATACATTGAAAGGTCACACAGATTCCGTACAAGATGTAGCCTTCGATCCTACTGGGAAGCTTTTAGCTTCTTGCTCTGCTGATATGCAAGTTAAACTATGGGATTTTACAATCTACCAATGTATTAAAACACTAACTGGTCACGATCATAATGTATCTAGTGTGGCGTTTTCACCCTCTGGTGATTTCTTGGTTAGTGCTAGTCGTGATAAGACAATCAAGATGTGGGAAGTTTCTACAGGGTATGATGACTAGTAAATTGCTTAGAATCATTATATCACGTTCATTTTTGTTGTGTAAAACACTCCAATATTAGTTCTGCATCAAGTAAGAATACCAAGTATCTGAGAGTGACTTTAAAGGCCACCGTGACAACAACTAAAATAACCAATTAGACTTCTATATTTTATGAAGACCTGCCTCCTCAGCCAAAATGAAGAGATTTAATCAATCATTTAGACTGTTGCTTGGGTGGTCTTTAGGGTTGTCCATATTCGATCATATCGCATAGTGTATAACATTTGACAATACTAGGGAATTGCGTAGTACTTTCTTACGCAATACTGGCCTAATTTTTCACTTTGCAGTTAGGACTAATTCACGAAGATTAACTAGTGTAATAGCCCTTCATGATTCATAAAAAATCTCTGAAGGGAGAATGCTTTTGATTCCCGTGTGAAGAAGTAGCACGAACCAGTACAATAGAACTTTACTCTTCCAACCATATTCTCGCTTTTTGTGTGCTGTCCGATATTACTGTACAGTTAGAAGCTGAAGAAGTAAAAGCATACAACTTGACTGACTTAAACTCATTGGCGCTTTTTATTTTCAGCTAGTAAGTCTGGATAAACCATTGTAGCTAGTAACTTCAATGTACACTTGTGATGAATTGAGTTACGCAAACCTTTCTTGTTCACCAGAGTTCTACAACATTTGAATGCTGATGGAAGCGATTGTGTTGCTTACTTGCTTACCTTGGAGATTTATTGCAAGAAGTTAAAAGTTCGCTATTTTGTTATTATTATAATTTGTCCCTTGAGTTCCTAGTGGAACATAGGGCTTCAATAGCACGTCGCCATTTCAATCTGTTCTCTGCAGTCTTTTTAACCTGGCTCCACTACTCCCCATAAGCTTTCATTTCTTCCTCACACCACCTCCTCCACGTCACCCACGGACGCCCAGCTTGTCATTTCCCCCTTGGATTCCACTCGAGGGCCTGGCGCGTGATCTCCCCGAAAGGTCTTCTCAGTGTATGCCCACTCCACCTCCACTTTCTTCTTCATATTTGTTGGGCGATGGGTTCTTACTCGGTTCATTTCCAGAGATCCTTGTTGCTTATTTGTTCTGACCATCCATCTGATCTTCAGTGTCGAGCGTAGGCAGCTGTTGCTGAATGTCTAGTTTATTGGAAATGCTTTTCGTAACGCTCCAAGTCTCTAAACCATCATATAGAAGCACTGACTTGACATTAGTGTTGAAAATACGGATCTCGTTGTTTATGCTGAGTGGAGTGCGGTGCAGTAGATCTCCACACTGATTTCAGGTTGTTGAATGAAGGCTTGTCTTGCTATCTTTCCGATCCTGACCTTGACATCCTCATCTATGCCGCCGCCTGCAGTTGACAGGTAGGTGAAAGAGACAACTTCCTTTAAGTTTCTCTCGTTGATGGTGATTGTGCTTGTTGTGGTTCTTTTTGGTTTGGTGTCTTCATTACCTCTGTCTTCCCTACGCTCACCTGAAGGAAGTACTGTCTTCGCTGCCCTGCCTCTTCTGCCAACTTGTTAATTTTTGCCTGTAGATCTTCGAGTTTGTGCGACATGAGACGCAAATCGTCAGCGAAATCCAAATCGTGTAGGGTCTTTTCATCGCTCAAGCCAGCGTATGCCCATCTTCTCGCCCCTCACAGTTTGTTGCATGATCCAGTCAACCACAACCAGAAATATCATAGGTGCTAGTAGGCGGCAACCTTGTCCTACTTGTCAAACTGTCTTCACTTCAAAGGCGTCACTGAACTCTCCATTGCGAATCACTTGGCATGTGCATCCCCCTATAGCTGTTGAACGAGGTTGATAAAGATTTGTGGCACTCCGTAGTGCTGAAGCAACTTCCAAATTACTTCTCGGTCAACGCTGTCGAAGGCCTTTTCAAAATCGATGAAGTTGAGGTAGAGTTGAGTTGACTGCCATTCTATGCTCTGTTCTATGATGATGCGTAGTGTAGCGTTGCAATTTGATCCCCACACGATTTGTTTTTCCTGAAGCCAGTCAGCCTGTTTCGGTCGTAATTTTGAATCCAGAGCATTTTTTTTATTGCTAAATTAAGTCACTCTATAATTTTTCAACCTTGTACTTTGTTAGTGTCGTAATATTGAAACGTACCTTAGATTGCTGCGTATGCTGTCACACTTCATAAGCCACTATCAAGAAACAAAGCAATACGAAGAAAGATAAATAATTAGAAATGGTTTAAAGTCGCAGACAACGATAAAACGAAAGGAAGTTCAAATCGAGTAGGGGAATTATAACGATTCTCAACCTGGTTGCGTAGAGTTTTCAACAGAAATCTGGCTACGGTAAGTATGCCTGTGTTCTAAGATCCGAGAGTTTTGATATACAGCAGATTCACCTAAAATCATCTCTGAAAGCTACCCGTTTTTCTTGAACTTACCGTTTCCGAGCTCCTTTTAAACGTCGAGTAATTATGGGACTTAAAAGTTTAGATCTGCAGTTGATTGGTCTAGACACTCGACCTACAGGTCCAAGCTCCAGTTCATCTACCAATGTCTAGGTAGCTTGCCATTTCATTAGCCCCTCACAAAATAGGTGCAGCTCATTGCCTATTGCATGAATGTGTACATGGTTGCGGGGTCACATTTCGATATCCAAAATTTTCGACAATATGTCGGTCCGGCTGATTCGTCTGTGTTTCTCGAAAAATGATTTCCTTCTCAAAGGCTGTGATTAGTTATAGGTTATAATAGATGATTCCCATGTCCAGTTTATCTAGCCAGTAACCGTGGGCCAACATCCCTAAATATCTTTGATGCTCTTGTGCTATGCTTCATTTTAGGATGCTTATAACCTCAAATGCTGGAAAAGTTGGGGGCTCATTGGCAATATATCACCCAGGCTGAGACTGGAGAACAAGTAACCAAAGGGTAGCTGAAGGTTAACCCAGCCGATAGCTACTACTACCTCGACGTAGTGGTTAGGCTTTTCTATTGCAATGACCCGACAAGCTATATCAGCTGAGACGATTGTTCCTTGAGATCCTACCATCCCAGAAAGATTTATTCGATAGTGATAAGACTAAAATCAGTTACCACTATTGGGGGAAACAGTCCACACTATAGTGGCGTTCTGTGGGCAAAATTGTACTGCAGGCTGGTTGGCAGTGTTAGTAAGGTGTTCCCCGTGGATGACCAACATTCCGTCCCAGTACTTCCTTCTCTTCGGAAGGAGAGGTGAGAAGTCGACCCTGAAAGCAGCACACTTTTTCATACTCTGCGGTCGTCGGGTGGTGGCCGCATGGATACTGTCACGAATAATTTTAAAAATTCGACACCAGATCTAAACGCCTTCCGAAGCCATCTTCAGGTGAGTCTGATTAGTTTAATTTAATGCCTAAAACTAATCCCAATAGAAATTACCCTACTGTTGAGATTCATACGACCGGTTCTTCCATCACACCAACAGTTCACTTCAGAAACAATCGAATATATGAACAGTCCAAATACTTAGCATCAATATTATGTCCGATTGGAAACCTTTTGAATTCTACAGTAGTCAACCCCTTCTAATCAGAGGAAGGACTCAATGATCTTTATATAGGAAATAATGAGAAAAATGATCGGTTTCGATGTACCAAGTATTTATGCTAAGATACCAATCAGTATGGGGTTGGAGGTAGCCGGAAACCAACCAAGTATTGATTAAGAACTTTCTCACAGAACTAACGCATCAGCTGATGGGATCATGTTAGGTGTTACGATCCTGCCTGATCTCTGCAGTCTTCTAGACAAACAGAAGGAGTAGTAATGGGACCACCAATATCTCCAATCATAGTAGACATTTACTGACGGTTGGAAAAGTATAGATTCACAGACGTTTAGTTTCACTTATAAGATATGGTGGCGATATTTTGATGACAAATTTACCGTACTGAAATCGGAGAATATCGATAGTTTGTTCTCATTTATAAACCCAGAAGTACAAGCACTCCAATAGCTTACGAGTTAGATGAGCAAGGAGAATTAGCAATGATGGATTGTAAAGTAAAACGAAGAACGGATGTTGGTTCGGATACTAGTGTCTACTAGAAACCAAAACACATGTAGACTTCAGATCATCTTATCCGTTATCATTTAAAGCGGGTTTACCTAAATGTTTAAATAATAGAGCTAAAAAATCCGCTGCTCAATCCAAGGACTTAAATAAGGAATTGAAACAAAAAAACCATCACTAGTCAGTAATTAGCCTCTAGGGTTTATTAACAAATTTGCAAGAACACAATAAAAAAACGAAATATTGACAGTAATATGAATAGTAAGGGCAACATAAGTAGAATAGAGTTCAAGGTTTCTATTGTATTACCACATGAGGAAGGAATATCGAAACCTACGTAGAATTTTGAACTAGATTGAACTTCAGTTGGTATTCAAATCTACAAACTCACTGAGAGGTGAGAGGTAAGCTTCATCGGCTTAAAGATTCTGTTGACCCAACTAGTCAAAATAATTCGATCTACCGAATATTATGCAATAAGTATGAGGTCAAGTAAATGGGTCACACTAGTCGATCGGGGTCAGATAGATTATCAAAACAGTAATTTATCCAAATGTAGGATGTTTGACCCAAATAAAATCAATAATTTCGAAAAAGAAAACTCTCTCATTGGTATATATGCACTGACAACCATACAATCGGGTAGGATAAAACCATTTTACTTGTTGCAATACATTTAGGTGGGGAGAGAGAAAGAGACTGATTTCCGAATCTTTATCCACTGAACCGAACGCATGTAATGGAAATGGCGCAGCACTTGTACCATAAATATGAAGAATTTTACTGCCAATAAGAACAGAGAATATGAGGTGATAAGACTATAAAAATCAGATGTCGATAGTTGTATGATTATGTTGATATGATCATGAGCAATAACTTATGCTTGAAATGTCATCAAGTAAATAGTTTTGTATCGCTGTGTGCTATATCAAATAAAAAGTCTATTATGGATTTACATTTTGCAACAGGACCAAAGGCTTACACCAATATTGATTTCAGGAAACCAAAGATGCTATCCCGTAGACTGAAGTTTTCATAGGCTGTTGAGGTGTGAAAACTCAGAAGGAATATAAAGTTACTGACAGAAAAATGTGAATGTAAACTGTAAGGCAACAGTGTAAAAGCTCGATGATGGTCGAGAAGGATTGACAAAGATCTGTGGAATATTGACACTTCCCCCCGCACATATCGTGCAGTTTTACTTAAAGTGCCTGAAGAAAAAAGTAAGTGAATAGCGATGTTGTTTTAGTCCTGGACGCGCAACCCCAGAATCCAAAGGAAGATTACTGAAGACAGGCTACACATGGTGTTTTGGGAATTTCATGGTTTAGGTCTGATTATTTTTTGTCCGCACATGAAAGATATTTCTTACACCGAAACAAAAGTCTAGAGCCTGAGCACAATGTGATGGTTTTTCCCAGACCTTTTTTCATTCTTCATTTTGATAAAAGGAAGACAGCATCAACCTGATTTGCTGGTTATCTCCTGGAATCACTTTACTTCTTTCATACAGCTAAAGGTACTTTTTCGCCATCAGACCCCATCGTAGCGTAAGTCATTTACACTATTACAATGATTACTTTTAGCGTCACCACCATCCACCATGCCGTCTAACTTCAGAGAACCTCAGAGAATAGTAGTGCAACTAGCACAACACGTTGGGTCATTGTAGTATGCGAGGCAGGCCATCATGTCAACGTAGCTGGTAGCTATTGCTTAGTAGTAAATTAATTACTTTTGGTCGATGCATATTATAATTGTGTTTTAAAATAGCTCACAAGTAACTGGCATAGTATCTATGATCCTTTAGCTTACAGTCATTCGAAGCTTAATTGAAACAAACTGAAGAAAACCACGAGGTTTTCTGAGTGCATTGTTCAGACATTCACCCTTCAGGTTATGAAACATAAGCACACTTACTGATGTTTGTAACTTATCGTTCTTCTTGTCTTGAAGGTGACATTCGACTCTGTAAATCGAGAGGTTTGGTGGTGATACTAGACTGAACTGAATACTCAGTGAAAATATTTTGCCTATGAAGACTCATTTAGCCGTGCAACGCCTCATGGAGAGTCGTAAGTTACCTTGATGGTAACCAGTAGTTTTTGTCTGAAATGTCTTCTATCACCATTTCTAATTATCTTTGTCGTAAATATACTGATAGAGGTAACTTTACTGATCTCCGAATTTTCATTGATTAGTTTGTTGCCCAGAGACGATCTGCTTTACCATGTCACGCGGAACACCCTGACTGAAAATCGGAAAAAGTTTGGTGATGCCTTCTCACTAGTGCACTTCAACCCCTAGCTTAAGAACTGGAGATTATATGTTAATCACACTTAGATTATTAAATATACAAACCCTACCGCCGTTATAAGTGTTTGGAATTACTCATTAAACAATGTTGAAATGGAGTAGGAATCTTCATCATTCTTCATTCGTTTGTCCGCACAAGAGAATCCTACTAAAGTCCCCTGAAGAGGTGAGAAAGTTTGTTGAAAGTAGTTCCCTTAAAATCTGTTGCTAATATTTTGAAGTCACGACTGGTTGCTTCAAAAATCACTGGTAATGTTTCTTCACGTGAAGTATTTTTATCAGACTAACCATTGTTTAAAAGTCATAAACTTTGAATTCACAATGCTAGTGAACGTCCTTTATTTCATCGATTTTTGGACTGCATCAATGTGTCTTGTGATCACAAGATCTACTACAGATCACAAGATCTAAATTAGATTTTATATATATATATATATATATATATATATATATATATATATATATATATATATATATATATATATATATATATATATATATATATAGTCCAAGGTATTTGCGGTGAAAAGAATCAGTTCACCGATTTTTCTTCCTAAAGATAACATTTAGGTTGAATTTCGTAGGTTTTATTGAATAGCACAACAAAAGTAAGTTGATAGGGTATTTTCGTTACTAATACTGTGAATACATAAGATTTCCTAGCTAAGAACAGTTTTGTTTTTGAGTATAACAATGTCATTCACCCCTAGTGAGATCTCACAATCTACCTATCAGAAATCGAAGCAGACTAATATTTATCTTTTTATCGACGTGTAATTGTTCCTTTTCAAATGTAACCAAATTATGAAACTGGGGGCTACACTTTTCAAACTGTCATGGATCAAGGTTAGAATCACAGTCGTTTCAGTAGGACTTCGTTTACTTTGGAGATTGATTAGCGGTTTATGCATTTATAGATCCTACGAAAGTTAGTAACAAATTTTCTGGTCACAGTTCTGATGTTAGGAAGTAGACGTACAATGTGTATGACAGCATCTAAGCGTCGGTTGATGGTTGAGTCAAACCGATCTCCATGCTACGAATCAGTTCTAATTGGTTTTCGCTAGTGTGAGTAGTTCAACAGTAGTTGGTGTTTCAAACTGACCTCATAGCAAATTTATACCATGATGGCGTTTATCGATGTTGCAAAGATATGTAATTTAATCGTCTTATTATACGGCGGTAGAGTAGACTTAGTTTATACTACGTTTATTTAAAATCTGACCAATGATTTGACCGATTTGTCACCTTAATTTCTCCAAAGAACCATTCTGTGTTGTGTAGACCTTCATCGACTGAAGTGGCTTAAATAAAAGCTACACCTAATTTTTTCAGTTTTTTACTTACAAATGCTATGGCAATTACATTTTGATATTATTTACTTTACTTTTTCCTTGTCTTTACAACAACCGTCTTATTCCTAGATATTGTACAAAAACTTTTATGGGCCATACTGAATGGATTCGATCTGTTCGTCCAAGTCCAGATGGCAGTATTTTGGCAAGCTGTTCAAATGATCATACTATTCGAATTTGGTCTGTAGAATCTCGAGAATGTCAAGTAGTTCTTCGTGGTCATGAGCATGTTGTTGAATGCATTGTGTGGGCTTCTCATCCCCAAAGCGTAATCGCGATAACTAGTTCTTCATCAGCCAATAGTAATTCTACACATGGAACTACGGAAGGATTAATGATTTCCTCTACAACTAATGGAATTTCTATGAATTCAGATTTCTTACCTTCTAATTTAAATTCAGCTTTATTACTTGTATCTGGTTCACGTGACAGAACTATTCGTATTTGGGATATACACCCTGGTGTATGCTTGTTTGTTCTTGTAAGTGCTTTTAGCATTAATTAGCAGTGTATTTGTTTTATCAGGTTTTCGCTGAAAGTTATTCGTTCATCAAAACACAAAGGACTAATAAAGGGAAAATAAATTTCCTGTGTTTCAGAATTTGACTAGGGTCGATTTTTCTTTGTTGCTTAACCACATGTGAGGATTGCTAAAAGCAACAAGCGAACGAAGCGAAAGCGAAAGGCACTCAACCACCTTGCTCATATCTGTGCAGTAGGCAATGAACCACACCTATTGTTTGAGGAGTGTCCGAAACTCATTAGGTGGGGTGGGGTTCCGAACCCGTGACCCAATTGTTTATTGTTCATCTCCTTGAACCACTGATCCACAGCTTGGCAACATATCCATGAATAATTACTTATCAAGGCAACCATTTTAATACCGAAATTCGGTGTCCATATAGAATTACCACTTCTCTTCTTTTGTTGACCGCAGGTGAGGTACTGACCTTTAAGTGGAATCCTTTCATTTTTCCACATTATGTAGGTATGTAGGTATGGTTCATAGTCTCTTACATACTCGACTTTTAAGCAATAGAGACCGTGCCAAAGTGCCGCTTCACCTATTTCAGCCTGAGAAGAAAGGTGATATTATGTGCCGCTGCACTTTGATTGCATCTCATCACTCACTACGTAAACGAGTATATGGTCGCTGAGTTGCATTATGTTCACTTCACTAGATTATCTCCATCCATTTACTTGGATGGTGTAAACATGTACGGCAGTACTGTTTTGTATTGATATCACTGTTGACCAAGCGCTGATATTGACTTTTAAATTGACTGTGAGAATATTGAAATGGCTTTATTATTGCGTTGATAAATTATATTCCCCTGAGGAAGACAGTTTGTGGGAAAACCTTCCTAAGGTTTCTTCTCGTAGTGATATCGTTACTTCTTGTGGTATTATTTCTTCCCACCTTGTATTTCTAATATAATTTGTATGTTTTAATTACTTTGAGAAGATATGCATGGTTAATTTGAGCGTCATTACAAGTGAAGAAGTGTTTTAATCATCATATCTGAATTAGACTAAAGGTGTATGGACTAGATCGTCAACCCTAGTGTTTCATTCGTTGGTTGGGCCTATACCTTATTGGTCTAGACAGTCGATTTCTAGCTGATTGATTGTTAAATTGAGCCTCACTCGCTCTACTGAGGTCTTGGCAACCAGGTAATATCATCAATAGCCTTCGTACAACAGGTGTGGCACATTGCCTACTATATGAATATGCACGTGGTTGCTAACTTCACTTCGATTTGTTTTTGAAATCTGATCAATCACGTCAGATGTCTTCCCTTAAGCTTTTGCTGGTGATTTTCCTGCTACTCAACGCTATTATTTTTTACCGTGTCACATGTTTAGTGGTGTTTGACAGAAATTGAATACGTTTGTAATAACACTTATTTCAACGAATACTAGGCAATGAGGCACATATATTTTATTTGGCTCCATCGATACTGTCTAACTGTTACAATCTTTATAGAGGGAGCATGTTTCAGACCTGTGGTTAAAGGTCGTCTCTTTAGTACAGTTACTTGAAGTTGTATCTCATTAATCTGCTTGTATAACTGTAACTGTCATTATATTGTAGATTAAAACCATGCCGTAATTGCCCATTGGTAATATCTGCTGGAGAGATCAAATGTAATACTATAACAATGTTTACCCTGCTGAGTTAATTGAATATCACATTGCTAATAGGTTTTTTTTCAGGGAAGGGGGAGGGAGGGATAATTTTCTTCATTATGTTTACACTGTACTATCTTAAGAAATTAAGGAGTGGTGGCATCCATTTCATTTGATTGCAGAACTTCACAATAGTATGCTTTCCCCGCCCTTTTTTTTCTTTCCTGTGACCAAAGTGAAGAGTTTTTATTTCGAAAAAAGTCTCTATCATATGATGAATGCATATTATGTTTTCTATACTAATAACTCGTTTTCTTATGCATGATTTTGTGTTTAGATTGGTCATGATAACTGGGTTAGGCAAATTGTATTTCATCCCCATGGTAAACTATTATTATCGGCGTCAGATGATAAAACAGTTCGAGTTTGGGATTTGAAAAATCGACGATGTCATAAAACGCTTAATGCCCATTCACACTTTGTAACCTCTTTAGGTGAGTCATTCATTTATTTATTTGATTTTGTTTATTCATTTATTATTATTATTATTATTATTATTATTATTATTATTATTATCTGGTTTCACATTTGATCACTTGAAATTATTTTATAAATAAGCGAGTTTGAAAATTTAATTAAATTGTGATTGTAAGGTAAGTTGGGCACATCCAGCTGACGAGTCCCAAATAGGACGAAATACGCATCCTGGATTGCACTGCCAGCCACTATCCATCTTTACTGTAAGTTGGAATTGTTGTCCAAGGTATCAAAAATGTAAATGCTGTTTTAAAGTGTTCTTTTCAATGTTCACTTAAAAAACGTTTGTTGGAAACTTACTGTTATAGCCTTTTACTAATGGTAAATAAGTCATTGGCAAACAGAGCATTCATCTAATTCTTTAGCAGTATAGTTTCATACTGAAAGGAACTAACCTCACTATGGTAGTCAAATGATGGATACAGGTGGTCGTACAGTGATTTCGTGTAAACTGTTTCAAGGTTGATTGTTCACAGTAGTATACAAAGAACAGGTGGATATGGCGAAAGTGATATCAAAGTAGAAAAAACTGCGTGAGACAATAAACAGTTTGAATATGAAGGTTAGTACGAATATTCAAACTTAAGACGTCAAAGAGTAAATCGACCTGCACCACTGTGGCCGATTTTCAGCCATGTCACCAAGTCTTCTCAGTCACTAATTCCTATAATCTCGGAGACCTCATTTAGGTAGTCTACATCTTCCCACACGACTCAAACCAACAGTAAGAGACTTCATCGACTGGTGCCATGTCTTGGTCTGGCCACCTTGAACCATCTTCTAACCTAATCCAACCTTCCATAGCATAGCACGTTGAGGTAGGTAATGACTTGGCGAGCTCTGTACATCTCCAGACCACCTCAGACGATGAAGGTTCACAATCTAACCGACTGACTTTCTTGTCTTGCCTAGTAAGCTTCGTTTGACCTACACATTTCTCACACGGTGACTCCACCAAACGCGAGCGATGCTACGAAGATACGTATGATCGAAACCCTCTACTGAAACGACCATGTCTCACAGGCGTATAACAAGACAGAACGGACTTTAGCGCCATACATTGATCTTTTGATAGACAGTCAAATATCTCGTCGATCAGCGCCATGAATGATACCAGTTGGCAAGTGCCAAATGGGTCCTGTATATCCGAACTGAGATTTCATCAGGATTCAGGTCGTTCGAGCTGATGAAATTCCCCAAGTGGATAAAACGCAATCTAAGTTGTTTGGTTTACTACGTTTTCAGTTTATCAGTTAGGTCACTCGAGAAGGCAAATACCAATGAATAAATACAACAGGTGACTATTCTATCCTAGCCACTTTATGGTATCAAAAAGGGTAAACATTTCGTTTTGTTATGGATTTTGTACTTTTTTGTTTGTACGCTTTTAAGTGTGTAAAAAAGCAACTTGAGCATTTTTGTTAAAGCTTTTATGTTGTTCACTTGTCATTTAGTCCATCTTGACATTACATTATTATGATATTCTGTTGAGTGCTTAAAAAAAGCAGTTTGTCGATGGTTGCGTAGTCTTTAGTCTGTTTGGGTATACAAAATAGACCTTGAAATTAATTTTGTTCTTGTTAAGTTAATTGCTTATTTAGTTTTCACTTACGGATTGTCTCTGACTGATGTACTTTTTTGGACAGCGTACAGACTGAACTACACATTGACTACTAGTTTGCACCTCAGGAAATTAAACTTCAGTTTCATTATTTCCCGCATAATAAGTTCCATAATTTCTTAAATACAGTTATGATATAGTACAGTATTCGATCCATCATTATTTATCAAGCTCCATCGATTTTCGTGTTTATTTCTTTTGAAGAAGAGTGTATCTTCTGGCTCAAGTAACTCTATTTATGTTCCAGACTGCTTGTAACTGACGAGGGACCTTTAAATAAAGTGAGCTCATTTCATTAAACGAATTCGATTCTTCTTCCTTTGGTGAGGATGATGAGTAGAACACGATGTATGAAGTTGTCGAACACTTAAATAGAATTTACAAATTACGCAGTCTTGAGTGACATTTCATACAGCTAAAGAGTTTTCTAACTTCCTAAATGTGGTGTCAACAAGGTTCCCGTTGGAAACCACCTAGCTAAGATCACAATTTGTAATATCTGTGACACAAACTAGTGATATATACCACTGAACAACGTAAGTAGCTAGAAACTACTCATGTTGGTTTGGCTAGCCAAATCTATTGATCAGCCTGAGTAGTTTCCAACTGCTCATGTCATTCACTGGTATCTTGCTGAAAGCTGCTGGATTTAATTTAGGCGTCAAGTAAATCATTGTAACGCAGAATTTATGTACACTGGTTAAAATTTGAGCTGAATTAATTACCGGTTAATGGTTTAAGGTGATAGGCCTCTAAAATAGTTTTACAGCTACTTTTTTGTCTTTCTGGGAATGACGTGTCTTTTTTGTCATATCCCATCTATTTTTACTCTCTTGTCGTCCTTCTGATTTTCCTTATCAAGCATGGTAAAGGGAGAATATGCATACACACATGTATGTCGTTGTACTAGGTCACTTTTTACTGATCCACATCTAAGAACTATTCTCATTTTGACTAAAATGGCATTTCTAATAAGCAGCAAGAATACTATCTCACTGCTTATATGCGTTGACTAGCTTCTAAGGCATATAGCACATAAATTGATCAATATTCAACTTTGCATAAAAGCACGTGAATGTAAATTACTGTCGCGCTATATCGTGAACTGACAGGTTTAGGAAATTGTGAACTGTTGATTTCCAGCCATGTGGTTAAATGGTTAACACGCTCGCCGCGAAGCCTAAAGTTTCCGAGTTCGATCCCTGATGCACTCGTGGGTGACTGCGTACTGCTGAGGAGTCTCATACTAGGGCGAAAATACTATCCGGTGCCCCCAAGTTTTCAGTGGTTCCCCAACTGATGTCAGTTCACATTGAATATTACCTTAAAAATAAGTTAGCGTACTTCGTAATAGCACAGTAGGAAAGGAGTAGTAAAATAAACCACAATGGTGATTGCAGCGGTAAAGTAAGGGACATGTAATAATTAGCTATCTGTGGTGCAGAGTACCATGAAGAATAATCGCATCTACACTGTTTTGGTTGATTTTGTGCAAAATGTTTCCAAGGTTATCTATCTCCTGTCAGTAATAGCTAATACATCTTGGATATAGGGGACTCTTTAATCGGCTTAAATTAGAATGTTTCATAAAGGCGGAACTATCTACTTGGTCTTACTCGCCATACACTTTTAACGTTGATTTTTTTCAATTCATCTTCAAAGTGTAAAATGAAGTTGTTAAGCGTGATATACTTTTCAGCTTGAACTTCCCTACTCCCCTAAACTTAACTAGCGATAACGTTTTCTAGACACGTGTGCACAAAATTTATGAGGGTCATGTTTTACTCTTAGAGAGACTTATGATGATGATGTTCCATTATGCATCAGCTTGTAGGCTACTCATATTATACTTGAATAATTAATGATGTGAATCCGTAATAACGGTTCATGATGTTATAGCATTAAAATGCAAAGTTGGTTTGCTTATATTCAGTAGAAGTATATGTTTTCACTCACGTTATTTGGTGAACAGCCTGAAATAGTTGATAATTCCATGTTTATAGATATAGAGTGCATATGCTGATGTAGGTATAGTGGGTGATATTTTCAATTGCGTACCAAAAAACAACAGCAATGATATCATGACGTTCATATAACTGCAAGAGGTTGAGTGTACAGCACTTCAGTTTAGTTCATTAGTTGACGCATTCGTTTTCCGGTCCCACTTGTTCTACCTGAGCAACTGAGTAGATTCATCAGTCCCCATGCATAAGGTATGCGTTGTATCCTAGTTACAACATACAACGCTTCTGTATGAGAAGTTTAACTTCACTTGTGTATGAATTCAACTTTCTGTCCTGAAGATTCGTGATAACCATTTTTTCATTATTTCCCATCTTTAATGACAACATCTATGTATTTCTGACATCTGATAGTGTGTTCGTAGTAGAATGGAGATGTTCATTTGGTCAACAAAGTCGTAAGACATTAACTTTAGTATGTTGTACATTTTTCACAGACCATGTTAAAGATTTCCTAATAGCAATCATTGTTGGTTCCCCATGAAACACTGCTTGAGGGAAGCGAAAAAAATGATCAGTTAATGACATAAAGTTGTAGAATGAAGGATATTTTTGAATTCCTCTTCTTTTGGCACATCAACAACTGTGTATATAGTCATTGAGGTTATACCGCTAGTTTCCTGTCGGTGTTACCAGATTACCATACAAAATAAGTACTGGTAGTCATCAGGTTGTTAATTTATTATCTAATGTTTTAAAACTAATATAGAAGTGTTTCGAACTTTATAGTGTGGTTTTTCATATCTCTGCACCTTTATATCTTCATAATGTTTGGCTAGTCCATTTAATTTCAGGTTGGTATCCACCATGAACTGACATCCTGGGTTCGATCAGTGGCAGGGCCTGCTCACTATTGGGGAGTCTCATCCTAGAGTGAAACAGCTGTCCAGTGCTCCCAGGTTTCCACTGTTTCTTCAACTGATGTCAATCCATGATGAATACCAACCACAAACCTCCAAATTGTACAGTGTGACATTACTTGACAGCCATATTATGTAGAGTTTGTTTTAAAATGGCAATATCAATCATTAATAATTGGTTTCTGTGTTGAATAAATGATCAACTCCTGAGAAGTTGTTTTTGCTAACGGAGTCAAATCTGTCAACACTCCTGTGTATGTTACAATTGGAGAGGAATCATGAGAATGGATATCTGACAACCGGTTTTTCGTTACTTAGTAGAACTCCTCATTCAGATGATGATATACGAATTTTCGCAATGAGAAAATGAATCTATGCATAACTGGTAAAAGATGAGACGGAATTAATCTATAATGTAGAGTCATTGGAAATCGTCACAGTTAATTTGATTAGTGGCAACATTTTTTTCTCAGTGGCTATTATTGTTATTTTTAGTTTTCTAAGGTATTTAAGAAAAACATGATCAACCTTTTATTGTTTCATAATAAGATTACGTAACGCTGCCAATATTATGGTTAACATTCCGATTATTTATACGTATTTTTAAAAATGCATTAACACTGGTTTGTTAGCAAAAAACAAAAATGTCTATGAAAATATTTTTAGAGCGTAAACAATTTTTAATCACTAGAAAATTATGCTTAAGCTTATTTTCTAGTGGTCAGAGGAAGTTACTTGGCCCCTGTTACATTGAATAAGGTGGAGGTGTGGGCCATGGGTTTGAACCCTACTGCACCTACTGAGGTTTGGTTAATGAGGTAGGCGTGGCTCATTGACTACTTTATGAATGTGTACCAGGTTGCTGAGTCCATTCTTCTTCTACATTATTGAATAATAGATACTGATAAGGCTTTATGTGTTTGTTTCATTGTTTTTGTAAAAATGGTTTTCTGCCTAACTTTTTTTGTCATTGATTTCATTTTGATTTTTGTAGATGTGAATCGTTCAGCTCCATTTGCTGTTACGGGGAGTGTTGATCAAACTATTCATGTGTGGGATTGTCGATAAACGTTGACTGGTACTATGTGTAAATCAGTGATAATAAAGGTGAAAGAAGGAAAAAAAAGGAATGACTGGCTTTCTTATATGTTTTTTGGTTTGCTGGATTTTTGAATTTATCACCTGCTGCTCTGGTTTCATACATCCACTTGAGACAAATGACACAGAAGGTGAATCAACTGACTTGTATTTAGGATCTATGCGCATATACATATAGATATATATCCACATTATGATGTTATCAGTGTCATCTTCATTTTTTTCAGTTAAACATAACTTCTTGGAATCTCATCTAAAACTGAGTTCTTTTTTAAAAATTTTATTTTATTCTTCAGTTCACATCTATGATAATCACAGGCATGAGGTGTTTGTTACAACCAAAGTAATGGCTAACCGGTTGTCTTTTATCACCACCACCACTACTAATTACTACTATCATTATTATCTTTGAGTTTTTTCTTTCTTCATATTTCATTTTCAGAAAATGAAAATGTTAAATCCTCTTTTGTACATGTATTCGGTCAGTTTTATCTCCTTTCTGTTGGGTTTTTATTTTTGTTCATGCCAATATTAAGTACGTATGTATGTACGTAAGTATCAAGTCATTGTACTGTTTCCGCTTGGTTTGGTTTATTTGCATTGTTCATCTTTATGTTGTTATATATTACTACTGGAAGATTTATTGTTTAAATTTGTCACACCACTTTTATTGTTCTCGTTGTTGTTGTTATCATGATTATTATTATTGGTATTGACTGATGAACTAAACCGAGAAAGAACTCTCATGTGATATACTATCTGGTGCTGATCTGTGTACTTAGTGTTCAGAACATCCTCTATTCATTTCAATTGCAGATATACAGTAACATCAAGACAGACAGTTTTTCTTTTATCCTATTTCAGCCATTATTGTTTCTGTTCAAGTGACTATTTTATCATCGTGATACAATTAAGTCTGCGTATGAGTGTTTTTTCTCTCTTTTCTGTTGAACACAATGATAATTAAGCCTTTTATTCTTATTCTCTGTTGATGGTGTTCCTCATCCTTTCCCGCTTTTCATGTATGCTTTTGTGTGTGTATGTGTATAGCCAAATATGTATCATCAGGCGCTTTTAGATGTCTTCCCAGATCATTGGTTCAAAGAGGTATTAATATTTACCATTAAAAATTATATATTTAGTTATGTGATCTTAAAATTTGACAAAGATAAAATCTGTTCCATCAATATACTTCTCATCAAACAACAGTTTATTCGCATCACATAAGCGGTCCATACTGTACATTTATATTGGATATGACGTTGCACGCAATAGGTTGACAACCGTTTTTGTCTGAATCGGGGTAGCCTCTTGCTTGAAATTTTTCGATCAACAGAGTGTTTGTTATCACCCTGCATATCCTGTTTCTTAGTGATGAACCGATTGGAGAATTGCCTCGGTGCTCACTTCAATTTATTTCTGAAGACTATTGACCCCCAAGAGCTTCTGATTCCTCAATATTCACTGTCAGCTCATAAGACGGCGGACAAATAGCAATCCCTTGAAACATCTTTTCTCATTGATTTCATTTCCCTTTTGATGTTCAATGTAAACGAGTAGTTCTATTATCAGTTGATGAGATTACCATGTATTGGTTCGAAAAGTATGTAGCTGTACATTGCAATATGTTAAAGTCCATTAGGTGGAAAAAATAAGATAGATTATTGCAGCACTGTCAGTCTCCCAGCAACTATAAAAAGTACTGCTCTAGTGTTTTGAATTAACTTATTTGGTTTTTTCACCGTTACACTGCAAACTGTTCTCTAGTCTCAGGTTATTTCAAGTGTAAAAACTTTCACACTATGACTCACTTATTCGATGACTTATGTAAGATCAATATTAAGTACTGTATGGTAACTTTAATTTTCGAGGCTAAAATGAAGAAGGATGGTCGCAGTTGACTTCCAACCATGAGTTCGAACTTCATTCCACCTACCGGGATTTGGACAATCAGATAGCATCATTAACCTTCACATGATTGGAGTGGCTTGTCGCTTACTGCACGAACGTGCACAAGGTCGCGGAGTGCGTAGTTCAGTTTCAGATGAGTAAACTGCTTTAACGAGTCATCTGTTCTTCAAGCATAAAAGTACCCAAGGATAAATGAGAAATTCTCTTGTTTGTTTTTAAAATCTCTACAGTATTGATCATGAATGCTGATGAATAATTAAGTCTTCAGCACTTTAGGTTGATACTGCACTTATTATCCATTTGTTAGTGTAAGAGGTATTTCAAAATCGGACTGATAAAAAACGTCATGTTTCCGCTCGTCTAAACAGTTTGATGGCTCCACGTCATATCAGTTGTTCTTTCTTGGATGAAATATTTCCTACGGATTGGCAGATACATGTGAATTCGGAATGAAGATAGTTACAAAAATTGTGAACAGACGCCATTTGATTAAATTAGCTATATGTCAAACATCTACTGTATGTACGTGAAGTTAATATATATCACTTCCTAAGTTTGTTAGGGAAAAATAATCCAAGGACTTTTCGTAACGGAGCATTGACAAACTAAAGTCGAAGAATACATTTTACAGTGTTTTCATAAGTCTGAATTCATCACTAATAACTTTTGGAATTTGTGAAAATATCGTTTATTTTACTTTGAATTCCAAATATTTAATTTTGAGGTAGTATTCACGGACTGACATCAGTTGGAGAACCTGGGCGGCTGTTTCGTCCTAGTACGGGACTCCTCAGCAGTACGCACCCACGAGCCGGCTAGGGATTGAACTCAGGACCTTCAGGTTTCACGGCCAACGCGTCAGCCAGTCAGCCACTGGGTTGAAGCTCAGTGGTTCGTAGTTTCCAACTTCCGTCGACTCGCGATATAGCGCAACTATTACACAAGGTCTTCAGTTGCCATCCGCTTCCCTTCCTGCTGGTTGACGCCACAAGTTACGGCTTGTTATTAGAACTTCAAGATATCCACCTGAAATCATGTCACTAATGAGCACTACACAGTAATGTATTTTGAAGTTAGTGCGGATTTAAATTTTTAGGTAGTATTCATCACTGTTTAGTTCTCTCAGATTTTCAATGATTTTCTAACTGCTGTTAATCCGTGATGAATACTACCTCAAAATTAAAAATCCCCGTTAACCCCAAAATATTTAACGTCAAACTGAAGTATATTATGTGTGATACTCTCCTACTAGTTGTCTTTTAATTTTCAAAGTTTACCAATGACTACGTATTATTGGAGTGTACGAATTCGCATAAAAGTATGGGTATGGTATTCAGTATTTATCTGTAGATAACGAATCTGTCTCAGATGACCATTATATATTAACAACATTCCGCGTGTCGTTCAAAGCTTTTCAAAATATCTAACATTTATTGCATGGAAAAAAATGTTGAGTAGGTGAGACGTTAAAGCACTTTGTAAATCGTTGGGAAGGTCTTACAACAACAAAGCATAACAACTGTTGATATCACTTTCGAAAATATGTAATCCAGTCCACTGCTCTTGTCTGCCTTAAATTAGAGTCACTGCCTATCTATCATGCCATTTGAGATTTCTCGTTTGTGAGTTTTAACCACCTGTACAACTATCATTCTTTTACGTAACAGTATATCGAATTTCATTTTGCTTGCAACCTAAGCTTATGTAAAATTCTTCAGATTTCAGATTCGTTGTTTGAAGATAGGAGGCTAGGAGCCTATATTAATCCTTTTCCAGTATATTTCTGTGCTTGTTCAATCCTCTTTTGAAATAAATGTCGTTATCATGTTGTATGCAGAACGATTCTTTGACAAACCTGACGTATGCTGATTGCATTTTGTTTCACTACTTATAACTCTGCTTTTTTAATAACAAAGTGATCATGTCTATGAAACTGCTGTAAGACTTATCTAACTGCTGGTATTTCAGAAATACGTCATAACCTATCTTTTTAAGCATACATTAAAGTTTTATATATAACAAAGGGTTTGTAACACCCTAGTCACCCAAACAAAATAATGATGTTCTTTGCAATATTCGACAACTTGAGTTCAACTCATCATATAACTAATAATTAGTAGTGAAAACGTACCAGCAATGAAGTTGGCAAAGCTTGCCGCATCTCCTCGCCAACAACATGCTTTATTTCGATGTAAACCTGTGAAACATCCCGTGGCCTGCAGAGTTCGAGGATGGAGATATCAAGGTTTTCCTTAGGGACTTCGAGGCAGTCGCAGAGCTGATGGGGGTTCATGATCCTGAGGCGAAGGTCGTGGTGCTGGGAACGTTGCTACGGGGTACGGTGAAAGCAGCATATGATGGAGTGGAAGGTGGTGACGGGAAGCAGACTTGGCGGAGAATGGTTCAGAGCCTGGAGGCGGAGTTCGACAGCTCGGCGGGCAGGGAGCAGGCGATGCAGCAGTTCCGTAGCGCGAAACTGGGAATAGACGAGAATCCGCTGGTGTTGGCTGTGAAGTTGTCCAAACTACTTCGACAAGCGCTTCCCACGTTGGATGAGGGCTCCCAACAACAGTTCCTGACCGCACAGTTCACTGAAAGTGTCCCGAATGCCATTGCCCACCAGTTACAACTAGTCAATGCAGCCCAGCCCATGGATATTAGCGAAATGGCCAAAGTGACCAGACAACTAATGCGTACAGGAGTAGAGGCAGTGGAGGTAAATAACTGGCAAGAACAAATCGACAACCTTCAGGAAGAGATGGCTGCACTGCGAATGAGCGTCAACAAACAGAGTAAATGCTTCGCATGCGGGACACTGGAGAAGGAATTGTCCGTAGAGGCGGAAAAGAAAACGTTTTGAACTATATAATATGAGTTCTGTTTTTCCGACTAGACTAGATAGCGTAGGAGCAATAGATCGAGGCGCGGTGTATGCTAGATTGCGAATAAATGGTCGGGAGATCGTGTGTGTCATAGATACAGGGGCGGCAGTCTCTCTAATAGATAAGAGGCAGTCTCAGAACAAAAGACCATGTGTGCTAACGGTCCACATGGTTAAGGGACATGCACTGGATATTGCTGGCTTGTCAGATTGCGTCGTTGAGATCGGGAGTCGGAAAATCAGGTTCCCATTTATTATGACCACGCGCCTACAACGCCCAATCCTAGGTGCCGAGTTTCTGAGAGAAGTGGGTGCAGTGACTAACACGAGAACAAGAATAGTGGCAACGAAGCACGGGTCGTTCAACACTCAGGAAAATAGCGAGGTAGCAGAGATTGAAGTACCAAAAGAACCGTACCCAGAAACGCCAAACATCATGAAGGTGGTTAAGAAATACGACAGATTCTTCACAGGAGATGGAGGCCTTAATGGTTACTGTGACAAGGTTTAGCATGAAATCCCAGTGACCAGCCAGACAACGACAGCACCACACGGCGAATACAATGTCACTTGGAACAAAAGTTGGGCACCAGGTTCAGGAAATGCTAGATGAAGGTATTATTGAAGAGACTGGCAGTCCATACAGTTCTCCAGTACTTTTAGTAAGAAAGGCAAATGGGAAATATAGATTCTGCGTGGACTTTCGGGAGTTAAAAGCATAACGCAGCTGAAGCCATGTGCCATGCCGACGATAGCTGAGACACTGGATCGTTTGCAGAATATGAAAGTATTTACAGTTCTGGACCTCCGCTCGGGCTACTGACAGCTACCAATAAAAGACAGTGATAAAGAGAAAAGAGTAAACGCCGGCCTACTTCAAAAATGGAAGCAGTGGGAAAAAGACGAAACGGCAAGTGAAAATTAAGAGAAGACAGCACCAAGACGATCAACACGGTTGCAAGCCCAGAATTTTGAGGGGGCGACGAGTGTAGTGGGCGTTGCTGATAACAACGGATATAAGTAGCATATATATAGAGGGTGGCAGGAATCATAGGGAATTACCGGCAATGGGTAAGATTTCTGCCAAGAGCAACGCAGGGGGTTACGCGGGCGTAAAACAGGGGATGCCACTCATAAGGGTGTATAAAAAGCACGTCAGAAGCAAATCAAACAGGAACGGAGGAGGAGACTGAGACATTTGCAAATGGCTGGGTTAATGCAAGGTGTACCATATGTAACCACTACCATTCCGATTGTTCGTTATCTCATCGAGTTGTCTTTTGTCTCTACAGTGCCACTGCCGAATTATAAAGGCTTTAGCTGTCTTCGCCGCTGATCGACGGAATTAGTCGCCTGAGTGCTAGTGAACGACTGAAAGTAAATTAAGCACCTATTCGATAAACAATAAGACAGCACAATTTAAAAGTTCCTGGTACATGTATAATTATATAGGTCCTACACAATTTCTGAAAACGTTTTGAATAAAAACATCTTGATATGCTTACTAGGTCTTGACTCACGTTACATGTTCCCAATCTTGCGCTAACGTTTACGGTGAACATCTCCATCTACTGACCTAACAAGTAATGGCACTCAACTGCAACCTACGCTTATTTTAACCCATTAAATAAACAAGTAACCTCGCCTGTTTAACCAGTTATCAACCGGTCCTAAGCCCGGGAAAAGAGGGAAGGTTGGGCATAGGGCTAGCAACCCTACCCCGTAAAACCAATCAAACCGCTAAAGAAACTTCAAACCACAAAGAAAATATAAAACATAAAAACAAACTTATTCCTCGCTGGAATCGGAGAGACGAAATGACGCCAATTGGTGAAAGCCTTCGGGAAGTCAATTGGCAGATGTGTCTTCTCTCGATGAAAGCGAAAGTAAGGATGGGGACATGGAATATCCACACCATGTATGAGCCTAGCAAGGCTGCCCAGATTACCAAAGAGATGAGAAGATATGGCACAGAATTGCCAAGAATCTGCAGATGGAATGGAAGTGGACTCTCCAAACTCTTAACTGGAGAGTCAATAATCTACTCCGATGTTGTCACCCAGACGACAACCACAAGCACACTGAGTTTGGAGTGGCTATCATGATTTCCCCCAAGAACATCGAAGGCTCTCATGCAGGGGAACCAGTCTCCCCCAGCATCAGGATCATGACAACCAGATTCAACTCAAAAGGAAGGAAAGTCACAATCACACAATGCTACGCTGCGCACCCACAAATAATTCAGATCAAGAGAAGAAGGAGGAATTCTACAGACAACTCCAATCAGTAGCAGACAAGACCCCAACCCAGTTGGTGACATCGGAATTCTAATGGGCGATATGAATGCCAAACTCAGAGCGGAAAACACAGGAAGAGAACTCATCATGGGTCGAGAAGTGCTCGGTGAAATGAACGAGAATGGAGAATTGCTTGCAGAATTCTGCGCATTCAACGATTTGGTGATTGGAGGCAGTGTGTTCAAGCACGAGGATATTCACAAAGCGACATGGATTTCACTAGATGGATACACTAAAAATCGGACCGACTTCATCTCAATCTCAAGAAAGTGGAGACGCAGTCCACTGGACACAAAATCAAGAAGCGGAGCAGATGTAGGTTCACACCATTCACTATCTAGTTCGAGGAACCTACTTTCAAAATCTTGTTGAAAGCCTTCAAGGAAGTTGGTGATAGGCCACAGTTCAAGTTCAACACCCATAAACTGAAGGACGAAACTCTAAAGGACATCTTCACGTCAGTCAGTCATCAGGACAAAATGGGAGATATTGGGCGACATCCCTGAAGAAACCTGCGTGGAAGAACACTCGAACTCTTTGAAAGCTATGTGGAAAGAAACCTGCATAACCGTATTAGGAAGGAAGAGGAAACAAGACAAGGAACGGATCTCGACGGATACATGAAAGCTGACAGAGCAGTGAGAGTGAGATGGTGAAGCAGAAGATAAACCAGTACAGAGATGCACAACAAAAAGACGAACTGAGTACAACGTACAAAACACTGGACAAAGAAGTGAAAAAGAGTGCACGCGAAGACAAAAGACAATTCTACGACACATTGGCAAGTGAAGCAGAACAGGCTTCTGGTAGAAGAGACCTGACAACATTATATCAAATAACCAGGTTACTATCTGGGAGGAGAGAGATCAACGCAAACGAAATCAATGAAAGATAGTGAGGGAAACCTGCGTAGCAAAGAGGAGAAACAAAGGAAGCAATAAGCTGACGAAATCAAAGAGTTCTTGAATCGACCACCATCGCCGCCACCTGCAACTCACCTAGAAACACCACCAGCAGCCCAGCCACAGAATTACCAGTGAACAAAAACCGTCCGACATAGGTCGAACTGAGGTCGTAAATGCCGTAAACTCGCCAAAACCCAGGAAAGTGGCGCCACCAGGTGGGATTCTGCCAGGAGCACTGAAAACAGACGCATAGACAGCGGTGGATAGGCTCACATCTATACTGCAGAAGGTCTGCAGAGAAAGTAGGGAGGAAGTTTACCTGCCAATTGGAAATAGGACTACCTGGTCGAACTACCAAAGAAGGGAGATTTAAGCCTGTGCTAGAACTGGCGAGGAATCATGCTGCTGTCCACCTCAAGCAAAATATTGGGCAGCATCATCTATGAGGGACTAAAGGATGCCCGTATTCAAAATTACGACCGAAACAGGCTGACTGGCTTCAGGAAAAACAAATCGTGTGGGGATCAAATTGCAACGCTACACTACGCATCATCATAGAACAGAGCATAGAATGGCAGTCAACTCAACTCTACCTCAACTTCATCGATTTTGAAAAGGCCTTCGACAGCGTTGACCGAGAAGTAATTTGGAAGTTGCTTCAGCACTACGGAGTGCCACAAATCTTTATCAACCTCGTTCAACAGCTATAGGGGGATGCACATGCCAAGTGATTCGCAATGGAGAGCTCAGTGACGCCTTTGAAGTGAAGACAGTTTGACAAGTAGGACAAGGTTGCCGCCTACTAGCACCTATGATATTTCTGGTTGTGGTTGACTGGATCATGCAACAAACTGTGAGGGGCGAGAAGATGGGCATACGCTGGCTTGAGCGATGAAAAGACCCTACACGATTTGGATTTCGCTGACGATTTGCGTCTCATGTCGCACAAACTCGAAGATCTACAGGCAAAAATTAACAAGTTGGCAGAAGAGGCAGGGCAGCGAAGACAGTACTTCCTTCAGGTGAGCGTAGGGAAGACAGAGGTAATGAAGACACCAAACCAAAAAGAACCACAACAAGCACAATCACCATCAACGAGAGAAACTTAAAGGAAGTTGTCTCTTTCACCTACCTGTCAACTGCAGGCGGCGGCATAGATGAGGATGTCAAGGTCAGGATCGGAAAGATAGCAAGACAAGCCTTCATTCAACAACCTGAAATCAGTGTGGAGATCTACTGCACCGCACTCCACTCAGCATAAACAACGAGATCCGTATTTTCAACACTAATGTCAAGTCAGTGCTTCTATATGATGGTTTAGAGACTTGGAGCGTTACGAAAAGCATTTCCAATAAACTAGACATTCAGCAACAGCTGCCTACGCTCGACACTGAAGATCAGATGGATGGTCAGAACAAATAAGCAACAAGGATCTCTGGAAATGAACCGAGTAAGAACCCATCGCCCAACAAATATGAAGAAGAAAGTGGAGGTGGAGTGGGCATACACTGAGAAGACCTTTCGGGGAGATCACGCGCCAGGCCCTCGAGTGGAATCCAAGGGGGAAATGACAAGCTGGGCGTCCGTGGGTGACGTGGAGGAGGTGGTGTGAGGAAGAAATGAAAGCTTATGGGGAGTAGTGGAGCCAGGTTAAAAAGACTGCAGAGAACAGATTGAAATGGCGACGTGCTATTGAAGCCCTATGTTCCACTGGGAACTCAAGGGACAGAGGATAGTGAATAATGAATAGGTATTCTCAATGTATTACTTTTTGCAACAGCATCGCTTGGTGACTACGTTTTCACTCCACTTTCACACTTTATTCTGCCCTTCTTCAGGAATAATTTGCTCACCGAATTCCAATTTTTCGCTTGAAATGCATTCTCCGTTAAAGGGAAACGTTGAGTTCCGCACACCGGAAAATATTTGCGAAACTTAATGAAGAATATCAGGGGAAGCATTCTTTCAGTTGAGTTAGGTCCAAGTCCATATGCGTGTCTGCTCAAACAATAATAAGTCATTGGTGTTAGTTAGTTCTAGGCGGTCAGAATACAACAGTACCAACAAATTATTGATTTTTATTCTTAAACACGCTTGCGGCAGACAACAGTATCATAGGTGCCGGATAAGCTTACGATGCGGTTTCTCCACTTGTGTGTTTGATGGCCACAACTGTCCAGGACCAGTATCCAACAGTCATGATAAATGGGAGTGGAAGTGGCTTGGAGGCGATTAGGTTGGGTTGTAGCCGGACTCATTTTCATAACTATGTAGCCTCTCTTCCTACTTAATAGATCGTACACAAATTCAGTCATGTATCCTCATTCAAAGAGAGGATGAGTGAAGGGGGTCTGGTCACTACATAGTGCCATTTGGGTCCAGGAATCATCCCGTGGTGTAGCCGAATGGTGAGCTCGCATACTGTAATCGGCCAAACCGCAGTTGGCAAGGTATTTTTGGTAAGTAGCATGCAAATCTGAAAGTTTAGGAGTAACAGACACCATAACAACCTGGGTAGTGGGACTTAAACTCGTCTTCACTTTGTGATACATTGGCACGTCTCTTGATACCTCACCTTTGTTTTCGGAAAGTAAACAGTTTCATTGCTCAAACCGTAAAGATATTGCTAGAACCAAAGTAAGCACGACGAGCTTTCAGTGCAGCACAACAAAATCTAAACTTACTTTTTTAGGTCTAGTGACATTGTGATTGACAAGAACCAACAAGGTAAGCATAGTGTGCTGCTTCAAAGGTCATGAGTCATATAAAAGCGTCCGTGAACATCCACAAGTTTCCGAAGAAAGCCACTTCCCCTTGTCAGCTCATAGCGAATGCGCTAGACACTAAGGTGATACACATTCGTAACTCAATGTGAGATTGGGAGAGTGTGAAACTACTAAGTTTTCGAAAACAACAGAAAGTGGGTGATCGGGTACGTTCTACGAATTTTACCGAAAATGAAGAATTATTCAAAAACGCGAAGTATCAACAGCGAAAAATCAGTTAGTTTGCACATTGCATATGTGAAACCCAAACGAATTTCCAGTTTTTATCTAGAAAATTCTTTAGTTTCTCGTTCCCTATCGAAAACATTTGTCGATTTTCTTTTATTGCTCAGTGTGCATACATCATTTTGCGCTTGGTGTGTTAGTGGCTCTTTTTCCCATCCTAGCTCTTCAATGCTCCGGTGCTTAAAGAGTAGACTGCTACCATCTCGATGGTGCAATCTCTTATATTCTCTGTCCTGCAAGAACGCATGAACTGATGAGACAAAACCCACCAAGTGGCTGTCTTCTCATGCATTGGCTGGAAGAATATGACTCCGAAAGTGAATTCCAGTGAGTAGACGAGTCTGTGTGTGGGTTAAATCCTGCAACAGAGACTGCCAAAAAACATTGCTTGTTTCTGACGCCAACGTATTATCTGACTAATGGTCACCTAGCTCTTTACGAGAGGTGTGGTAGCACTGTAGGCTAATGAGTAGGTTCAAATACTTTCTTGGTATTTCTTACCATAAGACGACAGCTCCAGTGCACTGATGAGCTGCAAAGCTAGTCTACGAAGGCTGAGAGCTGTGATCGCTGTGATTTGTCTCAGGTGGATTTACCTGTTTATCGGACTTGCATTTTGAAATAGTGAGCACTGGACTAGGTGCAGCTGTCCGCTTATTTTGCGGTGATTTAATACACCCAATATAGGCTGTTTTGGACCATCTACTGCCAGATATAGTTAAATGTCTGACGGGGTGTCATTTTGAACGGTTATTCAGGGGGTCTTAGCATAAGATATCTTTAGGGAACGACATCTGTCCTTTATTCGTGCTTTGCGCCCTTGTCATTTGACTATCCGAAATAGCCATAGTTTGGTAGACTAGTATTTATGCTGAGTGACAGTTTAAGGTGAGACGGGAATTTGGACCACGAGTGGATTCAGACCAGCAACCGCCGCCCTTGGACATGATACTGATACACAAATTTGATGATGTAGACCATTTTGACAACTGCTGACCGGTAAGCAAGCAATTCTATCTTCCAGACTTACAAATCAAAAATATGAATCTATAACTTTCTATCTCTTGTTCGTTCCCTTTAACTGTCTCCCTAGTGTTATCCTCTATCGTGCGGTTTAAATGACCCTCTGGGTGAACGATGCTTTAAAACCCTATGTTCCCTACTGTCCAAGGACACATCACCCATGACACGTCAAACTTAGCCAACACTCAGACACTGACTTAGTTTATCGGAGTTGCTTAGGGTGAATGACTGGATATATTGGACATGAATGCGACAAGGTGCATTCCTTGAATAGTGACGTGTCCTAGCTCATCTCCATTCAGCTCTATAAAATCCAAATTAACGACCAAGCCAGTCTTCTAAAAACTTTAAGTACAGCTTCACTACAGTCACTGACCTCTCCATTCTAAGTAGGAACCAGAGCCGTAGCTACATGGTGTCAGAAAGTGGTGAAAAGACTTTAAGGAGTGTTAAACATCCACCTGGCTCAAACCCAACCGAACGGTCATGACCTCCAACACCCATAGCTACCCAAACCCCCCAGTCCTCTCTGTAAACGTCGCTGTCCTCAGTCAAGTAAACGCAAGCCTCGCTGCCACACCTAGCACCAATCTCTGCCCACTGGCGAAGGCCACCAAGTGGAAACACCAAAGAATAAGATGAAAGTAATCGGCCCACCCCCCTGGACATGGCGTTGACTGTCACATATGTGCCCCCACCGATACCAAAAGTGATGCAGCCCTTGAGCGGAACAACTGGGACAGGAGGATGCACCGCCAATATGACAAAAAGTGCGAAATCAATGCTGTACATTTATGACGCGTCATTCATGCATGCGGCTCTGGTTTTTCCGCCAGCGGTGCAGAACGAGACCACTCCAAGCTTCAGGCTCTCCTGAGGTGGCTGACAGACACCCCATAGTAGACGCCAAAATGTGGTGTCCTTTCAACCACTACCGGGAAGGAGATTAGCCTTCCAAAACTGTCGGTAATGGCCCACCGAAAGTCACAAACTCGAACGCCACTGAACCGAACGAAGGACTGCCAACACCAACAGTAAACACATCCGCCCTATACATTGCAACCAGGTTAATGACAGCTACAGATGGGCAAGTTAATACATAGTTTGAAATGGAGAAGGAAGCTTGAATTATCCATGATAACGCATGTATTGCTGACCGGTCAACCCCATTCCGCTTAACGTTTCTGCGCGTGCTGGCAGGCTTTTGGAGCATGAAAATACTTTTGGCAGGCAGCAGCGGGACTCTTTTTGTGTTATATCAGGTCTGGGCGCCCCCGAGGCAAAACTTTATCGTCTGTATTAAGACACCCGCCCAACCCCAGGGAAACCCCTGTCAATGAGAGTGGCTCTCGGCTCAGCCAGGGGGCAATAAGGTTCCTTCTACTTTCACGCACGCTGGTGGTCAAAGGTCATCCATCGCTGGAGCTAGACCTAACCGATCATGGGTGGTGAGAAAGACATCTTGAGAAGCACTTGATCCGCAAAGACCCACAACCATGGTCACTTACGGAATGCCCGAACTGACAACTGCAACCCCAGCATGTGAGTACACCCATGATCCCTGACAGTGGGAGTGGTTACCAGAATGGGTAGGGCTATTTGGCGTGGCGTTTGGCAGGCAAGAACACAGACGGGGGTTGCCGTATGCGTGAGCAGTTGGTTCAGAAGTGGACACACTGCTGACACTGTACTGCCAGAGCTCCCAGATTCAATCTGATACTATCGGACACACTCAGCATCTGGTTGACGGAGCCCGTATGTCCATTAATAGAAGTACGGAACACGACCAAAAATTACTCCAAGTAATGCCCACAGCATCGACTACGGAGTATGACCGGATCCTTATAACTTGCGGTGACAATCTCCAGGAAGTAAACCACATGGCTAAAAAGAGGGCCTGGGGGCTTCCTGGAAGTCAGGAGGAAAGGATGGCACGAATGGTGGCTCCCCAGGGAAAAGAATGATTGTTGCGCATTTACAGCTGGAAGAGATTGACGCAACATCAAGGTACTGGGGGGCAAGAAGTCATTTAGGTCAAACCTCACCGGAAGCCTGAGGTAAGCCCCAGAAACTTCGACCGGTGCACGGCGACAAGAAAGTCCCCAAACCAAGAAGTATGCATCGTCAAGGGTCCGGACGGAGAAAACCTCTTTGAACAGCGGGTCGCAAAAATGGTAAGCATCGCCTTAGACACACGACCTAACGTCCCATCATGCAGGCTCGTATACAAGCAGCCTGAACAGTCTAGAAAGTTATCCGACGCAACGGAGTTACACGAACTACAAACAACTCGTGTTGTTGTTCCTGATGAGCTATCAAGGTGAAGTGCGGGAAAATCTCCCGGGTGGGATAGGAAAAACCTGGGCTGTTATCCACCCACAGCACTTTCAGCGATAGTGTCAAAAGTTATGGAAAGCGTGATAGACTACTGCATCAAAGAATACCTAGACACCAAGCAAGCACTTAGTGATGCTGGGCAAGGGATCCGAAAGGGCAGGTCCCTCGCCCCCAACCTTCCGACAGCCCATGACCGCCGAACAACACGCTGGGACCTCAAGGCGGTCAAGTGTCCGTGGCTAGAAGCTGTCGTGGATGTTGAACTACTTAGACAGGGGGAAGCTCTACAGTAACGTCAACATGGTGCATTCAGTTTGGGAAACATCATCGCCCGGTGTATCAGAAGAACCGATTCTGGGTCCTTTGCTGTTCCTACCGTTCGTGAATGACCTACCGTTGCATGCTAGCCCTCTAAATCTCCTCAACGCCAATGACGCGAAGCTTTGGAGAGCAGTACCGAGCGAAGCGGAATGCGATGAGCAACATGACAGCCTCAAAACACGCGGGGGGTGGGGGGAAAAGGCAAGTGCGCACCCAACCGGCGTAAGCGCTAGTCTACGCTTCTCGACGCCTTCGATCCACAGAGGGTGTCCTACTCCTCATGGTTCATATTTTCTCACACCGCCTCACAGAAAGATCTAGGGCCAATGGTGACGGAGAAACTGGACACGTTAAAGTTACGCAGGTAATGCCCCAAAAGCGTACGTTGTACCGCAATTTGTTCGTAGAAAACTCCCACTGAGCGTATTTCCCGAAACCCTGAGACGCTTAAAATGGACCCGCCGTGACCGGAAATTGGTCTGAAAATCCCTCCTGATCACCTTTTTTGGTTGTATTGACATCTATTTTAATATTTTTACCCTAGTTATGGATGGTATACATTTGTCCTTAGCCGGCGTAATGTTATTTGGTTGTCTGACCGTCTTCTTTAACTTTTTACACAGTATTTGCCTTTGCATGATTGAGACTTATCGTGAATGTTTCGCTTTCCTATTACGTGACGCTGGACTGTTGACAAGGTGATGTTGTTCTACTGTGCCCGACATGTTGTTCTGGATCAACTTACGGTTGTGCTGTGATTTGACTGTTTGTCTTTTTAATAATTTAATAATTCCCATTGTAACATCAAGAACAAGATACTCAGCGAAGAGACTCTTTTCAACGAATTTATTTTCAAGCTGTACAATCGTATATATATGGTATTTGGGAAAAATTATATCCTGTGAGGAAAACTAAACGCTGTATGGTGATGACAATAATAATAGAGCTGGTGATGATATGGGCGTTTATGATTATAATAACAACTGAAGTGCGAATGATAACAAATAGATTGTGTTATATATGGAATGGTACATAGAGAGTATATAACTCAGAAGTGGGTGAGAAAATTGTTGAAAATGGTAAATCAATTAAGTATTATGTAATGGCATTAGACAAATTGGACAAGATGAAGTCAATGTTTTCTAAAAGGATTAAGACAATTAAGTGAAACAAAACCGGAAACTAGTTAAAGTGAAGGCGATCATAATAACAATAATAGTGATAAAGTAAGGATACGAAGGTTGAATTAACAAAGTGGGAGGGGGAACTAATGGGATGGGGAAAATGTCATGGCCATGACAAAGACAGTGACTGCACATACTTCTTTTGTACACACAGATCAGGTCTTAGTTCATGAATAGCTAAAGCCTCCGCTGTTTTAAGGAGTTGAAAACAAAGAGAACGTGGGAGGTTTGGGTGAATTTGATAAATAATTTCAAAGTCATCGTCTGGATTTGTTGTGTGATGGAGTCAATCAAATGTTCTAGAATTGAACTTCTAACAGACTTTCTTTCACCTTTATAAAACCAAGCAGGAACATGTTCTCGTATACCTGTAGAAAGCATTCTCTGGCTACGGCCGATGTACCTTGCTCCACAAGAGCAGGTGAACTGGTAGATGCACATAGAGGCGGCCAAACGAGGAAGCTTGTCTTTAACGCAGGTGGAGAATAGGTTGCGGCTGGTAAAAGTCAACTGAAGTCTTGCTGCGAAGAAAGTCCTATTGATTGGTCTGGTAAGACGATTCTTCAGTACATCCGATGCTAGGTCTCCTTTAAACTCTAGGCTCATAAGCAATCTTTTCTTTGAGACCTCTTGTCGCCAGAAACATATCCAATTGTTGTTACAGTAATGTGAGGGGACTTGGAAGTAAGATGGAGGGAAATTACGATCTCTCTGTTGCTGCCTTGCTCCAAGGGTCATAGTCCCTACTGGAACTTGGCTATCGGTGAATATTAGTGACACCAAAACTAGTACAGACGGTATGTGTGTTTTAGGATAGACAGAGGGTTTAAGGAGGGAGGTGGAGGGGCAGCGTCTATGAGTGACCGTCTTAAAAGTGAACAGGAAACTGGAACTTTACGTTTTTAATTTTTCTTCGCACTATCTCTCCCTTGATTTCTCTGGACTCATTTTCCATCTCCTTTTGACAGCCGGTTTGACCAATTGTCTGCTGGTACGACGTTTGGGGAACCCATCTACACCTCAGCCCTTGAAAAACAACAATGCACGCTTGTAGCATCACACGCTTCCCCAAAAATCAATAGCCTAAGATTTGACGAGATTCAGCAGTGATGTTGACCTTCATAGTTTAATTGGGCTTGCTAAGCTGAAGGCGCCAGGTCAAGCACGCTGTCATGCAACATTGCATTGCTCATAGTCCACTCCCGAGCCAGCTAGTTTAGACGCACCGGTATCTTGGCTCAACCACCCAAATATACTGTTCCATCCGACTACGCTATCGTGTTCTTCCTTGGTCCCGCATTCGTGGGTATGTAACAAGGTCGAGTAATTGGTGATTGACCTTCGCGTCTGTCAAGTTCGCACTAGTACAATTCCTGAATCGGTGAGCCCGACGTGATCACACATCCCGACCAATAACAAATATTGAGTTGATGTACCTGCTTGTATATTGTTCTCACTGATGACATTTATATATCCATAAACAACTCTTTCTCATGTCCGACCATACCCCCGAGCTTATCCGTATTAAGCCGACTACAAGCACCATCGAACTCGTGCCATATTAACCAGACAATGCAGAAACATGGTTTCTGTATGCCGAGGCTGATTTTCGAGAACAGAGAGTCGCAGATCCTCATTCTCGATTTCTCGCTGCCATACGGTCATCACCACGGGGATTAAACGGGTGTGTCACGGTACACATGTTTAGTCCTGAAGTAGGTGATTCTTATGCACTTCTCAAGACGCGCTCCCGAAGAAAGGTGGCCTCACAGATCGCCAGCGCCTAGACGAATTACTTCGTGACATCGAGCTAAGCAGCCACCCAGCTACTGAAGTCCTCGCACGCATGCGAGAAGTAATCGGCGCACGAACATTCGACGATGGCCTTTTCCGAGAACTATTTCTCTCAAAACTACCACAACCGGTGCAAACCGTGTTGGTGACACTCCAGTCAGTCCCACTCGATGACCTGGCAGCCTCGGCAGACGAAATACTTGAGATCTCTAGCGGACCAGTTTCCAACGTATATTCTGTCTGCGGTAGACCTGAGGGCTAGGGTCTAGAGGTGATCAAGCTGTGCAACTCTGTTAAGCAGTTGCTACGATCTCAGAGCCCTGTGTTACGTAGCACTTCAGAGAAACACGTCGTAGTATATCGCAGCAACTCGCGTAGTTGCCCAAAAACTAAACCGAACAGGGTGGAAAGCCCCAAATGGTGCTGGTTTCGTAATGCTTGCGGAGATGAAGCTAAAAATGCCGGAAGCCATGCAGGCTCAACATGGACACAAACTCGGGAAACGGTCACGCCGGCACGTGATCACGGCAACCGTAGCCAGCGGAAACAGCCGTTCGCGGATATTAAAACGAAAGTTCGCTACCCCGTCGACACCGTTGCAGAAGTTAGCGTTCTTCCCGCACTGATATATGAGCTTCATCACTACCCATCCTCCAATCTTCAAGCAGTTAACGACAAGGCAGTGGCCATATTTGGAAGACGGTATGCCTACCTCAACTTAGGTTTACGTAAACCTGTTCACTGGATTTTCCTCCTGGCTGACGTCTCTATGCCCATCATTGGCATAGATCTGCTAAACCATTACGATTTACTCGTAGATGCTGGCCGTCGACGTCTGATAGATGGCAACACAAAGTTACCTATTGGTGGGACCATCTATGTAGGTCCGAGTTTCGCCACCGTTAGAACTAAACAATCAGGCGACGTGTCCTATCAGTGTAAGGGAAATATTTGGAGTTACAACAACCAAAGCATACTCTTCTGTGCATAACCAGCAATGTTATGCACCATGTGACAATCACAGGTCCACCTGCTGCGTCCAAAGCACGCCATCTAGCCCCTGATAAGCCCAAAACGACGAAGAGTGAATTCGATCCCATTTTGGAACTGGGCGTTATCAAACCTTCGAGTAGTATTTTGGCATCACCACTGCATATGGTTCCTAAAAACGATGGCAATGACTGGCTCCCAACTGGCGATTACCGAAGGCTTAACGCCAAAACAACGCCAGACTGCCACCTGATACCTCGCGTTTACGACTTGGCTGCAACCTTATGCTGAATGAACATTTTCTCCAAAATCGATTTGGCCAAAGCGTACAACCAGATACCTGTGGCAGCAGAAGGTATCGCGAAAACAGCCATTGTAACTTATTTCGGTTTTTTGAATTCCCACGCAGGCCTGTTGGTCTTTGAAATGCAACACAAACATTCCAACGCTTTATGGATGATTTCTTCCGTGGTTTGAATTTTGTTCATGTCTACATCGATGACTGTCTAATTGCGAGTCTGGATAAGGAAACTCGCCCTAAACATTAGGACCTCGTATTCGAAAGACCAGAAAACATGGCATCACAGTCAACCTGCAGAAATGTGAAATAGGGGCTGAGTCACTCAGCTTCCTTGGGCATACCATTAACAACAAAGGCATACGCCCATTGAGAGATAAAGTGGCTGCTATCATAAACTATCCAGAGCCGACCACCGTGAAACATCTCCGCACTTTCAATGGCCTGGTAAGTTATTACTAGTTTGTTCTCAACTGTGCCCTTTTCATGAGACCACTAGCAGATCTACTTCAGGGGACTACGAAGTGCGTGACTGTGGATAGCGCGGCTGGACTTGCCTTCCCTAAAGTCAGGGAAGCCATTTCAAAGGCAGCCATACTCATGCACTATGACCCCAATGCTCCTTTGAGTATTGCTGTTGATGCATCTGACTCAGCGATTGGAGCAGTTTTGCAACAATTGACTGACAACCAGTGGCAACCCTTAGCCCTTTTCTCGAGGTGGCTGCAAGATGCGGAAGCGACGTAAAGTACACTTGGTAGGGAACTCCTAGCTATGTACCTTTCCGTACGCCATTTTCGACGTTCTTCGGAAGGGCGTGGCTTCATTATTTTCACAGACCACAAACCGCCAACGATTTCCCCCAGCTCGGCGTCCGACAAGTACCCCACGCGTGAGTCGCGACAGCTGGATTACATTTCCCAGTTCGCATCAGACATCCGCCACATTTCTGGAGCAAATAACTCCGTAGCCAACGCACTATCTCGAGTAGCTTCGATAAACTGTATCGAGGGTATTGATCTCGTTGAACTAGCTCGGCGTCAAAAGGAAGACCTTGAGCTACAGCATGAGTTGTCGTCCACAACTCTCAAGCTGCGACTTTGTCCGGTGGGATCAGACGAGGATACAGTTTGGTGCGACGTCTCTGCTAGTCAACCACACCCAATAGTTCCGAAGAGTTGTCGACACAACGTCTTCAATACGTTGCACAAACTGCCCCACACAGGTGTACGAGCCACCATTGGGCTTATCGCACAACGTTTCTGCTGGCCTGGGGTGAGCGAAGACGTTAAGGTTTGGGCTCAGTTTTGCCTGGCTTGTCGGCACGAGACAAACGAAAAGCCCTGTACGCTCTGTTCTAGCCCCAGACACGCGTTTCGACCACGTCCATATGGATACTGTAGGACCTCTACCAGAATCTTATGCATGTGCTCACCTTTTCACTTGCACGGATCGCTCCACACGATGGCCAGAAGCAGTACCTATTAAGGATATTACTGCTGAAACAGCAGCTCGTGTTTTCATCGAAAGATGGATTGCGAACTTCGGATGTCCATCCTACGTCACAACCGACCGTGGGCGCCAATTCGAGTGTGGATTATCTCACGCTCTAACAGCACTTTTAGGTTGCACCCAGTTCCGAACGACAGCCTACCATCCACAAGCAAATGGCATGGTAGAGCGTTTCCATCGACAGCTGAAAGCTTTCTTTTCAGCTGCAAACACACCTCAGTGTACCGAGGCTCTGCCTCTAGTCCTACCAGGTATTTGTAACATGTTGAAGGTTGATGCTGGATGCACCTCTGCGTCTGTCAAGTTCGCACCAGGACAATTCCTAAATACTGCCTAAAAAATTAGACCAACACTCAACTGCCCGACGGGCTAACTAAGGCTACAGCAGTAAAGTGGGTAGGCCTACTGCACCGGAATCCACCAAAGACTTGGAACCGTTCTGCAAGACCTAGTAGCTAGCGTGAAGAAATCAATTGGTTTATACTAGCTCGTAAAATGGTATTGGATATTGGATTGGACGCGCACTCTCTGAATACTGACGTGTTTGCTTCATTTGTATTCTACTCGGAAATAACCATGTATATGCCTTCACAATTGGATATTTACTCAACAAAAGTTACGGTTTCACTGGAAAAAACGTACAATTCTCAGTCGGTCAATACTATCGCTCTCCAAAAGGACAACTGTGTGGTAGGTCCAACCGTCTCGATCAACTGCTATAGCTTAGATTGCTGCAACTGCAGCGCTACTTATCTCATTCAATCATATACCTTGGACCTGTGGGAAACTTTGGGCATTCTTCCGTGTCGTACGACTGGGCAAGCCTAGGTAAGGTTGACGACTTTATCTATCACTGCTTTTCTACGTTTCGCTTGATACAACCATCTGTCTATCTCATTTGTATCCCCCCAATCAACGGTAGAAAAGAGTAATAATCGAGTCCTAACCAAATCTGGCATCAGAAACATCCCAGGCAAAGCTTCACCCCAGCCACAAACCTTCCCATCAGTGGTAGTAATGAGAGTCAGAGGTAGGAGGCTTAGTGCCGCCGTAAAAGATCACAGATTGACCTCAGGAGGACAGTTGCAATAACCACCTCCCGGGAAAAGTCGAATTCCTGTCTGTGGTCTATCAACGAGCATGTCTTTCTGGTACCACCAGCCCAAACCCTAATCCAGCCGTGAAGGCTACCACTGAGAGACGGAAGAGAGGGAAAAGAACATCGTTAACCAAACGTTCTGGTCAGGCTGACGGCTGCCATACATGTGGTCTCACCCTAGCCGAGAGGGATGCTGCCTTCGAGTGTAACATCCGCAATAAGTGGGTGCACAGTCAGTGTGATGAGGACATACCAGACCAATATCACACCTTCATGGCGCGCTACTCATGCACGTGGTTCTGGTACATCTGCCCACAGTGCCGCATAAGGCCACTCTTTTCTAGAGGCTCGCTGATGGATGTCGTAAAAGACATCATAGTGACTACTGTGATGCCGGCACCCACACAGCCTACTACCCCAGGCCCTAGCAGCAAGAGTGTCAGCACTGTACCCCGGCCAGTCACACCGGTTAATAGTCCAAAACGACCAAAACGACGACCTGGTGCGCCACCAACTAAATCAGTCCCTAACCCTGAAGCCACTTTGGCGGCTAACCCCACCGTACAACGGGAAAAATGGGTGACAGTGGAAAAGAAGGTGCACTCTTCCCACAAAACACCACCCACAGTACACGAAAATAGAGAAGCTGATGACAGATCGAATTCCATCACCTTATTTAATGTTCCTGTGTGCCATGATAGTCTCCTTGAGAACAGAGAATCGTTTGACAACCAGCAATGGGAAACCGCGTGCACCACACTAGGACTGGGTAGCCTAGAAGCAAAACTGTGCAGGCTCTACAAAGGCAACTACCCACCTCAGGGAAAGCCTCCGCCGATGAGAGTTACCCTAGGTTCTGCTAAAGAAGCGGAAAGATTCTTGCTAATGTCACACACACTAGTCATCAACAGGTCATCCAGCATCAGAGCCAGACCAGGCCGCCTTTGGTCAGCAGGAAAAGTATCTCGCGAGGCGCCCCAAACGCTGAAACCAACAACTATGGTTGTCCACGGCATACCAGAACTGACAACCGGCACAGTCGTGGAAAAGTATGCTCACGACATCCAGCAATGGCAGTGGTTTTCAGCGAGGATGGGGCTAAATGGGACAGCAGCGGCGGTGGTCTGCAGACTGTCACGTCCCTCACATTTGACGACGATAACAGCACCCCGGTCGGTGGCTGTTAACTTCGGCTGTCATGAACTTTTAACCGGCGTACTGCAAACTTGGTACACAGTAAAAGGTAACATCAGTGGGAATGTCCGCTGCTGTGAAAGCAGGCCCAGGACACTCCAACAACAGCAAATGGCAGCACCTCCTAGCGCTGAAGCCACCATCACTGTCAACAGACAAGATGCACAATCAAGCCTGGACTCTATGAAACCCCCAGAAACCATTGTGGGAAGAAACGTGATTGGACCGGCTCCACTGCGGCTGGCCGTCATATAGCAAGTTTCGCCATTACGCACGACTACCTCCACTCTGCCAGCACCAAGATACCCCATGTCGCTGGAAACATAGCCAAGTGTCTTTACAGTAATGTGGGGGGACTCAGAAGTAAAATGGGGGAATTACGATTTCTCTGTTCCTACCTTGCTCCAACGATCATAATCCTGACAGAAACTTGGTTATCACCGGACATTAGCGACGTCGAAACTAGTATAGACAGTATGCGTGTGTTCAGGAGAGACAGGGAGTTTAAGGAAGGAGGCGGAGTGGCGATGCTTGTAAGCGATAGCCTTAAAAGTGAACGAGCAACTGAAACTCTGCTTTCAGGGCATTAGACTCCATCTGGTGTCAATTTAAGGTTGGACACACCAAGTACCTGGTAGGAGGCATCTACAGAACACCTACTAGCAGCGTGGAAGATAACCGACAACTGCTGCAAGTAATGTCCGGAGTGACGTCCATCGGGTACGACCAGGTCATTATAGCCGGCGACTTCAACGCTCCGACTCTCAATCTTGGGCAGGATAGGGGAACCTCAAGTCGAAGGTTCGACCGAAACCTACTCAACACTATCAAAAAGGCTGGGCTGCACGAGAATATTGGTGGTGACACTCGCTGGGGGTCGGGCGGAAAGCCGTCCAAACTGGACTACCTTTTTACCAGTGACGCACTGCTGGTAGGAAATGTACAGGTTCAAACCCCCCTCGGCTACAGCCATCACGGCGTGGCAGTGTTCGATCTGGTACTCAATGAACAACTGTTAAGGGAGGCATCGCGCCCTTGTCTTTGCCACAACAAAGCGAACTACGTGGCGATGAACCAATATCTGTCGACAGCACCATGGCCTCAGAAGTGGGGCAACCTGTCGATTGACCAACATTGGGAACTGGTCAGAGATATCATCAAGAGGGCTGTCTCTGAAGACGTCCCAGTAATCACAGCGATACCGCGGAAGCGAACCTCATGGCTGAAGCGAGGCACTGAACGCCTTTTGAAGGCCAAGAGGAAAGCATGGCACAAGTGGAGGACTTCTAGAAAAGAGTCTGACCACACTGTACATGTTGACCTAAGAAATCGATGTAACATTAGAGTGAGGGAAGACAAGAGGTCACTCCAGACGAACCTTGCTCAAAAGCCCGAGGCAAACCCAAAAACCTATGTCGGTTTATGGCAGGCAGAAAATCCACCAGCCAGGGGGCTTGCGTCCTGAAAGGCCTAAACGGAGAGAACCCCACCGGACCAGAGATCACCGAAGCCTTTAGCGCCACCTTCGATACGCAACTGAATACGTCCCTATCGGACCAAAATTTCAAACTGTCCGACCGAAATTCAGCACCTCCAAACGCAGTAGAGTTACCTGGAATAAAGGTAACTCCTGCTATGGCTCTTGAAAAACTGTCAAAGTTCCGCCCAGGGAGATCACCAGGGTGTGGTGACATCCGACCGGCCGTGCTGAAACAGTGCGCGGGTGCCTTGAACGATCCGCTGTGTAACTTGTTTCAACACTCCTTAGACAATCACATGCTTCCACAAGAGTGGAAAAGTGGTATTCTGTCCCCAATCTTCAAAGGTGGAGACAGGCAGAACCCAAAATGCTGCCGACCCATAGCCCTCCTACCAGCGATGTCAAAAGTAATGGAGAGCCTGGTAGACGACCATGTTGGGGAGTACTTAGAAAGGGGGGAGCGCTAAGCGATGCTCAACATAGTTTCAGAAAGGGTAGGTCCTGTGCCACAAACATTCTGGCGGCTGGTGACAAGTGGACGGCATGCTGGGACCTCTAAGTTCCTTTCCATGTTATTTTCCTGGATTTTACTAGGACCCTTGACACAGTTCCACACACCGTTCTTATTCACAAAATAGCAGGATTGGGCATCAAGGGGGAAGTGCTTTCATGGTTGCAGGACTATCTAGACGGTGGACAATTCTGCACAAAAGCCAACACAGTTTGCTGGACTTGGAGGACATCATCATCTGGTGTATCACAAGGGGCGATTCTGGGTCGACGGCCATTCCTTCTTTTTGTGATCAACCTCCCACTGAATGTCAGCTCCTCAATTCCACTCTGCGCTGATGACGTTAGGTTACAGAAAGCTGTGACGTCAGAAACAGAATCAAGTGCACTGCAAAGTGATCTCAGATTACTTGCAGAGTGGGTGGATATTAATGGGCTTGCATTTAATCTAGATAAGTGCCGAGCCATGTTTCTCCGCACCCCAGACTCTCAGAAGGTACCCTATTCTCTCTATGGAACACAACTTTCCTACACCATCACAGAGAAAGACCTAGGAATAATACTGACTGACAAACTAGACACTAGTCCCAATTATCCAGGAGATGCCTTCAGAGCCTACGCAGTACTGCAATTCATGAGCAGACAACTTGTTGCCCTCACCCCGGATCTATTTTTAAAGCTGCATAAGACCTATATAAGACCCCACCTAGAAGTACACAATGTCATTGCACCACCATATCTGAAAGGAGACGTGAACCTCCTGGAGAAAGTCCGAAGGCGAGCTACAAAGGGTGTCGTGGGAATGAGGCAAGAACCATATCATGACAGGATGAAAGATCTAGGGCTCTACTCTTTCAGCTACCTTAGATTACGTGGTGACTTGATAACGGCTTACAAAATACTGAGTATCCCAAGTTGTCCGAACAGTGGAATCCTACCGAGCGGCCACTATGGAGGTCCTCGTGGTAACCCAGGGAGGATCGCTCACCAAAGAGCGAAAACCCGTGTGAGATCACACTTCTTTCTGCGAGTTTGCGGCCAGTGGAACGCATTGCCTGCCGAGATTGCTACTGCTCCGTCTGTTGACAGCTTCAAGAAGAGGTTGGGCAGTTACTCAGCGACGCGCGGTTTGCGCTCATCCAACTGGGATGTGGACTAGGCTAACACGACCTACTAACTCGGTACGGCCAACCGTCGCTGAACACTCTGTAAAACCACTATCACTGAGAACTTGGCTCAACTTTATACGTTGCTGTAGACGTCCCCTCCGGTTACCGTCTCCCACTAAAAGAATTACTACATCCGCATTCGCCCTATCATGTTATTTATTACTCTTCCTTCTGACTTTGCGCTCTCAAACTTTAACAAAAGCTCTCCCCATCACCTATTCCCCATGAACCCACCAATGTTTTATTCTCCCTTGCCGTTTCCTTTTTCCCAATCTTTTTTGAATATATTATTCTTCCCTTTTTTCTTTTCTTTTTCTATTTTGTCTCTCTCTGCACTTTCTCTCCCTTGATTTTTCCGCACATATTTTTCGCCTCTTTTTTGCAACCAGTCCGACCAATTGTCTGCTGGCACGACATTGGGGAACCCATCTGCACCACAGTTCTCAGAAGAAAAAGCAAACAAACAAACACTCCCTACAAATCTAAACAACACTCAACCGCCCGTCGGGCTAACCAGAGCTACATCAGCCGAGTGGGTGGACCCACTGCATTGGAATCCACCAAAGACATGGAACCGTTCCGTAAGACATAGAAGCGAGCACGAAGAAATCATTTGATTTACACTAGCTCGTCAAAAGATATTGGATATTGGATTGGAGGTAATTTGAAGGCCGTTGTAGAGTGGTTGTTTTGGTCCTAGCGCTCGGGCCTCAATTTTACTCGCCTATATGCTTGAATTTCAGTCATCACAACAAGTAAAGACCTATATACTTACATTGTATTGTAGCACATGGGATCTGTCCTATTAGAAGGTCATATTGTCGATAATGAAAAATATGCTGGTGATAGTTTGACATTACTTGATGAGCCTATTCGTGACACTATTGTAAATGCAGTCTCTTGTTTAATGTTCTGAGCAGCTTAGATCGGCACGGGCTGTTGGTCAAAAGTTCGCGTATGTTTTGGTTCCACGCCAGGGACAAGGACTATTAAAAGAATGTAGGTTATTTGTCCTTTTTGCAATCGATTTCTTTCAGGGGATCTTTGGGGCCCGTTAGTCCTGTGTCTTATAATGTCTGCGTGAGTTCTTATCCATGTTAAAAATTGTTTTGAGTTAGCATGCGTAGTTTTAGGATAAGGATGTCTTAATAATGCAAATCAAGCGAGCTCTCTAGAAAATACTTGTGTTACTTTTGACAGACAAGTGAAAAACTCGATTTCAAGAATTTAGGGGGTTGACCTCAGGCCTGTTTCGTTATCTTTGACGAAATCTAGGAGAAACCTTTTTAGGCTGTTAATACTTATCTCCATGTGCTCCTCAACGGATTTTTAAAATTTTAGTTTTGTTGGAGGAAAAGAGGCTGTGAGCCTATATTAATTTTTTTCCCAGTAAATCGCTGTCTTTTTCCAGTCCTTTTCTAAAGGAGTTAACTAGTGACGTGGACCACTTCTAAGAGTTGGTTCCAGTTGGTTACACGGCGCGAGAACCAATACTCCACAGATACTACATTCGTCCTTTCCCTTTGTATTCTCCTGCTATGACCTCTGAGTTGTCACTACCTGGTGGGAAAAGAAGTAGGAGATAGATCAAGTCCAAAGTCATTTCTTGTGTATAGCATGATTACATCTCTGCATTTGGACAGAGGAAAGGAGTCCAAAACCTTAAATCGACCTCCGTAGGTTAGGGCATCCATCGCAACGATCTTACGAATGGCTACCTTCCGAACTTTTCCCAGAAAATATGAGTCAACTTTCAGACAAGGATTATCTACCTGTGCAATTTTTCTAGATGTGTATGAGATGATGACCATACCACCACTTGTTTTTATAAACGTTCTACTTGATGCCTAATGTCCTAAAACTTCGTGCTGTGACCAATGAGCAGTACCGGGGTCTTCAAATCATAACTTAGTGTGACTTATAGGTCGTATTAGGTCTTTACTGAGGATAGTGGAGTCCCACCAATATCGTAGGTGTAGTCATATGTGTGCGTTATGTGCATGCTCACACACTTACCTCCACTGACAGGCATTAGACATTTCTCTGAACAGGTAGGCAAGCTGTTTAGGCCTGTCTAAAGTCCTGTCTTCGTCATCCCTGTTTTTCCGCTTGAGTTTTACATCATCGGCATCGAGAACCATAAGGGATTTCGGGATATTCGGCAGCTCGTTTATGTATGGGAGAAGTAGGGGATACAGAACAACCTTTCGGCACTTCACATTCTACTACCTTCCAGTAGGATGGTTGAAAATCGATTCTTGCTGTCGGTATCCTACCAACTGTCTGATCCATGTTAGTGAATTGCCAGCAATTCTGAAACTTTCTGGTTTCGCGAGCAACCTATGATGAGGTACCTTGTCGAACACCTTACCAAAGTCTATGAAAATGGGATCTACAGGTATCATCTAGTCTTGAGACTTAATCCAACTTCCTCTAACTAAAAGGTCCATCAAGCAGGGGAAATTTCCGTGAAAGCCAAACTGCAGACGAGACAATGGAGTGTTGCTCTCTAAGTGAAATTTAATGGCCTTGATCACTCTTTCTAGGATTTTTACTGTAGTACAAGTCAAACTTATCGGTCTGTAATTTTACGCGTGCTGCCTAGAATCTGCCTTGCAGATGGGTGTGACTATTGCGTCCTTCCAATCATAGGGGAGTGTACCTTCGCTGAAGGACAGCCTAAATATAGTAGTCAATGGATCGCCTACATAAAGCACAAGCCCTTTGAGCAGCACTGGGTGCACCTCATCCCAGTCTCGGTTTCTCTACATAGAGTACCTAATATCCGAGATACGTTGCCATCGATGTCCACAGAGTTCACTGCGTTGGATGTCAATGCTTCTACCGTTGAATTAGTGTCCACAGAAGGTTCTTGTATAAAGACCTCAGCAAAATATGCAGCCATAGCTTTTGCCTTTTCCTTATCGTCTGCAATTAAACTATCAGTTTCTGTCCCTTAGATTAGGGCGGATATACCACGATATGTCTTACTCCCATAATTCATATTAGAAAATAACCTCTTTGGGCGTTGCAGTGCAGCCTGGGCAAGTTGTGTTTCCAAACACATTTGAGACCGGCGGATAGCAGCAATACATTTATTCTTGGTTACTTTGTAATGCTTCACCACTTCGGAAGTACCGAGGTGGGTTATAAGACTCCAACACTTTTTCTTGCGTCTTAGCAAGACTCGGATTTCGTGATTTATTCACGAAGGACAGTGTTTCCATCATTATTCGTCGTCATGTCTATCCTTACCAAGTAAGGTATAAGGAAACAAACAAAATTATGTACTGAACCTCGCGGTCAAGACCCTTGAACTAGAATTTCTTTTCTAAACAAGTAGTTATTGTTTACTTGCCTCCTGCTTGTAAAAGGAGGCTGGGGAACCACTTTTGATGCCTCTTCATCCTAAAGTTTGTAGGCTGATTATACATACAAGGTTAAATTATCATTTTTTGAAGGTGTTTTTTACCGCTGGTGTCTTTGTAGCATTATTCGTTTACTGTTAAATCATGTGAGCATTGTCTAGGTTAAGGGGAGGGTACCAAGAAAGGAAGCAAGTCAGTCGACGAGGTTGTGAACCTTCAGCGACTGAGGTGGCTTGAACATGTGTTGCACATGTCGAACCACATCTATGTGAAAGGTTGAAAAAAGGTTCAGGATGGCTAGATCAAGATGTAGTACCAGTCAGTGGGGTCTCTGACTTTTTCTGAGCTGTGTTAAGAGGTGTAGATCCTCTGGCTGGGATCCTCTAAACGATAAAAGTCAATGGTTGGAGACTCTTGGTGATGTGGTTGATAATCGATGGTAATAACGCAGATGTATTGACTAATCTTTATTTTCAAATTCCTTTTCCTTCCATAAATCTTTGTCTACTTTGAGATAACTATTTTACTTACCCACTCCGTTGTATACTACTGTGAAGTGTGGCAGCTTAAACGGATTCACTTTTGGGTGAGGTTTCACGTTGATTTTGTTTATCTCTCTGACTTTCACCGTCAACTCGTACTTTGGAAAGCTTGCAGACTTCATAAAGTTATATAAGCTCTGGTATCCCGTTAGTCAAGAATTGCTATTTGTTCACTCTTCTAACATTGATTAAAGGTTCAAGATACTAACCGTAATAGACAGCAAATCGTATAACTTTAAGATATCATTTTACAGTTTGCATACTATTCACTATTTCCATTTACTTTGTTTGTAGACTGTTGCACAGCAGCCCGAGTTCAGGAAACACTGAACACGGCGGACCGGAATTTGCTCAAGTCTTCGTCATATTCTGGCTTAGTTCAGCAATAGTGACGTTGAATTCCAAGTTGCTTGGTGGTGCAGTGTAAGTAGTCGTTTATTTATTGTCTTGCATAGCTTTCGTGCCCCATAAATGTTTTGTGTTTTTATCTGACTTTTGGAGAGAATTGTGGAGTGTAATTGTACACTGCATCGATATAGCTAAGGGTAATCAGCAAGAGGAAGGATGAGAAACTAAACACTGATGTTAGTAGCCATAAAGAAATGAAAATATCAAAGTTTCGTTAGTGAAAGAGACAAAGACCATAATATTATACTCTAGACAATGGGGAAAGTAGACTTTTGAATGTTTGTGCTTTATTGCAGTTTATTATGAATCATTTCGCTGAAACTCTTGAGTAATCTATTTCAGTGGTCATATTAACCCCTAACTTGAAGTATCATAGTTCATTACAATCCCTAGCCAACAGTCATCGGCCCCTTGAATTGATTGTATGTTAATCTAACCAGCCGGAAACTTTCTCTGTCCCAGTACCCCATTTGCTGACAAAGGGCATGAATGTAGGGAATGGCTTACCGTCTGTAAAATCCTCTAATGACCTTAGTTGGCACAAGTTCAAAATCTCATTGACTAACTTACCTTTATTTTCTGGCACTCCACTCCTAACTTAAACAGTCGGATATCTCTTCAGTGCCAGGCAGTCGGAACTAATATAGGACCTTGCACACAGTTGCATTCCTTCAAACTGCCATACCTTTACCGTAGTACACAAGGAACAGGTGGGTATAAAGAGAGTGTTATCATAGACAAAGCTGGGTGATACAGTAAACAATTTGAAGATGAAGTTTCATGCGAATGTTCAAGCTTAAGAAGAGTGAATACATCTGAGCCATTGTGACTGATTTTCAGCCATGTCACCAAGAGTCTTCAACCACTAATTCCTATCGTCTCGGAGACTCCAGGTTGTCTGCATCTTCACCACATAACTCAGACCAACAGTAAGAGACTTCATCGACTGGTACCATGTCTTGGTCTGGCCACCTTGAACCCTCTTCTGACCTACTCGGTGGATCAGCATACGCAGTACATTTCCAAGTCAACTTAGACGATGAAGGTTCACAACCTCATTGACTAACTTTCCTGTCTTGCCTAGTACCCTTCGCTTGACCTCAACATTGCTTACCCGATGATTCCACCAAACGCGAGCAATGTTACAAAGACACCTACGGTCAGAACATTGTAATTACTTCATGCCTTCCACTTCTAACGACCATATCTTGCAGCTAAACAACAGGATAGAACGGACTGCAGTGCAGCCTACTCGTTCTTCCATAGATAGTCGAATATCTCGTCAGTCGGCACCACATGTCATAAGTTGGCAAATGCGAAACAGGCCTTGTGTATTTGAGGTAAGATTTCGTCAGCAACCAGCCCGTTTGGGCTGATGTAACTCCCCAAGTAAATGAAGTGGTCAACACATTCCACCACTACACTCCGTTCTTCGGTGCCACAGGTAGTAAATTTTGGCGAATGCTAGATAAGCCTCTTGTATCCATACCGTTTTCACCAGCGAATAGTCCATTAGGTGTAAAACAACTTTGCAAGTAAATGAAGTGATCGATCAGTCTAATGAACCAAGTCCTAATCCTTGAACCTAGATGTTGTTGCTAGACCAACAAATTTTGACATTTCAATTCATCTTAAACATTGAAAGAAAATACTAATTTCAGTTAAAATTTATCGTGTTTACTTTTTACACTTTAAGGTCATTCCTGCAAACTGTATGCGTTTTGGGATATTGTATTTTACCGCTTGTTATCGGTTTAGTTATATGTCGAATACTTGTGCTCACAAGTTCAAATTCTTTGTTTATTTTTATTATCCGACTTTTGATTGTTATTTCTGGCCTAATTTACTCTTCGTACGCATCATTCATTTTTGTTCATCAAACATTGCCAAAAAATCGTGTTGCTCTTTCTGTATATCCAATCGTTTTATTTTATGTATTTCTTTCATGGTTAGTGATATCAGTTTCAAGTGTTTAGAAGTGAATCCATATATATATAGGTTGGCTTAATAATTACTTCAGTTTTGTATTGTTCTTGTTTAAGCACACGAGTGTGATATAATGTATGTTGTTTTGTTTCTTGCGCATGTATTTTTTTGTCTGTTGTCACTGAATTTCTAATAAACTGCACTCATGCTTTCTACATTTTGTGGTGTTCTGTGAACTTCTCGACTGAATAACATCTCATCAATCTTCTAGATACTGGCTGTCATTTTCTTTAATACTTATCGAAAATTAGCATCAGTTTTTCTACGTCTTGGATTCTTACACATCTGTACAATGCAATATAAGTCCAGAAAAATGATGTATGATATTTATTTTTCTAAGGAATTTGGAGTATGTACAGGAATATAAGTCTGGATTAATGCTCTTCCTTTTGTCAGTAACAAAGGGTTTCTTTCGATATGGTTGGCGTTATCAATATCGCCTTCCTGTTCTTCAGTAGGTAATATTATGCTTTTTGGTATTCAATAACCAGTAGGTCAACTTTAACATTGGACTTGGTATTACTCTGTAACCGTCCAGGTTGCCACACTTCATGTCACCACATCAACGTAGAAGGCATTAAAGTAGAGAAATTCGAAGAGAAGTAGTCAAAACTCACAGGAAGTCGAAAAAATAGAACAAGGAGAAATGAGCTAATACTGGAATTCATTATGACGATTAGGATGAAGGTAATGTCTGTAAACATCACCACTGAAGCGTAGTCTCCAGCCACCAATTTTGGTTGTCATACGAACCTCGACCGGGACGTTTGCATTTTCTTACACTTTTCAGATTACAATTAAACGCTTCATTGACCAATGCTATTTTATAGTTTGGCTTCCTGTAACCTTTTTCTAGCCTAATCCTACTTCAGCTAACAATGTGCGATGGGGCGGGTGGTGAATAGGCGTGCGTAACCTGTGTCCCAGCCACGTGAGTTGAGGAAGGTTCGCAACCTCACCAACCGATCTTACTCTTCTGCCCCAAATTCTACGTTGCTGACGTAATGGTATATGCTACGAATGCAACGATGGCCGAATACCTGACGCCTTCTCATATCCCTTACTTTTGGTGGTCATATTTCACAGCCATAAAACAGCAAATTGCAATGCAGTAAACTCAGTGCTTAGTAAGTAATTGCATCTCATGACTGCACTCCAAATGGCGTAAGTTGGCCAAGTGAGAAACACGTCCGAAACCTCAAATTACCACTCAAGGTGTCCAAAAGACTGCCTCTTGCTAGAATCTCCACTTAGGATGACTGCGTTATCTGTGTACTCCAAGTTTACTAAGGGGTCTCTTGTGACAAGGTCAATCCCTGTAAAGTCAGACAAGAAGAGGGAGTTTGCCTGAAGCATATTTATGACAAGATTAAATAATAGTGAGTATGGATATCCTTGGCAGAGATCACTTGACGTACACGGCTCACCATGGGCTTTAATGCTGTCACGAGTATTTGAGTGCAGAGCTTTCAATATAGTGATAGACTTACCCAGCACCGCTTCCAGTGATGAGAGACATTCCTATAAGACCTCTCGGTCGACGGAGTTGAGTGTCACCTTTAAACCACGAAATGCAGCTAGTGTCAGGCATTGGTAAGTGCGCGTGTGCTCCAGAGCGGGAGGGAGAGTGGATATCTGGTCGATATACCCACCAGCAGGTTTGAAACCGGCTTAGTTTTCTCAGGTTTTGATATTTCCGAGCTTCACTTAGACGTCTGATAATTATAGGATCTAGAATCTCAGTCACTGCTCGTCGGGGTGATTTCTTTATAGTTATTACAAGAGGATTTCTCACCTTTCTTGAAGACTGGGACAATCAGCAATTGAAACTTTTCAGAGCGGATCATATCTGACTCCTACATACTAGCTAACACTTAAGTTAATCTGATCGATGATCCGTGACCATCTTCCTTAAAAAGCTGTGGTACTGGCCTATCGGAGCCTGCTGCCTTCTATGTTACAGCCCTCTCATCTTCTGAGGATGTTAAAAACTTTCCCAGCATTCCACTCAGGATATGGCTGGATAGCTTTCTACCGATGAGTAGCTGGAGGCCAGCTATGGACAATGAGTCATGTTCGAAACATGATTCAGTAAATATTGTTCCAGTGTGTGATACATCTAATAAATCAAGTAAAAGGGAATTAGTCGGAGGCCAGATCAGCTTGTAACGACCAGCTGTTGATGCGTTTTCGTCTAGCCTGTAAGTAGGTATGTTGTTGTAGGGGGGCGGGTAGAGCAGTGTGTTTGGTGGTAACCACGAAAATCTAGAAGGGGAAAGATAAAGAGAAAAGAGGTCAGCTGACGACTCAGCAAGTACACAGCATGTACTTACGTTTAATAATAAAAAATAACTGACAAATGGTAGAGCTTGACAACGAGGAGGTGAGGCAATCTAGAAATCGAAACGGAGGTGAGTGATTAAGATTTCGAATGCGTTACAAGCTGTTCCTTGATGTGTGACAGTCATCTCTCCTGCGAGTAAATGACTGATTGCTCCTTCTTATTTATCGTTTCACTAAGCATCGACATTTTGCTCTAGTTTCCTTGATGACCCTAAATAGCTGTTTATTGTTCCCTATTTCCATTACCTTTCCCATCTCTGACCTTTACCAACCATCACTCCTCATGGTGATTGTGTGGACTTCTCATCAGTCTACATTTAAGTTACTTCCGCTCCACATTGTACTCTGAGTCTTTACGAATGCGTTCACGCGCACTCACTAATTCTGAGGAAGCTATTGAGACCCACAACCTCGCCTGGTTAACTAGTTTACTAGTTACTAGCCGGTCCTAAGCCCGGGTAAAGAGGGAAGGTTGGGCATAGGGCTAGCAACCCTACCCCGTAAAACAAATCTAACCGCTAAAGAAACTTCAAAGCACAAACAAAATATAAAAAATGAAAACAAACTTATACCCCGCTGGAATCGGAGAGGCGAAATGACGCCAGTTGGTGAAAGCCTTCGGGAAGCCAATTGGCCGATGTGTCTTCTCTCGATGAAAGCGAAAGTAAACGTGGGGACATGGAATGTCCGCACGATGTTTGAACCCAGTAAGGCAGCCCAGATTGCAAAGGAGATGAGAAGGTATAACATCGAAGTGCTTGGGATTTGCGAAAGCAGATGGAATGGGAGTGGACTCTCCAAACTGTCAACTGGAGAATCAATAATCTACTCCGGTCACCCAGACGCCAACCACGAGCACACTGAGGGAGTGGCTATCATGATGTCCTCAAGAGCATCGAAGGCTCTCATGCAGTGGGAACCAATCTCCTCCAGGATCATGACAGCAAGGTTCAACTCAAAAGGAAGAAAGGTCACAATCATACAATGTTATGCACCTACAAATAATGCAGAGCAAGAGAAAAAGGAGGATTTCTACAGACAACTTCAATCAACACTGGACAAGACGTCAGTTGGCGATATCAAAATTCTAATGGGCGACATGAATGCCAAACTGGGAGGGGACAATACGGGAAGAGAACTAACCATGGGTCGAGAGGCGCTAGGTGAAATGAATGAGAATGGAGAATTGTTTGCAGAATTCTGTGCATTCAACGATTTGGTGATTGGAGGCAGTGTGTTCAGGCACAAGGATATCCACAAAGCGACATGGACTTCACCAGATGGACACACTAAAAATCAAATCGACTTTATCTCAATCTCAAGAAAATGGAGACGCAGTCTACTTAACACAAGGTCAAGAAGAGGAGCAGATGTAGGTTCAGACCACTATCTAGTGCAAGGAACCTTCCAAATCAAGTTAAAAGCCTTCAAGGAAGCTGGTGATAGACCTCAATTCAAGTACAACACTCGGAAACTGAAGGATGAAACTACAAAGGAGATCTTCAAAGCAGCCATCAAGACAAAATGGGAGACGTCGAGGGACATCCCTGAAGAAACCTGTGTGGAAGAACACTGGAAGTCTTTGAAAGCTGTGTGGAAAGAAACCTGCACAGCCGTATTAGGAAGGAAGAAGAAAGAAGACAAGGAATGGATCTCGACGGATACCTGGAAGCTGATAGAGGAGAGGAGGATGGTGAAGCAGAAGATAAACCAGTGCAAGGATGCTCAACGACAAGAGGAACTGAGCACAATGTATAAAACACTGGACAAAGAAGTGAAGAAGAGTGCACGCAAAGACAAAAGACACTTCTACGACACACTGGCAAGTGAAGCAGAACAGGCTGCAGGTAAGAGAGACCTGACGACATTGTATCAAATAACCAGGTTGCTATCAGGGAAGAGACCAACACAGATGAAACCAATAAAAGATGAAGAAGGAAATTTAATTACAAAAGAAGAGAAACAGAGGAAACGATGGGCCGACCACTTCAAGAAGCTCTTGAATCGACCACCACCTGCACTTCGTCCAGAAATACCACCTGCAGCCGCTGAATTACAAGTGAACATAAATCCCCCAACGAAAATGGAAGTCCTGAACGCCATAAAGCTACTGAAAGGTGGGAAAGCAGCAGGACCAGATGGAATACCGCCAGAAGCACTGAGAACAGATGCAGAGACAACAGCGGACATGCTCACACCACTATTGCAGAAGGTGTGGAAGGAAGAGAAGGTACCTGACGATTGGAAGAAGGGTTACCTTGTCAAACTGCCGAAGAAGGGAGACCTCAGTGCTTGCAAGAACTGGCGCGGAATCACTCTCCTGTCCACCCCAAGTAAAATATTAAGCCGCATCATCCTGGAGAGGCTTAAAGACGCACTGGATTCAAAACTGCGACCGGAACAGGCAGGCTTCAGGAAGTACAAATCATGTGCTGACCAAATTGCAACGCTTCGTATCATCATAGAACAGAGCGTAGAATGGCAATCAGCTCTATACCTCAACTTCATCGACTTTGAGAAGGCCTTTGACAGCGTCGACCGAGAAGTAATTTGGAAACTGCTTCAATACTACGGAGTACCGCAAACCTTTATCCGCCTCATTCAACAACTATATGAAGATGCCACATGCCAAGTAATCCACAATGGGAAGCTCAGTGATGCCTTTGAAGTGAAGACAGGAGTGAAACAAGGTTGCCTACTATCCCCCATGATATTCCTTATTGTGGTGGACTGGATCATGCAGCAAACAGTAGGCAGCGAGAAGAGGGGGATACACTGGACGACGGAAAAGAACCTAGAAGACTTGGATTTCGCCGATGACTTGTGCCTAATGTCACATAAACTTGAAGATCTGCAGGCAAAAACTAACAAGTTGACAGAAGAGGCAGCTAAGACGGGACTTCAGGTGAATATAGAGAAGACAGAAGTGATGAAGATACCGCACCACCACCATCAACAACAACAACAAACTCCAATCACCGTCAACGGGAGAAACTTGAAGGAAGTAACCTCCTTCACTTATCTAGGAAGCACTGTTTCAACTACAGGCGGGACGGACGAGGACGTCAAAGTCAGAATCGGAAAAGCAAGACAGGCGTTCATTAGCCTGAAACCAGTGTGGAGATCTTCTGCACTCAGCATGCGGAACAAGATACGGATTTTCAACACCAACGTCAAGTCAGTGCTCTTGTATGGCTCAGAGACTTGGCGCGCCACGAAAGGTATTTCCAATAAACTACAGACATTCATCAACAACTGCTTACGCTCGTTGCTGAAGATCAGATGGCCAGAAAAAATAAGCAACAAGGAACTCTGGGAACGAAGCAACCAAGAACCTATCACGCAACAAATATGCAGGAAGAAGTGGAGATGGATTGGGCATGCACTGAGAAGGCCGACTGAGGACATCACGCGTCAGGCCCTCGAGTGGAATCCCTATGGGAAGCGACGAGTTGGACGTCCGAGGGTGACATGGAGGAGGTCATGCGAGGAGGAAATGAGAGCTTCTGGGCTGTCGTGGAACCAGGTTCAAAAGATCTCAGAGAACAGAGGTCACTGGAGGCGTGCTACTGAAGCCCTATGTTCCACTCGGAACCCAAGGGACTAATAATAATAATAATAATAATAATAATAATAATAATAATATTGAGACCCACTGTTCCTTTCTAGCCACTTTTGAGAATCAGTTACTGTCTTTGACTATGTTTTCACAGCAGACTGGAGATGAGATCAGGCTTCTGAATGGGTAAAGTTCTGTTCGGATAACTGGTTTCTTACTGAAAGTAGTCTTGGCATCTTCAATGTTAAACTAGGCTCAAAATGGAGTTGTTGCTGTAGTTTTTCTTAGTCCATTTAGACACAATAATATGCCCAGCCGCTGTCCAAGTATGCACTCCAGAAGGAGCGGCGATCTTCCATTAGCCCCCTCCGGTGGTAAATGATAGCTATACATGTCTATATCTGTCTCTACCATCGAGTTGAGTTCAGTGGACACCACGTCAGATAATGTCTTTTTGTGTCTGAAGTTCGTGGTGGTCAGGAACGGATGGTTGTCTAAGCACATTTGAAGCAGGTGATCACCGTTATCTAAACTGTTTACAGCTGAGAAGATTGAATAACAGATAAGCATAGAGTGAAGTCTTACGCCTCTTGAATGTTGCTGAATAAAGAATTTAAAATAATCAGTCAAGTACTGCTTTTTTTCAATGATTGACAGTAATAGTTGCTTAAGCATAAAAGTGTGCTCGCGATTAGACAGGCATGCGTAAATAATGTGAGGTCTGACATAACTGTATGTCTACAGGTTGAAACACTCCATGTCAACAATAACTAAAAGATATGTGAGCCATGTTCTTCGGTGTCTTTTTCTCACTGACCTCTAAGTGATCTACCAGTCAGATGTCTCAGTAAACATTTCTATTTCAAGATATCCTGCATGCGACAGGTGAGAACTTCAAGGTGGTACCGATCACAGACTGACGTAAGTTAGGGAACCACTGAAAACCTGGGAAGACCAAGCACCTATTTTGTCCTAGTATTGGACTTCTCAGCAGTGCACAGCGTGCCACCCCAAGGAATCAAACGCAGAAAGAGTTAGGATGGAAATCCGTGCACAAAAAATAAAACAGACAGCAAGTTACGTGGTACTTTTGGACACAGGTTGGCAGTGGGATCCAGGACGTGCATTTCACCCTATTTGGGACTTAGCCTGGCTTCCAGCGAGTCATGTTGTTCTCACTAAGACTCGAGCCTAGGACCAACCACTTCAAACGCCAGACCACTGAATCATGATACCCATTCCTTGGGTGACGCATGTAGCACAAGCAATGCTATCGACAATAAGTTGTTTCTTTTTGAGAATTGTCTTAACAAAAAACTATTTACGAAGGATTCTGTCAAGAACTATCCAAAAGTAATTGATAAGAGAGAAAAATAGCCATTGCTGGGAAAAGGTCAATGTTTGTTTATTTCGCGCACAGAGGAGATGACGTCTCAGTAAGGAATAGGATGAGTTTAAGGGACCTGTCGTAAGAAACAACCAGACCACCAAACTCTTCGATTTGTTTACCCCTACCCAGGTTGTATACTCATCAAAAACTACTAAAACTCCATCCAACTTCACCCAAACTACTCTTATGAATCTACAAATACTTCTGAGAGCAAGTATATCAGAGCACAAAAGATGGGTGGTTGGTCATTTCTCTAAGAATATTTATAAGATTGGAGGGTTGAATATTTCTAACATCCTCTTACATTGGGTTGTATGATACTGAATCAACTCAGGACAAGAGGCAGGTGTAGTTAAAACCTTTAACGTAATAAATTGTTAGCGTGCTCCAGTTTTACTCCGATTCCCGGTATCAATAGTTGTTAAACAGTTCAATCTTGTCTTGTCTGTTCTGGATCTCCTGTGTAATATGCTATTTATGTTTTCTGTCTGATAAGTTTGTCATTTATGCTGGGTTATGATTGAAGGTAAAATGAAAACCTGGACTGTGGCCATATTCGAACTAGCAACCACCGGGTTCCCGGCCCATTGCTATACCAACTGAGCTACGAGATCCGACTACTGACCAGGTTTTTATTTCACTCCAATTACCAAGGATTTTGCCCGACTACCATGTGAGTTCATGATGCGTTACTACCGCTTGATCATTGTTTGTCCTCACCGACTTTACATTTGGTATAACTGCTTGTATCAGGTCCATGTGACGAGTCCCGAATGGGACGAAATGCGCATCGTGGATTCCACTGCTAACCACTGTCTATCATTATATAATTTTACATTTGGTTTTGAAAGTTTAGAATATTCATTTTAACTACTCATCAGTAGACAAAGTTTGTCAGTAACATTTGTCTCACAAAATGCATCGCAAGTATATCCCCTGCTTTAGCGACAGTCGTTCAACTTTATCTGCATATGAATACTAACAGTTAGTTCAACAGCTAAAACATCTCAATTGGACCAGCCAAGCCAAGATAGTCTAGAATAGATTCAGTGATTAACTATCGAAGAGTGCAGACTGGAAACAACCGACCTATCATGAGGTATAAGACGAACCAATAATCCAGCTTATATTAGATCCGTAAGAAGGTGTCTTCGATTAAGAAATCTACTAAACTGGCTTTGTCGTGAACCAGCATCAAAACTACGTTTCTGGTGATGATGTAAGCATTGTCTACTGACATGCAATCCAAAAGAGCCATGAAAATACCATGGTAATATGGAATATGCAAATTAACACGTAAGTTTCCTAGAAATTTTGTTTATTTTGAGTTGCTGACTGACAAGTAGTTCTCAGAAAGAAAATGAAACGAAAAAATAAAGTGTAGCCGAGCGATCGCATACAGGTTCGTGAACTGAATCATGTATTACCACTATTGTATAAGAGATAGTGGTAAAAGCTGGCTTCTTTAACCTTGGTTGCTGCGACAGGTCTAGGACCCGTTTCCAACTGTCTGAAAGTCAATCGCCCATGCCAACTAGCCATAACTGCATGTGTCTTCTGCAAACTATAGTACTCTTGATAGCGGAGTAGCTGAAGTTGAAGTTGTTATCAACTAAGATGCATACTTTCCGTTCACTTCTCTCTAAACTCCAGTCTCAAGGAATACGCACTACAATATTCAGTTGTTCTTCTTAGCGATTGCGTTACACTTGTGAATCGCTAAACTCTGATAAAAGGGAATGAAAAGTATGCTGTTACATATCACCTACCACCCTACTGGTACTAGCGTTTCCTTAATTCAGGATTACCCCACTAACACACACAATATACTTACTTATTTATCGAAAACAATCCGAACTTACTAAAGAAAACAAAAAACGCTTTGTGCAAAAGAATAAAACAGTGTTACGATAATTAAAACAAGAGGTAAAGGTGAAAATTAACACGATGATTGGAAGAAAAGAAGAAGTTATTTAGAGTAGAGTAACTGACCTTCTTTCTCAGACCAGCTCCCGTGTGAATGCCTCGATACTACAGGATATTCAGGATGTTGTATTCATGTTATTGGAGTTCAGGATGAGCCTCTCATTTCGAGGCATCCGCATAACAGTCCATCTGCCAACAAACGTTAAGCAACGGGGAATTACAGGGATCAAAGCAGCAACTGGTACCCGTTGCGAAAAGGGTGGCTATCATGCCCCAGCGGCGTAGTACATAACCCTTTGACAATTGAAGCAAAGGTAAGAACATCACTTACTGGGGCGCAGGTACATCCAGCTGACGAGTCTTAAATAGGATGAAACGTCCGCAGTGGATTCCACTGACATGAATAGTATTGTAACTGATCATCATCACCTCATTCTGATAGTTCAATAGTAAAATATGGATTGAAACTACAGCATGGTTGCTAGTGATTTCTAGTTTGAGTCCTGTTTGATAATATTTTGAGTCACTGACCATAACGATTTTCTCAACTGCCTCCGGGGAATCATGGTGCACCAACAGATGTCAACCTAACTAACTATTTGTCCGCTTGTTTACACCCACGACCGAAAACAATGAATATCGTATGAAACACCAATGAAGTACGCTTAAAATGTATCTAAGCCACCGAAGTTAGGTGAGTTTTCTTATCGTATGTTTTTTTTCCTTTTTATGTGGAATTTTACATTTTATCGGTTTCATTCTCTGTCCAACTCATCGTCCAGTTACTGATAATCTGAACTGTGTCCAAACACGTCATCAAACCTTAGAGTTACTCATATGGTGTAGCAATGGGATAGAGTGCAAATATTGAATGTCTTAAAACATCAGGTTTAGTAAGAATATTTGTTTTTAAGGTAGCATTCACCACAGACTGACGTTATTTGGAGGACCAATGGAAACTAAACAACCGTCTCGTCTTACTATGGGACCTCTCGACATCATGAACCCACAACCAAGCTGGGAATCAGACTCAGGACTCTTAGAACCCAGGATGAACGCGTAGACCACTCAGCCACTGGGTCGAAGTTCGGTGCTTTAGTTTCTAGTTTCTGTCAATTCACGATATAGGGTGACTATCGACCAAGGTCTTCAGTCAGCATTCGCTTCCCTACTGACCGACTGACCTCACTGGTTACGACTTTCCATTCGAACTTCAGGATATTCATCTAGAAGCATATCATTAATGAGCACTATGCAGTAATGTATTTTAAAGTTAATTGGGATTTGAACTGACGGAAGTCGGAAGGTGTGAAATCGAACCTAGTGGCTGAATGGTTAACACGTCCACTATAAAACATGGAGGTCCTGAGTTCGACCCCTGTCCGGGTCATGGGTGTGCAGTGATGAGTGGTCCCTTACTAGGACAAAACAGCTGTCTGGTATTCACAGGTTTCCAATGGTTCCCCAACTGATGTCAGTCCCTGGTGAATGCTACCTTAAAAAGATATGACAAATGCGCGAACCGAAGAGTTGCACGCATGAACTTTCACAGCTAAACTGTCGTTATAAATATGATGAAGATGTTTCTGACGCGCCACTTTGACTTTCTCTAAGCGAATACTGAAGTATTTCATAACTGGTCATTAAACTTTGATAACTGACACCTGTTTTGGTTTCGTTAGGTTCACTTTTTGTTGACATAGTTAAATATGAACGAACGGGTGGAAACTCTTCAACATCATTCGTATAAAAATTAAAAATGAAGGAGATTCTTCATCTTTTTAGAAAGAAGTTTGAAATCAATCGGTTTCCCAAAAACTAACAAATCGAGTAACAATCCTATCCTCATTTGTAATGTGCTTTTTGTTAAAATTTCTGAATTTTTTAAACAGAAACTGATGCTTATCACTCAAACAGGATATAAAGAACTATACTGACTCTCACTCTATATAACGAATCAACAGAGATTAGAAAACATAAGCCATTGAACTATATTATCATAAATTAATGGTAACACACACCAGGATACATGAGATCGTAAGTTGACGAGGATTGTGAAAGCGTCCTGAACTAGGATAAAACAACTATCCAGTAGTAAAGACGGCTAGATACCAGACATTCTGAATTTCGTCCCCCTAGAATCTACAAAATAATATGAAAGTATATCTACCGATAAAGTTCGATTTGGAATGATGGAAAAGATTTGTAGCTCAGGATAAGGATGGTGATGGTGACTTGGTGTTCTCGGAGATTTGATATTCTGCTGTGAACATTTCATCACCATGCTTGTTGAAATCTTCAGCAGCACGTGATCCTCAGTAAACGTCAGATCCGCTTCTATAAGGTAAGAAAGTCAGCCATGAGTAAATTCTGAGAGGAATTCATTCCTCCGCAACAAACACTCCCCAACAGTGTCTTATCAAGTCAGAAACTTTTTTTCCGGATTACAAAGACTGTTGTCTGTTGGTTTTTAAGAGTACTTTAACTCAGCGATATTCTGTTATTCAGGTGGAGGGTTGTTTAAAGCGGTTGGTTTAAAGAGTCATTCCTAGATTCATGATGTTCGTATTGATCAAGTCAGAATACAACAGCTACACTTCGCTTTTCAGGCTCAGTTACTTCCTGCTAACCAGAACATATTTGATAAAATGGATCTCATTTTAAACTTTTAGCTAAAACTACAATGAAAACTAGATTCACTTGGTGCCAATCATATACCAAACTGATAAAATAACTTATCTCCTTATCAAACAACATGCGTACTTTCACTTACATCACTATGTCAGTTAAAGATGCGGTAATTTAAATGCTAGTTTTTGGAGATACTCCTGCAAAGAAAAAGACTTTTCACTTGTCTATAGTGTCATGAATCATTTATTCTTTGATCAATGTTTCAATCGATCATTATTTTTTATATTTTGCGCTGCTACTTAAATTTCTTAAATGATATCACTTTAAATTCAAAGAGTAGTTCTAGTTTCAGTTCTTTTCTACTCTTTAAGATGGTGTGTTAATAATACTTTGAATATTACAGCTCTTATGACGTCATATCTTAGCGTATATATATATATATATATATATATATATATATATATATATATATACGCTAAGATATGACGTCATAAGAGCTGTAATATATATATATATATATATATATATATATATATATATATATAAAATCAACCAGTCAGAAGTGCTTGTTTGTATGCGTAAGTGAGCTATGACCTTGATTTTGTGTGTGGTTATAATTTACTTCAATTTTAAAAAAAGTGCTATGTAAGGAATAATGTAATTAGTTGGAGAAGAAACAGGGGTATGAGTGTGATTTAAGAATGCCAGATTCATAAAATGTGCCAATTGTTTTTAAAATAAGATGGTGAATGTTTCCATACCTCCTCCTCGTCTTTCTCAGCCTTTCCAAAAGCTACATAATACTATTTAATGACAACTTATATTTTTCAAAAAAGAATTGTAACAACAATCATAATATTAATTGCTATTTAGCTGAATAATCCATAAATATGACAGTTGAACACCTTAGAAAGCTTTTACAAAGTTATGATTTTGAAAATTCCGGTGATTTAAATAAAATTGAATGGACAAAACTATGTTCAAGTTCAACAATCAATTTATCCAGTGAATTATCATCAACATTATTTAATGAACTTGATACAGACAAAGATGGATTAATTAAAATCTCAGATATATTACAAGAATTACAAATATGGGAAACAATGAATCGACAAGGTGGGAGTGTTGATCAGATCAATACGATTGAGGATAATAATAATAATGATGTTACAGATGAGTTGATTGGACGAAATCTGGATGACAATGATGAAAAGCTAAACATGATAGAACAACAGATAAATTTCAGCAGTATAACAAGTAGGATTATTTTTATTACCTGAATTTATTCTCTATCCATTATCTGTTAAAGGGTCAGTGATCTTGGAAAGACGAAAACACAAGTGTTCATTGATACCGTCGGAGATAAATTTACAACTAGAAGGAAATGATCAATGGATGCCTAAAAAAGAGACTACTTCAGACGGATCAGAAGTGTTTACTGCAACACCTATCCTCAGAACGCCAAGGTAGGCTTCAATGAATGATTTAGGTTGAATAATGCGCATTTTAATTTATGGTTATGATTGGAATTGCTGTATACCCCTTTCTAATGTGTACGGTCGAATGTAAGACACCCTGAAGTCAGTTTCGATGTCATCTCCTGTCTAAGTTACCTGTAAGGTACTAAGGGAAGGACTAGACTTTCTAAGAATCAGTTGATTACCCCTACAGTGAAATACTGAAAGCAAATTTCAAACAGTTGCAATCTAGGAGAATCTCTAATTTGTATTGTAGAATAATGGTCTTAACGAAGAAGTTGCTACGACTTCTATTCTTTTATTATTTTATGATTATTTGTCCTTTGAGTTCCTAGTGGAACGTAAGCTTCAACAGCACGTCGCCATTTCACTCTCTTCTCCACAGTCTTTTCAACCTGGCCCCACGACTGCCAACAAGCTTTCATTTTTTCTTCAAACCATCTCCTCCATGTCACCCTTCGACGCCAAACTCGTTGTTTCCCATTCGGGTTCTACTCGAGGGCCTGGCTTGTCACGTGATGTCCCCAAACGGTCTTCTCAGAGCATGTCTAGTCCAATCCATCTTGACTTTCTTCTGCATATTTGTTGGACTATAGGTTGTTGGTTGGTTCGTTGCCAGCCGGAGTTCCTCCTTGCTTATTCTTTCTGGCCATCCATCTGATCTTCAGTATCGAATGAGCGTAGGCGGCAGCTGTTGACGTATGTCTGTAGTTTGTTGGAAATGCTTTTCGTAACGCACCAAGTCTCTGAACCATCAAATAGAAGCACTGACTTGACATTAGAGTTGAAAATTCTGATCTCGTTGTTTATGCTGAGTGGAGTGCGGTGCAGTAGATCTCCACACTGATTTCAGATTGATGAATGAAGACCCGTCTTGCTTTTCCGATCCTGGCTTTGTCATCCTCATCTGTTTCGTCGCCTGTAGTTGAAACAATGGTCCCTAGGTAGGTGAAAGAGAAAACTTCATTTAGATTAATTCCTTTGATGGTAACTGGTGCTTGTTGCGGTTCTTGTTGGTTAGGTATCTTCATCACCTCTGTCTTCTCTACGTTTACCTGAAGGAACCACCATCTTCTCTACCCTGCCTCTTCTGCCTACTTGTTAGTTTTCGGCGGTAGATCTTCGAGTTTGTGCGACAAAATATGAGACATAAATGATCATCGGCTAAATCAAAATCTTCTAGTGTCTGTTCTTTCGGACATTTATGATGGTGAATTTATTCAAAAGAACAATGAACATCGTGTACTGTTATACACACTGGTAATATTTAAGCACTCAGTAGAAATGTGCAGTTCTTCACCAAGATCATATTAAGTGGTGCTATAGTTTCGGAGATGGATAGCTCAGTCACAAAGACTGCATTATCCTTCAAGGTGATAGTTACAGCACGAACTTTAAAACGGATCTTGAAATGCTGATAATGTTTTCTACAACCAGCAAATAGAAGGCCATTACTTGCACACCTAACTTATTGGTTACTGTTACTGGTTAGAGACTCTTGGTGATGTAGCTGAAAGTAGGCCATACTGATGCAGATCTATTCACTCCATGACGTCATCTAAAGCTTTGATAGTCGTGCTAACTTTTATCTTCAAATTGTTTGTTCTCTCACACGAGTCTACCTACCTTGATATCACTCTTATTCTATCCACCTTTTCTTTGTATACCATGGTGAAGTATGGGAACTTGAAGTGATGCACTTGTATGCGATGTGTCACACTGATTTTGTTTGTCATTGAGTCAGTTCATCTATGAATAAAAAAAATCATTGATATGTTTCATTTCTCAAACTAATCACCTTAAATTTGGAATAAAACACTCCTAAAATGTTTTAAATAGCTTTAAAATCTTGAAAAATTTCAGAAGAATGTGATATAAATTCCATATTTTTTTGTCTAATGTGTTTAAGTTGTTTCAAGGCCTTTGTGGAGGCTGGTTTGTCCTTGAAATAAAATCGATTGAATCATTATAAAGTTGTTCTCGCATGAGTTAAATGGTTCAATTTCTTACTTTCGCACTGTAGTCCATTGGATATCTTTAGTAAACTTTGATACTTTTTTTGACCGGTTAATTTAGTATGTCACAGAAATCACGCCCCACCAAATAAGCTCCATAAAGTCTGTTCGTATGCCGATGGTTTTTACAGGAAGTTTCTTGTTGAGTAAATTGATTACTGAATAAGCTTATGAAAATTCTAAATTATTTGCCAAAATAGTCTTCCTTCACGCATAACCTTGAAACTTTATTCACCTAAGAAAGTTGAAGAGCCAGACATATGGCATGATATGGTATGCTGATTAAAGCTAAAGCTGGAGATATGTTTGTGTAGAATAATAACTAACATTTATCGTCTTCAGTTGTTCAGAGGAATTCGTCACAGAACTACTAATATAGGCTTCTTAATTCCCAGTGATCATCGTTGAAACTTGTCTGTATTCACAAGGGCAACATATTACATACGCTACAGTCTGTTTGTTAGTGGCTTGAAGGGTAATCCAGGATACGCGTTTCGTCGCAATTAGGGCTCATCAGATGGATTTGACTACATCCCAATGAGCAGAGGTGTTCCCACCGAGACTTCAACTCAGCTCGCGTCACTGCAAACGCCAGAGGAACATTCACTCAGCTGCTGAGACACGTAAGCCACCTGTTATACAGTGGGTATTATTATTATTACTATTATTTGTCCCTTGGGTTCTTATTGGAACATACGGCTTCAGTAGCAAACCTCCATTCCACTCTCTTCTTTGCAATCTTTTGAACCTGGCTCCAGAACAGCCCAGAAGCTATCATTTCTTCCTCACACGATCTCCTCCATGTCACCCTGCAACCCCAAACTCGTCGTTTCTCATCTGGGTTCCGCTCGAGGGTCTGGCGTGACGCGTGATGTCTCCAATTGACGTTCTCAGTTTATGCTCAATGCAATCCATCTCGACTTTCATCTGCATATTCGTTGGGTAATAGGTTTCTGTTTGGTTCGTCACCATGCCAGAGTTCCTTGTTGCTTATTCTTATTATTCTGGCCATCTGATCTTCAGTATCGAGCCAGCATAGGTGGCTGTTGATGAATATCTGTAGTTTGTTGGAAGTGATTTTCGTGACGCCCCAGGTTTCCGAACCATATAGCAGCACTGACTTGACGTTGGTGTTGAGAATCTAGATCTTGTTCTTTGTGCAGAGTGGAGTGCAGTAGATCTCCACACTGATTTCAGATTGATAAATGAACGCCTGCCATGCTTTTCCGATCCTGGTTTTGACATCCTCGTCTGTGCCTGTGTCGTCTGCAGTTGAAACGATGCTGCTTAGGTAGGTGAAAGAGGCTACTTCCTTTAGATTTCTCCCGTTGATGGTGATTGGTGCCTCTTGTTGCTGATGCTGTTGTTGGTTGGGTATCTTCATCACCTCCGTCCTCTCTACATTCACTTGAAGTTCCGTCTTCGCTGCCTTTCTTCTTCTGTCAACTTGTCAGTTTTCCCCTGTAGGTCTTCAAGTTTGTGTGACATTAGACACAAGTCATCACTGGCGAAATCCAAATCTTCTAAGCTCTTTTCATCGGTCCAGCGTATACTCCTCTTCTCACTCCTCACGGTTTGCTGCATGATCCAGTCCACCACAATCAGGAATATCATGGGTGATAGTAGGCAGCCTTGTCTTACTCCTTCCTGTCTTCACTTCAAAGGCGTCACAGAGTTTTATATTGTGGATCACTTGGCATATGGCGTCGTCATAAAGCTGTTGAATGAGGTTGATAAAGATTTGTGGCACTCCGTAGTGTTGGAGCAGTTGCCAAATTACTTCTCGGTCAACGCTGTCGAGGGCCTTTTCAAAGTCGATAAAGTTGAGGTAGAGTTGAGTTGACTGCCATTCTATGCTCTGTTCTATGATGATGCGTAGTGTAGCGTTGCAATTTGATCCCCACATGATTTGTTCTTCCTGAAGCCAGTCTGTTCTGGTCGTAATTATGAATCCAGAGTATCTTTAAGCCTTTCCGGGATGATGCGGCATAATATTTTGCTTGCTCTAGGTGGGCGGGGACAGCAGCATGATTCCATGCCAGTTCTTGCAAAGACTTAGATCGCCCTTCTTTGGAAGTTTGACAAAGTAGCCCTTCTAATCAATCGACAGATACCTTCCCTTCCTCCCTTCCAGTAATGGTATGAGCATGTCCGCTGTTGTCCCTGCATCTGTTCTTAGTGCTTCTGGTAGAATTCAATTTGGTCCCGCTGCTTTCCCGCATTCCAGTAGCTTTATGGCGTTCAGGACTTCGACTTTTGTCGGAGGGCTTGTGTTCACTTGTAGTTCTGTGGCTGCAGGTGGTATTTCTGGACGAAGTGCAGGTGTTGGTTGTTGTCGATTCAAGAGATTTTGAAGTGGTTGGTCCATTGTTTCTTTTGCTTCTACTCTTTGCTAAGCAGGTTTCCTTCACTGTATTTCATTGGTTTCATCTGCATTGATCTCTCTCCTCCCAGATAGTAACCTGGTTATTTGATATAATGTTGTCAGGTCTCTTCTACCAGAAGCCTGTTCTGCTTCACTTGCCAATGTGTCGTAGAATTGTCTTTTGTCTTCGCGTGCACTCTTTTTCACTTCTTTGTCCAGTGTTTTGTACGTTGTACTCAGTTCGTCTTTTTGTTGTGCATCTCTGTACTGGTTTATCTTCTGCTTCACCATCTCACTCTCACTGCTCTGTCAGCTTTCATGTATCCGTCGAGATCCGTTCCTTGTCTTGTTTCCTCTTCCTTCCTAATACGGTTATGCAGGTTTCTTTCCACATAGCTTTCAAAGAGTTCGAGTGTTCTTCCACGCAGGTTTCTTCAGGGATGTCGCCCAATATCTCCCATTTTGTCCTGATGACTGACTGACGTGAAGATGTCCTTTAGAGTTTCGTCCTTCAGTTTATGGGTGTTGAACTTGAACTGTGGCCTATCACCAACTTCCTTGAAGGCTTTCAACAAGATTTTGAAAGTAGGTTCCTCGAACTAGATAGTGAATGGTGTGAACCTACATCTGCTCCGCTTCTTGATTTTGTGTCCAGTGGACTGCGTCTCCACTTTCTTGAGATTGAGATGAAGTCGGTCCGATTTTTAGTGTATCCATCTAGTGAAATCCATGTCGCTTTGTGAATATCCTCGTGCTTGAACACACTGCCTCCAATCACCAAATCGTTGAATGCGCAGAATTCTGCAAGCAATTCTCCATTCTCGTTCATTTCACCGAGCACTTCTCGACCCATGATGAGTTCTCTTCCTGTGTTTTCCGCTTTGAGTTTGGCATTCATATCGCCCATTAGAATTCCGATGTCACCAACTGGGTTGGGGTCTTGTCTGCTACTGATTGGAGTTGTCTGTAGAATTCCTCCTTCTTCTCTTGATCTGAATTATTTGTGGGTGCGCAGCGTAGCATTGTGTGATTGTGACTTTCCTTCCTTTTGAGTTGAATCTGGTTGTCATGATCCTGATGCTGGGGGAGACTGGTTCCCCTGCATGAGAGCCTTCGATGTTCTTGGGGGAAATCATGATAGCCACTCCAAACTCAGTGTGCTTGTGGTTGTCGTCTGGGTGACAACATCGGAGTAGATTATTGACTCTCCAGTTAAGAGTTTGGAGAGTCCACTTCCATTCCATCTGCAGATTCCTGGCAATTCTGTGCCATATCTTCTCATCTCTTTGGTAATCTGGGCAGCCTTGCTAGGCTCATACATGGTGTGGATATTCCATGTCCCCATCCTTACTTTCGCTTTCATCGAGAGAAGACACATCTGCCAATTGACTTCCCGAAGGCTTTCACCAATTGGCGTCATTTCGTCTCTCCGATTCCAGCGAGGAATAAGTTTGTTTTTATGTTTTATATTTTCTTTGTGGTTTGAAGTTTCTTTAGCGGTTTGATTGGTTTTACGGGGTAGGGTTGCTAGCCCTATGCCCAACCTTCCCTCTTTACCTGAGCTTAGAATGGGCTAGTAACTAGTGAACTAGTTAACCGGACGATGTTACAGTGGGTATTGGTTGTTATTATTTGTCCGAATAGAGGCTGGTTAGTTCGACCCGTTATATCATGAAGAAATTAAATCGTGTAACCTTATTTAAATTAAAGTGGTTTAATCAATCATAGCGGATAATCTTCTGATGAACGCACTACAACTCCTCATTATCAGGAAGTCAGAAAACTGCAATGTTAAGTAAAAGATACTAATCCTTTTTTATGTTTTACGCTACACTATGGACTTATTTATGCATCCTTGTAACTGTTGTTTCTAATTCTCAGGTTCAGTGTAGCTATTCATCGTGGACAGATATCATTTGGAGAAACCTTAGAAACGTGGGAATACGTGACAGTTGTTTCGTCTCAGTATGGCACTCCTCATCAGTGCTCATCCGTGACCCAGTTCGCTAAGGATCGAATTCAAGTCCCGTGGCCAGCACGTTACGATGTTACCACTGAGTCAATGGGTCGGGATCCAGTGGTGTATATTTCCTACTTCTGTCAGTTCATGATATAGCGCGATCTCGACCCAATGTTGTCGTTGAGTAACATAACTGTCCTCATGTTCGACTTGATCGACTCCACTGGTCACAACTTCTCATTGGAACTTTGGGAATCACCTTTCGAAGCCAGTCACGAATGAGTGCTTGATTGATTGTATCTGGAGATTTGTGGAGACTTATTAATTGATTTTAGGCTGGGATTCACCATGGACTGACATCAGTTGGACGAACATTGGAAACCCGGGAGCACTGGACAACCGTCTCATCCTAGCATAGGACTCCTCAACAGTGCTCACCCATGACCCCCCGTTGGAGTCGAACCCGCGACCTTCAAGCTCCTTGGCCAGCATGTTACCACCAAGCCACTGAGTCCGACCCACGAACTTCAAAATTGAATGTATCTACTCTACCTGTGTTAACTATTTCCCAAAACAATCTGTCATTGAGTTCTAAGCATCTATAAAGATGTTACTCATTGTAACATAATACGATACTCTTCTTCCGATGTTGTTTCTAGTTTACCAATACTTCTAATATAAACTGTCAGGAACCAAATGAATTCTTTACTACTGTGACTGAATGACTATTTTGTTTTCTACCGGATAACATAGTTGTCTAAAAATCTACTGCATGATTGTATTGTCATTTGTTAGTTGATTACATCCTTAAAGCTGACTAAACTTCTTAATGGCCACCTTCGTGAAGCTCTACACACTCATTGAGCATTGCTTCAGAAACCTTCCACAGTCTGCAACTCCTTTCATTTTCAGCTATAACATATCTGAAACAGTCTACGTATTGCTACAGGTGGTAGTAACTAATGCCCGTTGTACGCAAGATGGTTATCATGCCTCAATGACCTAGTGGACAACACTTTGGGATTTGAAGCGATGCGTACGAGTTTCGTGTCACAGTTGAAACAACATCACTCACTCAGAGGTGAGTACATCCAGATTGCAAGTCCCAAATAGGACGTAATATACATTCTGGATTTCACTACTAGCTACAACCAAATAAAGCCTACCTATTGCCAAGAATGGAATCAGTAGCTTTTTCATCAATTTCATTGTCTGTAAGTCAAAGTCGTTTTGACCACAAAAAGACCATCAATGAAGTTAATGTGTATGCAGATAGATATTTCGTTGGTTACCATAGTTACATTGCCATCTACATCATGCACCGTGTTTTTTAGAAGCCTAGAAATCTGAAGATCATCTCCTAAGTAAAATAAAAATGAAGGGATAGGAAGTATAAAGTTGAACTTGAATACATCTGGACCTAAGCTGAAATATTGTACATCAGCACAACAGGATGGAAAGTAACATGAGTACTGACAAGGATGTGGAATCAGTAGTATTAGGATGTGTAAAGCGTTTTAGTATAAAAAAGACATTAGCTAAAAGGAAATAGAAATGAATGATAATCTGCGCTAGAAGAAGATGCAAAGTGGTTGCCTGCACCTTACAGTTATCGATTTTTAACCCATAACTCATAGTCCCCAACTATCTCTTCTTGTCTTCTCTTCTACCTTATCTACAAATTCGGTGTTTTTTCACATGGTTCAAAGCAGCCATTGAATACGCTTGACAGATTTTTACAAGAAATGAAGAAGAGAGCTGAACACTGCTCACTATTCGCCAGTTTACACACTTTATAACTACAAAGTATTGATTCACAACCGCATGTATATGTGTGTTAATTGCATGCATGCAATCTGCAGGAGACCGTGAAACTAGGTTTCGTGGTTTTTAGTGTCTGCAAACTCAAGGGGACTGGTGTCCCACTCGGGATTCAAACCGGCGTCATCGAGTGTCGCGTTCGGAAACGTTACCACTGAACTATTCGAGTTACACCCGGCCTCCTCTAGGACTGGATTAGATACATTGATTGGTCACCAACTCCTTATAGTCTAGTCCTAAGGGCTGATCTAATTCTACCGATCATTTTGAAATTTGGCCACCATACTGGGAGATTCACATTCACGATGCACAAAGATAGCTATTAGTTGGATGAAGGAAATCGGCAGGAAACCCTGGACCTAGGTTTCGTGCTTTTTGTTCTACGGCTTCCTACCGACTGCCGGCACTCAACTAACACCTATCTCAGTGGTGATTGATAGAATTCAGCCAACACTAATGAATAAACTATATGAAACTGGTTACCGTCCAGTAACCAATCAATATACACATACATAATACGTAGGAAAAAGTCTTCAATAAAGTCATACTGCACCTCACGATAATACTTTAAAACACAGATGTGATAATTGTTCGGTGTTCATCGTGTATTGAGGTCTGTTTTTAGCTGTCTCATCACCAGGTTAGGTGACTTCATTAGCACTAAATTCATCCTCATTGTGAGCTAAAAATCTCCACTATGCGATAAATAGGTGTGTTTATAGAACCCGCATATTCAGCTTTGAATAGTTGGTTAACACAATACTACTATTAATAATAATCAATTTTCGATTGATAAAGTGTATAAGAACATCCTTTAAGATCTGAATTGTCAAGTTCATATAACTCACAGCAGACTTAATAGTTTAACCTGGTCAACAATATAAAATCTTATTCTCTTGACTGTCTTTTGTTGGTCAACTTTTATGATATACTGTGCTCATAGAAGGAGAATAATCGAAACCAGACAGAAATTATTATCTCTTTTTCAACTTCCATCCAACTGTGGTGTCCACAGAGTTTATTTTGGAAACTACTTACCAGTCAAGATGACAAACTATGATCTCTGACAAAAAATCGTCATGTACTAGCGAAATATATTACTACTGAACAATTTGGGTAGTAAGTTACCGATCAGGCAGATCTGTAGATCAGATCAAAGTGATCTAAACACCAGATGGCCATTTCGCTCGTTTCTGGTCAAACCCATTATCTATGTACTATCACCAACTTAACTCAAAAGGCGGAGTTTGTCTAGGTACATAGCTGGTGAGTTAGCTTGGATTCAAACGAGTGAAATAGCCGTTCGGTCTTGAGATCACTCTGATCTGGCTGACAAAATCTACCAATCAGCTTGAGAACCCATTTCATTACTCAAGTTGTTCGGTAGTGTATTTGAAACTATTTAGTTTGTCTAATCAGCTATTGATTTTTGATTTTCAATTTGTAATTCAGTATACAGCTTAGAGTAATAGTTGAAAACCATATGAAGTGGTCAATAACCTTGACTTTTGTATGTAATACGTGAGTGTTATCCATCGTTTACATCTCATAGGTCAAGTGGTTACCTTGGCTATTCAAGGTCATTGGTTTTAAGTCACTATTCTTTATCTTCACCCAAATTATTACTCTCATTCAAGTTGAATTTTATAATGGCACTTATTCTGGAGTAATGCAACTTGTGACATACTCTCCTGGTCTTTGAGTTTTGAACTCAATTCTACCCCTAAGTTGCATAAACTGGGAAAACCACAAGACAGGTAGCATCTGTTCCACTCTAATCTCAGACACTTTAACAACACACGTCATCAGACTTTCAGGTTTGCCGATGAAATTGGTTGGTTCATATTTCCTAACTTCGCTTACACCATAATAGAGCTCAGCCGTTATTTAATGTAATCGGTGGGCTGTTATTCCCACAGATATGTATCTTCATTGGTGTAGAAAGATATTGTTTGACATGGCAGAACCTCTATACACCAATTCACTGAATTTCGACCAAATGGTTGAATGTTAACATATTCACTATAGAAGCTGATGACTCTGAGGTTCACTGGGATCAATATTTGCAAGCTGCTAAGTACTAGAAATCAGTTCGTTTTTGTCCTCGGTGAACTATCTAAAACTTAGTGAATTCTTCACGAGTCATTCAAGTGCCTTGAGATTTCTAGTAGTTCAGAGTAGAACACAGTGTACTGTATAGCAACACTTCGATTGTATATGGTTCACCAACCACGGGGTACCAACACACTGATGCTAAGAGAGTAAGTCAGTTTTAAAAGAATGAAACAACGACCGCGGTTGCCCGCTAAATTTGAAATTCATTTACACCTGCTGTCACAACAACACCCTGTTCAAGAATTGCTCAGCATAAAAACCGGCATTATTATCACAAGTCTGCCTTCTGATTGCTAAATAAACGCTATCTGCATGGAGAAGAAATGCCTTAACAACACAAAATGTAAACTGTGACATAATCTTAAAGGTAAATTATAGTTTAGTCATCTAATTTTTGCCAAGTATCTGGCAGTAAGTAACTTTGTTTATCGTAGGACATCACACTTCAAAAAGCTAAATTATCATACACGTGAACTATTATTGGATGCATTAGTTTGCTTGTTGACATGTTTACATGTTATAGACAATAAAAATTGGATTTGGCGCGAGAAAATGCCTACCAGCAGAAGAGTATTGTTGATCAAATTCGTATTAGATGTTCAATGAACACTACGTCATTTCGAACTAAAAATGACTGAATTTATTAATAATAAGTTAATTTTAGGGATATTTCAAAATAAGAGAATCTATTTTTCTCTGCAGAAAAAATTTCCCAAGACTATATCGGATCAAAACAAATTAATTCTAATTGTTCACTTCAGAGTTTGGGCTTATGCGACTAAGACGGTTGATTTTCATTGTACTGATTCAACAAAGTTCAATTCTAGTGGCCACTTTCTTATTTTTTTATACATGTGTGTGAATCATTCTTTCTTAAACATAAAATATACCTTCAAAGATGGTTAACAGACGCGAAAGCTAGACTGAAATACAGATCACGTACTAACTGGCCTACGATCAATGGCATCTGTATAGGAATGATGGAATTTCGCCAACTGCAGGGACAAAAGAGTAACTTTATACTCAAGTAGATGCTTATCGTTTTATGGTGGCTTGGACATATGTTGTGCACACCGAGCGACCGCCTATCAACCTAAAATCAATTCATAAATCTCCACAAATCTCCAGATACAATCAATCAAGCACTCATTCGTGACTGGCTTCGAAAGGTGATTCCCAAAGTTCCAATGAGAAGTCGTGACCAGTGGAGTCGATCAAGTCGAACATGAGGACAGTTATGTTACTCAACGACAACATTGGGTCGAGATCGCGCTATATCATGAACTGACAGAAGTAGGAAATATACACCACTGGTAACATCGTAACGTGCTGGCCACGGGACCTGAAGGCCCTGAGTTCGACTCCTTGTGAGCTGGCTCATGGGCATGCCCCTCTGAGCAGTGCAATGCTAGGGTGGAACAGCCGTCCAGTGCTCTTCTAATTGATATCAGTCCATGATGAATTCCAACCTGAAGTGTGATTAGTTGGAAGAGGGATAAGGATGGCCGTACCAAGACACAACAACAGTCCGCGAACCGTATTGGGGACGTAGATTGCCTGGTTAGGGTTCTCAAGATACAATGGAGACTGTTGGTGATATGGCTGAAAATCAGTCACAGTGAAGTGGATGTATCCACTCTTTGACATCA